>JAJEKV010000029.1:426973-1626973 GCA_021234155.1 Isoetes taiwanensis | reverse complement strand
AATGACAGAAGAATTTACCAGAGGGTGATGGCCAAAGTAGGGGTATACGAGGAGCTTAGCCAAAATTCCAATCAATGGCTACTATAGAAAGGAGAATTATTCGGTCAAGGATGTTTATAGGGCATTATGCATAGCCAATAAAATAAAGACATTCAGGTGGTTGGTTATACACCAAAGTCTTCCCACTAACCAAATATGATGGGAGCATACCGAGTAGCTGCCCTCATTGGGGTGAGGAAGAGACATCAAATCATATTTTCACATGCCCTGAAGCCCAGAAAAAACAAGGGGCTCTATATGAAACCAATCTCTTAGATAGAATCGGATGCTGAACACAACTAGAACTCTAAGCAGCTGGGTAATCTGGTGACATAGGAATAGGAATCATAGGAAACATAGGAATAGGATAGTTATGGGATATGAAAGGCCAAATCTAATATGGCTTAAAAAGAACTTGCTTGATGAGATTCAGATAGCAGCTATGGCATACAAGTTCCTTAAGGGTAAAAAAGCAGATCAGGCTTGGAACAGAATTGGAAGATATCAGGGTTATATAAATTCTTTATCTTGAATCTAACTCTATTTGATGATGTACTGGATGCTGAGGAGACTGAGTAGGCAGGAGGAAGGTGACAGAGGGATATGTGAAGATGCAAACTCAGATGAAGAAGACTCAATATTACCAAGACAGGAGCTGACTGATAGGTTTTTCCAGCTTAAACAAGCCATGGTACATGTTATAGCCTGTGATGTTCCAGCATAATATACGGTCCGAATACATATATTATATACTGCCACGTCACACGTACATGTCACTTTGACAAGTACTTGAGAGCCGTGAAGAGTTGCGCCTAGGGGGCAGCCTCGTATGTTGCACATGTATATTAAACATATGCAATTAAACCCCTTTGCCAAGCCCCATTGGTCCCTTCTAACCTAAACCTAAAAGGGTCATGTAAAAGGAACAAAAGGGAAAACCCTAAACCCTTTCCCTTTTTGCATTTTGGCTTTCCTTGAGCCATTCCGGCCAGGCCAAGGTGCTAGTTCGCATTGCCAGCAGCCGTCAAGCCACATTTGCACAACAGAGCTCTCAAAAGCAGCTGTCTTCAGCCCAACATGGACGCGATTCGAGGAGCAGGAGCAAGCCAAGGATCAAGTAACCTGTGATTCTGTTGTGCAAAGCTGACTTTCAGCCCAACAATGAGTTAGGTAGTGTTAGATCAGTCTTAGCAGCCTTGTAGATCCTAAGATTCACCAGCCTTAACGAATGAACCTAACCATGTATGTTTAGGTAGATAGATTAGATATTATTCAGTATCTCAGTTCTTTTATGATGATGATGTTTCATTCTATGCTCTTCTGTGTATGTGGGAAGGGTGGTAGAGGCATTGAAACCTTCAGTAGCAGATGATTCTAGATAACCTCATTAATTCCCAATTAATGCGTAATTCCCAATTAATGTGGCCCGTGTACAAGAGCCCGCCTGGTTGTGAGTGACGGGGCTAGACCGGTGGAATAAGGGGGACTTTTCCCATCACTGACTGATACCTCTAGTGTGTAAAGCCTACCAGGGATCTTAGCGGGCTAGGCTTAATAGTTTGCCACTGCGTGTGGGCAATGCATGAGCTCGACCTCTTGGGTAATGCGTCACCTTCAATAAGGTTCAAGTCGAATATGGGCAGTGGCCCTCTAGCCGCCTGTGATGGGCATGCATGCCACTGGAGGGGGATGATCCTCCTCCTGCCTCATCGGGGCTGGGGAGATGAAACCCAGTAGTAGCCCCTTTGGCTACGCACCCGGCATGCTACAGTCCACTCCCTAGACTCTTCAACACACTGGGAGGGGCGGATGGAGCGGACTACCCAATAGCCATATTTCTATGCCAGCCCAATCCACTCTTATGGATTCTGTCTGCAATGACTTCTAGAGGCCCAAGCCGTCAGTCCATACCCTAGAGTCTGAGCCTTAGGTAGGATCTCCCATGTGATGATGATATTGTTGATGTGTGTACACATGTATGTTATGGTGCAGTCACCCTTTGAGGTGATTTTATTTGTATTTGATGTCATATGCTTACGTTTATTCACACTTCCGCAGCTAGGACAGTCCCGAGGGAAGACGGGACAAATGACCCATCCATTCTTCCTCATCGATCCTTGCTAAAGGATTGGTGTTAAGTGGATGGCCTCTGTTAGCCTGGCTGCCAAAGGGATGAACTCCGCCTTCCAATACAATGGGAGCATCGTAGAAGAAGTAGGGGACGTCACAGTGGTATCAGAGTCATGATCTTGGTAGACCAAGATCGGGCACTAACCATTTCCCTGTTAGGACTAACAGTAGATTTTCAGCTATGGGAATATCAACCCAAGCATGAACCTCGAGATTGGGAGAAAACAAATTCCAATCTTTAGAACAGTAAAGTAGGATAATGTTAAGTTAGGAAGAACAGTAGAAACCCTGAAAAATTCTGGCCATTAAGGGGGTAACCCATCACAGAGTGCGCCCAAGGCAGTTTCAAAAATTTTGAACAAGTGTCTCGCACACTGTGTGAGTGGTTGATCAATTTTGACCTAGATATATGCATAATTAGAGTAATCTGATAGCTCGGGATAGCTTAGAATTTGAATTTAAGCTAGGAAAGTGTGTTCTAACACTAAGAAACTGTATAGAAAACTAAAATTAGACCCAGAAAGGAGTAAACCCTCACAGAGTGCGCCCAAAGCCTTTTCAAAAGTTTTGAAAGTGCCTCTCGCGCACTGTGTGAGTGGTAGAGTACTTTTTGCTTGAAAGAACCTAATGTATTAATCTAACAAACACTAATGTTTTACATAATGGTATAACATGAAATTGCAGGTCCAAACCCTAAAACTCCCAGACCTATAAATAGACCCTTAGGGTTCTTCATTTTCACCTGTCTTCTCCAGCTAGCTGCTCTCCGGCCAAGAAGGCAATTTTTAGGTGCTCGGAAGGCGATTGACCTCTTTCAAAACATGGCCTGCACCAAACAAACTGCTCAAGTGGTTATGCCAGACGGATCGACCAGCGTCCAAGTTCTTGCAGCAGAACAGAAGGCCAGGGAGGCTCGAGAGCGAGCCAGACAAGAAGAAAATTCCAACCCCAACCTAGAAGCTGAGGAGGAGGACCAGCAGCATCAAGACCAGCAAGAACAACCTCAGGACCCTGATAGTCAAGAAAATCCAGAGGATCAGGACGAGGAGGACCAGTCAATACCCGAGGAGCTAGCACGTCAGCTAAAGAAAATGGGCAAGAGGAAGAAAACAGCAAAGAGAAAGAGATTGCAGAGAAGAAGGAGCGCAGAAGACAGAAGAAGGAGCGCCAGAAGTTGAAGGAGGCCAAAGGGAAGGACCCCGAACTGCCAAAGAAACCCCGGTGGAAAACGAAGACGACACCAAGCAAAGGGGTTACCATAAGGGAGCGGGAGCCCGACAGGCCACCATCTTTTTCCTCGAAAACAGAGTCGAACGAGGAGGTGCCGAGAGTTCCCAGCCCAACAGAAGGCTCGGAACCTTCAAATCCAAATAATGAAGGGGAGGAAGCTTCAGCACCATCTCCATACCCGAAATGGCTGAAACCAACAACTGAACCCAAGAAGGGCAAGCTGGCACGGGAGTCCTTTGTACTCAAGCATGAGCGGGAGTACAAGAACAAATTGAAGGAGTACCAGCAATACATGAAGATGTATGAGGAGTACTTAAAATACTATGAAGCAAATAAGGTAACGTACGTGGAGGAAGGAAGGCCAACAAAGAAGAACACCTTGAAGCCGCCCCTGGAGAGACCCGTACCACCTAAGAAACCAATGAAGAGGAAGTCGAACTCCTATTTTGCAAAGGCTGCTCGGGAGATTCAACATTTTCAGAGGAGCTACGGACTACTAATTCCAAGAGCTTCATTCGCGAGATTGACCTGAGAAATCCTACAGGAATTCGACAAGACCAAGCGAGTGACCGAGCAGAAGTTGGTCCAGTACTTTGAAGACTCCCTATCATGTGCTCTCCATGCGAAAAGAGTCACCTGTATGCCTAGAGATATGAAGTTAGCTAGGTTCATAAAGAAGGAAAATTGTTAAAATAATGTACTTAAGAAAATTTTGTGAATATAAAAAGTGTTTTTAATCAAGTTGTAAAGTGTAAGATTGTATTTAATAAGGTTGTAATAATGGCATGTGTAATTGAAATTAATTAATTTGGCCAAAAAGTGACTATTTTGAGCCCCACCCCTCATAGAGTGCGCCAGGGCCCTTTTCAAAAGTTTTGAAAGTGCCTCTCGTGCACTGTGTGAGTGTTTGGCCATTGATCTATGCCTACTCTTATCCAAATTTAGAAACTAAGGGCATAGACCGCCTTAACTCGGCGAGATAACTAGGCTTCTGCCCTTATATCATAATTTTAGAGCTATCTAGGACCCAAACAGGAGCCCACCCCTCACAAAGTGCTCCAGGACCCTTTTCAAAAAGTTTGAAAGTGCCTCTCGCGCACTGTGTGAGTGGTCAGAGTAAATTAGCCCAAATTCATCCCAACTACCTCCAAATTACATGAAATTTGTTGCAATATGATCATTAGGATGTATTTAGACCTAGATTACCTATCAATTACTTAGTAGGACCTTGAAGTGATAGATATTCCCAAGCCCTAAAAATTTCTCAAGTTAGGGTTTTGCCTATAAATATGACCACCACCCACATTTGCATCCTACTCTATCACTCCTCACTCCAAAGCGATTTTCCAATTCTCAGAGGCGCTTATACATCTGTTTGTTAACCCCATCAGCATCAGCATCAGCATCATGGCCACTTCATCATTCAGGCGATGGTACAATGCCACTGTTCATATGGTTGAGGCTGACATCAACTCGGTCTTCATTGTTTTTCAAAAGGAGATCGATATGGATGCCACCATAAATGCCACACCCTTTTACCAAGAGATCATGACTGAGTTCCGTGCCAAGATAGGATCTTCTCTAGTAGAACTCCCCCCATGCATAGGCTACTTTGCACCTAAAACAGCCCTCCGTGCAGCTCTGAATGATATCCCAAACATAGACAAGTATTTCAGAAAATAGAGCTGCTCGCATGCCAGATTATATGACTATATCCATAAGTAGGAAGCGGTATTTTTCTTATACTACTGTTGTAGCCATCTTTTTGTCCCATAGAGCCCAAACCCAGATAGCTAAACCCTCCCTTCAACCTTTGGACATTGAACCCTTGGCCATAGAAGAAGAAGAGCAAATGTTGCTGGAGTACAAAGGGTCAAAGCAGGAGGAAGAGGCAGAAGAAGGACAAGGGTACGACGTGGAAGACATAATTGACATCGACCCCATACAAGAACAGCAACAAGCAGAAGAAGACCTTCTGGGCTTCGATGAAGGTCTGAGGGTAACGAGGACAGCTCCTCCACTTGGGTTAGGTATCACCAGTCTAACCCCGGTCATCATCCAAGGAGAGGAGTACCTGACGCTGCACGACATAAAGAATCTCCCAGAGTGCAGAGACAGAGACTACAGGGTGGACGAGCTCCTGCACCTTCTACGTCAACAGCCCGACCTCGATGACGTCATCGATCGAGAAACGCAGGACTTCTCCATCAGCATAAAGGATGCCTACACTTACACTGGCCAGTCAACATCAGATATCGAAGCTTACACTGGCATACGACAGATGATGACACAACAAGAGCTACCCTCGGAGGAGGAATTTATAGCCATCCAGGAGCGGATGGGCATCAGAGGAAAGACAACAAGTGCGCTCCTGCTCAGCACTTCATCAATAGCGCCAGTAGGGTTAGAAAGAGGCGGCATCAACTTGATCTCTTCCTGGTCCATGTTTGCAGACTACAGGGACCTGATAGCGGTACCAGTGGACGAGTACTCCGGAAGGCACAGGACCGGGATCAGAACTGGAGAAGAGACAACAGAGGGAGGACACGACAAAGCCCTCAGATTTTACCTTCCACTCCTCACTGACGGAAGGATAGCAGTCATACACCGCCAGTTTAGCCCACGGGAAAAAGAAGAAGTCTTCATGCTCATTGCCCTCTCAAGATTTGGTAGGCATATGCTCGGATGCCTCCGAACATCGATCATGTCATCCTGCTCAAGAGGTCAATAGCTTTGAGCGTCTTTGACTTCGCAGTCCCATACAGACGACAGGGCAGGCTGGCCGTCACTGCGGTCTACACGTCGAATAGAAGGGTTGAAGACCTGGTAGCGGCACTTCAAGGTGGTACGCCCATCAACATTCTCAGAAACTTGGGGCGAACAATTGGTACAACCCAAGTGAAGAAGTTCTTGGGAGACAACTCAGCATATAGAAGATTCCAGGAATAGATTAAAACTTTTTTCTCTCTAGTATTATTGATTGTAACAATATTGTACCTTATGAATATAAGTTATGGCATTATGTATGTTCTTTTGATATATTTTGTCCCCACAACTATATCATCAAGCAACCAATGCAATAACAAACAAAAGCTAATCATAAGAGTGCAATCTAATGTGTATGCAGCTAGAGCACCCAGGAATGTAGAACAAGATCGACAACCTCAGGAAGAGAAGACACCCGCAAGGCAGTTTCAACCAAGGAACCTGTTCCAAGAGTTTGAGGCATCAACTCCAGAAGAGAAGATATCGCAAATGAGATCGAATATCCACGAGATAAGAGCCTTGCTGGCAGGGAGGCCAGCAATTTGCAGGACCAGAATGTTCAACTACCCGAAACACCTGCTGACAGAATAGACAAGGCAAAGAAGAGAAACCGAAGAAGGAGATCCCCGTACGGATTCTTACAACTCTAGTTCCGACTTCGACTCGGAATTTGAGGAGCAGGATAATCTAGTTTATGGCCAACATATTGTTTTGCATATTTTATGGACGACATTTTGCTTTTCATGGTGCAGCCTTCAATATATAGATGCTTATCTTAAACATTCCGACTAATATTTGCCTAGTAAATTGTTTTAATCAACAATCTAACCTAATCAAATGCAATATTAAATCCAAGCCAAAAATTGCCCAAGCCTAGTTTACGTTTGCCATGCAAAAGTTATTGAATTTTTGTGCATTATATCTCAAAATTTTGGCCTCGATCCAAGCTTGTGGGATAATTGAAACCAAAGAAGAAAAGAAAAGAAACTGATTCTAATGACCTAGCTGCCTCTACAACGATGCAAATTAGAAATCCAACCAAATGATTCCAGATTTGAACCCATACGATGCCAAGCACCAGCTGAGACTAGGGAAAGCAAAAATCAATCTGGATTTTGAGAAAAGGAGATGAAAATTTCGTGAGGAGGGAATTTGCAAAGATTGCATTCTTGGAGCAGCATACAGGGTTTGCAATGCAAATGACACACTAAATAGGTGATTTTGAATATGTGAAGATTGATTTAAGGGTTCCCACTTGAAGGCATAAGTACGGGCCTATTGTATGAGCTGATGAAGTTGTAGACAAACTTATAATATATGTAGCAAAAATCTTGATGCTAGATGTATTAAGCTATTCTAAATAGGGCAATAAATTATATTGTATTCAAATTTATCAATTCACACACAACAACTACTTTGGTGGTAGTTAGGTGTAAGGAACATTGCCTGGATTGAAGAGAACACTTGGTAGAGATTTCAAATGGCAATGGTTATTTTGTCTATAAAAGCATGGACCTTTGGATCCTTCAGGAAATCTACAGCGAATGACTCTTTATGTGGTAACGGAAGATACATATGTCAACACGCCATGCACTTATATCTTTATGGTCTTCAATTGTTCTAACACATGCCATATCTTTATGATCTCCAATTGTCATGTGTAGAGCTAATAAGAAAGATAAGAGGAACTTAGAAAATGGAAACTTCAATGAGTGATGTACAACATGGCAAGATCTAGACGAAACCAACAATTTTCAAATGTTGATATGGGATTGCTGCTAAGATTAACAAACACAATGCTGAAGAAAGAACAATCATAAATAAATTTGGTTTCCATTTAGTGGCAAGAAATGAGTTTGTATAATCGTTTTCGAAACATGGAGGAAATTTAAGATTTAAGTGCATGATTCTGAATAATTTAGAAGTTGTTACTTATTATAATTAATTTGGAAGTTCTTGCTCATCTCTACAACAGGAAGCAATTTACTTTATGATCTTCGTTTGCATGGAGAGAAATGGTGGCACAACATGAAGGACTATATCTTATTGTCTTCATTTACATGGAGTATTGGCTCAGTGACAATGTTATTGGCATCATGCAGCAATTAAGACAACCCTTCAGTTTGAAATGCAATTAATCCATCGCCTTTGTGTAGCAGAACTATCTATGGCATGTAACTATAAGTAAGCTATTAAGTGGAAATGACAGCAAAGTGTAATCCATATAGTAACCTTACAAAGTATGTCAGCAGTGTGAGCTGCCTGTCTGACTTGTATTCTTCCCTTCATTTGCATCTGACCATGTTGTATTCAGGTTGGTGAGGTGCAGCTTTGAAGCTTGTGAATCATAAGTTAGGAACTAATTAGCCAGCTGCAAAAACACGTACCAGTTATAAAGTATTCCAATCAGAGCCATACCGTGGATGTTGATGATGGCACCCTAAACTTGGCTCTATATTCAGACATAAACTATGTCTTACAAAGTTGTTTTCAGCATAATAAGTTCTCTTGCAGGGTGTTAAGCCTAGACACATAGCTCTTAGATGCTGATAATATTCATGAAAAGAAGAACTAAAGGACATAAAAATGCAACTCTGCTCAGACAAAAACTAGTGAAGTCGAACGGTATAAATCAATCTCAATATCCTCTTCATAGTCGAAATACCTGTGCCATCGATTTCATAAAGGATAAAGAAATAATAGATCAAAATGTGGAAGATTTGAACTATGATAAAGAAGGCATCTGCCAATCAAACAAACACAGAAAATAAGAAAGATCGACGACTTACAATCGAATAATATGCAAGGGATTAAGGTGCCAAATTAACAGGCTGCCATAACCATTTTCGGTATTCCCCTAGCTTTAAACAGTTCTACGGGCTGTGGGAATCAATAGCATCTTGAATAAAAAAGAAACTCTCAGCATACTCTGTATCCTCATCCTTGACTGGCAAAATAGAATTGCTAATGCTATAACTGGAAGCACCCATGTGTATTTCTCCTTTGCCGTTGTGAGGGATAAAGCATCATACAAACAGATTGAGAGTTGTGACGTCCCCTACTCCTTATACGATGCCCGCATCGTATTCGAAGGAGGAGCATTCCCCCTGGCAGCTGCCTGACAGGGGCCATCCACCTGACTCCACTCCCATGGGGGCAGAGCCAGCAAGGGAAGAGTGGATGTGTCATTCATCCGTCTTCCATCGGATCGACCTATCTGCGGAAGCGTAACAAACAAACGTGAGCACAACTAATAATATACAACACAATCACCATAACAATAGCAACATCACAGAGTCAGCAATACCTTCATAACAATAATACAAAGGAAAGATCCTACCCAGGGCTCGGACTCAAGGGGGATGACTGACGGCTAGGCCTCCAGAGTTCATTGCAGACAGAATTCATGGCAATGGATTTGGCTGGCATAGAACATGGCTTAGGGTAGTCCACTCCATCCGCCCCTCCCGTGCACACTTTGCAGAGTAGGCTGAAAAGTGTTGGGACTTGGCCGTAGCCTGCCGGGTGAATAGCCAGAGGGGCTACTACTGCTGGGTTGCATCTCCCCAACCCCCCGATGAGGCGGAAGAGAGCTGCCTCTCCTCCAGAGGTATCCATGCTCATCGCAGGCGGCTAGAGGGCCACTGCCCTTATTCGACTTGAACTCACTGGAAGGTCATATCCACCACCCCACGAGTGTCGAGCTCATGCCTTGCCCACACGCAGTGACAAGCCATTAAGCCTAGCCAGCAAAGACCCCCGATAGGCTTTACTACCGAGGGGGGTCCAAGAATGAGACAAGTTCCTCCTTATCAACCGGCCTTGCCCCTTCACCCACAGCCAGGTGGGCTCCTGTGCACGGGCCGCATTTATGTGGGAACTAAGGTGCTATGCTAGGAGCATCTTCTACACAGCCTTTAGGTCTCTACCCCCCTTCCCACAACAAGGAGGTCACAGAGTGGAATACATGCAATATCACAGAACAAAAATAGAGAATCATATCAATCTATCTACTTAACATCCAAGGTTAGGTTCATTCGTTAGAGTCTCAGATCTAGGGATCTACAAGGCTTCCAGAGATGATCTAACATACTAAACCGGCATATTGCCACGCCTAAAGACGGTTTTGCACAACAGAACAACTAGATACCTGCTCCTTGGCTTGCTCCCCGATCCTCGAAGGCGTCCATGCTCCCTGATCTTGCCAAGAAGGCGGCTGCTACTCAAAGAACCTGTTGTGCAAATCCGACTTTTCGGAGCCTGGCAATGCGATTTCGAGCCTTACCTTGGCCGAATTGGCCCAGGAAAGCCCTAAATGCGAAAGAGGAAAGGAAGCTCTAGAAAACCCTAATTGGCAAAGTGAAAGGAGAGCTAGGGTCTAGGGTTTTAGCCCTTATATAGACCCTATCTAGGTTAGGGCATCCACATGGGCAAATGGCTTTAAGCCATTTGGAAATGGATGAACAAGGAACCTTTTGTTGTGTATGTTTAATTACATACCCAACATCCAAGGTTGCCCCCTAGGTGCAACCTTTAGCTCCTAGGTGCAACGTTGTCCTACTCTCAAGTACATGTCACTTGTGACATGTATGCAGGACGGGCAAGATAATATATAATATTGGGGTGTTATATATTATCTTTGGAACGCCACATTCTCCCCACCTTGACTTGATGTTGTCCTCAGCATCACGCGTCTCCCCACCTTGGGTACCTGCATATCCTGCAATTACAACACTTACATATCCATATTATATTAATCACCTCAGGTAATATTTATAGTTTACTGTAATTGTACTTCTTCCGTCCTCTACTTCATAATCGACTATTAACAAAATTAACATCAATTATAGTTTTAAGGTTTTAACTGAAAACTTCTCGTCGCCTTCTCACAACACATTATGGCAAAACTATGCGTTGTGAGTTCTTGTAGCGCTACCCTCCTGCCGCTCGGTCCTTCTAGTTGCCTGCAGGATGTACGCTACGTTAGTACATATTTAATTATTATTATAAGGGTTGGTTGTAAGGGAACCACCCATTAAATACAATTATATGGATGCAAGGCATATCTCTCGGCATAGGAAGATTATGTTTCTCCCATCCTGGCCGAAGAGATAGCGCCCTATTATGCCTATATGCCGCTCATGCCTACACCTGTAGTTGCCTAGCGTGGGACTTGGGTCCTCCCCGTATCTGGGTTCGTGAAGGGCCCTCCCCCGTAGGCATTGACTAAAGGTGCTTTTCCTATCAATGCATACCTGAATGACCTCTTTTCTCTCGAGGTCGTCTACTTCCGTGGGACAGAAGTAGACTTCTAATCTACCTTCCACTCAACAAGCGGAAACGCGGTCATGCCTACATTGACATTACACCACGCCCTAGAGAGCACCGTAGTGGTCTCATCATCGGTAGCAACGCATGCAACCCATGCCTAGCATAGGCTGCATGCGTAGATTAGCCTTAGCTACACATGCTTAAATCCAAACCCAAATCGACATGCCTGAGCCGATTTCTTGGTTGCTGATGTCGACTACTTCGGTGATTGACGAGCCGACCCTTGCATTGCTCCATAAACTTCGGGTAATTGTTTCTTAAGATCTGACTCAAGTACCCACGTAGCGTCTTCCACTGGTAAGTGCTTCCACTTCACAAGGTATTGGAGGAATTTTGACCTTCTTGTCTTCTTATAAGATCTATCAAGAAGGACTTCCTGACGCATTTCAATATGCTCGTCGTCATTTCTAAAAACTCATTTGTCTCCAATACTTCCTCGGGGTTTGGGGTGTGCCTCTTTAGCAAACTTACGTGGAAAACCTTATGTATCTTAAGATGTCTTTGGCAAGTCCAACTTGTAGGATTGGTTACCTACTCTCTTCTCTATTCGGAAGGGTCCAGCCCATCTTGGAGCAAGCTTCTTGCAATTGCCGATCGCGGAGCTTGGCCCGCTTGACTTTGATCTTCAACCACACTTTGTCTCCCACTTCAAATTCTCTTACCGTCCCTATGCTTGTCGGCGATGCTTTTACGCCTGCTTCTTGCTGCAAGGAGATATCCTCTCACTTCCTCCACCAAGTCTTGCATTTCCAAAAAGCATCTGTTGGGAGACTTCCACCTTGGACACGAGGGTTGTGCCACGTATGACGGGGTAAGACACCGATACCGTAATTAATCATAAAAGGACTCATCTGCGATGACTCTTGCTTGGTGCTGTTGTAGGCAAACTCTACTAGGTGGATGAAATCATCCCACTTGGATTGCTTGTTCCATACATAGCTTCTTAACATATCTTCGATGATCCTGTTTGTCCTCTCCGTCGACCATCGTTTGGGGATGATATGCCGCGTGCTCATCGAAAAGCTTCGTCTGGATAGTGGTGAATAGGTCCCGCCAAAAGGCACTCATAAACTTGAGTCTCTATCCGAGATTATCTCCCTTGGCATGCCATGGAGCCTAAAAATCTCGTTAACAAATAGGTTGGCTGTGTCTAATGCCGTATCTGTTGTCCTGCACGGCACAAAGTGTGCCATCTTTGACAACTTATCTACTACCACCATCAAGGCATCTTTGCCCCTTTGCTGTTCTTGGGAGTCCCTGTAATAAAATCCATACTTATCACCTCCCACTTAGCATTTGGCACGGAACGGGCAATGGTTCCAAGGCACAGGATCGAAGCTGTTCCGCCTTTGTCTGGCTGGCATAACGGCACTCTCTAATATATCTTGCTATTTCCTTCTTCATGCCGGGCCAATAATAAGCGCTTCTAATCTTGAAATATGTCTTCATGAACCTGCATGCCCTGCTATGGGACTATTGTGTGTATCATTCAAAATAAGCTTTCTAACTTGCGAAGATTTTGGTACACACAATTTGTTTTTATAATATAGCAAGTTCCCTTCCTTCTTGTAGTGCCTGAACATCTCCCTTTCCTTGTCGGTCCTGGCCTCTTTGGAAAGGCTCGCCCAAACTTCCTTGAAGTCGAGGTCCCGTCGGCAATGTTTCCTCAATCTTCTTGCCAAACTCACTTACAAGTGTTGATATGGCGTTACAATGAATTCTGGGTTGCCAATGGCTTCCTCGGAAAGGGCATCCGCAACCACATTGAGCTTCCACGGCTTATAACTTATCTCAAAGTCATATTCTTCCAAGAATTCCATCCATCTCCTTTGCCTCAAATTAAGAGCTTACTTTGCGTAAATATATATTGGAGGCTTTGATGATCCGTGTCTAAGCGGAATTTTCTTCCCAATAAATAATGCCTCCAAATTCTTAAAGCCCTTACTATAGCCAGGAGCTCCTGATCATGCGTTGGGTAGCGCTGTTCGGCGTCGTTCAACTTCTTGGAATCATAGGCCACTACCCTTTCCTCCTGCATGAGGACTGCGCCCGTCGCTATCCTGCTAGCATCTGTTGCTTTCTGAGCTTATCTTTGGTCGGATCCGGGCAAGACCAATCTTGGCGCCGTCGTCAAAGCTTCCTTCGATTGTCTCAAATGCTTTACGGGCCTTGTTTTGCCAATGGGTTGCCCAATCTTTTATCTTCCCACCTTTTGTGAGATCCGTTAATGGCGCTGCTACCTTGGCAAAATTCTTCACAAATCTTCTATAATAGCCCGCTAGCCCTAGGAAGCTCCTGACTTCATGCGTATTCTTTGGTGCCGGCCAGCCGATCCACGGCTTCTATCTTCAAGTAGGGTGCGTGGAAATGCCTTCTGGCGTGATCCGTGCCCCAAGTACTCCACTCTTTCCGTTCGCGGTGGCACCGATAACCATAAAGAGTTGATGCCTTCTTAAGTTTTCAAGCACCTTCCTCAAGTGTTGGCCGTGCTCCTCCACAGACTTACTGTAAACCAAGATATCGTCGAAGAAGACTATGATGAAGGAATCTAGAAATTCGCGGAAGACGTCGTTCATTAACCTCATGAATGTTGCTGGTGCATTAGACAATCCAAAGGGCATAACCGTGAACTCATAGTGCCCATATCTTGTCTGAGCAATTTGTCTTATGAATGTCTTCCTCCTTGATCCTAATCTGGTGATATCGATTCGAGATCTATTTTGGAGAAGATCTTTGCTCCCCCGCAGAATCGATCCATTAAGTCATCGACCTAGGCAAGGCATACTTATTTTTGATGGTGTGCTTATTTAAGCTGGCGGTAATCAATGCACATCCTAAGGCTCCCATCCTTCTTCTTCACAAAGAGAATAGGGGCTCGAACAGGGAGACACTAGGTCTTATGAACCCTAGGTCTAGCAATTCTTGCAATCTGCTTCTTTAACTCTGTCAACTCCTCGGTTGACATCCTATAAGGTGCCTTGCTTGTAGGGTTTCGGCCCGGTGTTCAAGTGCTATTTCACACTCGACTCCTCTATAGGGGGAAGTCGCTTAATCTCATCGGGGAACAAGTCGTGAAATTCCTCGATCAACTTTGCTATTGGCCGGGAAGCTTGCTAGATTCTTTGATCTCTTTATTTCTCCCGGCTCCTCGATCTTGGAGCTCAAGCTTAAGGAGATAGGCCACCTTTGCTTTCTTATGCACTTAAGCAATTTTTCACTACTCATGCATTGCATGATTGGGGTTACTTCTTTACCCGTGATTTCGATGACTTTGCCCCTCGGCGTTGTTAAGGTCACCTTACGTTTCCCACAATCGATGATTGCTCCTGCTGGTCCAAGATATTCCATTCCAATAATGAGATCATACTTGCCTATATTCATGACTTCCGCTCCCAATGCAACATTAACACACGGCAAGTCTACATTGAAGTTTATTCTCTTCTTCCTGCCAGTATGCCCAATTGCTCCATTGGCTAACACCACCACGCCCGGGCTTGGACTTTAACGGCTTTAACTTCAACATGCTTACCATCCTAGGGGATGCAAAATTATGATTTGCCTTCGAGTCTATCAATACTATAAAGGATTTCTCTTGGGCTTTTCCGGTCGTTGAGATCACCTTATCTTTGACTTTTCGCATTCCCCTGTATCAATAATTTGCAAAGATGTGACACTCACCATGGATGTAATCCCGTGCTTCGCCGTCGTCGTCTGCGTCCGATGGTATCTCCCATCCCATCCTCGCCAATGCCGCATTCATAATCGGGGGGGCAATTGTTGGTCCTATGCCACGGCTGGAAGCATCTGAAACACAACCGCTTCTCTATACATTCCTTCTTCTCCTTGGGAATGGACTGAAATTGCCTCCCCACCGCTTGGGAGTAGTTAGACTTGGCTCCTTGCTCCTTGAAGCTTACCTGTTTCTTTTCCTGCTTGCCACTACTTGTGTTGCCTTGCTTCCCATAATTTGAATTGTACTGCGTCTTGCTAGCTACTGGGCTTGCCGCCCTTGGGCTATAGCCCCCTGTGCTCTTCCCCTTATCCTGGAAATATTGCTGCCTTGATGCCCGCTCTTGTGGACTGTTCCTTGCAAACTTATGGCCTTTGCTTACGCCTCGACGGACTTCGGGTTTATTGCCCTTACAAGCTTGCGGATCTCATCGTTCAAGCCTTCAATATAGCCTTCCACCGCATGCTTTTCACTCAACTTTGGCACATAAAGCCTTAGTCTCATGAATTCCTCCGTGTATTTCTGGACTGATTTGTTGCCCTGTTGCAACCTATAGGCTTCTTTGCATCATGTTGCACTTATGTTCTCTTGGTACATAATGATGTTTGAGCGCCTTGGCGAACTTCTGAATTTGCAACTGTCCCCCTTTCGGCCCATGTGCTTTGGCATACCCCTTCCACCAAATTACGGCTGCACCCTTGAGGGTTTCTTTGTTGCTACCCCGCCTTTGTCTTTATCTTTCATGCCATAGGCGTTGCCATACTCACTCATCTCATCCAGCCCGCCTCTGCTTCCATTCGGATCTGTTTTCTCTGAAAACTGCTCTAACTTTCGGCTTTCCGGACATTACTAAAAGTGGTCGACTTTCTTACGGTAATCATTACGTGATCGCCCACATCCGCGGTTTGGATCTTGGCGGCGATCCCGTGCCTCTTCTTCTGCTCTTCGATGCGAATCGTATCCGATTTTGGAGTCCAGGATCGAACTAGGAGATCTTTTCCTTCGCTTCTCTTCCGCCGTTACCTTTGTTCGGCCATTTGGGGTTTCCGGCAAAGGCACATTACAGTCTGTCCTCCTATTCTTTGCTGCCCCGCTAGCAATGCCCTTATGTCGTGGATGTCGGATCTGATCGGGATAGCTCCTCCTCGGTGTTACCGCTTGGTAAAGGCAAATTCCTCGTTTGGAGGCGCCTTAGCGAGAATGCGTTTTTGTTCTCATTTTTGTGTTCATCAAGGTTTCTAGGTACTCTAGCTGCATGCACATTAGAGTACATTCTGATCATTAGTTCTTGTTTTGTGTGTCACGTTGCTTTACTTGTTTATACAATTTGAGGGAACAGTTATATACGAAAGAGACATATATTATATTAATATATCTATCTATATATAATAATAACGGCGTTTTATGATAGTCTGTGCGCAATCTTGCGCGTTGAATTTTTTAGATTATTTTTATCCCTTCGATTTATCTGGGGTAGACGGTTTTTTTCTCTGACCTCTCTCACGGCTCCTCGAGCCGGACCCCTCTTTTCAGGCAGAGCTTGAGCTTGGAACAGGAAGCAAGGTAAATACATAACTTGCTCCTGCATGTGCAAATTGTTGTAAGCATGTTTCTGACTTATCAGCAGTAAAAAATTTCGGCTCTACAGGCCTTTTCTCGATTGTTGACACTAATGGCTCTTAACCCCCAGATACAAGATGATTATGCGGAATCTAATTTTTCTCGATTGTTGACACTAATGCCACATATAGCCATGATTTTAAGATGACATTGCTTGCAGACTTCGTCAATTAGGAACTCAAGTTCTATGTTGTCAACCATCTGTTTAATTATACAAAAGCACTTGTCTATTTCAGGTATGCATTCACAAAGGCATTCTGTACTGCCTTCTTAGTGACATTCTTCTCTATGTTTGACGTACCGGTGTTTTGGCCAATCCTCCTTTTTTACTGGCTGATGCTCTTTGCCCTAACAATGAAGCGACAGATAAATGTTGAAGTACAGATATGTTCCATTTTCATGGGGAAAGCAGGCAAGTCTATCTTCCAATCATAATTTCTACATACTAAAGCATACATTGCCTTAACTTTACTTTATCTAAAGGTAAAAGCAGCTTCTCCAAAGATTGATCTTTCTCCACGAATGTTGCTCACAAAGTTGTTGTATTGACCAATTCTATCTGGCATTATCTTTTGGCTTTGTAAATTTTGAGCCAAACTACAGATTTATGGGATGATGTTGTTGCCGCTAAATTCATTTAGATGTATGGGAATCTAGCTTTGGAAAAATGTAATTATATCTATAACCTCAATAATACCAACATAGTTGCAATGTTTCGGGGCTGAACATTTGAATGCCATCTCTCTTTTTCTACTGGCCAGCTTTATGATGTGTTTATTACGTTTGATCTTCAGCCAGCCTGCAGTAGCGAGCATTCATTGTCTACAGACAATAAA
Organism: Isoetes taiwanensis; assembly: GCA_021234155.1. Taxonomy (NCBI): domain Eukaryota; kingdom Viridiplantae; phylum Streptophyta; class Lycopodiopsida; order Isoetales; family Isoetaceae; genus Isoetes; species Isoetes taiwanensis. The sequence goes on along the minus strand of JAJEKV010000029.1, from coordinate 1,609,291 downwards.
TACTTCTGTTGTTTGCATATCATACAGGCTGGCCTTCAAGAAAACGTCTTTGGGCGTCCCCATCTTCAAGTGGAGTTCCGTGGATTTTGCACAAGCCGGACTAAAGACTATATGATTCAGAATCGTTTTGAGTTTTGCATGCAACAGGTATTTCTGAAGTCCTTGAAGACAGGGACTCCCTTTCACTTATTTCTAAATGCTCTATTGTCTGGCTCTCAGAATCTCAGAATCGCATATAGGTTTTCAGTATTTCTGCTTTGTTTTTTAATCTTTACTTTCTAAGGGCATCTTGGCATCACATGTGGTAGTTGTTCAATCTATTAAGCAGTGTGAGGGGATCGAGTTTTGAATTGAGGTTTCTGCTCAAGGATATAGCCACATAACACTTTACTTTTGTGAAATGGTTTAGCATATTTAGTGACAAATCTCTGGCTTGAAGATAATATCATCGCATTTCTACGATGTTTAATGATGAATCTCTTGCTGCAAGTATTGGCTTTGTCAAGATGAGGCCATCACGTTTTGCAGATGCCATGAGTTTGATAGCCAATACTCTCGCTTGAACAAAAGCAGGCCAGAACTTCTGCTTAGCTAACCATATCCTTCTCTTTCTTAAGCTTGGAAAACATGTCAATCACAAGGTCGAACAGCTTATGGCACGGATGCTCCAGTCAGTTGTACTTGCGCTAACGCTAACGTTTGGTTGAACTCTTATTAGACATGTAGCACATTTTCTTTTCACAGACCTGGCTTTAAATATATAGGACTATCAAAATGTGTGACCATGTATTGCAAGAAACCATGGCCAATTGTCCGTCATATTCTCATAAAAGTAATTTGAGTTTTTCTCCATCCCCGTTGCTATGCATGAGATTGACAAGGAGAGGTGGACGAATTGATTTTGAAGTAATGGAGCAATCAGAGAGTCTTGATTCAACCAGCACGAGCATCATTTTTGAGGGATGTTGCTGGGATAAAAGTTTAATTTGTTGCTTGTAATAGGGAATGACAGGTAAATATAATGATGATAAATGCAGTTTCTTGAAGATGCGAATGACAAGTGAATATGCATCTGCATCTGTCACGAGTAAGCATGTTTATGGCATATTTGGGTTTTTATAGTAAGCTACACATTACAAATCTATGCATACAAATTTTTTCTATCCATATCCATTTTTTCTATCCATATTACACATTTGGCTATAATCAATGATATTGACAGAATGTGACGGCATTTCAGGTTTGCATAATGGGTTTAGAGTCTATTCATTGTGAAGAAACGATGTTTTCTCATATTAATCTGCAATCAGACCCATCTTAACACGTGTATCGTTGTCAAATGATCTCAAATCACTCAGGGGCAGCGAGACATCTGCAGAACGCATTGCGGGTTAGTTCATAAATTATAAATGATCCATCAATTTTTGCATTTCCTTTCGCATTTTTTGGGATAAGAAGTGCTTAAATACCACATTGTTAGTTCTGCTTGTAGAATTGCAACTTAGATTTAAACACGATAAGTTATATTGCTAGGTAATTATTATTTTAGAATGGTATTGATGCAATCAATAAATGGATCAGGCTTTGCGCTACTGCATCTCCCGATTGTTGACATTTCATTACACATGTGTATGGGTGTACTGGTATAATTGCTAGCAAAAGATGACTATGTGAAGTTCGCAATGGCTGATCCTTTTCCTTGTCAGATCACAGCGTGCAATTGAAGCAGCTTGTAGTTGAAGCAGCTTGTAGTTGCTTGCTTAACCTATTAAGAATGTTAAACCACATGGGCAAGAAGCCTCTCATTGTTGTAGTCTCTGACACTCCAACTATTGTGTTTGAGATTAAACAGTTACTGAGTTCATCATATGAGATGTGTTGATTTTCCATGTAACATAGCTGCATGCTACCTGATGGTTGGACAATTAAGTCAGAAACATCCAATTTAGCCCAGTAAAATTATCAATCCATCTAGAGTTACGTAGTACTCTTTAAATTGAGCTGGGGTATATCTAGGTAGGTTTATGTGCATATCATGAGCATTTGGTGGTACTTGCAAAATAGATCATTTTCTGCCAAGGATCCTTCCACAGTATTGTTCTTTTGCATGTGCAGGACTTAGGTGTAGGAGCACAATCTGATGATGAATTAATAAGTGCAGAAGATGATGGCTCGGTGAGGACATCAGAGATGCAACCTCGCCATATGGAAATAAAAATGTTGTAGATGCACCAAAAGGCATCAATAATATCACAGATTTGAGCATGGTAACATTGTAATAATGCAGGCTCAATTTGATTTTGTTAAACATCTGGTTAATGCATCATTTCAATTTTAGATCTCATTATCTTATAAAGAATGTTTTATAAATAGATGCTCAGAATGTTAAAACATTGCCTGCAAAGCAGTTTTGCAAGCGGTGGATTTGTATTTGCAAGAGCGCAATGGGGTGGACTTGGTAATGAAATATATAAGGTTCTAAATGCTGTTGGTTTAGCAGTTATCTTGAATCAATCATTGATAATAGATCAAAGGTACTTACTGTTCATTTCAATGATTTTTATCCTGGAAGCCTATATCTTACCAGGGAAGCAGAATTTTTGCAGCTCTACAAACCTTGCATATTTGGACCTGTCAAACAAGCTTGAAATTCCATTTAGGAATTATATATACATACTCCGATGAGATATTTTAGCATGAAAGATGTTAAACATCTCAGGGCACGCCTTGACTGTGCTGGAAAGTACCACCGCCCTCTGCATGTTAGACTGGATTCTATTGAAAGGCCACAATCAACGAGTTCTTTGTGCGAGGATTGGACATAATGGTCTTATCCTATAATCTGGTAAAAGTAGTTTCTAGCCTTTATATATTTTCTCACTTTTTATCAAATAATATTGGTTTTCACATATTTGAATGTTTTTTATTGTTGCAATGCAGGTATAAAAGAGTTGAAGATGGATTGGTCTCCAGTTCTCAAAAAATATTCATCCACAGGCAATCCGAAGCAGAATTTGCATCCCTTTTGCAGTGTACAAATAAAACTGAAAGCTCTCGGTCAGAATATGAATCAAAGCAGATTTCACAAGATAATTCTGCCTTGCGCCTCTACCAGGCCTGCATGCAAGTACCCTTTCCAGCAGATGTAACATGAAGGGCATATTCTGCAGTAGAATTCCCACCATGTTTCTTGCATGTATCGCTAATTCTTCAGGCAACTTACCTCCCTTAAACTGCCCTATCTTTTGCTCCAGTGCCTCAAATCTATCAATCTGATCATGAAGTGTCTCAAACCTCTCATAGAGGTCATATTCAAGGAACCTGAATCTGCCATAGACTCTATCTGCAGTGCCTGCTGAAGAATATTGGAAAGAATCTAGGCGCTTATCAATGTACAAGGCATAAGAAATGAGAAAATCAGTTAAAACTTGAGAATTAGAGCAAATATTATCTCTAAAGTTGGACATGCATAATAATAAATGGTGACTGAGGAGCAAAAATTCATCTTCAAAGCTGCAAATTATGGACTAATATGAGGACCTTGAGGGCCACATTATAGTTTTGGGTGTGCGAGATGCAGTCGACGAGAGCTCGGGCGAATGCAGCAGAAGAAGATCGAGATACAGAGATCGAGCGGCATATTTGATCCAAGACAGCTTCTTGGTGGCTGGTTGCTTTTAAGACTAATACTGCAACCGCTGCAGCACTTGAATTGGATAGCTTGGCCAAGCATATCCTAGCCTTGTCTTTCATTGCCCCCATGGTCCTCTCCATTACGAACTTGTTTGGAGAATTGATGAAAGCATTTATTTTCCCCTACATCTAAAGTGCAACGTGATGTAGGTTGGGCTCTACAGGATGATGTGAATCCAGACATTGCATTGCACATGCATATGGGTGGTCCATACTATTGCATTTGAGTTTAAGTCTTTGACACTCCAACTATTGCATTTGAGATTAAGCATTTGCTGGGCTCATCATATGAGGTATCTTGCTTTTCCATCTAATGTAGCTGCATGCCACTTGATGGTTGGACAATCGTGTCACATTTCATCCAATTTAACCCTACAAAATTATCAGTCCACCTAGAGATATGTAGTACTCTTAAAAAAATTGCGTATGTAGCCTTAATAGAATCCTAGCATTTACAAGTTTCCCTTATAGCCCTGCGACACTGGGTTTGATTTGCGTTAAAATGCACAATTCTTAGAACGCATAATTTCCCTTACAATGTACACATTTAAGGGGCATTGCTTGGGCTTGCAAATAAAAAATAAACTCTTCGACCATGATTGCCAAATACTAATGTTGTACACGTTTAAGGGGCATTGCTTGGGCTTGCAAATAAAAAGTAAACCCCATAATTATCAAATGCTAATGTGAGGTGAAACCGTACATGCAAATTGGATAACGCCTACTCCAAAAATAAGTGATGATTATATTCATCATATAGAAGCTTTACCTAGACATTGAGATGATGGAAAATATCATGTTTCAGTGAAATTGCCACAATTAAATGAGCCTAATTGAAGGTCATTTTATATTATCTCTAATTTTTTGCTCAACATCATCTTTATCCTCTCCACATTAACATACTCTTGGTATGTTCACTAATGTAATGGAATATTATAGAATGGCCTATCAATAAATGTTTCATGACAACATACTAATAATAATAATAATGACGATGATGACGACAACCTCACTTGCAACACGTAAATATTCACTCATAATGACATAGTTCGTTGCCATCATTGCAATTGCTCTTAGACATTAGAGGCACTACCTTTTAAATCCAGCAACGCTAATCAACTAAACAAGCTTACGACTTACAACCATTTATTTCCAAGGTATACAGCTTAATGAAAGGCTTTAAAATGCTATAGACTATACTTCAGTTGTGTTTATTAGCAAATATCATTTCTAATAGGTTCCCAACTTATACAATTTTGGGCACTTTAGATACTATAAAGTTAAATCCATCATTTTTATTAATTTTTAATTTATGCTCGATGAAAAACCTAGTGTTGCCAATGGACTGCGTATAGATGCCCACAAGTACACATGAATGATCATATGTATTATAAATGGCACCAAGACGTTCTCAATCATATTTTTATTAATTTTTTACTTTAATCCTGACGAGAAGCCCAGCAACGCTGGGCACTTTTTCTAGTATATATATAATAAGCTTTTACATGCAAATTAATAGACTTTTACTCTTGAAATTTCTTGAGGTAGTCAGGGTGGTCCTCCAAAAATTTCTTCACTTGGGCCGTACCTAATGACCCTGTTAAGTTCCTGAGAATATTTGTTGACGTCCCTCCTTGGAGTACTGCCTCCATGTCTGCAATTCTCCTATCCGATGTATACGCAGCTGTCACTGCCAATCTGCCCTGCCGCCTATAAGGGATTGCAAAGTCGAAGATGGTCAATGCAATCGCTCTCTTGATCAGGACAACATGGTCGATGTTTGGAGGTAATCGTGCATGGTGTCCAAACCCTGAGAGGGCGATAAGCATAAAGACCCCTTCTTCACCTCTTGGGCTAAATTGGCGGTGAATAACTGCTATTCTTCCATCTAGCAGCAACGGCAGGTAGTATCTGAGTGCTTTGTCATGCCCTGTTTCTTCGGCAGACGAGGAAGTTGCCCTGTGCCTTCCCGCGAAGTCATCCACTGGTATCTCCTCTAGCTCTCTGAAGTCTTGGTGCACCAGCCTCCTTAGGTTGATACTGCCTCCATGTTGCTTCAGGATGGGTGTTGGCGAGCTCGGTAATAATACTGATGTGGACTTGCCCTTGATGCCCATTTGTTCCTGAATCGCCATGAACTCCTCTTCCGAGGGCAATTCCCTTTCGGCCATCATCTGTCTGATACCTGCGTAAGCTTCTATATCTGATGACGTCTCGCCGGTGAAGGTTCTAGCTTCACTAATGCTGATAGGGAAGTCCTGAGCTTCTCGATCGATGAAGTCGTCGAGGTCCGCTTGCTGTCGTAGGAGATGCAGAATCTCATCTACCCTAAGACCTCTGTCGCGACACTGTGGAAGGTTCTTGATGTCGTGAAGGGTTAGATATGCCTCGCCTGCTATGAACACCGGCGTCAAGCTTGTAATGCGGGTGGTGGTGGGGCTCTTCTTGTTGCTCTCGGTCCCTCTTGAAGCTTTGGATCGATGTTACGCTGCTTTGCCTCTCTGTTCTAGATCGGGTCTTAGAGGGTCGACTTCGTATTCATCCTCCTCCTCTTCTTCTTGCTTTCGTGCTCGAAGTCGCATCCGTTTCCTCTTCTGGCGTGGCCATGGCTATGGGTTCAACTTCTAAAAATTTGGTGAGGGTTCCCCTACGGATTTGACCCGAAGAGATAGAAAGATGGCTACTGGCTTCTTTGTATAGGGAGAAGTACCTCCTCCTATTGACGAGAGATGGACATGTAGTTGGGAAGGCGGACTGCTTTATTCTCTAAGTACTTATCTACGTTTGGGATATCTTGCAGGGCTGACTTGAGGGCAGTGTTAGGTGCAAAATACCCTACACAAGGTGGGAGTTCTACCAAAAAGGGTCCTATCTTGGCATGGAACTCAGACATGATGTTCTGGTAGAAGGGAGTGGCGTTGATGGTGGCCTCAATGTCAAGTTCCCTTCGGAAGACAGACTGAAGACAGATTCGATGTAAACCGGCCACATGAGTGTGGTATTTGTACCATCATCGCTTGAATGAAGAAGTGGCCATGAGAGCGAGGAGCCTGGGGATGATGACAGATGCTGAAGCGCCCTAAGGGTCAGGGAAATCGGCTTGGAGCAGAGAGCGAGGTTGGAAGGTGCAAATGACACTTGGGTTCCCCTTTATAGGCAAAACCCTAATTTTGGGAAAATTTTAGGTTTACAATTCTCTGACTTTCTAGGGTCTAGAGGTATGATTTATAGGCTAACTGAGCTTGGAAATGCTCCTAAGGGTCCCTAAGCAATGATTTTGGTTCGTCTAAGGACAACTTGGATCAATTCGGACGAGACCACTCACACAGTGCGCCAGGGTGGGATCGGTTTGCAAACCGAACTGGTTGGGGCGCACTGTGAGGGTGGACTTCTTTGTTTAGGTCACTAATGATGCTAAACTAGAAAACTAAAGACATAATCCTGGATATCTCATCGAGATAGATAGGATTGAGCCTTTACTCGCCTTATTTGGGCAAGTTGTGGTGGAGTTTAGGGTTCGACCACTCACACAGTGCGCCAGGGTGGAATCGGATTCCAAACCAAATGGGTCTGGGCGCACTCTGTGAGGGGTGGAGCTCCATTTGACTCGGCGTTGGCCAATTTGGACAGATTAGGGGTCAATTCCTACTAACTGGGATGAGTTAGGTCGAATAGTATACCTACTTTCTGCATTTAGGCAAGATTTAGCACCAAACCATGCTCAACCACTCACACAGTGCGCCAGGGTGGGATCGGTTTGCAAACCGAATGGGTTGGGGCGCACTCTGTGAGGGGTAGAAAAAAATGCCTGGTTTGTTTCAAACTTTGCTATTTCTAAATGTAGAATTCGGCAATACACCCTATTTAAACTCGATTTGACTTATTTATTTATCAAAACTATAGACTTATACCAAAGAAAAGGTCATTTACAATAGTTCAGGGGCCCTCCTTCTTAATAAACTGAGCTAGTCTAATATCTTTGGGCATACAAGTCACTCTCTTAGCGTGTTGAGCACACGCAATGTAGTCTTCCAGTAATATGCGATGTGTTGCTCCGCGCCTCTGCGGTCGCGAGCAACATGTCGTCCGTGACCCGTTTGGATGGGTCGAACTCCTGCAAAATCTCCCTCGTTAGACGTGCAAAGGGGGCTCTGGGAATGAGGAAGCCATAGCTCTGCTGGAAGTGCTTGATTTCTTGGGCCGCCCTCGCGAATTTTGAGTCCGCCGGCCTTTTCATCGGCTTCTTCGGAGGGGTCGGCTGTTCCGGTGGGCGCTTCAACGTGTTCTTCTTCGTTGGCCGACCTCCCTCAATGGTCTTCACTCTGTGTTCTTCGTAGTATTTGGAGTATTCTTCGTGCATTTTCATGTACGCAGTATACTCCTTTAGCTCCTTCCGGTACTTCAAGTCCCGCTTCAGCGCATAGGACTCCCTCTGCGGCCTTGGTTTCTTGGTGCTTTGCATTTGGGGTGCCGGCCCGACCATTTAGGATAGGGCGGTGCATTACCCACAGGGTCTTCATCCTCCGGTATTGGGTTTGAAGGGCCCGAAGTCTCTCCTGGTTCGTGTCCTCCCGCTCCCTCCTCAGGTTCGGAGTCGGACGAAGATGGGGGCTTCTCAGGATCCGGCTCCTGTATGGTCACTCCCGCGGCCGGTGTCTTCTTTTTCTTCGGTTTCTCCGCCGGCACTTCCGGGTCCTTACCTTTCTCCGCTCTCACCTTCTCCCGCTCCTCTTTGCGCTTCCTCCTTTCTTCCCTCCTCTGTTCCTTCTCCTCCCTCCTCTTTCTTCGCTCTTCCTTTTCCTTCCGACGCTCCGCCTTGGATTTCTTCGGCTCGCCTTCTTCCCTTTTCCTCTTCACCTTTTTCGGTTCCGGCTCTGGTTCCTCATCATCCCCGAAGATCTCCCTCAGCAGCTCCCTCCGCAGTTCCGCCGCCGCGTCCTCCTCCCAGTCAAGGTGCTCCGATACCTGTTCCTGCTCTTCAGGGTTAGGGTTAGGTGGTTCAACCGGTGCCTCCTCTTCCCGTCGCGCTTGCCTCCCGTCGGCCTTACGCCGGACGGCTCGCTCTGGCTCACATAACCGGGTGGCATAACCTTGCGGGCAGTCTGTTTCGTCCGTGCCATGCTTTTGTTTGTCGGGTTTCGAGCTTTGGCGCCTGAAGATCGTCTTCTTGGGCGAGCTGTTCTCCGGGAAAGGTGGGGGTAAAATGGAAACCCTAATTTTCTATTTATAGGGAGGTGGAATTTAGGGTTGGGACCTGCAATTCATATGGGAAAAAAAAACAAACTAGGGCATTAGCGAAGGTACGAGGCATTCATTTGGGTTCACCATACTCTTAAACACCCACCACTCACACAGTGCGCCTGGGCCAGATTGGATTACCAACCGAAAGAGTCTGGGCGCACTCTGTGAGGGGTCGACTGTTTTTGAGGCTACTTTATAATTTACAGGGAGTTTCTTAGTGTTATAAAATACAAACTTGTCTAGAACTAAGGGAATAAGCCAAACTACACCATTAGTTTAATTAATTTGAACATCTAACTAGGTCAACGGAGGTCAACCACTCACACAGTGCGCCAGGGTGGAATCGGTTTGCAAACCGAATGGGCCTGGGCGCACTCTGTGAGGGGTGGCCTATTTTTGGGCAATTTAGGTTGGGAAAGATGCTACACTTCATTAGCAACCTATCATGGAGCTAAAGTCTACCCAAAAATTGGGAAATTTTCCCAATTGTTCGAAGCTCTTGCTTGGGTGGCTATACCCCAAGACTCGAATCTACTGTTAGTCCTAAGGGGAAAAATGGCGGTCTTTCGATCTTGGATGCCAAGATCATGCTCGATACCACCGTGGACGCCCCCCTACTCCTTATACGATGCCCGCATCGTATTCGGCGAGGAGCATTCCCCGGCAGCATTTGCGGCGTTATCCATCCTGACTCCACTCCCATGGGGGCGAGCCCGGCAAGGAAAAAAGTGGATGTGTCATTCATCCGTCTTCCATCGGATCGACTTATCTCAAGGGAAGCGTAACAAACAAACGTGAGCACAACTAATAATATACAACACAATCACCATAACAATAGCAACATCACGAGTCGACAATACCTTCATAACAATAATACAAAGGAAAGATCCTACCTGGGGCTCGGACTCAGGGGGGATGACTGACGGCTAGGCCTCCGAGTTCATTGCGCGGGCGTAATTCATGGCAATGGATTTGGTTGGCATAGAACATGGCTTAGGGGTAGTCCACTCCATCCGCCCCTCCAGGTGCACACTTTGCGAGTAGGCTGAAAAGTGTTGGGACTTGGCCGTAGCTGCCGGGTGAATAGCCGAGGGGCTACTACTGCCGGGTTGCATCTCCCCAACCCCGATGAGGCGGGGAAGAGAGCTGCCTCTCCTCCAGAGGTATCCATGCTCATCGCAGCGGCTAGAGGGCACCTTTGCCCTTATTCGACTTGAACTCACCGGAAGGTCATATCCACCACCCCACGAGTGTCGAGCTCATGCCTTGCCCACACGCAGTGACAAGCCATTAAGCCTAGCCAAAGAAAGACCCCAGATAGGCTTTACTACCGAGAGGGGTCGGGTCCGCGATGAGACAAGTTCCTCCTTATCACTGCCGGCCTTGCCCCTTCACCCCGGCCCCGGTGGGCTCTGCACGGGCCGCATTTATGTGGGAACTAAGGTGCTATGCTAGGAGCATCTTCTACACAGCCTTTAGGTCTCTACCCCCCTTCCCACAACAAGGAGGTCATAGAGTGGAATACATGCAATATCACAGAACAAAAATAGAGAATCATATCAATCTATCTACTTAACATCCAAGGTTAGGTTCATTCGTTAGAGTCTCAGATCTAGGGATACAAGGCTTCCAGAGATGATCTAACATACTAAACCGGCATATTGCCCTTTAAAGGCGGTTTTGCACAAACGAACAACTAGATACCTGCTCCTTGGCTTGCTCCCCGATCCTCGGAAGGCGTCCATGCTCTCGATCTTGCCGAAGGCGGTGCTACTCGGCAACTTTGTTGTGCAAATCCGACTTTTGAACTGGCAATGCGATTTTCGAGCCTTACCTTGGCGAATTGGCCCGGGGAAAGCCCTAAATGCGAAAAGAGGAAAGGAAGCTCTAGAAAACCCTAATTGGCAAAGTGAAAGGAGAGCTAGGGTCTAGGGTTTTAGCCCTTATATAGACCCTATCTAGGTTAGGGCATCCACATGGGCAAATGGCTTTAAGCCATTTGGAAATGGATGAACAAGGAACCTTTTGTTGTGTATGTTTAATTACATACCCAACATCCAAGGTTGCCCCCTAGGTGCAACCTTTAGCTCCTAGGTGCAACGTTGTCCTACTCTCAAGTACATGTCACTTGTGACATGTACGTGTGACGTAATATGTATTGGGGCGTATATTATGCTGGAACGTCACAAGAGTGCTATCCGGAAATTTATTTGGCAGGGAACACATAAAGTTGCTTGGGCAGACCTAACAAAGTCTAAAAAGGAAGGGGGATTGGGATGTATGGATTTGTTTATCCAAGCACAAGCTCTGGTAGCCAAGATGATTTGGAGAGCTATCTATGCTTCCAATCCATCACCTGCTCTAAAACTGGCGAGGCATTAGATCCAAGAATCTCTTTCTTTTGTCACATTAAAGCATAATCTTTCAGAATTTGTCTTTTTTTTTTAAATTTCCCTCCAAAAGATGTATCAATCACAATCAAAAGAATGCTAAGAATTGGATGTTGAACATAATTAGTATCACTTCTGGCAGCAAAAGAGAGAAGCTTTTGTCCTTCTCCTTGTGGACTTCACAAATTTTATAGCAGAAGAGTTGGATGTGCAATTGAACATCATGGGACACAGAACTATGGCTGACCTGACTATGCAAGTAATCCTGTTTTGGATGTATCAAAGTCAAAGTCAAATTTGAAAGTGGATTTACCAAGTTGTTGAATGGAGTATCAAGGTTTGTGGCGCTGCAATTGTGTTGTCCAAAAACGTAGAAGGCGTGTGTACTTGCCTGAACCTAAAGGAAATATTGTAAAAGGCAGCTGATATACATTGCCTGAAACCACAAAATTTCAAACTGAAACTTGGAAGTGGATTGATCTAGTTGTTGAATGGAGCATAGGGTTTATGATTGTAATTGGGATACATACGAACATTGAAGAAGCATATGCGGGATTTTATAAGCCAAACTCAAATCATTTATGAGCAATGCCTGATGGATAGGCAGAGTGGCATGAGCAATTTGAACTTCAAATTGCCCATGCCACTCCACATGGTCCATAGAGTTATTGCCCTTATCATAATCCTGCACCCACGACCAAAATATTTAAAGACCTGATGAGCTTTCCTTTTTGACATTTTTAACTTACAAAAAATTTGTTTAACCTTTCTGTATTGTATCGATGTGGAGATCCTTTATACACAGATTGTCATTCCACTTCAAGACCCAACATTGTTATTCAAATATCAGAGATAAAAATTGATTATTTGGATCATGGCCTCTTTATCTATGGCACTAGCCCATGTACATTATATATTCATATACTAAGGAAAATTAAATGAAATGAGCAAAGCATGCTCAACAATTGACGGGGCAAGCCTACGTCGCACAAAATCTTAGGGTGCAAAAACAAAAAGAAGTACATGTAAGGCTTAGGAGAAGGGCATGCACATAGCTCCTTGAAGGACCGGACGGAGTGGTATGAGCAATCTGAAGATAATGCCTAGCTTGATCATAATCCTGCAAGGTATATATAGAGCAGGAGCTTTTGTAAAGAAGCTAAACACATTTTTATTAACCACATATCTTGCAGGGTTATAATGAAGCTAAGAAGTGTCTTCAAGCGAACTGTCTTTATGATTTATATGTTATAAATTTCCAAACGGACTGCCTGCCCATAGCTCAACTCGAGGACAAATGCTTGGGAAAATCATCAGAAATGTATTGGTGTCCATAAGTATTTGAAGCTCCTCATACACAACCACAACCGAGGTTTGAAGACCTGAATTTCTCTAAAGACTTAACCTTTGTGATCATGCGATGGAGCATAGATGGCATACAACTGCGGTTGCCAGAGAATTGTTGGGTCTCTCGACATTTGCATTTAAGCCATCTATAGAATATGCTAGGTATCATTTTAAAGAATAATACATCAAGAAGACAGAACAAAATTTAGAATGGTCGTATCACAAAAGAACAGGCAACTAAATAGCCATGGCTACAGAAATATTTGTTGTAAATGTAGAAATTCTCTACAACACATCCAATGCATGTAGACATTATTATTTCTAAAATCCTGCAACATGGACAGTGTAGTTCAACATCAACCATAAGTTAGCAACTTTTTAGCCAACTGCAAAAATATGTACTAGTTATAATGTATTCCAATCAGCGCCATACTGTGGATATTGGTAATGGCACTCTAAACCTGGCTTTATATTCAGACATAAACTATGTCTTGCAAAGCTGTTAAAAAAAATCCAGAAAGTTTTCCTCTAGACTGGAAAATTCAAATTTAGATAATAGATTCTAATGCAACCATGGACAAACAAAATTCTAAAACTTAGGTTGAATAGTTATACCAAATATTTGGAGTGTTTATTTGAAAAATATTGCGAATGTTAAGAGGAGTAAAGTCAACCATGGAATAATGGGGATCTCTGCTTGAAGAAAATTGGAAAATATTACAGAAAGTAAATTATAACAAGCTCTTAAAACAATTGGTTGTGTGATAATACTAATTACGATGAAAAGTCGATTAGGAGTTCTTCTTAAACCCATCTGCCTGACTCAATTCTGTGGCAATGTGCTCCTTCCAAATAGATGCAACCGTTCTGTGCTTCTTCATAGGCAAATGCGCCAACAGGTATTGTTGAGGACCAGGGCAAGTGTAGGATTAATAGGGTTATTAGTGCATTGTCTTTATCAATTCTAATGCCTAGTATCTTAAAGCTTGCTTAGGAAGCATGTTCTAAGTACTGCTTTGGGTAATTGTAGTCCTCATTGTTGTTTACTTGTATGCACCTTTGTTCTGCACATTCCATCTAAATAACCAAATGGTTCCTTTTCCTTCTTGCATGCTTTAAGGAATTGTGGACACATGGCCATTGTGTAGGCGAGATTTGAAACGCGAGTGTCTTTTCATATTGACCCTCTGAAAGTATACGATGAGAGGTTTAAGTGTAGTGTTAGTCCTGTACATCCTGGTACAGGACTATTCATGCACACGATGGACCAGGTCAAGGCCAAGGATCCACAGTCAGGTGTAGGTCAGTCGTCAAAGGCCCAGCAGAAGGCCCAGCAGAAGACCAGGCTGCAGACCACGCAGAAGGCCACGGGCACGAAGAGGTCGAGAGCAGACAAGTGACGGGTCGTCACCGCCAGCGTCAGCATCAGCGTGACTTCAGGCACCTCAAGAGGCACCGCCAGCATTCCTGCAAATCAAGCCTCCTTCTAGGAGTCCCCAGAGGAGCTTCTTAGCTAGACGACGTCTCGTTTGGAGCGCCATCAACGTCGCGAAGTTGCTCGAGATATGTATGACACTGGTTATGATATTGAGGGAGGCCATATTCGCTCAGGAGCTCAATCGGTGCCACCTACTCCTCGTGTTCACTCTCGTCCTGGCTCTCCTCCAGCGTGTAAACATTGTTCACAATCTCAGTCACCACATCATACACCTGTTCAGCCTCCTCCAGCTTATTTCCACACTCCAAAGAGTGCCTACATTCATATCTCCTCTGGCCATACTCCTCTGCCTTCACAACCATCATCTCCCCCTGGAGGAATGGGTTATCCCCATGTATCTTTCGGCCCTCCCCAGGTTCAGACCTATCCCCAATCCCCTTCTTTTCACCATACTCTTCCAGTTTATACTCTCACTGATCTCAAACCTCACGAACAACACTCTCAAGGACCATCCCCACATGATGCTCCCTTTCCAGACTCTCAAGGTTTTTCTGCTCCTTTGACACACCATACCGAGACTATGGCTGTACCACCTCCTTATGTGCCTCCTCTTACTCAACCGCTCTATGCGCAAGGTCCGTCACAATCTTCTTTTCAGACTCTCAAACTGACCTATCCCACTTTTGGCAGTACTAAAGGCAAACCATTGGATCAAAGTGCTCAAGCCCACATGGAAGAATTTGAGGCTCTGGCTGTCCTAAATGGTCACACTCAACCTCAACTGAAGTTCCATATCTTTTCCACCACGCTGCGTGGATCCCCTCATCAATGGCTCATGGCAAACAAAAGCCATTGGAAACAAAACTGGACCGAAATGAAGACTGCTTTCCTTTCTCATTATGGCACTACAGATGATGATCAACTTCTTCTCAAGCAACTCAATGTGAGCCCACGGAATCAGCCCGGGATTTTGCGGATTGCCTTCACATCCTCCTCAACAAACTTCAAGAGTACCCCACGCAGAGCCAGATTCTCGTCTGGTTTCTCCAGGGACTTCCTCCGGCTATTCGTCTCATGACTGAATACTTGCGCCCCAAGACTTTGGAGCAGGCCATCGAACTTGTCAATCATTCAGTTAATGTTTCCTCCCGAGGCGTGGCCCTCCAGGAGCTACCCTTCATTCCTCCTGTCATGGTACCTCAGACTGCCGTTCAGCCTCAACACTCAAATCCTCAACGCAGTCAAATTTGGTGCCACCTCTGCAAATATCAAGGCCATTTGGCCAATGAGTGCAACTCCTCCAATGGCCCTCCTCATTGTAAATGCTGCAACATGTGCAATCATGCCACGAAAGAATGCACTCGTACTCATCCTACGCCCTTCCGGCAAAAGATGGTTTATCAAATCCAGACCATGCCTCAGCAACAGACGTCATACCAACCTCAGCAATTTCAAGCTCAACCACTTCAACAGTATCCACCATCTTAGCAATCTCAGCCGTCAAGAGGACAAGGCAACCGTGCTCCTTTTGATCCTTCTAAAGCCCAGTGTTATCATTGTCTGGAATGGGGTCATACCACCACGGCATGCCCTCAACTTCCTCAAGTTCAAGTCCAACTTCCAGGCACGAATTAAACCACGTCAGTACGCCCCAGGCCTATCAACTTTAGATCGCAAATGGCAAGCAGGGCCCTCGTCCTGTTCTTCGAAAACCACCATGCGTGCCTCAACAATCCAGGTATCAACCAGCTTCTGCAGCAACTCCTCCGATGGATCAACAAGCCCAGGAAGAGATTTATCAGGCTCTCAATCCTCCAGTTCAACCGTCAAATTGGGTTGGTTTGGTTTCACGCCAGACCAGGGCGTCACGCCCCTTGACCATCCTTCCTCATGATACGCAACCTGCTTTTGCAGTTGACACGATCCCTCATGCTGAGGACAAAAAGGTTCACTTTGCCCCAAATTTGGATAAACTCATGCCTCATGTCATGCCAAAAGTCTGACAAAGTATCCTCAACCTCATGCAGGCTGCTGAAAGACGAACATTGGCTAATGTACACGCCACCATCAGAGCTTAGCAGCGTCAGGATGCACCTCCGTCATCTCACACTCCACGCTCTCAGCAATATCCTAACATTGCTGCTGAGGTGGAGCTTCTTAAAGAAGTTGCTGCTTCATTACCACCGTCTCCTGCTCCCTTGGATCCAGCTGATCCATTTTCTCATGTTCCCTTGGAACTCCAGGAAGAGCTTGCAAAAATCAAGATTCCATTAAGTTTAGCAACCATTTTGAAACTGTGTCCTGCTCTCAAGGACCAGTTGCCCCTTCCCACGGTTCTGATTGTGGCTACCTCTACACCCACGGTGCATGCCACGGTGGACAATCAACAAGTCAATCATGTCCAGATTGATGGTGGAAGTGCTGTCAATCTCATTACTGATAAGCTCAGAAAGCAATTGGGCATCAAACAACTTTAACGTGCCCCTTATGATATCAAGTTGGCCAATGGTCATATCACGCGCCCTCAAGGCGTCACGCCTCTTCTTCACATCAATATAGGCGACCTCAGATTCCCCTTGGAATTTGGTGTTTGGAAAGCTGGGGAAGACCCAGGTGATTATGAAATGTTGGTTGGCAGGCCCTTTCTCCGTCAGACCAAAAGTATCCATTACTGGGCCACAGACCAGCACGTCATTACAGATGGTCATCTCAATGCCACCATGGATTTGGAAACCGGCAAGATCATCTCAGTCAAACATGCTGAACCCTCTCTCTCAGACACCGATTCTGACGAAGCACAAAACATCTATCATGTACAGGCTCCTCCTGCGAGTCTGCCTCTGTCATCCTACCCTGAATATGCTGATCCGTGGGGCGAGATGACTCTCGATCAGGACCAGGCTGTGGCTGCTTTACTCGACCCCTACCTGGCTCCTTGCAATCGCATCCAACGCATCGATCATTTTTCAGATACCGAACTTCCTCCCGACATGGTGGATGTACATGCCGTCATGAAGCAACCAGTGCTTGACGATGCTCAGCAACCACTTTTTTTCATCACGCAGAATGCAGCTCATCCCGTCATGTTCCAATCTCCTGCTCATGTTGTTCAAGACACGGAAGTCGTTCCACACATTCAGACTCCTGAAGTGGAGATAGTGGACGTTGGCAACAATCAACCTGTCCGTCTGGCTGCCAATCTCCCGACCACCTATCGCAAACGCGCCATCACACTTTTCAAAAAATTCAAACACATTTTTGCCTAGAGCTATAAAGATCTTCGGGGTATCAATAAAGACTTGGGGAAACTCACCATTCCTACCAAATCAGATGCATGTCCTGTCTAGCAACGACAGTACCGGCTCAACCCAAATTACCGTGACCGAGTCAAGGCTGAAATTGACCAACTTCTAGTTGCCGGTTTGATCTACGAGGTCAAACATTTGGGTGAGCCCCATCGTCATTGCTCTCAAACACAACGGTAAGATCCGCGTTTGCGTGGACTATCGCAAACTCAATCAGGCCACAGAGCGTGATCACTTCCCACTTCCCTTCACAGACCAGGTTCTGGAAGAGGTCGCTGGTCATGAAATGTACTCCTTCATGGATGGTTTTTCCGGCTACAATCAAATTTCAATCAAAGAAGCTGATCAACTTAAGACTACCTTCACCACCCCGAGTGTTTCAGATGCCTTTCCTGACGCACAGCTGTTTTTGGTCACGGCCACGCCCCATTGGTTTCATAAGTTCCAGCAGTATCTTCTCATTGGTGCTCTTCCCTCAGAAGATCCCACACTTTCTCCTGACAAACTTCGATCCTGTCAACGTCAGTTTCTCCGTGAGGTTCGTGACTACACCATGGTTGCGGGCCATCTGTACAAACGCGGCAAAGATATGATCCTTCGACGCTGTGTACTTTCTCATGAAGTGTCTGATATCGTTCGACACGCCCATGAAGGGCTTGGTGGTGGTCATTTTCATGGTGACACCACGGCACGCAAAATACTTCTCGCAGGCTATTTCTGGCCCACGCTCTTCAAGGATGCCCACGCTCACGCCCGCACGTGTGATGTCTGTCAGCGTGTGGGTCGGCCCACGACCCGTGACGCTCTCCCGTTGACTCCGGTCGCCACGCCACTTCCCTTCAGCAAATGGGGAATGGACTTTGTGGGGCCCATCGATCCTGCCGCGCGGCACATCCGTGCCCGCTACATTTTGGTCATCACTGATTACGCTACCAAATGGGCTGAGGCTTGTGCCCTTCCAGACAACACAGCCGCCAGCACAGCCAAGGCCCTCTATACGCACATCATCACGTGTTTTGGCTGTCCCACAGAACTGGTCAGTGATCGAGGAGTTCATTTTGTCAATCACACCATCAAAGAGCTGACGGATTATCTGCTGATCCATCATCGCAAAAGCACACCTTACTATCCTCAAGGGAATGGTTTGGCTGAAAGCACAAACAAGACTCTCATCAATATTCTCAAAGAAAATCTGTGACGCCTCTCGCACAGACTGGAAAGCAAGTTACCTACTGTTCTTTGGGCTTACAACTGCTGTTTCAGGATAGCTACTGGTCACACTCCTTTTAAATTGGTTTATGGACAAGAAGCCTTGATGCCCTTAGAATATGTTCTTCCGACACTTCGTTTTCAACTTGCTACCACTCATAACCCACCTGCAGCTCTTCAAGAACGAGTTTACCAACTAGAACAGTTGGACGAACTTAGGCGAGATGCATATATTCGGGTTCTTCATGGTCAACAATTAAGGAAATCTTTGCATGACAAACATCTGAGAGCCAAAACTTTTCAAGAAGGTGATTTGGTTTTGCTTTATGATTCTCGCTACAAAAATTTTCTAGGGAAGTTAAAGTTCAGATGGCTTGGTCCTTATCAAATCGTTCAAGTTGTACAACCCAGCGTTTTCAGGCTGGCAGAATTAGATGGCACTCCATTACCTACACTGGTTAATGGCTTTTGCCTCAAACAATTTCATACAGAAGATACAAACAGTCATACACATGATGCACAACAAAATTCTGACTCCACAGATAGTGACTAAAGCGGCATATTTATATTTATAGTAGAGGCAAAATACAAAATGTGGGCCTTGCCCACATACTTCCGCTATGAGCAGAGCCCTATTTACAAAATGGGCAGAGCCCTATTTACAAAATCCTACATTAAAGCACCCCTACTCCGGGTTTGGAGCAGAGGTGATGCGGAGCACATGGTAGAGGCACTTCTCCGGATCCCAGCGCAGATGAACTACCACCTCCATCGGATTTGTTAAGGGGTCGGGATGCTCAGCCATCCCACTGCACCAACCGTCCATAGGAATATCGCGGTTGCGGCATTTCCAGAGGTCAAGATCATTCATCTTACAGGTAATCCACTCCTGACAGTTAGTCGACATAGTGCAGTTTTCATTCATGATCACGAACTGGTGTTTCAGCTTAGACCACTGCTCGTCTTATATAGCCAAACCGACTGGCACCCTGTCGACGTGGACCAATCAGCCAATTGCTAACATGGTTGCAATGCAAGGCCATTTCTAAATTGGGAATCTTTTCTCCCGCCGCATCTCTAGCCATGGTACCTTCTGACACTTCCTTTTTATGATATCCCACTTTGAGTTGCCCGCATTAAATGACATTCCTTCCTTTCACGCCCGTCGGACATTAATGTTTGTACCTTCGCCAGCTGTCACCTCCGATTGTTCATTCACGTCTCATCTCCACCGTTCATCGCTGCTCCCTTAACTGCTTGGGGATTTAGCCAAATTTTTGCCTCTCAATCGACTTCTTCGCATCTATCGCCACCTGGCACCATCAACGGTTGCTGTTTCATTCTCATCACGCCCCTTCGCCACAACTTGTGCACCCTAAAACCTTTTCAGTCTTCTTCGTTTTCGTCTTCTGCTCTCTGCCCTCCGGCTTCTCACATCCGCTCTTCCAGTTCCTTTCCGACGCTCTTCGACATGGCCACTACACCCAAATTCCCTCAACTTCAAGCTTCTGCTGGGATCCGGCTCTTTTTGAGTCGGTAACTTTCTCAACACCCACTTTTCGAGATGCCCTAGCAGGTCCAAGTCGTGCAGTGGCAGAACGCCATGGGCTTTATGAATTCTCCAAACAGGAACTCCCTGCACCAAATCCGGAGCAACTGAAGCAGTTCGTCGCTCATATGATCAACATCCTGAATGGATACGCCACCATGGTCGATCAAACCACCATTTTGCTTACCCCGGTTCTGCTTTCTCAGGTATTCCAAATTCCTCTTCCCAAACCTTCTTTATCTTGGGCTGCCTTACAGGACCAGGATGTCTCTCAGTATGGCGCAGCTCCTTATCAAGCCAACACCCATTGACTCACAAATATTGCAAAGACCCACGATACTTTTGTTAAGTTTTTGTGGCGAAAATTCTATGGGTATTCCATCAAGAATACCCATATCAATAAACAGTTTTATAACATTGTCATTATGGCCGTCTATTCCACTCATCCTATTGATTGGCCACAAATTTTGTTCCTCAGACTTCTCCATGAAATTGATCGTATCCGCGCAGCCCCTTCTTCTGGCTTTGACACTGCTGTGGGTGCTCACCTCCAGGTCATCATCCGTCATTATATACCTATCACCAAGTCCCCCTCTACTTCTCAGGCATCCACTCACCAAACCTTCCATTCCCTTCCTAAAAACCAACATGCTGTTACTTCACGCCCTCCTCTTCCTTCTGGTCATGCTCAACATCCAGCCAAACCTATTCCTGTTTCCTCTTCATCCACGGAAACCACGCCCTCCACTTCTCATCATGTTTCTCAGATGCCACAGACCCATCACCAACAGGGCCCCGCACCTCCACCTTCTCGACAGGTCCTATATCAATACTAGCAAGATGTACAAGCAGTTGTCCTTAAGCTTCAGGACTCGCAAGAAACCTTCATGAATGGCGTTCAAGCCTACATGGAGGCCACGAAAGCAGTTCACAGGGATCTCCACGCTGCCACCACGCAAGTTCAATCCCTGGAAGAAAAACTTCAATAGAAGCACGAGGCTCTTTTACAGGCCCGTGAAGATCTCAAGAATGCACAAGATCAGACAAGCCTGCTTGCTGATAAACAGGCTCAGTTACAATCCACCATTCAGGAATTGCTGGCGCAAATCAAAGATAAGGATAAACTTCTTGGCGACAAGGATAAAGCCCTTGCAGATCTTCACACCATGTACACGGAGCTTTCTCAAAATTACAACACTCAACTTCAAGAGCTCAAAGAGCGCAACGAGCAGCTCCCTTCTCTCGAAGGCCAACTGGCCACGCTGCAAAACAGGTCACATCTCTTCAGACTCAGCTCACAGACACACAGAAACAAAAATTAATTGATGATACAGAGATTGCCACGCTTCGCCTCCATACTCCTGGGCAATCAGTTTCACAAGGCACGCTCTCTCGCAGACGGTTCCGTGATCAATCACATCTCCTGCTCGAAAAGGATAATCAGATCCGTGACCTGAAAAATCAACTCCAGCAAGCTGTTCAATCCGCAGAAGCCGCACAAAGTCAACAAGAGGCATATATTGATATTGCTCTCCGCATTCCTACGGACTTCTGTACCCCTTCCAGTTATCTGGATTATGTGGTTGCCCGACGCCACCTTTTTCTTCTCAAGTGGTACGCGGCAAACGGTCAGGTTAATGCGCAGCCCCTGGGCAGCGCGGATTTTCTCAGGATCTGGCCGGACCTTTCCATTGAAGACAAAGGCTTACTCTGTGCTCTACTAGTCTTTGATCAAATCCACTGTGAGGATTCCGATTTGATCATCTTCCGAGTTGTTCAGCCGATGGCGTATATTTTTCATGATTTTTATCTGGCTGACACATAAGAAAAATTCAGAGATGAGGCCCATCGCATTTTTCAAGGCAACCCCCATGCTCACTGGTTGTTATTGGACACCAACCCGTATTTACAGGATCATGATCGATCGCACACTCTTGGAACGGAGTACATGCCTGAGCTTGCTCATCACTTACCTCTGTGGCAAGCAGAAACACTGGAACAGGTGCGGAAGAATCTAGCCCATCCTGAGGATCTTCCGTTTGCACAAATTTATATGCAGCACTTGGAGGGCTACAATCAACTGCGTGCCCTTCTGGACAGCAAAACTATACCCACGGGTTGGGTTAATCCTCCCGTTTATACCATGCTCTCAGGCTCAGATTGGGATCAGTGGTGTCGTGCACTTGATAAGGACCTTGTTCATGAATTCCGGGAGCAGGCCCAGCAACCCACACCCACTGGTCTTGCTATCTCTCTATATGCTTCCTTGGGTGCACCCCCGCGCATCCGATATCTCACTGCAGATTGGCGTCTTCCTTTTTGGAATAAATTTATGGAAGGCCACGCCGACTGGTCCCCTGTTCAGATCTCTACAGATCTTCGGTGGGATCCACGTTTTGTTCGACGCTCTAATTGGGAGGATGGTGCAACCTTGGAGCACACGGAAAATTGGATCTTCCTCCCCAATGAGCGCGGTTGGCAGACGCCCACTCATGTTGTCCACGGTCTTGATCTCTTTTTGGAGCGTGCTGCCACCTCACCGGATCCCTCAGTTCATCGCCAAGCAGGTTTCTGTGCTGCTTTAAAATGCCTCCTGTTAAGTTCTCTAAATCGACAGCGTCCTATCTTTTATTGCAACCCGAATGCCAGCGTCAGTGCCTTCGGTCTTCAAACTTGCCTTCTCATGGAATGCCAGTATGTTCCTGCTGAAGCACAACGTGCCTTGGAAGACATGGTGCATTCAGATTTTCTTGTTGACGCTCTTCCTGCCATCGGTCTCAACACTCCAGAAGCTCTTCAGGCACGCCAAGATCTCATTGGGGCCTATCATAATGGTCCCCGTCCTCATTCCCGCGAAGATGAATTTCTGACTGCTGGGTTCCCACCCTCAGAAATAGTTCCCCCTTTTCTTCTCACCGAGTGTCGTTTGGTGGGGGGGAGTGTTAGTCCTGTACATCCTGGTACAGGACTATCTATGCACACGACGGACCAGGTCAAGGCCAAGGATCCACAGTCAGGGTAGGTCAGTCGTCAAAGGCCCAGCAGAAGACCAAGCTGCAGACCACGCAGAAGGCCACGGGCACGAAGAGGTCGAGAGCAGACAAGTGACGGGCCGTCACCGCCAGCGTCAGCGTCAGCGTGACTTCAGGCACCTCAAGAGGCACCGCCAGCATTCCTGCAAATCAGGCCTCCTTCTAGGAGTCGGCACTGAGATCTGACAGAGTATCTATGTTGGGCCAAAGGCCATTGTACTATATATATGCGTAGAGCTAGCATTCACAGGCTAGATGAGTTTTTGGTCTTGTCTCCATTTTGTTTCCTCTCTATTGCGAGAGTTCATGTATCATCATTGATATCAAGAGTTCTGCTCTCATCATTGTGTTCTCGTTGTCATCATTTGTTCTCTCTCTTTCTTCTTTTTCTTGTTTCTTTGCAAATCCCACGTGACACAGCTCCCGGATTCTCCTGTTTGATCCAAGGGTCCTCACAGAGGGCTGTCTTGCAGGAGTTCCCGAACCCAGACCCCAAACATGTAGCCATTTGAAGAGGTAAGAACCATGTCTCTTTCAAAAGAATTTGTCAGGGGACCGTGAACGACTCCAAGTGCTCGAGCCAAAAAAAGATTTTTGGCGTAAAGCTATGCTCTGTGACCCACCATATGTATAGGGACCAATCTGCTAACGGCCCATTGTAAAGGAAAGCCTTCTAGAAGGAACCTATTGCATAGACTAGTAAGCACAGGAATCGACAGTCCAACCCATTTTAAGAGTTCTGCTTGCATGCCATCTAAATATGCAACCTTTCCATTAGTGGCGTCTGCCTCTGTTATAATCAGCATTAGGTCTACTTGTGTTGGTACTTTACTACGAATTCCATTAGGATCATAAAGCTGCATCAGGTGTCGTTCCTAATGATCTTGAGAAATGTTTCTTGTAGGTTGCGTAGGTTTCTGTAGCAATCTTCTCCAAAATGTCTTGAGGTGTCGATCAAGGAGATAGAATATTTTCCACTGGTGTTCTGCCATTGATCGTGCCTTCTTACCCTTGAGGAAAGCTTTGTATTGTTTGATCGCCTGTAATCTGAGAGTGGAGTCAATTACCAGCCTGAGTTGGCATTTAAGCTCCATGCACTAATGATCAAACACCTATTTTGAGGGAAGCATGTGAAAGACAAAGGTCTTTTTTCTTATCTTCTCCCAAAACGTCGGAGAAGAACTGTGACCAACTTGCTAGTTTGTTGTTCTAACGTGAAAAGCTGAAGGATGTCCCTCAATTCTTCGACTAGCAGCTCGGTCTTCAATGTCTGGTTATAATCCAGATGATGCTGAGGCATGTGGAAGTTAGCTTGGCAGTGGAGCTATAGAAGTTGTCAGTCTACCTCAAAAAGGAGAGGTTGGTGATCTGCATCCACCTCCTCATCTCTATTATTTGTTCCCTGCATATGCATGCTAAGGTGCAATTCTTGCTTGGCCACAGGCACATAATCCAAGATGTTGGATCCTCCCCTCTCCTGTAGACAAGTGTAGTAGCAGAAGGATGGTCATTTATGAGACCATTAAATATGAGCAGGTCAAAGATGTTGCACATCTGGAGCAACTGCTTTCCAAATCTCATGACAGGATGGCTTCGATCGGTAGACATGTATGGCCAGAAGTTCTATGTTGTTTGGAGTTGCAATATGTCATAGGCCAGTGTGTTGAACTTTGTTAACTGTTCAATGCCTGAACGTGCCTTGAAGTCTGCAACAAGTATCACATGCCCCAATTGTCTGTGCTACTGAATATCACCATATAGATCAACATGTGGGTCGAGCCTGTTGACATTCGAGTGCCTGCGATAGAGGTTTGAATCTGCATATAGAAAATAACATGCGGCTACAAAAGGGGTTTTCCACACTGGCTCTGTACCTATATCCACATGTAGCGGTTGTGCTTGTCTGCCTTGTGTAGGGATACTGAAGGGGCTAATGTTGCTTTACAATAGCAGGCAATTCTGTTATACCCATGTTTTCCCATGTATTATTGAATAATGAAGAGTGTTGATAACCTGGCAGATATGCCATTCTCCATCCAACATGTTTCCATCAGGAAAATGAAGTCCATGGGCCATGAAATTCAAATTGTCTTCTTTCTGCCATGGAAAGTCCCTATAGTTCCAAGAGACCATATGCAACATAATCTCTATCCAGAGGCAGTAGGATGTGCATTAAGGTGGACATGGCATATGGTGCTTATATGTAGGAGATTTATATTCTTTTTGTATTGAAGCAGCCATCAGGCAAAGACTAGAGCTCTAGCAGATTAGTCTTAGGCTATTGCTTTTGTGTAGACAACAATGTAAGTCCCGAATGATCCAGTTCTGCAATGGATTATCCATCAATCCACCCCTTCTTCACACATAAACAAGGGAGAGATGATGGCAATGGCAGCCGCTTTCACCTCGCATGTTTAGGTCATTTTCTGTATTGTTTGAAATCTCTAGAGCAAATGTTGTAGCAAAGCGTTTCTTGGAGTTTTGCAGGGCATTTCTTAAGTTTTGGGAATCCTCATGTTGAAATGCATCATTTGCAAGTTGCTAGCACGTCTGATCTTATTCAAAGGTGATTTAGAAGTTATTTGGGAGTTTCATAGAGTTGTGCACATTAAGGAAGAAGTTGGCTTTGCATGTAAACTTGGTCCTTAGAAGATGATGCATTTTATTTAGGAGCTACTTTTTACATTATTGATGGTTTTCTTTGGTGTAGACTAAGCCAGCTTTTGTCAGATTTTGATATTGGAGGGCAAGATCTATTGGTGCAAAGCAATATCTAATCACTTTTTATACATGATACAACTATGTAAGATGGCCTATAATTGCTGGTGTCGACAACTGCAGGAAGTTGGGGTTGGTAGATGTTCAAGCTATGCCTATTTAAATTAAAGGTATGTGTTTCTTAATGTGGTAGCAATGACGTTCACTGACCATGACTTTTAATTATGCCAACTTTGTCTTCTATTAGTCTGCAAATGCCATGTCACTGTTGAGTTTAGAAAAACCAGTGCGCTTATTAAGCTTAATGGTTGGCTTATCTTTTCTTCTTGGCAGGTACTTCTACTAATTTTGCGAATAAAAATTTTCAGTGTGTCTTCTTGATTCCAAAAATTTTAGGATACAAACTCACATACATGGATTTACATAGATTCGTGGCATACAAAATAGGATCCTTGAAAGAGAAGTAATGATCATTTCTGTAGAGGATGCTCTTATGCAGCTTGGAAAGACTTTGGTTTTGGCTTTGACATATATGTTTCCTTAAGCCAATGGTATGAAGTTTAGGTTGCTTTAAATATTATCTTAGATCTGTTAAAAATGATTCTTGGTGAGTCTTGGTCACTTATGGATCCTTACGCAGATGAGATAAAGATAAAGATAAAGATAAAGATAGATTTTTATCATCCGCGAAAACCCACAGGGTTATGGGACCCATACAAGAAAAGAGGGCAGAAGCCCACACAGCCGGAGCAAAGAAGGCAAAAAGCCAAGGACAAAGCCAGAAAGAAAACAAAGGGCCAAGGCCCAAAGAAACCATGAGGGCAAAAAGCCCCAGTACAAACAGGATGAACATGCTCATGAATGCTAAGGATATTAATGCTATTGAGATATTCTAGACATAACCTATCCACGGGTTGGAAGGCCAATGGTCTAGAATAATCGCTGCTCCTCCTCGATAAACTGCCCCTGAATGAACAAAGAGGGTATTTTAACAGTTTAATAAGTATACCTCTCGTTATAACATGAGATAGTTATAACATGAGATACTTATTGCCTTGTATGGCTTGTTAGGATTGTAAAAGAATGAAGATTTAACGTTTCTAATGTGGAAGTGGTTTGATATATGTTACATGACAGTGATTTGAGGATGCTTTGGCCCTCACCATTGTTCGCAACACTTCAACAAACACAATTGTTGTATCGGTTACTTTATGCAGCTCTTATACAACAACTTCTCTTTTCTCTGAAATCTAAAGCATGATCACCTGAAGCTTTTATTGTTATGCATGATCATTTGATGCTTTGAGAATATGGTAGCAAAGTTAAAGGTGATATTTAAATTTCATGTTTTTGGGAAGGTTATCTTTCTATAAAGAAACTTTAGATATACTAGGTATTAACTCTTGGTGGTGGTACAAATGCAAGCTTCTTTAACCAGACGTGCATCGGGTTGTAAGTGGCCAAACATGATGGGGCTATAAGCAAACAGCATGTATTATGATATTAAACTAGTCTCAAATTGCAACATCTAATAAAAAAATGATTTCTTTTTTGTGACGCTGGTCTTGAAAATAAAGGGGAAGATATGGTTTCAAAAGGGTATGGTTGTTGATACCTTGGCTAATAGCTACAGTGCCATTTTAAATATCTTTTTTGACAATGCTTCATATCCATATATATGGAGTTGTTCCCAAGTGAACTTAGTGATTTAGAGCCTAATCGACCTATAAGGATAGCAAACTAATGCTTAAGATCTCGAAGGGTTGGATGCAAACTAATGCTTAAGATCTCAACAAAGGGTTGAATGCTTGAGATCTTGGAGGGTTAAGCTCAGGGAATCGAACTATGGGAGGTCAAAACATTTGTCGACGTTAGAAAAAAAATCCTAAAAGGGATGATTCTAGGTCTATAACAATGTTTTTTAATAAAAACAATCCTACTAGGGATGATTCTAGGGCTAAGGAAATTTTAATAAAACATAATGCATCTAATGTGGTGTTGATTAATTTATGGCTTCAAAATGACAAGAGCTAATTCTTGCGACTTTTCTTTTTGCAAGTAGTTACGGACTGCGTGCATTGTATCCATTGACATCCGTTCAATCCATTGACATCCGTTCCATTGACATCCGTTCACTCTTCTCATCTGATTTATTCAATTGTTTGACCCATCCGTTCATTCTTCTCATTCGATCCCAACCGATTTGTTTGCCCCAAGCCATCCGATTATTAATAATGGAACCTATTAAGCCATAGTGGTTAGCAGAGTTGCCTAACCCGAGCTGCCCACTTTCCTTCGATTCCAGCTATGCCACGTGTCCTGTCATGTTAGCCGTTTTCATTTTGAGCCGTCCGATTTTGTAATTTCGAATCCCTAGGGCCAGGGAAATTAGAAAACCCAAGTAATTGTCTGCCGGAGTTTGCCTAGTTTGGAAATCCTTTCTCTGCAGGTTTGCTTACCCTTTGTTTAGTAAAATTGTCTCATCCTTCTTAGATGGGCTTGCCGAGAGCGCGCCATAGCTGCAATATGTCGTCTATCAAAGACTCTAGCATACCTGTCCAAAGGATTTTACCAAACTGTGTTGAGAATCGGATTTTGCAAACGGTGGCTGTATACTTATGTGTGCCAATGTCCAAAG
Source organism: Isoetes taiwanensis (assembly GCA_021234155.1). Lineage (NCBI taxonomy): Eukaryota > Viridiplantae > Streptophyta > Lycopodiopsida > Isoetales > Isoetaceae > Isoetes > Isoetes taiwanensis. The sequence continues at coordinate 1,580,731 of JAJEKV010000029.1, read as the reverse complement.
AATGAATCATCTTTTTTGCACAAGGAGCAATGATGAAGCACCTTCATTGGGCGGCGGTTCTCTCTATGTAAGAGGATGTGAAAATTCCAGGCTTAGCATTCCTAGCAGAAGATGTGTTGATTCTGGGCAAACAGGGACAAGATCATTTGAAAATGGAAGGGTTCAGCTAGTGATTTGTAAGAAATTGATCCAGGTATGGTAGTATTTTATTTCAACGGTATACACCCTTGCTATGCATCTGTAACTGACGCCTCTATTTATAGCTGATGCAAGGATATCTTAAAAGTAGAGAAAGATGGGCTTGACACATCAGTATTTACCCTCGCTGTCAAATTTCAATTATTATTTTCTTCAGGAGGCAAAGTTTGCAAATGGGATAGACATCTCAGAGGTCATCTAATAGATCTTGGCATACTTTTGTTCGATCACAGAAGCACAAGTTGTATGGTGACAAAAAGGATACAGGATAAATTTGGCTGTCGGACAATGCAAGCGTGTTCTGAGCATGAAGTGGTGCAACTTATCATCACTTGGAGACATCACCTTTAGCCAAGTGGGGGTATTTGCATCAATTTCTGTAATATCTAATGACAGAAATAGTATGAGGCTTGCATCTTCTTGTGAGGTTGTAATAGGATATCTTTGACAGATCATGTTGCATGTAAGTTTTACCATTGGGAATGAAACAAGGAGTATTCAAATGACCACCAATGAGCTATGCCTTTTCAGTTGTCACCTGAGCATTGGTCACAATAGAAGTTGGTTCCAGAAGAATAGAAATTGGTTATGTATCCTACAATTTTTGCATTACATAAAATCTGTTCATGACCTTTGCTCTCAATGCTTGAGTGCATGGGTAGAGTGCATGAAAAAAATAGTATGCTTTGACTGCCTAATATTCTAGTTCTTTGTGTACATGCATCGTATGGATCGTTGTAGGTATTGTTGTTGTGTTGTTTTCTTGCTGAACTCAGGGGCATATTCCTAACCCATTCCAAAATATCACCTTGCCATAAGCAAAGACCAAACTCCTTTCTGAACTAGAAGGAGATAACTCTCAATTGGAGAAAATGCATCTGGCATGCATAGGAATACCACATGTGACTATTAAAGTTATGCTGATAATGTGCAGAATCTAATCTATGTTTGCTGGAAGAATGCATGTTCTCCGCTCTGTATTGTATCCATTACCCCCAAATGGCATGCCTGTTCACTTATTAGCGGCACATGTGCCATCACAAACCTGCTAGTAACATAGTGGAAGGTCCATCTGACCTTCCAGAGGAGTTGGCAATTGCAATGGCTATTGATGCATCATTATGGTCAGCTTCAGCAGAGGGTATTCCAAGCCCAACTTCTTCTGGAACCAACAACTATAGTGGCTGGGAACTGTTCCACATCAAACTTCAGATGACTGGAAATCATCAAGATTAAAACCAGAAAAGAGTCCTGCAAAACTAGAAAAGACAAGTGGCTATAGTGGGTGGATAGATCCAAGGCCTGAGAGCTATAATGGTTGGCTTTTTGAATCAGGATCAAGTGCCTCTACTTCATTGGGACCATAGGCCGAAGATAGTTCAGAGGCTCATCTCAATACAGTACAATCTAATGCACATGTTTCTGCTCCAGAGACGCAGCCGTCACCGTGAGCACCTCCTTTTTCTTAAGTGAGTGATGGCCCAATTTATTACCCTTCAGTGGATACATCTCCCATAACCATATATTATCCATCTGCCCAATTAAGCGAAAGGTATTCAACACCTGCTGTATCAAGTGAGGAAAAGACAACAGGACTATGTGTCATATGTTGGGATGTACCAACAGGAGGAGCGTGTGTTCCACTGGCGGGTTGTATGGACTGCTTGGCTGAAGTCAAAGTAAAACATGGAGGTTGCCCTATCTGCAGAGCTACAGTTGAGCAAGTGGTGAAGGTGCATATGGTTGCTAGTTTGTATTATTCTCCTCCTGAAATCCAGGCATTCAATATATATATTTGGTTAATTTCTTGCCTTTAAAATGCAAATATTGTTCTAATCCTTCAAATTCAGAAAGCTTCTTTAAAAAGTGATGTTAACAGTAAGGTAGTAATTACTTCTTCACTTGCTGCTGAATGTTTTAATTGTAATGTCCATGTTCAACTGCTGATCCTAGAGATCTTATGAGCTTGTGTTCCCATGTGCAATATATGACCTGACTTGATTGTTGTGAAGATCCCATTCAAATCTAGTTCAGATGCAACACATCAAGAAGAAAGATAAAATTGATGGAGAGAAAGTTGTGCAAACTCAATTAAAGACTATATTTTGAGGTCTATTTTTCTTGGAGGGTTCACATCACTAGCGTTGTATGGATACCTTTGTCCCGACGTAGAGAATGGCAGGGGGATGTTTATCATGCTAAAAGGTAAAAATGCTTCTTTAATTTTTTGAAGGTATTAAAATTATATGTTCTGGAAGAACTCAAAGCAGCCATAATCTATAAATGAATGGTATAGCATGATAAACTAATTGTAGCAGTTGTAAGGACACAGATTATATCTTAGTTCTAACTGAAGCAGCCAGGACCTTTGTTGTAATTATGAGATGCATCTTTAGATAATCTTTTTTACATCCATGCCCACCTTTTTTTGCCTGTACGATATTGTTGTATTTGAGCTATTGTACATCTCATTGAGGTTATCTGCTGAAATGTATGTAATGCCTCAAGGTTTTGGCAATTCGTCAATTATCGTCCTGGATCTAGATAGCAACCACTAAGATGGGCAGTTAAAAGGAGTTATGTGACATTTTTGCTAGCACTAGCTCTTTCAGTTTGAATTGATTGAGGGGTTTACCTTAAAATCTACAAAAAATCAATTGCACAAATTCTGACCAAATGTTAGTATATGGCAGTTATGCTCGAGATTATGTGCTTAGTTGATATTTGGAGGTGTTTACTTCTCCTTTATCTTGATTGGCAGTCTTATTTCTTGGCTTAAAACATTCAGGTCTGGTGATCCATGGGAACACAAATTCCTTCCTCTATTTGAGCATTCAAGTCTGGAAATCCCCCTAAGGGAGTTTCCCATGGATGAGAAACCTTAAGGGTTCGGTGTCAAATTACCATATTCCCATGGAAACCTTGTCTTGATCATTTGAGGTTTCTGACATGATTTTCAAGTAATGGGATAATATTTCTCAACCCCCAAGTCTGACATCATTTCCTAATCTCCAAATTTTAGGTCAAAAGGCCCTTGGAAAACCACCCTATTCCTACCAATGTTTTTTTGGGGGGTCATAAATGAACTAGGAAATCCGATAGACCCTTTGTTGTGTCGACCGATCTTGGACGTGTCGATTTTGCCAGCCTAACATTTTGCTTTGAGAAGCATTGTTCAAGTTAAGCTCCTTGGCCGTTACGAATTCCCTTGCCTTAAGCTCAGATCCCAAGCCTCGGCCAATGTAAAGAACAGAGGACTTGCACTACAGAACATTACCTATCTTTTTTTTTTGGGGGGGGGGACTGCAGGCATTTAACATCACCTTCTTTTCTTGTATTTTTGTTCAGATCACGATCTCCAGCATCATTTTGCCTCCACATAAGTCAATATCTAGCTCTCAAATTTCTATTACCTGCAATAAAAGTTTTCCTGCTAATCCTCATGCTTAATAACCTTTGCCTATAGGACTTTTAGAGAGCCAATGCAAGGATGGTGATTGTATCTTTGGGGTATCTTTGTCAGACAAAAGGCCATTATTATCTAGATCCATCATTAAGAAGATTGCAAGCTTTCATTTTCCGGTCTTAACAGTCTCGATTACTCACTTTTTTTACGATTCAACATATGGTCAATCTATTTTGGCTCACATTTAAGTTCTTATTTAGTGACGGTTTATTAATATTGGCATTACTCTTGGCTGTCATACGTCGAAGTCAACTTATGCCAAAGAGTTTTCTAAATACTGGCAGGTTATAGCATGGTCTTATGTATATTTTGAATGAGAATCCAAATGTTGTGCAGCATGTAAGTATATGTTGGATAAATCTGCCTCAAATTGCAACTTATTTCCTTATTTTGACAATTCTAAATGCTTTATCTGGGGTCCTTGTTTGCTAAAGAGCCATTAACAATCTTAAGAGTTTGTGTTATTCTTTCGCATTATAGTTCACTTCTTATTGTTTTTTTTTTTTTTGGTTCATTGGATTTGGGCATATTTCTAGAAATATGCCAGATCTAGGGTCCACGAATATACACATCATACCCCCGTATACTTCAACGCTCCCCTGCGTATGTATATACATAGGAAAATACATATAGCCATGGCAAATACAGGACCATGCAGAAGAGGCGGTCTGCCTCTACAGCTCTCTGGAGCCTCACCGGAACTACAGATCAGAGGCGGATGAAACCAGACTTCATGATTCTGGAACTACAGATCAAAGGCGGATGAAACCCAGAGCATAGCTGCAAGCAATGAAAAATCCAAGGCCATCTCTTCTTCCGCAAATCCCAACCCTGTTCTTCTGCTTCCTTCCCTCCCTCACCCCCGTCCAAATTCATCCTGCAATTCCGATTGGATTCATCCTGCAAGGCTGCTGGATATGTTCCGGCTTCCTTACGACAAAGTAGTGCCACTGCTCTGGCCTCCATGCTCAGCAACACATGGCGATGCAAAACCATGGCTTTCATTAAACAAAAATAAAACCCATTCCTCCTTTTCCGCCTAACCATTGCCAAAATCATAGTACAGAGATAATTTGGCAACCTTATCTGCTTATTTTGAGAAGGGCTATAAAGTATGCCCTTGACATTAGTGCATTGATTTCTGTGCATGTAAGGCACCATAGCTCCAAACTTGGTATATACCCTTCAATGTCCATGTATGAACTCAATGGTACGAATGCCTCCATGGTGGTAAGTGGTGTGGTAAGCTTTGCTTCACTGTCTCGACACCAGATGCCCTGACCATACCCAACACCTCCCCAACATCTCTTCAACCTTTTATCTTTCTTTTGTGCAAAACATGAAGTATAAAGTATGCATTAGTTGATTACCAACACAAAGCTATCTCGTTTGGGGGTTGCTTGCTATCAAGCCATCCGTGCACTAGATAACCATCATGTATCTGAGTTGCTTCAAAAAATGCAATCTTGTTCACAACGTAAAAAATTAAAGAAGCTATTGATAAACATTAGAAAATACAAGAAATTTATCGCGGCGGCCAAGGCCGCCGCGAACATTTCTCTTTTCCTAAGTCTATTATGGGGGAATTTGTGTCAACCTAAAAGTGGTGTGAAAATCATCTTCAATCTGATCTCAAACCATGATGCTTTGCCTTTATATTGAAGAAAATAGTGTTATTTCGAGCATCTCAAAATGGGGTTCAAAGACTGAGATTCACATTGCAAGCATCTGAGTTAGACAATGCTAGTCTATGTTTTAAATAAACCCTTATAAACTAAAGGAAAATACCATGTCAATGTTGAAGTTTTTAATTGGTTAAGATTAGATCTTAATAATGAAATTTAAAGGCTTATATTCAAAGTTCTTTTGATCACGAATTGTGTAAGATCAAGGGCTACTTTTCGAGAATGATTAATTCCTTTACTAAATCACGAATTGTGTAAGATCAAGGGCTATTTTTCGAGAATGATTAATTCCTTCACTAAATCGAGTTACAGAGGTGTTACCCAATGCCATTTTTTATGGTTTTGCATTGCTGGAGTTCCAGACTTTTGGGGATATTTTTTCATTTTTTACACTGATCAACCCAAAAACCCCATCAACTCACTTGTTTACTGGGTCAAATTAATCAATTTATGGTGAAAACCACCATGTTTCACCCAAAACCCAGCCACTCAATCCTTGAGCTACTATGCAATTAGATTGCCCCTTCTCACAACAAAAAACCCATCCATTTGTAAGTAGTGGTCTTCAAATAGTGGCTCAATTAGTCATATAATCTCAATACATTTATTTTATGATATACACATAGATTCATCCGTTTAAGGAATCGTTTCTCAACCACCTAGCAGATGATGCAATGCACCACATAAAAGCTTAACCAAATATCCAATTTATACTCATAGGATAGTTCATGATTTTGTGCAAGAAGACACTGCGGCATGTAACAATTATACATGTTACTCTGCAAGTTATTTGCAGAAGTGTAAGCCGTTCATTATCTAGGAATTGCCCAAATTTTATCCATGCAACTTCTTTCCAACTGGCCCATAGTTGGAGATCCAAGAATAGCCAAAATTTGGTCATGTAGATTTTGTTCTTCACTTCTTGCAGTAGACAACCAAAATGGAGAATAAATGGTAGGCAGCATTGCTTCTATAATTAGAGAACATGATGCAGAAAAACTTACCATCGGAAGGGCCTCCAATAGGCTAGAGCAAAGCAAACAAAAATTTTCCAAACTTTTCCATCTCCAAAATTTAAGCTTAAATAGAACCCAGCTAGTCGGATTAGAAAGAAAAATCCAGATCCATACCCCAGAACATCCTGGAGACTGCAGCCCACAGCTACCAGAATGCAAAGCTGACAGAAAATCACACACCATCTTTTCCATTTTGCCGATCTTCTCTGTTCTTGCAAGGAAGAACAACACGTTGACAAATCCCTGGCCAGAAGTTATGGCGTGACGTACCTTCCCTATGCTAGAGAAAGGCCATTCAAACTTCAAAGGCATGCCTGAAAAATCAAAGGAAACGCAAATAAGAAGAAGAAGAATACCTTGTGGGTTCAGTTCAAGAAAAATATGTTGGAGATAACACTTTGTTGGATGTCTACAATGGCCGAAGCGCCTGCCGAAGAACAACCCAGAAGTGCCTGCCGCCATAACATTGCTTACCATTCCTATAACCCTAAAAAGCCTATAACCCATATCCGAGGATCTAGCTAAGCTTGCTTTGCGACAACCAGAAAGCTCCGTGAGCCAGAAACTATGAATCCTTTCTCAAGAATCCCTTGTGAATTGTGATACTGGCAGCGACAACCAAACACGAAATTTCTTGGCGGCGGATTTCAGAACAAAATTAAAGAAAGTTGATTGAGGACGGGGAGAAAATAAGATTTTTTTTAAGCGGACGAAAAAAAGCAAACTCATTTATATATGTTTAGAAAGAAATGATTCATAATTGAATAACAAGTATTGGAAGGCAAGTTGTAGGGGCATTTAGGGAACATGAAATTAGGCACTTGAAGTCATTTAAAGCATTTCTATTTTTTGCTTCATTTTTGTATTCAGATGAACTTGCAATGCCGTGTTTGCTTGCTTTATCAACATGCAATAAGCTAATTACTATATAGGTTATATTAATCATGATAAATGTCAATCCCCGTCATATCAAAAAGCAACTTCACACATAAATCGTATTAGAGAGTAGAAGCTGTTTTCTATGCGCATTCTGCCCACCTTACTAATATTAGTAAGGAGGCTAGATTTGAATACAAAGCACATATCTCTCAATAGTTTCTTTACTCCAAAGTTGCAATTCTTAAATCTCCGTAACATTACCCAAAGGAATCCAAGCCTTTGCAGGCATACCGAAAGGAAAAAAAAACCCTAAGAAGGTCGCCGCCGATCTTCGAATTACCCAAAAAAAAACCAACGCGAACCCGATTGTCTAGCCTTCTTCCCAACCCTGCTGCTAGTTTTTTTTCCTTAAACCCCTACGATTTAGCTTTTTTGCAGAATTTCAACCCTGCTGCTAGTTTTTTTTCCTTAAACCCCTACAATTTAGCTATTTTGCAGAATTTCAACCCTAAAATCATCGTATCTTACTTCGGCCTTAATCTTAGATTTGCGATATCCATGAAACATGTGTGAAATAGATATTTCGCCATTTCTTACCTCGGCCTTAATGCATTTCTACACGTGAAACTTGCTACGAAGAGAGAATACTATAAAATGCAAAGCTTTGAAAAACAGGGAAAAAAAAACTTTGCCACTGAACGTAGCAAAATGACTAAAATTTGTTTTTGTTTTTAAATACTACAAGGGTTTAAGTGGCGATGCCGACGATCAAAGAGGATGGATGGGGGAGGAAAACAAGTTCGTGCAAATATCCAAACATTTTTGCCCTACATATGGAAGCTCACGGAGTGCCAGAGTTTTCCAATACTTTACTTTGAACATCCCATTAATTGGAAGCAAAAATTGGTCTTACAATCGGTACAATCTGAGCATGAATCATTGTCCAATTCATTTCCAGGTTCGGGTGCCTTAAAAGCCCTTCTGGCCCATCTTCTTGAAGCCAATCCTATAATCTGTGAACATGATTACTAAAAAGGTAATGTAGAAGTGTACAAAAAGCAATACCTGGGATGACTTAAGATCATTATAAATTTAGTCTACTATATGCGGCAAATTTGGCCAAAAATTGGAAACAAAAACTAGATACCTCCTTGATATCTCAACATCATGCTTATGTATCCTCTTAAGTTATTTACCTTGTAAGGAACTAAGTGATAATCCACCTGGTACCAACATCACAAGCATTCACTCATTTGAATTCTATTTTGTTGTCACACACAAGACCACAAAACCTTCTAAAATTCCTGACTCGAAAAATCTGACTCTAAAAATCTCTGACCTCCCCACTACTGCATGTTACTGTTCCTCATCCATTGCAACAATTTCCTGCTTTATTTGTTCCTCACGAAACTGAACAAGATCCTGTGCAAATTGAAATCTTCGTTTGATCATTCTTAATTCCTCTGCTTCTTGCTGCAAAATGCCCTTCCGTAGTCCCAGTGGCATTCTTCTTAATGGCTGGGTCGATCGAGCAAATGTAGCATCCATTAAGTAGCTAATGCTATTAACCATACCTAAATCATTGCCTACTACTCCAGCAGCAGTAGGAAATCCATTCTTGGAAACAGAATTTATCATTGATTCAGCTAATGATTCAAATTTAGTTACAAATTCTCCGACAGCCTTTTCAACCATATTCGTAGCTTTTGCCTCCATCTCCTTAAGAGCCTCATCAAATAAACCGGAAGACAAAGTCTGACCAAGTAAAAGTTTATCATCACTCCCCAGATGCTGCTGTCCTATGTTACCATTTTGCTTGAGCTCAGCATCCATGTTTTTCAACAAAACCTGCGAGGGGGATAAACGCAATTTTCTATCATCTTCTGAGTCGCTGGCACTAGTGCCTGCTGCTTCTCCATCCTTTAAAAGCCTGCTATTTTTGCCAATATCCACTTCCTCATCCACCTTTTCAGTTTTTACTAACTGCTTATTAAAGACATGCTCCTGTTCAGGCCTGGCATTGTTCTCCTTGATCCAAATTTGCTTCAAAATATCATAAGGTTGTGCTTCATTCTGATTTTTAAAGCTTTTCTCACCATTGGAGCGCTCCATAAGCTCATACTTCAGCTTCATTCGATTATATTTATCTCGAAGCTGCTTCCTTGTACGTTCACTTTCAAGACGGCCATGCAAAGATTCATATAAACCTGACCAATAATCACTCTTAGCTCTAGGTGGAAAAATATTAGTAGATTCAAAATCGTGCAAAATCTGATTGGCAAACAAGATCTCATCCTCGTGTGTCCAGTTATTTGAAGACTTCCTATTTCCCTTCTGCTCAATTTCAGTTTTGTATTTGTTAAGCTTGCCAATGTCTATACTACCTCGCTGCTTTTTGGCCTGTTTATGTTGTGATTCTATGCCCGGCTTGGCCAACTTCTCTTTTTCAGATCTTTCTAAAGGCTTTTTGGAAAAACCCACATTGTCTAACTTGGAATCTTCATCCAACTTTCCAGCTTCATTTCCATTAGCTATTTTCAGTTTCTTGTTTGAAGAAGGCTCCAACTTAACATCTTTAATTCTCTTCTTTCCGGTGCTTGCTGCAACTGCACTAAACGCTTCTTTTTTAATGCTCGCCCAAGGGTGGGTTACTCCAGGGCTATGATCCTTCTCCTCCTCACTGTCACTGGAGTCAGCTTTCTCCTGATTTGGTTGCTGGGGTTCAAAATTCAATGCTGTCCTCACATCCTGTCTCATGTCTCCACTTTCATCTTCAGTCTCACTTCCACTACTTCTCTCATCAGATTGATCTTCAAAAGAATGTTTCATGATGTTTTTCGCTGCTCCTGAAACTAAAACGTTAGGTTTATAGTCTAAACCCTAAAAATAGACAAGTGATGAAATTCATGGATCGTTTCTAACAAATAAAGACCACGATAAAAAAACGACAAGGCAAAGGCTTGATCGGTTCACACACCTGGGAACAGATGCTCCGCTGAGTACGTCGTGCCGAGCCGACGAAATCAAGCGATCGAGAACTAGGCTTTATTTTCCATGGGTTTAGGGTTTACCTCAGCTGCATGGTATTACAAGGGCCACGTTGGGACCATGCGCGGTGACAGTTTATTCGCTTCGCGGTCCAGTTGCCACGTCAACCAAAAATTGCCAAAGATTTACATGCAGTACGATCCAAGTTTAACAATGGCTGGAAGACCTAATCGATAAAACAAAACAAAGGATCTAGGACAAGTAAAAAGAAACAACTTGGTATTGATTTCGAGAAGTTGAGAATGGAATAGATTAGAATGTAGTTTTATTGTCTACTGAGCCTAATTGGCTTATGAGAGTAAAACAACGAGAACAACAAGGGTATTGCTATTAAGATTAAAAAACCCTTGCCTCGTAGGGTTTTCGAGGAAAACCTTCTTAGTAATAAGTATGCTGACAAATATACAATGAAAACGAGGGTGAGGTTACAATTCAGTACTGTGTCAGAGGACATAGTTGAGTGTGTGTATACATGGACCTCTTGAAGATATGATCCAAGAAAGCCCACCGAGGTCGTGTCTAATAGCACATATAGCGGTTGGTTAGGCAGGACTAACTGAATATACTAATAGCACATGTAGCGGCTGGTTAGGCAAGACTAACTGAATATACCATGCCCTTTCCAACCCGCTGTGACGCGCAATAGGATGAAAGTGTCCCAGTCTGCCACTCCTAAATAAATATAGGTGGGAGCCATCTCCACATTTTGGCCCTAGTAAGTGAAGAAGGGAGGCCTTGGCTGGCGCGAGGATGAGATAAGCAGCACCTTAGTCTTGGTCAAGTTAACTCGCATACCAGTGAACCAGTAGAAAGTATCCAGAGCATCCAAATGGCATTGCATGTCGTCTAGGGTGTAGGCTAAGAGGTCAACGTCATCCGCGTATATGAGCTGCCGAGTTATGTGGTGCATCAACTAAGCTCCCCCCCCCAAAGCTGGTGGTCAAGAAGCCAATCTTCTAACTAATCAATATACATGCCAAAGAATGTTGGGAAGAGCGGGCAGCCCTGGAGTACTCCAATACTGCTGAAAGAAATTCCATATATTGTTGTTGCAACTGATGTAATTGCTAGTTATAATATAATAGTTTTCTCCAAGTCAAGCACAAAAATGCATATTCAATGTGCATTCAAATGCTGAACTCAAGACGCTATGGATTGCCCCAATGCCATGGATTCACATTGGGGTGGTTGTTTAGTTTGACCTTATGTTGTGGATCGAGGTGTTTGCATTGTGTGGCCAAGGTGGTTGTTCCGATTGAGTTGTATTTTAATTGCAATGTTAACACTAGAGTTGTCTTAGGGACCTGTTTGGGTTCATCAACCCATATGGGTCCCTCAATCCCTTCTCCATATTAGGGACTAGTTCTTCATGATACTTATAAGATTTTAAATATGAACACCTGAATTGTAAGACTAACTCGAAGTTGTACCACCATATTTAATGGCAAAATAAAATTCTTCACAAGTTTGGCACAATCGCACCTTGAAATACACTCAATTCAATGGTTTCGATGATATGATATAATCTCATGACACTCAACATGGAATACAAATTTCAAGATAACATTAATTTTCTATGAACTTAGCCTATAAATGCTACTCATTTTTCAAATTTCACGTGATTTTATAAAAATTTGATGTATCAATGAGCAAGTCATAATTTCAATCCTTGCGAGATACAGTCAGGTCCCTAAGGAATTTCTGAAAAACAGACATCCGGGAACCATTTCATCACTCTTATCTAAAGCATGTTCCTTTTCTGTTTTTTCTTATTTTCTTTGATGTAAAAAAAATTTGGGAGAGACACGTGTCTTTGAAAAAAAAATGAAAAAAAAGGAGTGACGGCTTCCCTTCACGTTCTGTTTCTTGCTCTGCAAGCAATCCTGGCTTTCATATTTCCGCACTCGCCGCATCCCTGTTCCGGCATAGCCAGACGCTCCAAGCATCTCCAAGAGCATCTCCAAGGAGGACCGCTTCGCCTGCTTCAAATCCGCTGCTTCCCAGTTTTATCTCTTTGCGGACAAGTTTTGGGTTGCGGCCATCTGTTCTTAACCGACCCCAATTTTTTTTTGCAATACCCAGAGCTATGGCAGATTGAATCATAGCTTTCTGCCAGGTTTTCGTAAAGTGGGCTTCAAATTTTTTGTGGTGCTACGATTGGGGGAGCCTGGCATATGAATCTCACAGGGGTACGTCGCCACCAGAGGAGGTAACTGTTGCTTGCATTAAGAGCCTACAGCTCTTGCCCAGTAGCAGAAGTATGAAGATTTTTAAGCGGCTCTTAATCGTGTTAATAGCGATGGCAGAATAGTTTTCGGCCTTGTTGTGAGAAACTGGCCATAGCTTTTGGTTTTATCAGTGTCCTTCCAGGATCAGCTATTCGAGTGGCAAAGAACCTTAGAATGTGCATGGACTGCCATGATTCAACTAGAATCATTTCTAAAATTGGGAGACGATAAATTGTTGTAAGGGATACTTAACTGTTTTCACCGATTTAAGGATGGATCTTGCTCTTGTGGTGACTACTGTTAATGAAATTAATGAAACACATTGAAATTCAGGTCTTTGCAAATATTTTGTTGAAGATAATGAATGCTTCAGTAGTTAAAATTTAAGGCTTCACTCTTTTAAAATAATGATTAAGAAGCTTATGCTGGCATGAAGCAGGGGCATTTACTTTTGCAAAAAGTAAAGGGTCTTTTCTGCACTCAGGTAATGCGCAAAAGGTCGTTTGTGCATACATACAGCTAATGTGGTTTTATGGATTTGCCTGTTGTTGTCAAGAGCATACTTCAGGCTTGGATTTATCTTCAAATCCCAGGCAAGTCATACATTTGCTTTGCCCTTCTAGCTTGCATGTTCTTTGTGTATTCTGGTTGATTTTCTTCTGATATGCTTCCTAATGCTATTGCAGTTCATTACTTCCATACGTTTTTTGTCAATCAAGTCCATTGATTCTCTAATTTATCAGGTGCAACTGATAACATTGCTCCAAATTTTGTAAGTAGCTGCATGGTTACGTTTTTGCCTAGCTTTCATGTGTTTACTGCACTTCATTAGTTGCATTTGCTTTCCGTCAATCAAGTCCATAGTGTCTCTCTTATTTATCAGCTGAAACTGCAAGATTGCTATTCTCATGCTACTTTTTGTAAGGGCATGCACGTTTACATTCTTTTTCATAGTTGTTTTTGTTCAAATGTTCATCATCTAACATAATCATAAGAATAAATTCGAAATGTAGTGTGAATATCATTTTCTACATGAAAAAATTCATTGGGGTTCAACTCCTCAACGTGGGGCATGTCTGGGTTTTGGCGGTGCAGCCAAGATCCCGAACCGATAGCACAGAACAGACGGTGTTTGCAGGGTAGGAAGGCACTGTTGTATCTTTCTCTGTTGTGGTTTTCTTTAGCATTGCTGTGTAGAATGGCACTGTGATTGAAAAGTGCTAAGAAAAGGATGTTGCCATATGGTTCTCTGGTCTTTTGCCCCTGCTTCTAAATTCCATATCAGACGTTATCTCTTCTACCATGCATCCCTGTTTTACATGGTTGCCACATTCCGCGCAGGAAAGTTCTCTGAATCTGACGGTGGATTGGCCGTTCCTGGCCTTCCATTTGTGCCATGGAATCAGGTTCCGGATGTCATAAAAGACCCGAGCAATCCAATCGTGCAAGGCCTGAAGAAACATCTAGTGGAAGTAGATGGGATTCTGGTGAATACATTCTATGAATTAGAGGAGGAGGTTTTTGCGGCACTGTCTCAAATGCCCGAGACGGAATCGGTGTCTCAAAATCTGATACCGGTTGGGCCACTCATTCATCCTGCTTTTCTGGAGGATTTGGGGCAGGAACAAAATGACAAGGTTAGGCTGGTACAGCTGTATAAGAGTGCTGAAGAATCGACGTGTTTGGACTGGCTAGACAAGCAGGCCCCTTCCTCGGTGCTCTTTAGTTCATTTGGAAGCTGGGCAGCATTAGGGGAGAAGCAAATACACGAGATGGCTTTAGGGCTCAAAGCAAGCCACCACAAATTCTTGTGGGTTGTCCCCCAATGTCCTCCCCATGCCTTTCCACAAGGGTTCCTAGATTCGATCCATGATTTGGGCCTCATTGTTTGGGATGGGGCTCCACAATCCCTAATCTTGAGACACTCCTCAGTTGGCGGATTTGTTACTCATTGTAGTTGGAACTCTATCCTTGAGTATATCACTCTTTGGAACTCTATCCTTGAGTATATCACACTTTGCACTGCCCAAATAGTATGTTGGCCTTTCATGGGTGACCAACCTTTTACATGTAGATATGTGGTTGATGGACTCAAGATTGGGATTGAGGTTGAGGCTGCTGCAGAAGGGTTTGTAGCTTAAAAATAAAAGTCATATGCATGGGCTCGATTTCAAAGAGAACTTAAATGCATTCCTTTGTGAAATCTCTTGTGATGCTGGATAATGAATTTGTAGATTAATTTTTTTATTCAGAAAACTTCGAACTTGGATACATAAATTTGTAAAACCCAATAACCATATGGAAGGTTATTGGGTTAATGGGTCATGTTTTATTCATATGCATTTTGAATAACCATTTTGCATAGATATATTGGCTCAAACATAGTTCAATTTTTGTATGTTCGGAACTTAGATTCTTTTGATTGAATACAAAACATCTTTCGTAACGAGTCGTTATGGACAATATTCTTCTATCTTGCGGGCACCGAACACAAGGCAAAAAAAATACAGGTTCAAATTTTGCATGTTATAACATGTATAAAAGAGTTGGGAAAGAGAAACGTTCGCGGCGGCCTTGGCCGCCGCGATAAGTTTCTTGTATCTATAATATATGTGAAGATACTATTATTTTTCAATGGAAATAGATATTAAGTACTACACGTCTTGCTAAATGGATTTCATTTTTTCAAAAAGTGGAGTAGTACTATGAATTTTCAAAGTTTTGACCCTCGGGGGGCCTAAGTGGGTCCATAAAGGATTTCTGAACTTCAAAATTTAAGGAATTATTTCTCAAAAATTTTACCATAGATTTTTCTAATTCTTCTTGTGATAGATTTCTCATATCATGATTTACAAGATGGAAGAATTAGAATTCCTAGAAAAAATCATTTTTGCAAAATAATGTGAGAAATGTTAAAGACTTTGAAAATAAACTTGACCCCTTTGTATTCGGCTCCAGATTATGTTTGGTAATAGAAGCTTTCTATATTTTTTATAAATTTTTCCTTATATGTACACTCATGGAGGACAACATATTGTGAGTATGTAGATAAATTCTTTATCTCGGAGCTATAATAGAATTTCGAAAAAAGTGTACGAATGAACCCATTTGGGTTCTTCAAGGGACAACTCTAGTGCGAGGAGATATTCATACGGAGCGTGAGCGCTAGAGAGGGAGAGACACCTATAGAAGAGACTCTAGACAGTAAGACTCCAAATTTATAATGAGTAGATTGCAGGTCCAAATCTAATTTGCTAAAAATCTAAAAATAGTGGCACAATAACTACAATGCAAAATTGGCATGTCCATGCACTGTGGCTACTGTGCCCCCTCAACCCCCGCCCTCTTTTTTTTTTTTTTTTCTTGTTATTATCCTATTGTTTAAATTCGGTTTTTCCGGGGTTCCAAAAACTTTTTGGATTTTTTTCTCAGGTTCATTTTCTAAGGTCTAGAAGCTTTTAGTTGCCGGAAAACTTTTCAGGTATTCCAAAAATCAGGTTTATGGATTTGTGCATGATTTCGAAATTGAAGA
Organism: Isoetes taiwanensis; assembly: GCA_021234155.1. Taxonomy (NCBI): domain Eukaryota; kingdom Viridiplantae; phylum Streptophyta; class Lycopodiopsida; order Isoetales; family Isoetaceae; genus Isoetes; species Isoetes taiwanensis. The sequence continues at coordinate 1,564,679 of JAJEKV010000029.1, read as the reverse complement.
TTTTGGGTTGCCTTATCCATTCCGGATTCTTCTTTTGGCTTGGCTCCACGTTATCCGATCGAGCCGGGAGCACAGCACGGCATGCAGGCCACTAGGATCTACAACCATGAGTTTGTACCTTGCAAGGTCGGATTTGAAGACCAGGTATAGGTTTTTGGTGATGGTTTCTGTTCGTAACATTTCAAGTTCGTCATTAGACCATTTCGGTTTAGATGGCGATAAGCCATTTCCTTAGCATGAGGTTATAAATCTGCATTCGCTGCCTCATCTGCATTTACATCAGGGTTTTTGCCTTCATCTCGACTGCACAATTGGCAAGAGTTAAATAGATCTGGTATCTTTGCATGACATGTTTTGTTTTTGCTTGGCTTTAGGTGAGGACTTATGCAACTCTTGGAAACCTGCATCAACAATTCTGCATCAATATCCACGGTATGGCACTGATTAGATACTCTATTTTGATGCCACAGTATATTGCATATAGGCTAAGGTTGTTGTAGGCATGGAAGCTCTGCTCTGCCCCATCTTTTTATTCCTTTGCTTCCATGAATCCGTCTGCTATATTCAAAGATATGGCCTTAATTTTTTGTTTGATAAGTTTCTGTGTCAAATGGTTTGGGTGCAAATTTCCTCCAGACTCTAGAGGTCTATACTGCTGAGTAGATATAGACATGGAAGTACCACAGTTGTATTGTATTTTTTGCTTGCCGGATTGCATTGCAGGTACTCGATTCAAGGACTCTGATTAAGGAGCTAGAGCATATTATCAAAGATTTTTGGCTAGACATCCTATTGCAAAAATTCACCTGACTATTGGCAGTTTGCATCTCCTGTTATAACTATTTTGTCAAGTATATTTGCATAGTTTGACAGCTTCATGAAGGTTGATCTTTGGTGTCAAATGTGTAATCTCTGCTTCTGGACTATAATTCTGCATATTTTGATTAGAAAAACATGTACTGCAGCACGAATGGCATAGTAGGATAAGTTGTTTTTTGGGCAAGTAGAAGCCGTTACTCTGATCTTCTTTATGGGTTCGTAATCCACTTAGGTATTTGTTGAGTTTCAACAAGTTTGCTCCTTTTAAAAACTATTTCTTGCTTCTATTTTGATTATTAATAGCCCATAAGTTCAGATCAATGCGTGAAGGAGTCAGACTGCCGTCCTCACTTTAGCATTGATGTGCATCCTTAGGATAGATCTCTGCTTGCTCTTGATTTACTTAGGTAACAGGTTAGTGAAGATGTATCAATTTTGATGGTATTCTGCTGCAACTTTTTCTCCCGTATCCCGAAACTTTATGGGTATGTTTCTATGTGGCCACCACTATTTGTCCACTATTTTTGGCTTATATTAGAGCTTATGTATTTTTAGATGTCATTGAATTAGTATGACATAGCTTTTTTTTTGTTATATCAAACAACCTACTACTCTTGCAGGTCATTGGAATAAGGAGTATCTGTGTTGAAGAGGCAGGTTTAGGTTCTCAATAACACCCATTCAAGTGGAGCTGCATATTCATGTGAGTCCCTTAGAAATTTATGTCAATGCGATTTTTTGACAAAATTCAATTATGTCAATGCTATCTTTTGACAAAAGCAAATGTTTAAGAAGTGTTCTTCTCTAACTAGGTAACTTGGTGCTTCTCCTTAAAGCTGGCTCAGAAAGCTCTAAGATTCTTTGTGCCTTGCTGAAATTAAAATTGACCAATGGGTTTGGGAACTGCTTCTTCCACGATTTGGGAAATGTTTGGGATATATACCCATTCTTCAAACCACTAGGAGGGATTGCTGAGGTCCAACACATCAGAAGAAAATGGTTCGTGAAAACAATTCCAAACCTGCCTGAACGCAAAGGTATATTTCTGAACTAATTATGGATTTCTTTTACATGCCCTTTTGAACTTTATAGGCGAGGTTGAAATCAAGTGGCATTTTTTACTCAAATTGCGGTTCAACTTAGAATTTATACTTAAAGGATGCTATTTATTAGGTATGGTCCTATGGGTTTTCAGTAGACCGTAATTGGTCAAGGAATATTCAGATTAGCCTTAATTCTTTTCTATATCTGTGCTGCAGAACATGCATGTGGATCCCATGTCGCTCGGATAGCTTCCTTTAAATGGAAAGCTTGGTAGGTTTGCTACTAACTGGGATATATATCTTCACGTTGAGCACAATGGCTGAAATTATGTTAATCTTCATGTTATATCTTGCCATAAATTTCCTGCAACAGCTCCTCCTGTTGAGCTTTAATGTAGAGCTTCCTTCTATGTCCTTTGTTATTTTGATGTTTTTCAAGTTTTTATACCAAAATACCATTCATATTCATATTAGGGCAGTTTGGACTCAAACTAAAGATTTGATATGCTTGCAAGGTGAAGAAAAATAAGGATGGTATTATAGATACTATGTTGAATTCGTGATGAGGTGAATCCTTTGCATGATTTAAACTGATCTCATAATTGTAGATAGTCATTTTAATGTTTGATTTGTCTGTATAATTCAGGACACATTGTATCATCTCTAGAGCAGAAGAGTTGGTTTGGAAAAAAAAAATAAAAAATCAAAAACATTGCCAAATTGATGAATAACATATATTCTTCATCTGGAATCAGAATTCTTCTTATATGGAGATGCAGGTGTTGGACTTTCAAGGGTAAATCCAACTCTCACAACTGTCCCTGAACTAACTGGAGCTCAGAGAGCTAATCTGGACCCTTTTGTCAAAGATGTTATAGCCCAATTTAATCTTAGAGAATCATAGAAATTTCCCCCATCCGCCAATCATGTTGTAGATTTCCAACACGAGGTCCTATTTGCTCAGATCACACAAAGCATGGCATGAATTTTGTCTATAGATTTACCGGGATAATAACAAGGTGGATGGATGCTGGATCATTGCTGACTCAGTATAAGAAGCTGGATCGATGTTGAGAAGCCTTCCGGATCATTATAAACTGTTCAAAAGGTCGGCCTTAACTAAACTGTCTTTCAAAGGCTGGGCTTAACTAAACCATGAAGCAAGAAGCCAAATCATAAAAAGGGCCGGATCAAAATGCATCTTTTAATGAACATGCATCGAATTGTTTGAAACTATTGTAATTATTATCAGGTCTCGGATCATTTCGGAATTAACAAAGTTTAGTGATACTTACAAGCGAAATTCAGCCTCTTTCTCTCCGTTTGTCTTTCTGATATTTTTAAAGCCCAAAGGGTTTCATAATTATCTCCGTATTCTGTCTAGGTGAAACCTTGGCCCCGTAAGCCCTGTAACTAGGTGGAGTTTTACTCGGTGGTTGGTGCATGGCATATGTTATGGCTGTGGAACAGTTCAAAGTAGTCTAACTGCTTATCTTTATCATGTTATCCAGGTAATGTTATTGATGTCTACATGTATCATGTTCACAAGTGAACACCATAATTAATGGTCAATGCTTAGGTATTTTACTCCCACAAGTTATATGAGGAGACTGTCAGTACACTTCACCTGTGGTATGTACAAGTCCATAAGTACACTTCACCTTCTAATCAAGTCTGAAGGCATACAAGGATGTTGGGATTATTAATTTAGAGGAGCTGGCTACATGTGGTGCATACATGCAAAGATGTTATAGTTCCAACCAAAAATGGCCATGCCATTCCGACAGTTTCCCCTACCCAAGTGATAGTAGATGTGTGACCTTAGATGTCTTCACCTTCTAATTAAGTCTGAATGTCTGTGGTGCATAGAACCAAAGATGTTATAGTCTCGATAGAAAATGGCCCTTCCTAGAAAGCTTTCATGGGTATAACACTTTTTTCGAATGCAATTTCCCACCACTCTTTTGCACACTAGAAAATGTTCTCAACTCGCTGAACTTCACAATGTACATGTATTGGTATATTAGACAACAAACTATGAAAAGAACTTAAGGACATTGCCTGAAGTTTTATAGGCAAAAGACGCATTTTCTTATACATCTCAAAATAATATTCTATACCACATTTTGCTATTCTAACATACAATTTAAACCATGTGAACCATGCCCATCGATTAATCACCTATTCTAATGGACCATTTGAGCCACAACCATCTTATACAATCTGACTCATTAGGTTTTATCATACTTAAAGAATTCATGCACGTGGGCATTTCTTTAATACATGTGACATTGTATAGCAATAACTTAATGTTCCTTTTGGTGAGGTAACACCCTTGGTAAGACGCATGCTATATTCATTTCACAAACAAAGCTTCACACTTTCCCTGTGGTTGTTAAAGATATGGTTTGTAGGGCAATCTTGAAGCTTTTTATTTTTTGGAATTTGGCATTTGATGTGGTCTACATATACATGTCATGAAAATCAACAGTATTGCTCACGAAATTATAAAGCCCTCCAATGAGGACATATGTGGAGGTCATTTGCATTGTTTTCTATGTTCTTTCAGCAACCATTATGCTCATGGTATCGGTGGCATTTCCAGTGTTGCATTAATGGTTCTTCCTGGCGTATGCCCTTCGAGGATGGAGGGCAAGATTCATGCATCAAACCATACTAGGTTTTTATGACCTTGGCTGGTTTGTCAGTGCGGTTCATGCATTGAGGACCAATGAACCAAGTTTTTCTGTCTTGGCTCAACACTCTCCATTCAATTAAATGACTTGAATTGTTATGACCTATTGTTCAAATGTTACAAATTTATGAAAAGTGCTACACAAGAGTGTAGACGATTGCATAGGTATTGTCATTGGCATGATTTAATAGAAGCATATCTGTAATGCATGTGATCCAACTGCAGTACTATTGCTCCTTTAACACTACACTATAAAAAATACCACACGCACAAAGACAACACAACTACAAAACAACCACCGCTGCAAATCACTATCAAAGCCCGGCAACGCCGGGCACCATAACTAGTATTTATTATATTGGTTTGTTGGTAAGACTTCAAGTTTGTAATGAGCATGCTGCAGGTTCAAATTTAAATTTTTCTAAATAGTAGCACATGTAGACATGCCAATTTTGTATTGTGCTCCTTCGCTTTCTATGAATACATGCATTTTGCACTATGGCTATTGTGCCCTTTTTTTTCCTTTTTTTTTTTGTTCTATTTATTGCATTCATAAGAAAATACTCATGTAAGAATTTTCAATAATCAATTTGGCAATAACTAGCTCAAAAAACACTATTCAAAAATTAATGAATAAAAAACAAATGTTTTCATTGACCAATTATGAATATTCATTGCTCCGGAAGTACGGATAGCATCCTCATCGACTTCCTCCTTCCGATTGAACATATTCTTGTATGGTAAACAATTCTTAGGCACCTCAACTCAAAATTGTCCATTCTTGCTTTGAAAAATGGAAAGTAATGCGAAAACAATAAAATATCTTCTCCATTTGCACGAAGCTTCTTACCTCAACCATAGTTCTTCAATATTTTTATTACTACAAACAATGTCGGCGGCCAAATTGATGGGATTCTTTGCCAAAATCAGAAGAAAAATAGACAAAGTTGGGTGGAACAATCAATATATTTCTTGGAAGCTAATAAATTTTTACAAACATGCTCAATATGCTTAATTTGGATGTACATGTTCTCATTATGGTTACAAAGATGCTTATGAAATAGCATGACATGTCCATTAAGTATTGTATACTTCTGGTGTAAGAGATTTGCTCACAGTTTGGAAAAGAGATGTTGATCTTCAATTTGACTTGGCTGCCTAAAATCTAGCAATATGTCAGAATCCTTAAGATGAATGAAAATAGAGTTACCTCGAGGTAATGGAGAATAATAAAATTATAATTTGTTTTATGCTAGAACAAAGGGCGGCTTTTTTGAGTAACCACAACCCTACCAATCCTTTTGGAGTGATTACGTTGCAATTCAAGTTCTTGCTAATCCCAGTAATTTAATAAGAATAGTAACATGTGCCCGACATTGTCTGGCTTAAGTACAATTTTTGTTGTAGGTTGCTTGTAAGCTGTAGACATGTGCAACAACTTGCTAAATCTAAAAGAGAATTGGGTTTGATAGTTTCATATTTACTTCATATTGCTAGATTTTTCTATCACACCCTGACAACAAAACATGTTTTGTTGATAGTCAGTAGCATAACATGGCTGGAAGATTAGGATTTAGATTCCTAGGACTTTTTCAACATGTCAAATAATGTTTGAACTACCAACTAAGCTTTGTTTCATCTCAAGGGATCAACAAAACTAAAGTACATGTGTTTGCCATTGTGAAATTTGGAAGGTCTAATCATGATTATAGTTATAGTGGCATGTGGAAGCATATACCATATGTCTATAACAGAAATTCTTATTGAATCAAGAGTATAACTAAGAAAACTTGCAAAGGAAGGGTACCACATTGGCTTGGCCAATGCACAAAAAGACACGTCATTCTTATCTCAACATCGTTAGATATTGTTCATAAGCAGATATAGGCAAGGTAATATTTGAATTTCGTTTACTAAAGCATAGTTACGTCCTCAGCTACATCAAGATGGTGGGTGAAGTAAATATAATTTAGTTCAATAATGACACACAGTAGTAAATATTTTTTTTTTTTGAAGGACGTCATTTTATTCACCATCACATCATGAGTACATTCTACATCACATTATTCTACGTATCACATGAAAGCCAATCCACTACCTAGGCGCATAACATGAGTACATTCTACATCACTTTATTCTACATAATATCACATGAAAGCCAATCCACTACCTCGGCGCATATCAATCCACTACCTAGGCGTGATATGCTAGGAGCTGCTTTGCATGTGATTATTGAGTACATATGGCAGGTTTAAGGTCTCTACCACAGGATCGATTGGCCATACTTGAACCCGTGACCTCGGGGCAATGGATTTTAAGGTCCCCATTACTAGACCGATATTGGCCAGGTTTGAACCCGTGACCTCGGGTGTGGTAGTTTAAGGTCCTACCACTAGACCATGCCCCGAAGGGCCACATAGTAGTAAATATAGTGTGTGAGATGCATGAAACACCAGAATATGATGATTTCTTTTGTTCCTGCATGGATGATGGCATGCCCTAGATGGAACATAGAGCATATAGAGCATGCAAAAGCAATCAAATGTACTGTCTTTCACCCTTTGCCTACATTGTTGCCTCTGACACACAAATCCATTCCATTCAGTTGGGTTTCGTAACATTCAAATCCAAGGAGCTCAAACTTTAATTACTATACAACCTATAATGTGACAATGAATAAGAAGATCCACTTCTTCACGACATGGTCTCTTGCCAATCTTAACTTGTGATGTATTTACACAGAGTAGACATCAATGGGCTTCAATTTTTCTTGTTAGTCCCCTCTTGCTTCATTGCAAGATCAATTGCAAAATCAATGCAGACCTTGAGGGCCATAACAAAGGTTTTTGTATTCTTGCTCAAAGCTTGGCATGTCATTCTTGAATTTAAATCCAAGAGATATATTCTGGATCGTCATCCAGACATGCTTCCAAATATCCCTTAAAGCTAGAGGTCTGGCAGCTTGGCTTTGGCTACATGAACTGCTGGACAAAATTTAAAGACATGTACTGAAGACTTGTACTTTTTGGATCGAGATATGTCCTGACGATATCCATGGTACAGAGTTCAGAGTTTTTACAAGTTGGAAAGAAATCCGACAGGCCATCATGGCCAAGACTCTGAAACCAAAATGGTCCACTATAATATGACCCATTATTATTTTAATGCCCATCTTTCTCAGAGTAAATGTACCTATTTCGTGCTATTTTGACCTTTCTGGCTTAACTGCAGAGATCAGTTCGGCTTGAGTTGCACTGCATGCTTGTACATCAAAACAGAATAATAAGCAAAAGACCTCTGTTGTTTCAAGTAGTGCATAAATCAAGCAGTATTCTTTTGTATCAAGAAATAATGGAACGGATAATCTGCTTCTGACAGACCTAATATTGCAACCACAGTTTTAAACCCCATTCATTGTATAATTGGAAAATTTCCTTCTAGCCTTAGGATGAAGAGGCACCTAATGCTCCTCATTGCATTTTCGCACGCCCAAAAAGCACTCAAACACCTGTAATCTCTTCGCAGAGATGGTGGAGAAGAACTATTATGCTCCCACCGTTTTCACTTATAATACCATCTTAGATGTGCTATTTACAACAGAAAAGCAACAAAGACATCAGAGTTTTTTTTTTTGAAAAAATGCCTGGTTGGGACTGTGTGCATATGCATCTTCGAACATAGTAAGATACCAGAGTCTAAACAAGGCCATCCTCAACCTCAGAACCGACGCCTAACTGGTTCCTTTTTTTTTTTCCTTCTTCACACCTATATCTTGACCCTTTGTATGCATCCATCGCCTCAATACCTAGCTTGTCGGATCTCTCAGAATCGAGTTTCCCAATGGCGCAAAACAAACTGCATAACGAAGGGATGAAAATAAGTTAAAAAAATTGAACGGCCGAGATGGCGCACAGACTATCCTCTCATTTCTCCATTAGTATTATATATAGATGTGAGCTAACTCTTGCTATGTATGATATCAATGACTCTACAAAGAACAGTTCATTAATTTAACTCTACATAATATTTGACGCTATCATTGACTCTACGTCCAACTCTGATTCAGATATGCATTTTATCTAATCATGCCCTCTCATATTTATTGTAAATTTTTTGAATTATCTCCCATAGACAGATTTGCATAGATACACCCTTGATTTCAAGTGAAAGTAACCTTCCGCGAGAGAAATCAGCCTTGTGGGCTTTGAATAAAAAATAGAACCATCATAGAAATTTGAATAGAATTAGTTGAGAATATAAAAGAAATAAACAAATCAGCATTCTAAAATAGATTGCAAAAATCCTTCTCTTAATGAAGAATACCTTGCATAAAAGAGCGTATTAAAATCATCCTTTACAACGACAAAGTGAAGTTTTGAAGGCAACAAGAATATGAGAATCCCTTCTGACTGGCTCCACTATCCTTCACATGGCTTCCTCTACGTATTGCTTCATGTAATCCAGCCTTTTACTTCCATGGACATCATCATCTTTTGTGGCCCATCTTCTCTGGAATCACATTTATTATCCAATGCGGTCACCTTAATAAAATCCAAATCTGCTTGCCATCCTCCACAAAGCCTAGAATAGAAATACGTCAAAAACTTCGTTTATTTCCTTTTTTTCCTGTGCTAAAAGCATATATGCCTACATAGTCAGTTTCATACAATTTGGTGTAATAATACACACAATTGGACAAATATTATTAACACATTAGTAATGGTGCCCAACATTGTTGGGCAGAAGTTGGTAACCTGTAAATGATAATCCTGTGGATTCACTTTGGAAATACAACGTCTTGGATTTATTCACGTTAATTCTTAATGCGTGGTAGCATATTGGTCTTTCAAAGCAGTGTTATATGCAACTCCCACTCTTTAATGTCTTCTCATTGACATGTTAGACCAATAGGCAATATCTCATGGCCAAGACCATAAGGAATTTATGCGCTTAAAAATCCCTCTATATGAGAAGGTGAACACTTCATTGTCCCATGAAATGAACTCCCAAACTTTGGGAATAGTTCATTGAGCTTTGCATAGACACTGGTACACAACCACATACTCTTAAATCTTGTATGCAAGGGTTTTTCAGTTGTTCATTTCAACCCCTTGTGGGGTTCAATTTTAGTTGTTCATTTCACCCCTTTGTGGGGTTCAATTTTGCAAAATCCATGCAAGCTGCTTTTCAGTTGTTCATTTCTTTCTTTTTCTTATGTGGCTAAAGCTGATGTGCTAAGTTTTTTAATTGTTGGATGTGCTATATATGCATATGGACTTGTTTATGTAGGTTATTAAAATAGTAACTATACTGCCTTGAATGGGATATAAAAAATAATGCTTATTTTGACTAAAGTGGATGCGATGACTATACTTAATATGCTGGTCTATCTTGGTTCACAACCTAGATAGGCCTACCATACTTATGAAAACATATTGCTCAAAACTGCAAAGTCAATGTTAAGAGTACAAAACAAAACAAATTTCTAATACACAGATATATGCTTACTTCTTGAATTCTTCTGCAACACGACACTTCACTCTTTAGGGCTTGAAATTATGGTAATGGAGTAGATTTGGCATACTTTATGTGTATGGGAACTTATAAACAAAGTTTTGTGTGCTATTCACTTTTAGACTATTGGTTTAGGGGTGACGTGTTAAGGCATTGCTGCAATTCTTAAATGACTAAAGTTAAAAACCTGTCAACAATGTTTTGTGTGCATTTTTTTAGATTATTATTTTAATGTAAAAGCACTACAATTCTAAATGTTTCTAATTTCAGTTATGTTGTGTTGATATCTAATGATGTTCCAAATAGTCATTGACATTGCCCCAAATATTTCAATTGCCGTATAGATAAGCATGAACCTCCCACAATTTGTTTTGTATTAGGGAAGGGTATTTTTGTCATGGTTTGGACTATGATTTAGGTATCGTATGGTATAAAAATTTGTGTATTTTTGGGAGATTGGGCAACCTTTTTTTTTTTTTTGTTTTTGCATGTTCTTTCTATTTTGGATTTCTGGAGAGTTTTTTTTGGCAATGGTTTGGGAATAGAATGGCGTGGGGGTGTAGACACGATTTCTGCGCTTATCTTTATGTCGATTGGAGCGGCTTTGCACTGGAAGGTGTTGAAAACTGGCTTCTTCTTTCGATTCTTCAATTGTTTTGTTGCTTGTGCCTCAAATAGCACTTCTAAGTTTACAACATCGCAGCTGATTTAAGTCTTTTTGAATCGGTCTCCATAGTTTATTTTGCATAAGAAATTAAAAATGACAGTTGGTGCAATAACGATAGTTGCCACCATATGCATTGGCCTGTTTGTGTCAATTTTTCAAGTGCTGGTGCTAATGGGGCATTCGATTCCTCTAGCATGCTTGGTTTTGCAGGCTTTCATACTGCAAGGTAGAGCTATAATAGGTCCGACTTTGCAACAACAAAAAAAAAGAATCTGGAAGAGGATGAAGAGGTAGTTTTTGATGCTCCAGGATTTATGTTCCCGGATCTGGTATTGCAATCTAAAGCCAAAGTTATGGCCGAGGTTTTAGGCATAGCGACCGGGGAGTTTGGTTTCCTCTGAGTTTTATATTTTGCAGTATTTGGTTGTGTGTGTGTGTGTGTGTGTGTGTGTGTGTGTGTTTTTTTTTTTTTTTGCTTCAATTTGTTTTGTATAAGATGCAGATAGATCTATAAAGGCAAAATAATGATTTATATATTTATCCCTTACAATGTTCAACTATGCTTTTGTTACTTCTAGAGGCAATAATAAGCCAATCAATACATACTTCCAAATTTCCCAAATAACGTTTATATCTAATTTTCTACATTTAATAAGACATCTTGGGCTAATTCAAGTCCATCCATTTTTTTTTTTTGCTCGAAGGCATCTTGTGCTAAGCTATCATACAAATTACAATTCAACCCCGTAGCCAAGCCTTGCGTGTGCAAAATGAATGCCCCATGATCAATCACATAGTATAAAATGCTTTGACAAACTTGAAGGCCCTAGTGACATGGCAAATCTTTCAAACAAAATTCTCATTGTCTCGATGGGACAGACCTATTTGGCAAAAGGTTGCTAGTACTCTGCCGTTGGTTGCTCCAGAGGCTATTGAAGGGTGCATGTGGGTTTCTCACCGAGTATTCATGAGCATAGGCTTGTGAATTCTATGTATAGGTCGCTTGTCAATAGTGATATCCTTCCGCCATCCACTAGGTGGTCCCTTCACTTTCACCTCCTAATTGGAGACGATGTGGACTTGGGCTTGGGATAAACTACTCCATCCTAAGGTGGTCGTGCTTTGGTGGCGATTCTTTCACAGATGTCCTCGTGTGAGCGTGCTTGTCCACGATTTGATCCTCGAGTGTCGCAAGACTCGCCCATCGCGTGCAAAACGGGACGAGACCATTGAGCATTGTTTCTTTTTATGTGTTCATCTCCGGCCTGTTTGGTCTTGGGCGCTTTCTCTTTTCATGTGACATTGACAAGTCAGCAAGTGCTTATGGCTGTCTATCCGGATACTTGGAATAAGTTGCGGAGCCAAGCATTTCATTTAGCATCAGGATGGTTGTTATGGTCCATCTGGAAGCGCAGAAGACTGTCCATCTTTCAGGGTTTGGATATTCCTCCTGCAGTTGTCCTCCAAGACGCACAAGCTAGAATTGTTAAGGCTTACCATTGCTCTTCGCTTGCTCCTGCCAAGCGACAGTTGATATTTGAGTCCTATTTGAGTGTGTTGTCTTATGCATAGGCTGGTGGTTCTACTCAGTGGATCATGATTATCCTCTGAGACTTTATTCCCGCCTCTGCATTTGTATTTTGCTTTTTGGCTTGGAGTTTCAATAAAATTTGTCGTCCTTCAAAAAAAAAAAAAAAAACTTGAAGGCCTTAAAAAAAATTGTTGATTATCCAAATCTATGTCCAAAGGAATACGTAAACATCGATGCTTATCCAAAAGGATGGCTCAAAAATAAGAAATGAACTTTGACAATCCCAAACATCGAATCCATTAGTTGTTAGTTTACAGGGAAAAATTTCAGCATTTGCATAAATGAAAGGCATTTTGTTATGGCCGATCTTGAGCCGCCGATGGGCAGTATATTTGCAGTATTCTTCCATATCCACGGCTATTTAACATTTCGTCAGAAAAATGGCATGACAAATCCTATGGTGTCAATTACAATACCAAGGTATGCAACTCATGCATAGCTACTCTGTTCCTCCCAGCCTTTTCGGAAATCACGGTTGGCAGCTTAGCTCTGTCAAAAGGGTTTCGGAGCTTATCGACAGCATCATTACACTTGCAAATCGGATTTCCCATTGAGATCTCAGTTTGAATCAAGAAATTCTCCACGGAAATGGCACGAATGGAGAATCTTGAAGTAAGGAAAAACTGGATACACAAAGCACTGATCTACCCACCCATTTGAAGAAAGAGATTTCAATCCACCGATTCCTAGATCAAACAGAATCAAACCAGTCTATTCCCAATTTCGAATTGACAGAGCATCAAACAAACCTGTGCTACACCTGAATCGCCAGCCCTGCATCTATGCGAAAATGGCCAGGAAAAAGAGCTGGAGGAATCGAACCTTGTAGGACTAAAGCCTTGTATAGCATGCAACATAGAAGTGGTAAAGCTGAAATTTGAAATTTTAGCATGAAAAAGATGTTATATAAGACACTTGTCCAGATAGTATTGCTATATGGGTGTGAGGTTTGGGGGCCAAGCTTGGTGGTAGATACATGAAAAAAGGTAGAGAAAGTACAGAAGAAATTGCTTAGAACTGAACTGGGCACAAAAGCTCAAACTCCATATAACATGTTGTTGGCTGAATGTGGTATGATGCCTGTAGATGCAGAAGCTTTGTATAAACTGCTCACATATCTTTGTAAGATACGATTTGAAAGGGTTGATGATAGTTTGTCATGTTTGGCGATGGAGGAGACAAAAGTGAAGGGTTGATATGCTGATGTTAAGGAATGGATATGGAAGTGAGGGCTAAATACTCAAGATTTGTATATACATCATAAAGATATTCGAATATGGGTTAAAGACCATGTCATTATGCAGAACTGGAGAGTCCCAGAAATAAAGGAGTTCTACAAACAATGTATTAATCCAGAACTCCAAGAGGTCAAGTACTTAGGAGAAGGTATTTCTTTTGAAGCGTAGACATTCTATCAGCAGAATGAGACTTAGCTCGCATAGACTTGGTGTGGAATTTGGTAGATGGGGGATATCCCGCATTAGATGAGGTCTTGTAAAACTTGTAATATGCAGAAATGAAGATAAATGCCATGTGCTTTTGAGATGCTTAACATATGTGGAAATCCAACGCAGATACAATATCTCAGTGTCAACTTTGTTGGAGTTTTTTGATTTGAATTGAAAGGGTTGATAATAGTTTGTCATGTTTGGCGATGGAGGAGACAAAAGTGAAGGGTTCATATGCTGATGTTAAGGAATGGATATAGAAGTGAGGGCTAATTGTATATACATCGCAAAGATATTCGAATATGGGTTAAAGAACATGTCATTATGCAGAACTGGAGAGTCCCAGAAATAAAGGAGTTCTACAAACAATGTATTAATCCAGAACTCCAAGAGGTCAAGTACTTAGGAGAAGGTATTTCTTTTGAAGCTTAGACATTCTATCAGCAGAATGAGACTTAGCTCGCATAGACTTGGTGTGGAATTTGGTAGATGGGGGATATCCCGCATGAGATGAGGTATTGTAAAGCTTGTAATGCGCATAAAGTGGAGGATAAATGCCATGTGCTTTTGAGATGCCCAACATATGTGGAAATCCAAAGCAGGTAGAATATCTCAATGTCAACTTTGTTGGGGTTTTTTAATTTGAAAGATGAACTTATAGGGAGATTTATAAGAGATGTCCTAAATTTGAGGGAGCAAATTGGTTATAATTCACTTAGAGAAGATTTGGGAAAAGAGGCTAATGCATTACTGTCTGAGGATGCATTAAATGATATTTTTTATAACGTTGAATGTACTAGTTGAACGTCTCATAGACCTGGTGGTCTACAAATAATAAACATTTCATTTCATTTCATTTCATTTCATTTCACCCCCCTGGGACTGCCTCCCCTACTCTTCTAAATGTAGCTCCATCACCTCAATCCCTACATTAGCAGTTGTCAAGGCTAGCCGAGATTCAAAGATCGCAAGAGCAAATTGAAGAAGTTCGTGGACAATACATGGACATTGATAGGTGTAACATCCACCCTCCACCGAAACATCCACCTGCTCTTCATCAACTACGAAAATATGCTAAGGGGTCTAACTCCTCTGCGTCTTAGTTCCCTCAGTTCCTGCTTTGTATGGCTCTGCTCCTCCTGTTGCATCCCATCATGGTCGCTTTAATCTGCTTCAGTGGGCTGATTTGGTTGATGAGGTCACTGTCTTGCCGCATGCCCAACAGGAGACAACCTCAAATTCCCTTGAGACAGTAGCAGTCTCATCTGAATTAACTCCACATGGTCAACATAAATTGTCCATGGGCAGCTTCTTCCCCCCTCAAGCGAAGCCGTATTTCGTTCTATTTATCTACATTGGATGCTTAGTTTGTACGTCTCCAAGAGCATAAGTGTCAGAAGGGAGATGTATCAAAGCTTGCATATATGATTGATCGACGTTTTAATTTAGCTGGTGGAGGGGTGATGATAGCATGGATCCCTTCGTTGACAGTCAACTTCACTCAGGTTGATTGTATTGGTCGAAGGGCTCTAATTATGTGGCAGGAACATGGGGTTAAGTATAGTTTGATTAATGTTTACCCGTACAATAGGCCTCATCAAGGAACTTCACTATGGACCTCCTTGCGATGTAAGGTGCTCGGTCTAGGCCACAACATTTCGCGGGTTCTTGTTGGGGATCGTAATATGGGTGGAAGTGGAGTCCAACTAATTGGAGGCTACCTCTATGATGATGTCTGATTTTTGAGTGTTAGCAGTGGCTTTGTCTGCTCCATGACTGCAGCCTCTCGAAAATTGATGGTGAAAGTGCCTTTAGCTGGTTCAATGAACAGGTTGGTGAGGGTTGCATAAGCTCTCGGTTGGATAGAGCTCACTGAAATGCAGGTGCAGCTGTAGCACTTCCAGATCTCTTTCGATCCTGCCTCAGAGACGACCCAATTTCAGACCACCATTTGCAATTCCTTTCAGATGGACCTCTGCAGCAGCGACGACCCAAACGAACATGTTTTCGCTTGAATATAAAGTTTTTGACAAGTGCCGACTTTCAGGAAGCCTGCAAGAACATTTGGACAACTTCTGAGGGATGGTTGGCGTAGTGGATGCACTTGCAGTGGTCAAAGATTTTACCAAACAATGGAATCGAGAGTCTGCAGTAGTAGGTCATACTTTACTAGATACCTTGTATCAGGATCTGCTCCATTCTTGACAGGGACTCCTTTCAAGGGCTTATGATCAATATATTCTGGCACAAATCCAAGTGTTGGAGGATGAACAAATTCAATAGGCAAAGACAAAAGCAGGCCCGCAATAGTTTCATGGTGGAAATCATTGTACAAGCCTTTTCTTTCGTGCGACTAAGGGGCATCGCATGACGTCAACCATGTCTTCATTGCTTTTGCCAGATGGCTCGATGTTAACGGAGCCAGTAGAACTCAAACAATATATGCGTAACCACTTTCAGACTTTTTTTGCTGAGAAATATCTTCCCTTTCAATAGAGGTGACTATAACGGCGAATGATTTAGGTTCGACAGTCCTTGAACTCTTTGAACAAAAAAGAGGCAAGTGCCCAGGTTTGGATAGTTTGTCCATTGAGTTCTTTCAGGAGTATTATGAATGGTTGGAGCTAGATGTGTATGACGCTTTCTATGACTTTTGACGGTCTACTTCTTTGGATAGAATTCTAAAAGAGGGCCCTAGTCTGTTTTAGGCTGGCGACCAATCACCTTGTTGTCATCTGTATATAAGATATTTGCCAAGGCTTTTGCAGGGCGGGTGAAGGAAATCTTGGCTGAGTCCATTTCGAGAACCCAATCAGGCTTTCTTCCAAAAAGATGCATTTTGAACATGTAGTTGCTTGCTTACAAGGGAATCTATTGGGCACGTAAGCAAAACCTTTCAGTTGTGTATCTTAAGCTTGATTTTGCGAGAGCTTATGACAGTGTTAGTTGGGAGTTCATGCGCCGATGTATGCTAAGACTGAGATTTGGGCAGCAATTCACGCTAGACATCATGAAGCTGCATGTCTCTGCTCGGGCAACTGTTATATTCTATGATGAGTCGCCAGAGGTCTTCCCACTTAGTCGTGGTATTCGACACGAATGCCCTTTAGCACTATTGCTCTTCACAATTGTCGCAGAGGCTTTGTCACAGTTATTCACTATTGCAACCACAGAAGGGTTTCTCCATGGTCTCCCTATGGAGGATGGCACACATGAAGTTTGCAATAAATATATAGATGACATGTTCCTGTTTCTGGTCACTAATACTGAGAACTTAGAAGTTGCCAAATTGCTCTTAGATACATTTTTACTGGCTTTTGGTGTCCTTGTGGGGTGGCAAACGTGTAAAACTTTATGGGTTTTGGACACTCTGACTTTGACATGTGTTCATGATTATCCATGGAAGTTGTTGCTTATGGATAGACCAACAAGTTGCTAGGGATTTGGCATCTATGTTAGTGCTAGAGCTGCATGGGAAGAGATTATTAAGGGTTTGTTAAGGGTTTAGATAAACACGTGTTTTGGTGGTCCACTGCAAAATTGTATCTTTCTGGTCGCATTACATTGGCCAAATCAGTCCTTAAACAAGATTGCATATTAAACGGGAGTGTTGCAGCACTCCCGTTTGAAGATTCCCTTCTAAAAAACATATCAATTATTTGAAATGGCCATTTTGTGGTATAAGTCCACAAACTCATGGTGATTACAATTTAGTATGTGCTATTTTAGCCCCCTCCCCCTTTTTCTACTGCTGTGTCTACATATCAAACACTTGAAATGGCAATTTTAGGGGTTAAGTTCAAAACATTAAGGTGATTATGATTTAGTATATGCTATTTCAACTACATTTTTATTTTTTCCCACCAAGTTATTATAAACTCAGGACAAAAAGAGGCTTAATTTATAATAGTTCATAAATCAAATTACAAACATTAGACAGAAAGTGCAAGATGTGATCAAGTGGTCAAGCTCTAGATGATTGATACAGCTTTTTCCACACAACTAGAATGAAGCTTGTGAAAACTTGCCTCATTAGTTTTTTTACATTGTCAAATAAGCCTTAATGTTCTTTACATTGTCAAATAGGCCTTAATGTTCTTTCATTTGGCAGTCCTCCATCCAAGTGAAAAAAAGGCAGCTTCAAATCTGTCTGGGTGTATTTAGACTTGAAAAAATTTTACACTTCTACACTTATATTGAAGGCAATTTATTTCAGCTACATTTGTCATCTCCCATTTCAAAGTCTCATGTCAATTTTAAATATCCTTATTAAAGAAAATACAGTAACCAAAGATTGAACAACCATTTGGCTCCGAAAATGCCAAAATCTTTTCTCAGCTCAAGGTTGTGACCTTTTGTTGAGCCTTCAGAACAACATTACAAGTGAGGGCAAAATTTATCAACGACTCTCACACAACTCTCAAGCAATCTAATTGACAACTTTGACTAAGGGTACCAAATGCATTCCTGTCCCAACTTGCACAGCATTCTGCATTACACTAATGCCGGCTTAGGCATCCAGCAGAAGCAAATATCCAGCAAGAAAATTAGGATTCAGTTTGACAAGCATTCCATACCTAGTTCCATGTTCCCATGCATTTGGCAAGCACTAAGCAGAGACATCCAACTGATAACATTTGGCAGGGAAGTACTCCAAGCATATTTCGGGCCTCTTTCCAACATGCTGCATGACCAAGAAGATCAATCACACAGTTGTAGGCCCACACGACTGCATGCAATGAGAATATTGACAAAAGTTGCCTTGTTTGGCTTAATGCCTTCCCTTTGCATATTTTTAAAATATTGTTCCCTTTGCCTTTGCATTGCATATCCATTATTGGCATATCCAGTAAGCATAGCATCCCATACCAGACAATCTCAGTCTGATAATCCATTGAATGCTTTGCAAGCCTCATTCATGCAGCCACATTTTGCGTACATATCCAGAAGGGCAGTTCCAACCACAACATCTGTCACATTTCCTTTCTCAACTATCATCCCATATTTTACGGCACCTGCATATTTTGTGGTACCTGCATGTCGAGCTGCATATTTTGTGCCACCTACATGTCCACATGCTTTCAGAACGCTTGAATATGTAACTTTGTCTGCTTTTATGTTCATCTTCTGCATTCTATTGAAATATTTCAATGCAAGAAGACCACCTTCAGGCTGGGTATATCCAGAAATCATTGTACCCCATAAGACTAAATTTTGATTTGATAATTGATCAAGAACTGTTTGTGCCTCCTCCAGGCTTTTACATTTAGCATAAACATCAACCAGAAAGCTTCAAACAACAATATCAGACAAATGTTGAGTCTTAATAATCTGTTCTTGGATAACTCTGCCTCGTTGCATGTCTTCTGCAGTTGCACATGCCCTTAAAACACTGATTCCATCTTGTTTTAGCTCTTTTAGCATGCATGACTGTGGCAAGCAGATATTCAGGCAGATCTTCATGGCGAGTGGCAGGCAGATCTTCATGGCCGTGGTGGGCAGATCTTCATGGCAGTGGCAGGCAGATCTAGCATAGATGTGGCCGTTGTAGGCAGTTTTGATAGGCATCAGGCATGGGTTTCGAAAGCCATAGGCACACACAGCACAAGGTTCGATAGGCTTAGGCGATGGTTCCGATAGGCAAAACTGACAGTAGAGCGAGATAAAAGGGAAGGAGCAATAATTGAACAAGAAAAATAAAACCTAACTAGGTAAAACTACAAATGATCTACACAACCAGGGCTTCAAATCACGCTACCAGAGCCGAAATAGATCACCATGCCAGTAGATCGCCGGATCGAAAAGGAAGATGCAGGAAAAAAAATCCGCCTCCCCTCCCGTTCAAACTAAAATCTTATTCTGGAATACAAAGTGTATTCCAGAATACATTTTCCTCTTTCTTTTAGAACCATGACCCAGTATCCCCAATTATCTTGTATCCCCACAACAGAAACAAATGACCTACGATGAGAGCATCTTATTCTGCCATCGACCTACAATGAGAGCTACGACTAACCCTAATGAAAAAAATAATTTTGAAGGACGCTTAGCCAGCGCCTTGGCTTAACCTTTAGCTAATGCCATCGCCTTATCCAATCTGAAACTAAAATGGTAGCGCGAGGTCCATAGAGAAAGATCGTCGGAGCAAAAAGGGCAAAAAAAACAAGTCTCTCTCTTTCTGGAAAAACAAAATGTATTCTGGAATACAAAGTGTATTCCGGAATACATTTCCCTCTTATGATTTGGAACCAAGATCCAGTATCTCTGATTTTAAAAAAAAAAATATCCAAAAAAAAAAAAAAAAAAAACAAAATTAAAGGTCATCAAAATAAATTGAAAATGCCAAAAAATCTAGTTGTTGTTTGTTTGTTTTTCCCTTTCGCTAATCCCTTCATTATTTATACTTTGTTCCTGTATCCCCGCATAAAAAACAAATAAAATCGTAAGGTCATTCAAATCAATTGAAACAAAAAAAAAATTTGCAAGGTCACTGAAAATGCCGAAAACCCGAAAAACCTAGAAAATTGCAAGATCAGTGTTGAGTCTCAAAAACTTGTACAGCAAAAGTGTATTCCGGAATACACTTTGGACTTCGAGCAAAACCATAAGTGTATTCTGGAATGCACTTTGACTTTCAAGTAAAGAAAAAATGTATTCCGGAATACACTTCTATTATTCTCAAATAGCAAAAGTGTATTCCGGAATACAATTTTGGTACTTTGAAATATTATATCATTAAAAAATGGCTCATTGTAACCTAAAAGTACCTTTTCTGGAAAATAATCCAAGCTAACAAAATGTTGTATAGGACGTACACGTAAATTACTGGTTTACTCTAAAAACACACTTCAGGTAAATTCTAACTGTTAGAAAAAGTGTCACTTTGACATAGTCAATTTTCTCTTTGCACAAAAAAATGAGTGATTTTGGGGGGGTCAAAATGAAATTTTATGACCAAAATAATTTTTTTACCTCATTTTAGCTCTTTTTTTGGGGAAAAAAAAGAATCTTCGAGGAATATTCCTTTTGCTCCCATTTCAATGATTTGCTCCCGTTTAATATGCAACCTTGTTCTTAGTAGTACCCACATCTATATGGCATCCTTACTGCTAGCCCCACAGGTCAAAGTGCATGAGCCTAGTGCAATAATCTGGAACTTTATATGGGCGGATACTGAGGAAGGTGCTATGATTAAGATGGCTTGATCGAAATGCATCCTTCCAAAATGCTGGATATCATGGATTTCTTACTGCACAGTAAAGTCCTTATTTCAAAGTTCATTTGGAGACTCCTAAATGGTGAAAATGACTCTCCTAGTTTATGCCTTCTTAGACAAGCTCTTGGTCACTGTATTCCTTTAGACAAGAAGGTAGTCAAACCAGTTCTGCCTTGAGCATTATTTCATCCGCTGCAGCATTTTCCAAATGCTTCTCCATTTCTGGATGGATAGTTTGCAGCCTGGGATGCAGCCATACATCATTTTTGGCTATTTCCTTCTATCCACAACCTATTGGAGACTCCATAGTGGTGGGGAGAATTTGCCTCTTATGGTGTAGGTTGGTGTTATAGAAAGGCTGCCTTGGGACTGTCACGAAAATATTCACAAAGGCAAGCACTTTGTCAACTCAGTACATTGCCTCCTCTTAGTACCACAACCCCTCCTGTTGCCAAATGGGCGGCGCCTACAGGTTCCACTACCCAATTCGCATCGTACATGTACTGGCTTTGGGATAAGTTGCGCCATCTTAAAGTTTCTGTACTTTAGTGGTAGGTTATCCGACATCGTTATGGTCTTCGCATATCTGCATATACCCACTTTGCCTTTCAGACGTTGAGACTCTTGAGCATTGTTTTTTTCATTATCCAAAGGTTCAGGTGGCGTGGTCCTGGTTACAAAAGTTCATTTAACAGCACATTGGACTGCCAATACACCCTCTTGATGTCTTATCCCAATCACTGATGATTTTAATGGTACTATATCAAAATTTGGATATAGTTATTTTGGCAATTTAAGAATATAGTTATTTTTCCCATTTAAGAATTTGCATAATGCATACCATGATAAATGTTAATCAGTAAAGTATTTGTGTAGTACTTATGGCGATGTCTAAAATCCTACCATACTATTGATGTCATGAGTCCCGCATAATGACATACAAAAGTGTCACTAACTAATGTTGTAAGCTCCCGTTTTGTTCTGGTGATTATATCTGAGAATACCATTTTCTCAAATATGGTTTTATCCCATGGTACAAAACATCCAATGATATGGTTCATCATCACGTACATATAAGGCACTATGGCACAAATTTAAATTCTAAACCTTTACCTCTATACTCCCCGGCTATATACAATTGATAAATGGTTTTTAAATAGGCGATTTGTTGGAGACTAGGAAATGAGATTATTGATAGGGAGGGGGTGAAAGCATGTTGTAGTGGAACAAAAACGTGCATTTTAGCACCACATTTTTGGGTGCTAAGTGTGGTGGGAACTACCGAATTTGTAGTGGGAGAGGCAGTTATTTTTTCAAATATACACATGATTACTTATTCAAAATTTTGTCCTTTCTGAATTACACGATCATTTTCCCTCAAAAACTCTGATCACGCTCCCTTAATCCGGCAAGACCATTTCTGATTCTGAATTTTCATTTTCCCTCAAAAACTCTGATCACGCTCCCTTAATCCGGCAAGACCATTTCTGATTTCTGGCAAGAAGATCGATCACGAAATGGCTCTGATCATATCGGACTTGAATGCCACGGGATACACCTACAAGGAAATGTACAGGCAAGAAAAGCATTACGCCACACAAGATAAGATAAGAAGAAATTGAGTCTGTTTGGGGACCGAAAGTATTAGGAAAATCCACTTACAGGTAGGTTGCATTCTAGATTCGGGGATGCCCATGATTCTCCGTTGTTTAGAATATTGTTTTGTTTCATCATGCAGGTTGAAGAATCTGAGCAAGGAGAGGTATAATGAATATGTAGCACAATAACAGGGGGTTACTTTTAGATTTTTATACGCTTTTTCACATGGTTTTTCTATGATTTCGTTGTTGTATTCGGTAGGTGTACTAAATAGTATTTCTAGAGTGCACCCTTTATGGGCCGTTGATTTTCGTTGGTTGGAACAATCCGAGGGTTGTTGTCTTTCTCTGCATGTGTTTGTGCATGAACACTGCGCAAGTGTATGCATATGCATATGCACATGCATGTGCATGTTCATGTGCATGTGTATTGTGCATGTGCAAGTGCAAGTGCATGTGCATGTGTGCATGTGTGTGCATGTGTACTTGCCCTCTTGGATTCTTATTGCCGGAGTGGATTTTACTACCACGAGATGGATTTTTTGCTCACACTTACAAAGGTATTTGTTTTTTAATGTTTCTTTAGTTAGCATAATGTTTTTTTTACAAGGTATTGGTTTCCGCTGCAAAACCCCCTTTTGTTTCCTTCCTAAGATTTGCTGCAGATTCAAGTTTAGGCCCTCTGTTTGCTTCCAACTCTTGGATATTCCTGGCTGCCGGATTGTTCATAGCAACCAGCCTTTAGCTTCAATCAACAAACGGATTCTTATGCACACAACAGGCGGATTATTCCACGCCCTTTTCCATGTCACGCCTTGGTCCAAACAAGCGGGCCACAAGAATGCATTTATATTGTAGGTTTGGAACTTTAATCGAACCGTAAGATGAATCATGCATTACCTTTAAGCTAGAGATGGAGCATCCAAAATCATATGGATTGATAAACAATGGTGTCATTGTGAAAGAGAAATAGGTGCAGCGGAAGTAACAATATGTAGCATAATAACAGGGGGTTTTCTTTGTGTTGCAAACTTTATGACTTTCAGAATAATGGGATCAATCTGGTCTATCTTTATGGTAACTTTTACTTATGTTCTATTTGTTTTATTGTGATCAAATCCAAAAGCTACAGGTGATGAAAGCCTTAAATGAATTCTAGTTTTTTTCTGGTTTGAATTCTAAAATTTTTGTCACACCGGGGGCGGGGGAGGGGGGGACGTCCCTAAGGCCCCGAAGGGGCCAAAAAATATTTTGTGCAACACAAACCATTAACATCCAACATATAAAAATTAAATCCCCCAACACATAACAACCATTGACATTAACAACCAACACATAACTACCATTGACATTAATTAACACAACCATTGGATCCAACACATTTAAATTAAAATCCCCCTTAAACCCCCTTTGGTTTGGGTGCATATTCACACGGGGGGTGACGTAGGGCAACGAGAGCTGTTGCATGGCCTCACAGACTATGGTTGTTGCGTATTACCTTCACACAAAAGGAAAAGAAATAAACTGGTTGAGTTTCTGCAACAGTTAAGAGAAAAAGGGTCTGAAGCCTCTCCGTCCCAACGTAAGAGGAAGCATGCAAGCATTTCAAATAGTGAGGAAGCAGAGCAAAATGCCACAGATGATGCTTCCTCTCTTGAAATGACTACCTAGGCCACAATTCAAGCCTCCTCAAGCTGTAAGAAGAAACTCGGGGAAAATCACTGAAAAAATAGGTACTTTTCAACCCTCTTCTTCTGGAACCACCATATGATGCAATTTAATATTGGAATTGTTATTTTCCAGCAAGGTCTAGCAAGCTTGAACAATCAGGTACACCACTTACTTCTTCATTTGGGTGTGTTGTAAGTTATGGGTAGGAAATTTGTGCTGCTAGTTTCGAGTTGTGGTGGATAATTTCAGTCCACAGTAGTATGTAGCTCCAAATGTGTTACAGGACAGTCATATGGTGCCAATTATATGTTAATAATGTAGTTTGTAGCATATGTAGTGTCACATATAGTACCAAACGTGGTACCTTATCTGAATAGTGAATTGGCTTCCATATGTTTCTATACTTAGTGTCATATGTGATGTTAGATATGGTGATACTTGTGAATGGTGGATTGTCTGCCATATGTGTAGGAAATTTGTGCTGCTAGTTTCGAGTTGTGGTGGATAATTTCAGTTCACAGTAGTATGTAGCTCCAAATGTGTTACAGGACAGTCATATGGTGCCAATTATATGTTAATAATGTAGTTTGTAGCATATGTAGTGTCAATATAGTACCAAACGTGGTACCTTATCTGAATAGTGAATTGGCTTCCATATGTTTCTATACTTAGTATCATATGTGATGTTAGATATGGTGATACTTGTGAATGGTGGATTGTCTGCCATATGTGGTGCCAACTGCTGCACTAAATATTGCACCACGCTATCTGCCACATATGGGGTGGTGGATGCCTGTCGGATGTGGTGCCTTCTGTGCATTGTGGTGCCACATGTGGTGTCTAATGTGGCACTACTATGGATCCACATTTTGCACCACATGTGGTGTCTTTGACGTCATTTGTGGTGCGAAGTAATGGATCGCCATATGTGGTGCTTTGGGTGCATTGTGGTGCCATATATGGTGTGGCATGTGGCACCGTTTGGTGCCACATGCCACACCACATGTGGTGAATATGACGCCATTTGTGGTGCAAAGTTTGTCATGATGGAATTTGTGGTGTGTAAAGTGGTGCCTGTTGTGTCATGTGGTACTAACCTTGGATTACTTTCGGTTGAATTCAACAGACACCGGGAGAATGGATCAACTCTACAAGATCGAAGTGATTGATGTAAGGCAAGGTTGCAAACTTGTGATCAAAAGCCTGCGCAGTGCTACAAATGAAGGTTCAAGCACCTTGAGTTCCAGGCCAGAAGATGAATAAAGATTTAAAAAATGGGAAAGAATGATTAAGGATAAACCAAGTCGTGTGACGGCCGGTATTTGGGCTATATGCCAAGATACGTAGGCCGAAATGAAGGAACTATTACCGTAACTTGAGCGCATAAAAATCGAGGAGCTTAATCTGCTGTCAGCCAGGGAAGCAGACACAACAACATTGAAAGTGTTGGAACCAAGGTTAGAGAGGTTTCTGTCTTGCAAGGACCGTCTTCCTTTATTTGTCTTGGATCCACTACTTCCAGACCTTGATAAGGCTGAAGATTATGGTAGTGGCTGTCCATTCTGTGGCAAGATCCTCCAGTGGATGGGGAAACCACTACCAACTTTGATTGCTGAATGCAGTCACCAATACCATCTTCCATGTCTGCTCAGCCTCTTGAGGTACTTCATAACAAAATTCCTGAAGTGCTTAGTATAATTGTATTCTCATTGACAAATTTGCGTTCACTTTGCAGGATTTGTAATCACTGTTGCATTGAGAATTGCTGTCATGAATTTTCTACAGCATGGGTACAAGCCTTAGGTGTGAGTAGGGAGGATCAAAAGCAACTTCAAGCTACTGAGGCACTTATAGGTGAGCACTTATAGGTAGCTTAGTTTACATGCTAAGTTCCATTGTCCAAAGAGGGGTCAAAGCAAAGTTTGGGAAGTCTCGATGCTTGTACTCAGGTCTCTTTCATCCTGGCTTAGTCTCTTCCATCCTGGCTTAGTCTCTTCCATCCTGGCTGGCTTAGTCTCTTTTGCTTGTCCTGTTTATTGTATCTAAAGTGCCCCCTGGGATGAGATCGCTCGCTCATTTTAGGGGGCACTTTAGATATATATAAACAGGAACATCGTAAAGAGAGTAAAAAAGCCTGGAGCTTAGTTAAAAAAACCAAAGCATAGTTACAATCAATTGTGATTCAATTCCAGGTTTGCAGAGCATGGTGCCGTTTACTAATTTAGGTGTAACTGTTCATACTGGTGGCAATGACTTTGTGAGTCCATATAGCACACCAAAAAGGGAATTATTTTCTACCCTCAAAGGTAACCAAGTCTTGTTTGATGCAATTGGGATATGTAGCTTACTTCTTCATCCCTACTTTGTAGATATAGAGGTACAATGTGGTCAGGTAGGGGGACAAGACACTCACCCCTTCAATAGCATTAGACACAGAAGATGCATCAGGTTACAGGAACTCGGACAAATCAGTAGATGTCAACAAATCAGTAGGTGCATCAAGTCAAGCTCCAACTGGACAACAATCTGCCAGATCAGCAGATGCATTAAGTCATGCTCCACACCAATCTGCCAAATCAGCAGATGCATCAGGTTATGATCTGAACAAATCATTAGGTGAATGTAAGTCACAAGGTAACTTCCAACCTTTTGTGCCTGTCTTCTTTTTAATTTGACCCATATAGTTACAGAATCTGTTAAATTTTTGCAGCTGGAAGTGTCTCAGAGAAAAAGCAAGAGCAGAATTCCAAGCAAAAGACACCTCCAAGACATGCTGAAGCAGAAGTTTCCAGCCCTGCACGAAGAGATGCTGAAGCAGAAGTTTCCAGCCCTGCACCAACTTTGTCCATGCAGAAGACTACAAGGTTAAGCCCAATCCTGCTTGTTTTTTACTACAATGGAGTTTTGGGTAGAAGCTATGACAAGAGTCAGTTACTACCCACTGCCAAAGAAGTTGGTGTTAAGTTGATCACACTTAACAGATCCAAGTGGGTAGTAACTAGACCAGGCTGGGCCGAGTTCATAGATTGGTGCAGTCAGAATTTTCATATAGCACTTTGGTCCAGCCTGCAGGCTCAAAACTTGAGAATGATAGTTAAGGGAGCATTGATGAAATACAAGGACAAATTCAAGTTCATATGGAATCAGGATCAGTGTACCAACACAAATTTATATAACAGTGGAAAGCCAATTTTTTTGAAGCACCTCAAAAAGGTCTACGACGAATTTCCAGGTTTCACAAAAGAGAACGTGCTTCTCATTGATGACAGCAGATACAAAGGGTACCTCAATGAGCCAAACACCATGATCTGTCCAAACAGCTGGAGCCCCGACATAGTAGATGGCAATTTCCTCATGAATGATCTAAAGATTTGGCTTCAGGGAAAGTTATGTCGAAAGCAACAAAATGCCGAATATGAGAGTCAAATTTGTATTAATATGATGAAAAAACATAGAACTAAAGCCTAGAAATAGTATTATTGTGTATATGATGTAACCTCTCTTGACTTTTTAATATAAACAAAGTTTTACTTCAATTGTTCATTTCTTGGCTATTTCAATGTTCCTCAAGGTTTTCAATGATCTTCCATTTGCTGAATGTAAACTTACACCACCAAAGACGCGAGGATCGCAAGTGTTAAGAGTGCACATCCCACCAGAACACTTGCCACTTGAAGTGTTTAAAGGACAAAGAAGAGCCTGTTGTGCTTGATCAAGATTCAATCGTAATATTGGAGAAAAGTAGGGATTGGTCAAAGGATGGGATAGTCCATTTCTTCATGAAATTAGTAATTTAATATAAACAACTCGATTTGAAGTCTTGTTGTTTCTTAAATCATCTTGTTTTACCGCACCTTGGACTTTGGCGGTATATGCACCAATCTCAAGATCAAGCATGACATGGAACAGAGGTTCCATTTCATGGATCCGCTCATTTACACATTCTTGTCGAATGAGCTTGCTTCAAAGGACAAACCGTTGAACCCTCAACTTGCAATTTCGAATGTACCATTCTCACAAAGATGTTATCAGCAAAGACCGACAATGTATGTCATTGTAGGTCTTGGAGGTCACCCGGTTAAATGTCACCTGTGTGTGTACCATTTTGACAAACCCTAGAAATGTACAAGGGCTCCGGCCTGTCATGAGTTTTGTTGAGGATGCAAACACAAAATTCCCAAGCACCATAAAAGGCAAGGCCACAAGAAAATTACAAGTTCCCCACTTTCGGTCGATTGCTGGTCGTGGTGGTCCCGCTATATGTGTCTTTGTAAAGAAAGTTGTGGCTGCAGATGCGTAGACTTGGACATACTATCCCAATGCAAGGTGAGTTCAGAATTTGAAGGTATTACTCATCCAATGTGAGGCCCGATATGTTTGTTGCGGGGGTTTACCAATCTCTAGTGGCGAATTTGTTGGACACGCTTGTGAGAATGATGATTGATGTTGTAAAGCACAGTTGCTCTAGTAATGAAGCTGAGGTTGACAGATCAATAGATCTTTACTTGTAATCACATGTTTGTATTATTGTAACCAAAGAGGTTATGCTTGTAACCTATTCTTTCATTGACACTCTAATGTACATTGTTGTATACTATTGTATACAATAGACTTTTTTCGGGTGACCGAGCAACACTACGTGGAGTTCAAATCTCCAGAAGAAATTGATGTATTCAAAGATTCATGGCAATGTGGTGATACATGTCGTGATAGATGTGGTGATGCAAATGGTGCATGTGGTGAATCATGTGGTGCATGTGGTGAATCATGTGGTGAATCATGTGGTGAATCATAGGTGGCATGTTGGAGCCTACGTGGCATGTTGGAGCCTAGGTGGCATGTTTGAGCCACCTTGGCATGTTGGAGCCTAGGTGGCATATTTGAGCCACCTTGGCATGCTTGAGCCTAGGTGGCATGTTGGAGCTCACGTGGTACGCTTGAGCCTAGGTGGCATGTTGGAGCCTAGGTGGCATGCTAGGTGGCATGTTGGAGCCCACGTGGCATGTTGGAGCCTAGGTGGCACGTTGGAGCCTAGGTGGCATGCTAGAGCTCACGAGGCATGTTGGAGCCTAGTTGGCATGTTGGAGCCTACATGGCATGTTGAAGCCTTGGTGGCATGTTGGAGCCTAGGTGGCATATTTGAGCCACCTTGGCATGCTTGAGCCTAGGTGGCATGTTGGAGCCAACTTGGCATGTTGGAGCTCACGTGGTACGCTTGAGCCCAGGTGGCATGTTGGAGTCTAGGTGGCATGCTACGTGGCATGTTGGAGCCCACGTGGCATGTTGGAGCATAGGTGGCATGTTGGAGCCTAGGTGGCATGTTGGAGCCTACGTGGCATGTTGGAGCCCAGGTGGTATGTTTGAACCACCTTGGCATGTTAGAGCCTAGGTGACATGTGGTGAATCATGTGGTGAATACTGTGGTTATACTGTGGTGATGCAAATGGTACATATGGTGAATCATGTGGTGACATGTGGTGGGTGGCTCGGCTCCCGAGGTGTGCAATCGTATGCATGCAAACGTCCCTTTCCTCTTCTGCCTCATTCCCAAAATCGTATGCATGCCTACGATTTTGCATCCCTTTTATTCCCAAAATTCTGCCCTGCAGCTTCATTCCGTCCATTCCGTCCCCATCGTTTATTCCGCCATCTCCTTCACTCCTTCCCCATTCCGTCCATCTCCTTCACTTCCGCCATGGCCAAGTTCAAGACTACACCGCGCAGGAATACTATCCCGGCCATGGTGCCTGCTCCTCCGCCACCTCCGGAGAATCCGTGTCTTCCTCCGGAGGCCACCCGGTTACAGTCAGGGCGAAGTTCACTCCACCAGAGGTGGAGAAGCTCATCATGGATGCACAGGCTGTCGCTTCGTTGTGGGTGATCGAGTGGGTGCATGCAGGTTACCCCGACGAGGAGCGACTCCTCGAAATGAAGATGTATGCCATGGAGGACGACCTCCATATAGAGCTGAAGATGGCCCCCGCCTGAAGATCAAGCCTTGTTTTTTCTAATCCCTGGTTTCAATTTTTTTGGCAATAGTCCTTGTGACTATTCTTTGTAATTAAATATAGAACTTGTTTTGCAATAGTCCTTGTGACTCCATTTTTTGTAAAGCTTTTTCATTAATGACAGAACTCCTCTTCTCTACAGCTGTTGTGACTATTTTTTTTGCTTTAACTGTTCTCTGAGTTTCCACTGTTCTTTCAGTTAGCTGAACTTTTTGTCATTAATTATAAAATGCAAACAAGGAATTTGAAGGTGCAGAATCTATGATCGCGACACTAACAAAATATGGTAAACCGGTGACAAATAGGAAAATATGAGATGGGTGGCTCGAGTTCAAAAGAAATAGAGTTCAAAAGAAACTGAAAAGAAAAACACAGAATTCCCTGAAGCAAAAGTTAGTGGCCTTGCAAGAATCTTTGCACAAAGCAGAGCTTAATGAATTTTGGCCTCATATCAATTCAGGGACCTAGAGCCATTCCATTTTCTGACCGGGTCAAAAAATGGTCAATGCCCCTGGCTGATTATGGTGAAATCTGTGGTGAAAGTTGTGGTGAAAAATGTGGTCAAAACTGTGGTGAAGCTGTGGTGATGCAAACGTTGTTTTTATATTTCAAAGGGAGAAAAATACATATGGAAATCTACCATACCCGGTAGAATAGTTCATACTTCTTATGAAATGAAGTATGCAGAAAAATCAGGGAAAACTATAACCCTGAGCTTCTAGTATTATCAAAATGCATTAGAGATATAATAATAGCTGTTTTGAAGAGGTTAATGATGACATACAGTTACTGGGCCTCAATCAGATCCTGCATTGTGAGATCTGTAACTCTTCTTCTTCCAAGTATGTTCAAGATGAGATCAAGTTTTTCTGCTGAATAGTTGGTGAAATCCAGCAACACTAAAACATGAGCTTCTCGTTTCTGCTCCCACTTATGATACAGATTCATAAAGTATTGTCTCAGGTTGTTGTGTCTCCATGCATCTGGCCTGTTGAGCACTTTTTTAATGGCTGAAGCATGGATCATTTCCTGCTTTAGTTGGATGAACATATCCTCTTCCTCAAGCATGGAGAGAGCTGCGAACTCATCCTCAGAATCATACGCCACCCCGGATCCCCCGGACGGGCGCACCAGCTCTGTTAAGTCTCCTGACTGCATCTGTGTAAAACAACATCATTAGTAATATAGAAATCACATTCTACTACAAAGAAAGGCAACCGCCTATCACTGCCTTGGCTTCTAATTCTTTAAGCCTATCAGGAATTAACCTATGTTTTAAGCCTAGAATACCTCGGAATTCATGGGTCCTCCGCTCCTCTAATATCCGCCTTTGTTCCTGGTTTATTTGCTCCAAAGATAGGTCCTACCGGATGCATCGCATTTGAACCGGGCGAAATTGTTTGTGCTCGTGTTCTCCTTCTGTTTTCTTACGCCGCCATTTGGATTGGGATAAGCCAATGTGCGCATGCAAAACTAGATTTAGGGTTTCGCCCAATCTTTTTCGCAGACAACCCGACTTTTGAATGATTGACCTTGCATTTGATGTGACAGATTTTCAATGGTGGGTTTCATCATGTGTTTCTCTGTCCCATTCTGTTCATCCTTAATGTAATTTTTCTGTGTGTCACTTTCACCCTGTCAATTAAACAGTGAAGATTGAAGAGTGAAGATTTATATTAAACATATAAAATGATTATATAAGGTTACATTTCAGATTACAAGCGAGGATTTGTATTAAACATTTCAGATTACATGAGAAACAAAACTTTTTATATACACTTGCTTTCATTCCTGTGGGTCTATCAAAAAGAGATCTGGGTCCAGTTCCTCCTCGTCATCTTCTATGATCACCAGATCAGTGGCCACCGGGTCAGCTTGCCAGCCTATTTTATTCCATTCTGGAGGGAAAGCAAAAAACCATAATGGTGCAGTGTTACCAAACAGAATAGCAGCTTCTCCATGTGCATCCTGCAAGCCCTTGTGATGATAGAACATATCCCTGAAGTGAAGGAATTGGTCCTCTGTAAACAACCTATCATAACAAAAGCAGAACCTGTCTAGCGTAAAGGCTTGGTAGCTATTAAGCAGAAAAGGTCTCAACCTTTGCAGATCCTGGTCAATAGTATGAGGAACGGGCCAAAGATGCTGGTGTGTAAAAATTTCAGTGGCAGCAGAGTAAGTTGAGAGGTCTGGGAGGTCCGGTGAGAGTTTTCAGCATTTCTGTGGTCATATTCTCATCCGGTGAATAGAGAATTTTGTTGTTGTTCGAGGATGTCCATCCATTTCGCATGGCTGAAAATCGACAGCACGCCTAGGTATTATGGGCTCTTCTTCTTCGGGTCACATTGTCCCATTCCCAAGACTCCATCGTTTTTGCAAAGATCCAAGAGGTAAAGTTGGTCATGTCTGCTGAAGAAGCCGGCCAGAAGTCGTGAAATCGTAGAACCGCTTCCCACCCAATCAGAAATCAGAACCGCTTCCCAAGGACCCGGCCAGCCAGAATCGTAAGTCGCTCCCCGAACTGCCAGAATAAAATCAGAAACTCGGCGGGAGCAAGAAGAATGGCATCTCGGGCCTTTTGGGTTGCCCGAGGTCATTAATTTTCGCCATCCCATAATGATTTTCGGCATGGGTTTGTCACCAAAGGATGATGAGAGGAATTGATGGGACCGAGAGAATTTAAGGAAAAGGAAAGCATTTCAGTGGAAAAGCTGTTTAGAAGGATCTATCTGTCTCGGGGGAAGAGACAGAAAGTGAAACACGTGGTGAAACATGTGGTAAAACATGTGGTGAACCTGGCGCATGTTACATCAGGGACATCAAAATACAATTACATATTACATCAAAAGCAAACATATTACATTGAAACAAGGGATATCAAAATACAATTGAGCATGGAATTGAGTTTCTTATATTATTCCCAAACAAGGCAAGACACAACAACATATATTCAAAATTTCTGAATCATTTCCTAACTTGTAAGAATGTGTTCAACTATTCTTCATAAGACATGCTATCTTCATCAGATAAAACCTCGGGCAAGTTTTCTAGAATCTTTTCCTCATCTGCCTGGTCTAGCCTGTAAATAGTTCGAGCACCTTTCTTGATCTGCTGCATGGGAACTCGAATAGCACAAATTTGAGTAGAGAATACAAGTGACTTTGGCTCGTTTGTCAACAACTCATACATCACCTTTGACCGAGGCTTCTTTCTATAGTAAATGCCCTCCACAACGGTTTCACCTCTCATAAACAAGTTTCGGATTCGCTTTGAAGTCATTTTCAACTTCAAATTTTGGCTTGGTGCATAGCAACATCCAAAATACGTAATCCTCCTCATTCCCTTTAGGTGCAAAGAAGCGCAAAGTCAGTATCCTTCTCTAAGTGCTTCCGCAAGTACATTTGCCAAGGTTGAGTATAGTGGCTCGGTAGACTTGCGGGTCTCTTCCACATCCGCATGAACATTGGAGGATGGTTCAACGACTACAAGGTTCCATTCATCTACATACAATTTGTTCTCACATATGTCCCATTTTCCATCCAAACAATTCTTTGCAAAAACATGATAGCTTTTCGGTATGTAGTCGTGTTGGATTTCTGTCTTGAATCCATGGATGAATGAATTTGCCTCGGTTTTTCGGAATTGTCTCTCGCACCCCAAGCCTTTTTCCCTGTTGATATCCTCGGGTTTTATTTCCCGTAAGTATCTCGAACTTTTCTTCCATTTTCAGTCCACTCAGATGTACCACATTGAAATTGTTTCTCTGCAATTTTCACCACATCATGGGCATTATCTAGTTTAATGTCAGGATGTTTAAGCTGTAGACCTCGTATCCATCTTTTCAATTCTGCACGCCTTCCCATCATGTTCACCTTTTCCATGGTTTGATCCAAAGAAGTTCCACATCATGTTGACCTCTCAGATCACAACCGTACCTTCCAACAAAATAAAATGATCCGCTGCTTTGAATTGTGATGCAAAGACCATCCGAAAATACATAGTCTTTGTTTGGGGACATTGCCTTTTCGCTTTTAAGTACTCAAAATGTTTCATAAAACAATGTTGAACAAAAAGTGTGTCATGTTTCCTATCATCCGACACATAGTAGTGTGTTTCCTTCTCAATGGTGTTTGTCTCTGGATCAACCTGATAGATTATTTGAACAAATATAGTTATCTGGTTGTTGACCCAGCGCATGGACTGAACTTCATTCTCCTCCTTAAAAGCATAATTCTCTGCGAAGTCAACCACGGATAGGTAAGCATCTCCAGGCAAGTTATCAAGGAGTTCTTTGTACTGGCCTGCCTGCCACTTATATCTGAAGTTGTGTAAAGGAAATTTTGGAAGCTTCTCCAACATTTTGTTCACCAGTGGAAGACTTGCAGTTTCATTGTGTTGGTGAACGAGCTTAGACTTCTTGCTGCCATCTCTGAATACAGTTTTTTCATAGTCTAGGTATTCCCACTTCACCATGCCACTATCACTAGATTGTTCATGTGGGCAGATAGGGAACTTCTTAATCCCACACTCTTTACACTCACCCAGAATGCATTCCCTCTTATGGTAAGGTTGGAAGCTAGTTTTCTCACATAAAATTCCCTGCCACAGACTTCTTGTGCTACTTATTTTGTATTCAGACCCCCTGCATTCACCATATATATGTCCGACCCCGCAAAGTCGACAAGTGCAAATGCAGACTTTTGGGTGCTTAGTTCTCATACTATTGAAGCCATCTATTAGCATCCGCATTCTAACATGGTATATACAAAGAAAGAACTATTGAAGTCCTTTAATTTTACAACAAACCATGGTTTTGACTTTTCAAACATCCTCTGCTTGATCATAACACTAGGATGTTCCGCCTTGAATTTCTGAACAATTGCAACCGCAAGGAAGATAACAAGGTGATCAAAGATATTTATTGCACACTACATTTTCCACCACACTAGGCACCACATAGCATATATTATGGACATTCATCTTACACCTCGTTATTCACCACACTAGGCACCACAAAGCATATAATACATAATTTATTGTACACCATATTTTTCACCACACTAGGCACCACATAGCATATATTACAGACATTCATCTTACACCTCGTTATTCACCACACTAGGCACCACAAAGCATATAATACATAATTTATTGCACACCATATTTTTCACCACACTAGGCACCACATAGCATATATTACAAAGATTTATTTTACACCATATTTTTCACCACACTAGGCACCACATAGAATATATTACAAGATTTATTTTACACCATGTTATTCACCACACTAAGCACCACATAGCATATATTACAGATTTATTTTACACCATGTTATTCACCACACTAGACACCACAAAGCGTATATTTAGAGCATTTATTTTTCACCATATTTTTCACCACACTAGGCACCACATAGCATATATTACAAAGATGTATTTTACACCATGTTATTCACCACACTAGGCACCACAAAGCATATATTTACAAAGATTTATTTTACACCACGTGCCTCACCACACTAGGCAAAGACATATCATATATCACAAAGATTAATAGGCACCACACACCACTTAACAATCACTAACCACACCAACCACATATCACAAGCAATCACTAACCACATACCACATTAACAATAAAAAATGTGGTGAAGATGAAGAAATGAAATAACCTGTGATTCTTCCAGATAGTGAGTGGCATGATCCTCTCTTACATTTCGTTCCAATCTTCCGAACTTAACATCTTGCATTTAGAGACCCCCCTTGCTTTTTGGTCCAAAATTCTTCGCACAAGTTCTATGACGTAATTGGGAATTGCATCCGCTCTTCTAACTCTTTTGTACAAAACCCATTTCCCCCCTTTGCAATCTATCTCTTCCCTCTTCAATTTTGCTTTGGTAAGATTCCTAGGATGAACACCCAAATAGTTTACTTGAAAACCCCGAAAGCACCGGCTGGGATTAGCACTTTCGGTATTAATGCTTCCTCTTACGGCCATAGCAAGGCAACTACTCTTGGCTGCTAAACTGTCATTGCTGTTAGACTTCTTCACAAGTTGAATGGAAGCCCTGAGGCTGCTGACCACAATGCTCTTGGCTTGCAAATCTTTCAGCTCTTCACCAAGTACGTTGTCCATTGTGTCATCTTCCAGAAAATCTCGTAAAACCTCTTTCTTATCACTGTCAGCCAAGCCTTTAGTGGTGCTATGAAATGAAGATAATAATTTCAACACCATCCGACGCCTAGTAGAGGCCGTTCTGGTGGATCCTCCCTCTGCTGATGCAATTTTTGCTAATTCTTCTTTAGCTTCCCTTTTTCTTTTCCTTTGGCGTCTTTTATGATCCCGTTCTTGTACATGCACTAGGCGCCAAACAAACATTTAAAATCGCACCACAAATTTGATATCTCCCACCACATTTTAGGGGGGACAGGGGGGACACGCAGGGTGTTCCACTACAACATGCTTTCACCCGAGGCTAAAAAGCTTCGTCACTAAGTCTATATAGTTGGCGAATATGATAGAAGAGGGAAGGCTTCTCCAAAAAATTTGGTAAATTAATCTCATATTTTTACTTAAGGAAGCCTATTAAGGCGTAGTGAAAAGTTTTTCAAAAATTTAAAAATATAGCAATTTTGCGATATATAGCCACTAAGATCAACACTAATCCCAATGCATGGTCCCTCAGTTAAACAAAGGGCATCCCATCTTGGTTCTGGTTGGCTCCTTTGGTTGACATGGAAGCATCACATACGTCACATTTTTTAGGACATTTACTCATTTGCACGCAGTGTTATTGTTGTGGCTTAGAATAAGACACTGATGGCTTACAAGTGTTCCTCCTTTGAGTAGAAGTGATAGAACGTATTTAAATTCAATATCTTTAAATGGGTTCTTATTGTTAGTCTCCTATTCTGGAGTAAGTACATTGTGCTTCATGCTCGTGCTCCTGTGACATCTTCTTGTGCTTACACAATTAGATGTCTAACATGTACATTCTGTATTTTTCATATATGATTAATAAACTTTTTGCTTTCGTCCTTGACCAAAAAAAAGAGGGGGGGAGGAACGAGGGAGGGGAAGGAACGTAAGACGAATAATGCTTTACCACCTCCCAGTATTTTTTTTGTTCTCGTCCTATTGCTTTGTGGGGAAAAGAAAAAAGCATCAAAACGGAGCCAAAAAGTAGTTATTTTTTTTATCGATATATCCAAACTTCATACATATATAAATTACATGAAAGCAACAGTAGCAATCCAGGCCAAATCTGTTCTAATTAAGTAAGATGATAAATCTGCTATAGCAGAACTGGATCCTCGGCTAAACAAATAGTGGCTGGACTGGAAAGATGAAGTTGCTAACAGTTGGATTGCTGCGTAAATCATCAAAATTTGAAAACCTATTCCAAGTTTTAAAAGGCCCAATCAATGGATAAAAATTTTGAGTGTTGAAATCACAAATCTCAATGGTTGACATCCTAATCATGGTACGTAATGCAAGGTGGCAGCCATAGCCATCATTAACTAACCTTGACATTTAGTATTTAGTATTCTAGATTAATTGTTTACACAAATAACCTATAGTAAAGATCTTGTTCGATACATTCCAAAGTTATACGTAATGCAAGGTGGCAACCCATAGCCATTATGAGCTAACATTATCTAATGTTTGGTATTCTAGATTAAATATTTACACAAATTACCTATAGTAAGGATCGTATTCAATACATTTAAATATTGATAGCATGGAAAATTTGAACTTCCAATTGATATGCGATAGGATTGACTTGGAAAACGACTTTGCAAATGTCAAATGACAAAGGTCGCGTCCCTTGAAGAATCTAATTTCTCTTTCTAAATCGAATACTAGTCATAATTGTAACGCCTCTTGTGTTGTATATACAACCCGAGACTATTATTGTCACCCTTCACGTGTTGTGAAACATGCCCCATGCATTTGGGACGATTTGATGACCCTTATTAGAGTAAATACATGTACATTAAAGTTACCTCTACCTTTATACTTTATACATACTTTATGACCTAACCTAACTCTCCCTATAAATACCCTCATTAATGACCCTTCCTTTTTGGATAGGATCAAGTGCCCTAGTATCACGCGCCTTCCTCTCCAAGCTTCGACCGTATTCTTGTTCTATTCCACCCTAACTACACATCCATGGAGACTACAAGGTATGGATTCCTCCTCGTTTTGATGCTTTGCTGGCTAGAAGTCCTTTATGAGCATGTGAACTGTCGTTGTGACGACCATATTCCCCACGTATTCTCCTTGTTTTTTAGTAGGTTCATGACAGCTGTAATACAAGCCTCCATGCACGATCTTGTTCTTACGAATGATCTTGATCTATGATCTTGTTCTTAGACTCCATTCATTATATATCATGGAAAGACGCTCTCTATAGTAGATAAGTATTGATGATGTAGTATGTTCCTAATTCTAGCAGTCCTTGAACCTATTTGGCGCCCAAGTCAAGCCCACATGTGATCTTCATGGACCAATCGGGTGATTGCCATATGCTAAGTAGCAGCACAAGTGAGGTCTAGTCCAACCTAGCACCGACTGGGGAGATTGTGACTACTTTCGCTAGTTGAGGATGCCATGAAGGGTAGGGAGGTTAGAGCCCTCCTGACAAGGAGAAGATGGATCATGTTTTCGTGGGTTTCAATTAGATATTGATCTGCTGTTCTCCAGAGGGATTCTAGATCCATGCTTTATTGGGACAGGAGGATGTCGAATTGCCCCTGGACTGTTTGAGATAGCACTATGGGATCTATTATGAGCGTCGTGGTCTTCAGGTTCAAGGTCTCCTTCTGACATCTATGCTTGATCCTATCCTCATAGGGCTTTGGGAGAGGGGTGGACGGAAGTGGATCCTTAGCCTATTTGCATATAACTTGCCAACCAGTGTAAGTAACATGTCTTTAGAAAAGGCCCCGAGACTCAGTACCCAAAATCCCTCTCTAGGTAGTATCTAACTTGTAAGATAGATCATATCATTGACATACTCTGAAGGTAAGTTTATCTGATTCCATTCTTGTTTTTCCTTTTTATTTTATAATGGCAAGATATTTTTTAATTTAGTAAGAATATACATGGTACACGACCTTCTTGTAGGCTCCACAATAGGCCACATAGGAAATATAGAATGCTGATTGCAAGAAATTTGATACAAAGCAACATAAACAACTATCAAACTGAAAAACTACCCTAAGATCATGTCCATGTACTATGGTACAAGGTCCTCAACCTCTTCTTCATTCCTACAATATAATATGATCATCTTCTTTTTGGTTCTTCTGGTATTAGAGGGTGTGGCCTATTTCTCAATTATTGAAGGTACCATGGGAAGAAGTTAGCAATATTTAAATGCAACAAGAAATTATTGTCCAAGATTCTAAAGAACAGAGCCGATGAAATAGCTAGAAGAATGTTTGCTGCTACAAGGAAGCTCTAGACTATATGAGTACAATTAAAGATTCACCTTCTTCTACTAGCATTACTATAGAGGCTAACTTCCTCTTCTAAAAATGGACTCCACTACCAAGAAGTCCACCCCACAAGATTAACGCAAAAGTACGCATGTACTAGGCAAGATTGTGGACCATCTTCCGACTAGCAAAGTATTATAGGCACTTCTCCAGAAACACTCTGCAATACTAGAGCAGCCCAACTACTTCACTCGTGTAACTGCTCAACCTCTTCTCTCCAATAGAGGAACTACAAACTAGACATTCCTTTTCATGTAAAATTTCAAGGTAAATAACCACAGATATGAGGTAGCTGATCGCCTAACTTCCTTGAAGTGGCATATGATTCGAGCAAAGGCAGTAAAAAGGATCTTGAAAATTGAGGCTGTTTGGGAGCATAATGGCCTAAAAAACATTTTCAGGAAACTGTATGAGAAAGAACAAGCACAGAGGATTGCTATAGCCATGAGTCTGCTGAACAACACTATGCACACAGTACAAGAATTGGATGATTGGTTGCAGATCTTTGGTACACGGGTCATTGCTGAATTCACTATTGATGACCTCATGCAGGCAGAAATCGACAATATCTAAAAGTATACTGCAGGGTTTCATATCACTCCAGAACAACTACATAGTTTGACTTCATTTCTTTTACTGTTTGCATCTTACTATATAAATTTTGAAATCCTCAAGGCTTATGACCATGAGGTTATTTTGGATATTTAACTTTACCCTCTTAAATTACAATAGAGAGGAAGTATGTTATGACAATAGCTGCTGCTATATAGCCAGCTCCATGTATTTCAGTTTCTGATGAATACAAAAATCTGCCGTTTCTTCAAAAAAAAAAAAAAAAAAAAAAAAAAAGAAAGCCGATCGCATTTCGATTGATTGAACATTACCTTAGAGAGATTTCAGCAAGATGCTGCACACAGAACTTAACATGGAAAAGACAGATCTAGCATAGGCCTCCCATCCAATCATCAAAACGTCTCTCCCTCTCTACGCCTTGATAGCCATGATGCTTGCTCCAGCTAGTATGGAGAAGAGATATAGCTCAAAGTTAATATAAAGACACTAGCACATAAGCCTTGTACCTTGTGCTATATATATATACGGCTAGTGTATCAGCCAAATCTTGATCAATGCTGCAAGAGTGCAGATACTTCGTGTTGCAATGAGTACAATTATTGAGCCTCTTATAGGCACACTGCAGTGAACGCAACCTTCGTATTGCAGGTGAGTGAAACAAAAAAGAATCCAGTATGTAAACATAAAACAACCTAGGACTAAAGGACAAGTCTAAATATCATATAAAGAACCATTGCAATAGTCGAAAAGAATAGATTCCAGGCCTAGAAGTGCACCCTAGCATATGTAATCACTTGCGGAACTGCTATCTAGGCTATGGCATCTTACTCCATCATGCTAAAACACAAGAACCAAAACTCCATACCTAGCCAACATTGGTAAACGAGAAGGGCCTCGAAGGCATTGACCATGCCCCAATAAAAATACCTTTCGCACAAATTCAGCAAAGGCAAGGCACGGGACATTAGATGGGTAAGAACAATGGATGTAGGATGACCACTGAACACTATTACCAAAGACCTATGACATAGTAGACAAAAAGAGTTTGAGTACCAAGGCATTGCTTGCCCTTGGTCGCCATCGTGCATGCTCGGACTTGCAGCCCGTTGGAGGCTTAGAAATGTCAGGTTCACCTTGGAGGATTGGTATTGGGATGGTCACTAGCCGTGGGAGTTCTTCGAGCTTCGCCACTGAAGGACGGTGGACGGGCTATCCGGGAACAAGTGGCGGGAGTATTCCGCTACACATACCTATAGTCCCTCGGGGTGATGTGGTGGTGCGGGTTTGGAAGGTTCATCCGGATGTTGTATCTTCTTGTTTTGTGCGGTCTTGTTACCGAGTGTTGGCTATTCATGACACTCGCCCCTTCGTGCAAGTGGTCTCTGCAGCTTAGGGTTCTCGATGGCGCTTCGGTTTGGGCGTGGACATGGAGCTCACTTCCCCACCAGAAGGTTCGGGTGCTTCGTGGCGGTGGTGCACCAGATCGTGGTGAATGTCCTTGTGAGTCGGGTTTAGGCGGGTGTGAGCCCTCTTTGCCCTTGTTGTGGCCTTCATCGTGAGAGACCGTGGGAGCATTGTGCGGTTTTATGCCCTCACTTGCGGGTTGCCTCGGGATTGGGTCGGGGCTCATTTCGTGAGATTGAATAGCCAACAATTGTCGCTTCATGTATATCCTCGGTGCTTGGCGCCAGATGCGGCGCCAAGCCTTGCATCCAGGCGTGGCTTGGTTGGTGTGGTTGATTTGGAAGCGGCGGTTGTGGATCTTTCGGGGATTCAAAGACTGCGGCCTCTCTCGATTCCTCGACTTCGTGTACAAGCTATTTCAAAGCTTTTTGGTGTTCCCGGGATTAGTAGAGCGGAAGTTTTCCATTTGGCGGGACTTCTTGGGTGTGGTAGATGGTGATGGCC
Organism: Isoetes taiwanensis; assembly: GCA_021234155.1. NCBI lineage: Eukaryota > Viridiplantae > Streptophyta > Lycopodiopsida > Isoetales > Isoetaceae > Isoetes > Isoetes taiwanensis. Next base: position 1,522,419 of record JAJEKV010000029.1, on the reverse strand, counting down.
AGTTTGTACAGCAGTAGAGTTGCAGTTGTTGTGGAGTGTCGAGGTATCACTGTCTCTTTGGGGCAGTTTTCCTTCCTCCTCACTTGCTTTGTAACATTACCATTCTTTTAATATATTGCTGACACAGTTCTTCAAAAAAAAAAAAAAGAGTTTGAGTATAGCAAAGTTCCAGAAGATAGACAGATGAAAGAGAATGACTGGAAGAAATTAAGACACTTTCTGCTTCTTGTCAACCTATAGATTTTGGATGCGCAAAATATTATAGTCCCTTTTTTTTTGGCCAGGCCAGGCCTCAAATCTAGATTTTGCATTAACTATTAAAATGCCGCCCTTTATTTATACTTGTCAATTTTTCGTGAAAAAAAAAACCTCTAATGTGCTGGATTTTACATTTTTTATATAAGATTTTGACAAGAAACTTGCCGGCATCTAAGTATCAACTCGAATTTTTCCAACTTTATTTGAAAACTTTGGTTAGCAACCTGCAATTTGGACTTATGTTTGGCTTTCATTACAAAAAGGAAATTTGCGTGAGACATGATAACGGTACCCTCTAAATGTAAAGTGCAAAGGTAGGCGAAAAGCAAAAACTTTGCAGGAACTAAAATGCGATCTAAGTAAATGATTGTGAAATTATGCGATCTAAGGTATCAAAAATGATTGTGAAATTAGGAACGTTTAAACATTCAAACGCCCAAAAAATTTACCCAGCCGCCTCTTTTTGTTTTTTAAATACTACCAGGGTTTAAGTCGGTGACTGTAGATTGGATTGGGGGTTTATTGAGCATGGCGATGCCGACGATCAAAGGGGACGGATGGAGGATCGAAATCGCTGTTAATCAAAGGGAGGCAGACAAGTTTGTGTGCGAATATCCAGGTTGTGGCATTGTCTACTTCAATCCTAACATTTTTGCCCTACATATGGAAGCTCACGGACTGCCAGAGTTTTCCAATACTTTACATCAGCATCCCGATAATTGGAGGAAAAATCTGGTCTTACAATCGGTACAATTTGAGCATGAACTATTGTCCAATCTATTTCCAGATTCGGGTGCCTTGAAACCCCCTCTGGCCCATCTTCTTGAAGCCAATCCAATAATCTCGCATGATTTTGGCATTGATTTGTCTTGCAACACTGAAAATCTAAACCTTCTTTTAGAGCCCAGTTCCTGTGATAGAGTTCAGTGCATGATAGTCTTTTATTTGAACTCCATCAGCGTTTGCTGCCGAAGAAATGGCAGGAATGAAGTTAGTGAAGAAATAAGAGGGCTTGCAGAAGTCTGGAATTTGGAGAAATGGTCTGCAAAAGAAGTTGAGAGGAAGAAGCAGGTGACTAAGCTTCGTGATTGGTTGCAGCTTGGGCAGCAGAGAGCAGACCTAATGGATAAGCAGGCATGGATAGAAAAAAGGGCAGAATACATATACTCTAAATGGGAACAGAGTAATGAGGGAGCTACTTTGCATGGAACACATTCACAAGAGGTGAGTTTCTATCTTTTGTCAAAGGTCATTGGGATGTGGTATTTACATTGTCTTTATTGTTGTTTGAAAATGAGCAGGCTAATCAGAATGTGCATGCTGAAGTAGTAGTAGTAGGAGGGAAAGAAGATGATAATAACATCATGCCTGTAGAACCAATAGATGAGAATGTCAAAGATGGCAGTAGTCAGCATCATCCTGATAGGCATTTCATTACTCATAAAAATTTGCCTGAAGACACTGTAGATACTGAACAAAACACATCTCCTGTGCACCAAGGAATCCACCAAAATGCAACCGAGGGCAAGTCATTGGGTTTTGAAGTGGCAGATGAGCAATCAGCTTTGCCAGACAAACCTCCAATGTTAGGTATGCTTGCTGCCCAAGTGGAAGAAGCAGATCTGTTGTGGGAACAGAAGAAAGAAGCTTTAGGAGAAGATGATGAGATCATGCTTCTAGAACCAATAGATGCAGAACTTCAAGATAGAAGTAGTCAGCCTCAGTTTGATATAAGTACTCATGAGAAGCTGCTTGAAGGCACCATAGATACTGAACAGAATACAACTCATGTGGAACAACTAATCCAGCACAACACAACTGAGGGTAAGTCATTGGGTTCTGAAGTGGCAGATGAACAACCAGCCCTGCCAGACAAACCTCCAATGTTAGATATGCCTGCTGCTCAAGTGGAAGAAGCACATCCGTTGTGGGAACATAAGGAAGAAGTTTTCGGAGAAGGAGAAGATGATGAGATCATGCTCCTAGAACCAATAGATGCAGAACTCCAAGATAGTAGTAGTCAGCCTCAGCTTCATACACATCTAAGTACTCATGAAAAGTTGCCCATAGATACTGAACAGAATACATCTCACGTGGAACAAATAATCCAGCACAACACAACTGAGAGTAACACATTGAGTTCTGAAGTGGCAGATGAACAACCAGCCCTGCCAGGCAAATCTCCAATCTTTAAAACGCTTGCTGTCCAAGTGGAAGAAGCAAATTCGTTGTGGGAACATAAGGAAGAAGTTTTAGAAGAAGAAGATGATGAGATCATGGTTATACAACCAATAGATGAAAAGGTCCAAGACAGAACTAGTCAGTATCAGCTTGATATGCATCTAAATTCTCATGAAAAGTTGCTTGAAGGCACCATAGATGTGGAACGAAATATATCTTCTGTGCAACAAATGATCCAGCACAATGCAGCTGAGGATAACTCGTTGGTTTTTGAAGCGGCAAATGAAGAACCAACCCTGCCAGATAAATTTCCAATGTTACAAATGCTTGCTACCCAAGTGGAATCGCTGAATGAAGAATCTCCGGTAGTGGAGCCAGAACAAGAAAAGTTAATTGCAGACATAGATTTGGATAGAGTAGAAGTGAGAGAATGTAATGATGAAGCTTTTCCAGTTGTAAATGAAATTACAGGGCCAGGAAGCCTAATTTTTCCTGAAGGAGCACACCGTGAGCCCGCATTTAAAATTGGGGTACGCAGGAGGAAGATGATTGAAAATATGCTATCTATTCTAGGTGCATCTCTTTCTTATGGAACTAGGTATTTGTACATGAATGCTAGGAGGAGGAGGAGACTGATATTAAAACAGAACAAAAAGCTAAAGAAGAAAGAAAGAAAGGTAAACAGGAAGGGTGATGTGTAGTTTTTGCGACGGCAATGAGGGAAGGTGATCAGAAGTTTGTGCTCAGCGTTAGGCCAACTTTGTACGCTCAGATGAATTTTGCGAGCTTTGTAGTTAAAAAATGGACGAAGCATATGTGAGGAATTTTGCAATTCCAAAGGAGTTTAACGAACTATGGCTTAGATAGGAAATACACATCATTTCCAGTCTTCACATATAACTGCTTTCCCAATCGAGAGATTGAAAGCGGCAAAAATGCTGTTGGCATTCAAAGCAACATTATAAGTAGTATGCTCCAGGCAAGAAGACAGCTGAGATTTCTCCCCTGTCTGCTGCCTTGCTCTCTACTACATGTATGCATAACACAAATTAATAGGGGACTTCTCATTTGATACAAGAGAGCGCAATGCAGTACTCCTAATCCTTTTTCATGCCATGCTATAACTTAACCAGTCCATTAAGACCCAGTCCGTGCTTTTTATGACAGAAACACCAAAATATAGCCAAATCTTCCTAGCAGCATAGAACTTAGGTGTGCTAGATGCATCTATTCTTGTGATAACTACATCTTTTATGTCGGGGGATTTTGACTTTTTCATAATTAGTGAGATCTATTATATGGCTCTTTAGATGACAAAACCATGGCAGAACATCAAAGTTACACGCATTATAGAAGCTAAATTAAGGAATATGAGATTGAAGTTAATGTGCAAGTTTAAATCAGGAGGCATAGCCTATCCACGGCTCATGACATGTGAGTTTGATTTCATAGCCGCTGGAACTTTGCAATTTTACACCGACCGCTGAAGAAATTAGAAATCCCTGCAAAATTACCTTTCTTAAATCAAGTCTTGCAGATACAGATAAAAGTCTCCCGTTTTATTAATGATTATCTTGATAGGGTAATCTTGAGTTAGTATCGTCTTTCATGGTATTTCATTAGACTCAGGTTTTAGTGTGCTGTGTCCAGGACATATACATCTAGGGTTGGTTCTCGATCAGTCTACTTGCCCAGTCTTGCTTGATAGTAGGTCTGTGCTTAGATAGTTCGTCTGGTTGTCAGGGTGTTTCTAGGTCCAGCTTGACGGTCAGTCTCTTTGGGTTCAGTTCAGTTAGTTCAGTCTGTTGGTTTGTTGATGAGGCTTCCTGAGTATAGCATAGAGCGTCATTTGTATGTCAGTCGAGCTACTCATAGAAGGCTGGTTTTGGGTTCATTTATGGCTCCTTTTACCACATCAAACAAATCAATCAATGCGAATAACAGAACCTGTGGTATTATGACTTCAAGATAATTGATTTGCAATAGACAATCTCCCTGTAAAATGGACCCCAAAGTGATAGGAGAACACAACAATTGACAATTCATATTTTGATGATGGCATCAGTATCAAGCTCTGATTATTTAAGGTTAACTATCCCTACTGTGCACAATTGTCTATAACCTGCTAATTGTGTATGCACCAACATACAAATTTTCAAATAAAATAACTTTAATAAACACCATTCGATAAATCTTCAGCTAGAGCCTGCTAGTATAAAACTATTGGAGGAAAATACGTCACATATATAGCATGCAATTCGAGACAATCTTGTGGTTGGATAAAGGCATTAAAGCATCAAAAGATAGAACTCTCTTATGCCTGCGTCATCAATTTTTAGCCAAATCTGCATTTACACAGGTGTTGCATATAGAATATGATTATGGCCGACGTTCCTGCCTGGTAGATTATGGCCGACGTTCCTGCCAATGACTTGTTCCAGATCCTAGCATGCTCAAAATGCGCGGGATCTGTAGCCTTCTCTGCTTGTGTTAGTCCTTTCCCATCTAAGCCTATTCCAAAAAGCACACTCAAACCAAGCCCATACCACCTGGGAGAACCAGGGGGAGGGGCCGCCGCGAAAACGGCCCCGGTCAGATAACAAAGACAGGGGAGAAACCTCTTCCATGAGGAGGGAAGCCCGGGCGAAGGCCCAATCTACGAGATTGGCTCGGGGAGATGGATGAAGGTCGCTCAAGCTCGACCACAGCCAGACGAGGGCCATGAAAACCGGAGGAGGAACGGTCGAGAATAACAGAACCCGGATTGCGGGATTGGCAGCCAGAGATACAATCCTCAAGATCCCATGTGCTCAAAAAAGACAGGTTGGCAAAGTGGAAAGGCAACGGGTTACGAGACATGGAGACCGCATGCGCAGAAGTTAGAAAGGCTGCCGCTTTGGCCCACTTTGAGAGGCAACGGGATAAGGTGGCCTTGCCGACTTGCGAGCTCGGCGTGGATTCCCTCCTCACCACCGTGGAGACTATGGCATGCGACAAGCGGGGTGTGGAAGCAGATCTGATGGCAACTATTTCCCCTTCGAAAGCCCGAAGTCGGGGTATGCCACTTTGTGATACTGAAACGCGTCGAGCCATCGCCGAAGCCAACCCAGCGGAGCCGAGAACCCCCGCAGTAGTAGGGTGAGACACAAGATCGGGGAGATCCGGGAGCTCAAAGCAACCATTGCCCGACAAGGCGGCGCCTCCGTGCTCGAGGTCCATGAACACCGCGGCCTTTGCACAAATGAGTTGGCTGGCGGCAAAGAGATTCCAACAGGGAGCTAGGCTCCGACTCGGCGGCAGAGGGCGCAACACGAGGACAGCCAAAGCGCCGCGTGCCCCACGCCCACAGTGTCGCCAAACAAAGGTGACCAGACGCCGCCACCTCCTCCTCCTCCATCTCGCAGACACCGCGACCCCTCGGCGTGAGCGCCCCACACACTCCAGCCAACAGGCGTCACCTGCTGGGACAGCTAATGTTGCCCCTCGACTCAGTGAGCAGCAGGAGCAGGGCCGCCGACGCCATAATGTGGTGGTGCGTGGACTCTCGGAGGAGGCAGGAGAAGATCTCACCAAGCGCGTGGGATGAGATCCTATCTCGAATGGCATTCCCCATCGCGGTACAAATTGCCAGAGCGAGCCGCCTTTGGGGCTCGGCCAAGACGACGATCGCCAGCGTGTTGTCACCTTCACGGTGGCGCATACGCGAAGTCTGAGGCCATCCCGCTGGGCCGAGTAGACAACCGGGGATCGCTCAGATGTTGACCGTGATCTCACCCCGATGCAACAGAGTCCCACCGTAAAGAACTGGCCCAGTCCGGACGCCCGTCGTAGAGGGGGGCCGCAGCCTTGTCCGAGGCAAGCTTCAGATTTTTTGTGGCCGGGCTACCGCCGAGGTAGCCGAGGCAATCGTCCAGCCGCCGGCATTCACCTTTCACGTAAGACTGGCTCGTCCCCAAACACTATATTGTGGTGGTTAGGGGTAGCCCTGGAACGATTTGAAAGCAGGGGAGGATGCCTCCATGCCTCTTGACTTCGACCTTCATCTACAATTGTGAAACATTTATAATCAAATTGAAGAAAATGTTACATTTAGTGTATCTTTTCTATCCAGTTAATAGGCAAGGATGGTTATGAAACATTAGCAAATATCGAAGCTAACAAGATGCAGCGCCGTATAGGATACTTCTCAAATGGTTATAGTGCTTTCATGAGAATATTGATTTGCATGATATCGTCATGTGAGTAATTTCTTTTACATCACATTTTAGTCAAGATATGCTTTACTTAACTCCCCAGCTTCAAAATCCTACTACCTCATAACGATTAAGAAAGAGGCACCTAAAATTGTCCCAAAGTAGTCCATTTGAAATGGATAACATGATTTGTAGCCACTATGCGTGAAGAGCGCCTTTAGAACAACCATTGGAGATCTCTGAGTGTATATTCATCAGATATCCAACAAAAATTTTGTCAACCCACCTTCTAGATACGTGCCCAGACCTCTATCCTCCACGGTTTTCCTGAGACAAGCTTTATCCTTCCATCGGCCCATTGAAGCATATATATTTGACAACACAAATGCAATATCATTATCAGGGTCTAACATGACAACCCATTTTATAGCTTGTTCTGCTAGGTCCATGTGGCCATGGAGTCTATATGCACTAAACTCCTATCCATATTGCAATAACTGGTTCAAAAGGCATCGTCTTGACAAAGTCCTTTGCCTCTGTTAAATGGCCTGCATGACAAAGAATATCAATCACACATGCAAAATGGTCTTGATTGGGCATGATCCCATAGTCCTCAACCATTGCATGAAAATATTGATCGGCTTCATCCACTAGGCCACCATGGTTATAGAGAGCATGCTAATGAAAGTGATATTATCAAGCATTTTACCCACATGTTATATCTGATTAAGCAATTTCCACTACAAGAGGAAGGGAATAATAGAGCCAATTTTAGACTCAGACCTTAGTCATAAACTTAGACCGAAAAAAATCGGGAAAAAAACCCTTAGACAGACATTATGGCTGATTCTAAAACTGACTCTACGTTCTATCGTTTAAACGTCAGAATTAGCGTCAGAATTTTTGCATCAGATGTGCAGTAGACATAGAGGCATAATTAGAGTCAATCTTAGTGTTAAAATTAGAGTCAACTTTACCATCACAATTAGAGTCAGAATTAGAGTCAATCAAAAATTAGATAGATAGATAGATAGTATTTTAACGTTACGCCACTAGGCAGCATCCAACTGGACATGTGACCACATACCACACTACAAGATAGATAGATAGATAGATAGTATTTTAACGTCACGTCACTAGGCAGCATCCAACTGGACATGTGACCACATACCACACTACATTGCTTAATTGGGCCCTGCCCCCAACCACTTTACATTGCGTCTGTGGGTTTTGACACCCAACAGTTCAGAGTGCGATTCTGGGCGGTCTCGAACTCGAGACCTATAATTGCTAGACCTAGTGTGTTACCACTAGACTAAACGCCCAGAATACCATCATAATTTAATTTAATTTATTTCTATTGCTCACTTGGGCCTCGAGAGGCCATGGAGCACATGAACAACGTTTTACAGCTTTAATAGTAGGGAATGGTGTGAGTCCACTGCCCTTATGTATGGTCCTAATTTCATTGGTGGCATTGATTACAAGGCATAAAAATCCTCCACTCGAATACCAAAACTGTGTCTTATGTGAGCATATTCGGAACAATGTATGAAAATATGAGGTTCGTCCTCGACATGTCCTGATGTGCATACCCTACATAAACAGTCTTGCACTGGTATCTTTGTTCACCTTCCTATCTCTAGCTATGTATGCACCCTTGGTATGCTCACCTTCAGGTATCTTTGATTTTCATATATATTCATGTGGTTAACATTTGATCGATATTGCTACATTCTTTTTCCAGGTTCTGCCCACAAATGGTCCACTGCTAACTTTTTCAATTGAGTTCTTAATTCGTGCTTTTCACTTGGCTAGTTTGTATCCTCTAAGCCCCATCTGCTCGCCCGTGTCACTAAGTTTTTCTGCCAATCTGAATTGTCTATGGCTTGATGGGATAGACGACTTGAGTTTTGTCCCTTAACTCTTTTAAGGGAATTTATTGCTTGATACAATCCCTCTAGTTCAAGAGGATATATACCTGCTTCCGCCAGCATTATGGCATATGGAATCTGAGATCTTATCCCATGTTCTTCCTGCAAGAACATTTTCTGGACTGCCTCAATCTATTTTCACATTCAATTTGAGATTCCTGGCCCCTAGAGTGGAACAAAGTACAGCACAACCATTTGAACTAAGGTTTTGAATAAAATCTTTTTTAGGCCCCAGTCTGTAAGAGACGCTTTGTTACATTTTGCTAACATGCTATACAAAGCAGCCTTTCTGTCTAATACTTTCTTATTTACACAATTTTTCCAGCTATAATTGGAAGCAATGTCTATCCCGAGGTATTAGTATCCACAGTATCCAGGACATGTCCCTTGTATGTGAATTCCTGCCTGTATCTAGTGCCGAATACCAAGATCTTAGACTTGAAAAGATTTACTCTCATCTTTTTCATTTCACAGAATTGCTCCAAACCATTCAAATGATCCTGTAATACTTTCCTTTTGCTTGCCAATAATACTACATCGTCTACATAAAGAAGAAGTTGTATTACATATGCTCCTAATTTTGTTCTTGCATTGGATTGTACTCTGTCATAAGGGCCTGCAACTGCACCACTATTTCTTGCCTCAATCCATCAAAAATGGACATCCTGTGTTCAACTTGCATGTCCTCGCCATCCATGATGTATATCTGTGCAAATTTTGCATGCTCTTGATGCCCTTGCGGTGGCAATAATATTCCCATCTTATAGCACATGCGGCCATTGACCCTAAAAGTGTAAGCTCCACCAATAGCATTTGCCAACGCCTCATCAATTTTCACACCCACTGAGGCAAACGAAAAAATATTATTGTACTTTCTAATGTTCGTGCGAAAGTGATCACCCAAAGTATCTGTTCTCGTATATAGGTCATACAATGCCTGTGGTGGTTCTGGAATCAATCGCAGCTGCACATTTCCATTAGCACATGCCTTGCACTTCTTTTTAAATGTGAGTTCTGCTTTCCACTGCATAGCACCACAATACAAACATGTATGATCCATGTTACCAAAGTCATGAGGAGGAGGTAAATTCCACGTCCATGCTATCTTGTTGAAACCACTTTTACCAGTAGGACATTCTCTAGGACCAATAGGAGTGTCATAATCCAACCTCATGGCTGTATGTTTTGCATGTCTTCTTCGATCCATGCGTCTTCTCCTTTGACTATTGCTCTCAACTTCAGGTGTCATATAGGATGGGTCATTCCTTATTGTTATAGTTTTCCCCGTATTAGCAGTTCCTTCCATAACCATGCCATTCAAATGTTGGCGTCTTGTCGATAACATATCTACTTGAGCAGACAGACAATGCATTGGCTCTGGTGTGACTGTCTCCTCAATTGCGGGCGCATTAGATGATTGGCCAACATGAACTGTCTCTGGAACATTTACATCATATTCTAACCTCAAAGCCTTAGCCTTTGCAACACGCCTACGTGTCACACGTCTCTTCTTAGCAGATCTATTTTCATTGACAGGCGTCATATATGAGGGGTTGTTGGCCACAGTAGGTGGCATCTTTTTGCAAGATCTTTCCATACCCACTTGACCAGACAAACAATGCATTGGCTCTGGCGTGACTGCCTCCCCAGTTGCTGGTGCATTGGTTGATTGGATAACATGAACCACCTCCGCAGTATTTACATCATATTCTAACCTCAAGGCTCTAGCCTTTGTTGGAAAGATCGGATCTTATGCATTCTGGGAATCAAATTTTTAGCCCATTTGGATAAGTTGACAAGAAGTTACAAGGTGTCAAAGTTGGGTCCTTTGCCTGGACACCTCCCCGCACCAAATGCCAAGTCATTGCTCACGAGTGCACATTGATTGCTTCCAACAAATCGGGAAGAGACGACAAGGCAGATGCACATCATATGAAAGCCTTCAAGAGAGGTTTAAGATGCACTAATCCACGTGTCAATCTGACACTGGTGGAGAAACTTACACACAGTTGCAGGGCATGGTATGCGCAATACAGGGGGATATGTCTGCGAGATCAGTAGGCAAGAGTGCAGAATTGAGCCGCGAAATAGCTAGGCATTGCGCTGATAGTGGGCTCCCTCCCCTAATGCCCTGAAGAATATTCAAATAGAATCAGTCTACAATACTTATATATGTATAGAAAATTAGGTACATGTGATTCTACTATATGCAAAGTTCTGTATAAGGGAACGTCTCTCTGCTTGATATTCCCTGTATGGAAACAATGCCGGCAAGCAGAGGCATTGTTCTCGGCATTGTTGACACACAGGGAATGTCAAGCAGAGAGACATTTCCTTTACGTGGAAGCAACTTGGGTTGCGTTCTGTGGCAGTCAAAATTTCTTGGAGGTCCGGAATGAGAGGTAAAGTTTTCAGAATGACAGGTCAAATCTTCAGAATGAGAGGCAAATTTGTCTGAATGAGTGTTAAATCCTTGTGAATGCAAAGTAAATGCAAGCAATCGCTGAACTGGGTAGCAATCGGAAGAAAGGCAACACTGCAGTTCCTCGCTGTTGAACAGGGTAGGGTTTCAGGGAAAGAAATTGTGCCACGTGGTGCAATGCTACTGGATGAGGGGGCAGAACGCAACCCAAGTTGCTTTTACATAAAGGGAAAGAACAACCATGCCACTTTTAGACTTATCAGCCAATGACGTTGTGACACATCTCAGAGTTTCGTTTTGCAAATATCTCCTAGTATGGTATATTTAACAAAATTTGGACTTATTCAAATCTAATAGATACTAGTAACGGGTGCCCGGCGTTGCCGGGCATAAATACAATTCTATCTAGACATGATTCTATGTAGACATATATACAATCGCTAGCTTTATTTGAGAGGAATTAAGAGAGGAAAGGAAGTAATAATGCATAAAGATGCTCCACAACATTAGGTTGGCACATTTGAGCCCTTCCACGTAACTCTTTTTGCTCTTAATAATCAACATATGTGTTGGCTTTCACAATGCAGTGGCTTCAAACTACAAACTAACACAATGGAGAAAGAGATATGGCCAAATTGGAAACTACAAAATTATACAACAAAAACTAAAATAAGAAACTTATTTGCAAATATGGACTTTAGCCATCCTTGGTGATCTTGGAGCACGTGGCAAATGCAAATGAGATCAATGCAAGAAGGTTTTAATTCATTTTTTCATTTAGAATGGTTTATGCTAATCTTGCTTCTTGTTGAAGTCTTTAGGCATATCAATGTACCATATCTAGTTCAATATTCAAGGAAGCAAAATGGGAAGGGGATAAATAAAGAGGCATATATTAGTAAGGAATCTCAAGCCTTATTGTTGAGAACATAGACAATGTTGAGGAGTTGTGGCCCGCAATGTTATCTAGAAGCATTATATCATTGTTGACATTGGTTGTGAAATATTTACTAAAGGTGTCAATTGTCCAAAGGCTTTCAAAACATCAAGAGCATGCTTGTGGCAATAGGAGGTATTTGCATTTCTTGTTAATTTAGATTTATGCTGGTACAAAATATGCTGTCCATACAAACCTAATTATACATGACTTGACTGGCGAATATTATACATGACTGGACTGGCGAATGGAGTGCAGGTCTTAATCTTCTAGAATAGGCAAACCTAAAATATAAACCTTAACAATGCAAATTAGTCTCTTTAGTGAGGAAACATGCAACACATTTCTAGCCATTCAAAAATTCCATCATATCTTTACATGTACTAAATCAATAAATGTCTAATAGTTCTAATAGTTCAGGTATTACATGTTTCAGCGTACCTAGGATGACATTGTGCAAGCTGCACAATAAAACAATGAATTCGGGCAACATTTCTGACCAAGTTTAAATGCCCCCTTGCAATGGAAGGATATTGTAAGGAGATTAATGTGGATGGAAGATTGTCGAGAAATGATAATGAACTGGAAAGACCTCCATATCATAGAAATCCTTGTAAAACAAAACCATCTCTTGCAAGTTCGTTGCATAGCCAACATGAAAACATGGGTGAAGACTTGCTATGGAAAACTCCAGCACAACAATTTGATAGTCGATTCCACCAAATGAGGTACCAATAGCTCATCTAGATTGGACACATTGAAGTTCTAGAAATCCTTATCTTTCTCAAAGCTTAGGAGACAACAGAAATGCTGAAATGCTGACACATCTTCGGCCTATAGGCCTCTTTGCCATGGAAGAATCTTCAGATCCTCATATTGCGTACAAACATTGTGCAAGCTGCACACTAAAACAATAATGTCAGGCATCTTTGATCAAATGCACCTTCAATATTGTAAGAAGACTAATACAATGCAAGCTTGCTGGGAGATATGATGGATAAGGAGCTTTGTACAACCAAGTCTTATGGCCCAAATATGTCACTACACAAGAAGCTGCTGCAAGAGAGAAATTCAAAACTCAGCTTTCATGCTACAAACTGGGCCATATTATATCAGTTCCTTCTGCGTCACCAATGTGTTGCAGGAAAGAGCAAAGAGCGCTTAGGAAGTCCATAGTGAAGCTAATTATAATTATGGGACTGGCAAAGTCAACGAAATTCGAAATTGTAAACATGCAGACATAGAGCGCACGAAATCCATGTCTTAGAAAAAATCTGAAGTCTCTAGCAAAAATGGAGTAAGAACATTTTTGAAGCAATGAAGCAGCATCTGTTTACTATTCCTGAGTTTGCAGCCATTGACCTTTTTTGGTGTGGTCGTGGAAGTGCATGAATAGCATTTCATATGCTCTTGAAGGATAGATGCAAACATGGTAAGCACAACCAAGCGTCATGGATTTTTTTAGTGCTTGGTGGCCATATAATAGAGAATTTAATCATTGATCTAGTGGATAAGGAGCAGTGGTAAAGATAACGAAATTGATAATTGTAGACATGAACTTGAAAAGACAGTCTTGGAAAGGGACTCACCTGTGGAAGTTATGAGTAGGCACACCATAATGTCAGGCATCTTTGATCAAATGCACCTTCAATATTGTAAGAAGACTAAGACAATGCAAGGTTGCTGGGAGATATGATGGATAAGGAGCTCTGTACAACCAAGTCTTATGGGCCCAAATAGCTGTAAGAGAGAAATTCTGAACTCAGCTTTCATGCTAAAGATGTTGAATGAAGTACCTGCACACAACAGATATGGTGAGCTTCAGCTCACTGCAATTCCAGACATAGCTCATGCAATTCTAGACATAGCTCAGAATGAACCTCTACATACTGCAAGTCTATAGTCTTAACTCTTCGATCAATGATATTAATGGGTAAGAACAGAAGTTGCATACAATAAAATGCTTACCTTGCTATGCAAGAACGATAGCTATGAAAACATGTTGATATAGATGAACAAATCTATTTAAGTGTCAACTTTGCAGTAGACTGTATTAGACTGTATGAGAAATAACAATGGCATTAGAATGCAAAGATAGAAACATGGAGATGAAGGGCAAATATTACGCAGCTTGTTCTGAAAAGGGATAGGTAAATATAATGAATTGGTGACCACTAAAAAGAAAAAAAATAATAATTATCTGCATCATATCCTTTTTGTTTCAAAGGACATGGAATAAGCAATTAAAAATAGACTGGCAGCCAGTTTCTTTATGTGCATCATGTACATGTTAGATATCTAAAGATCAGCAGAGAAATATGTTTTCTGAAGGGCCCATTGTAAGAGGATATGTGGAGGATAAGAGATAATGGAAAAATGCATTTTGACTGCAGAACAGATGCATACCTGGATGTGTTAAAATCAGGCGTCTCTTGTGTTAAAATCATGTGTATCTTGCAGGTCTGTTATATAGCCAACATAAGATTTGCTATGGAAGCCTCTAGTACAACAGAAAGAAAGACTAATGCACCTACAAAGCCTGGATTATACTCTAGGCATAAGGTTTTGCAAGTTGTACATAATGGAATCACGTTGAAGTTTGCAAAATCAATTTGCAAAAATAATAGAAGGTCGGCATTGGGCAGATCCTTCTTCTTGAAGACTCGCTTCAAGAAGTACGCTTCACCACAATCTTGATCAGCTTGATACAAAGACAAAAAAATCATGATCGCAGAGATCCCACGTTTCTACAGCCATGTATTTTACAATCAACCATGCATCTTCCTAGGGACTTTTCAAGAAGTACACTTTAAAACAATCTTGATGACGTTGATACATCATTTTAGAGAAACCGAAATTTTACATGTAATGGGATTCAAAGGTTTCAAGCCTCGGGTAGAAATAATGACCATGAGAGATCCCTAGTCTCTATAAAAGATAAGACAATAGCGAGAACATACAAAATAAAGAGAGTTCTAGCACGGATAAAGAATAACTTCTATTCCTAATAAGGAAATGCTACTAATAGTAGAAAATGATTAAATGAGATAACTTATCCGAAATGTTGTTGTGTTGGTTACGATAAAATTTAAAATCAAATAATCGCCATTACCATCGGCTTTCCACATGTGGTGGTAGTTGATTGGCACACCTAAAAACTTGGAAAAATAGCTGCTTTTCTTGTTGCAAGATGTTTAGAAGAAATATGGAGACAAAAACACCTCTCAAAAGGAAAAAAAATAAGCAATACCTAGAGTTTGAAGTTTTGTTACACATACTGTGACCATATTACGGCCCGAACCGCAAAACATAGGGCCAAATCATTGTAATGAAAGATAAAACATAATGATCAAAACATATTTGCAAAATTAAAACCCTGAATATGCCATTTTGGAATCAAAAGCGAGAAAAAATGAGCCTTGCATTGCAGTAAATCCTTGAAAGCTCTCATGCATAGGTAGACAAACCATTGACAACAAATTCGGCCTCCTCAGAATGAGCACCAACGACCCCTCATCATATTTCCTCAAGCATTAGATTAACATGGTAGCAATCTAACCTATCGCGATCATGGCAGGGCATCTTGCAAAACCAGGTTTGAGGCGACCAAAAAAGATAGATTCAAGAGAGCAAAAATTCATTATAGAGGAGCTGGCCTAGTTAAAGTAATCTTGCCCTTCAAAACTTAGACTTTAAAAGAGGGCAAATTCGACCGTTGCACATAATCCTTCAACAACAAATCTATTATTGAGAAAGAAACTGAAATTTCAAGAAGCCTTGGATGCTTCAATTGAGGTCCGTTCAAGAGCTCCTCGAATGCCACAAAGCGATTCGCCAGACTAACGTTCTTGCCCGTCGAGAGTAGCACCGCAAAATCTCACAGGTTGGAAAATCATCCACCCTAAAGATTCTAATACCAGTATTATCACCGGAGTTAACCTTCTCAGCTTGGATATAGAGGGCATTTTGATTTTGCAACTTAACAATGAGAAATTCGTGCATAAGGTAGAGCAAATTTTCGTTAGCGGATTGAACCTGGTAGTAGCAAATGGGATTCAAGATGCTGGATTCGGGGCTCCAAAATTCTTCAAGAAGCAGGAGCTCATCGCTGACGGAAGTGAATCCGGGAAGCTGTCTTGAGGCAATCCGGACGGCGGCAGAGGTCGAGGTGGGCAGAGCTGCGAAAGAAACCGCTTACGCTTGCGAAACCCCTTCCGGCGGGGACAAAGCGATCTAAGAATTTACAGATATGGGCGCATTTTGGATAAGAACTTCTACAGCTCCCCTGCCATTGCCGGATCTAAATGCTAAGACGTGTCTTCCATCAGCCATGCAGCAACACGCTCGATCGCCAAAAAAGGAAATAACCCATCGAAAGAATACCCTTGCCAAAATCATGCAAAAAGAAGTCCTTGATTTTTGGCAATCAGAAAAGTTTTCTGGCGTCAAAAAACCCTATAACCTTAGACAAAATAGCTTAGTAAAAAATCCAAAAAGTTTTTGGGGTGCCGGAAAAACCAAATTTAAACAATAGATACTTCAAGGATGCCATGGTATGATTAACAGTATTTTTAACTCTTATTGATTTTAATCATTTATTCTGTTCATCTTTAGATTAAAGGTATGATGGTTGATAAAGTATAAAATTGCTTTCAAAATTTATTTTCACTTTGGTTTATTACGAATTATATTTTCATCTAAAATAAACTCTGTATAATTAAAAGGTTATTTTTTCAAAATATTTAAATAAAGTTTGATTTAGAACTAATTAAATGATTATGTTTATGTTTAAAATAAACTGTATAATTTATTATTATTACGTTTCAATATATTTTCTTTCATTAATAATACATTATTCAATATTTATTACTAAAATATTAACTTTATAATTTAATTGATTTTGGCTCAAAACTTTTCTTAAAGGTGTTTTTAAAGGCATATAAGTTTGTAAGTTGAAAGATTTTCATAATATCATATTTCATTTACAAATTATCAGGATTGCCAAATTTTAAATTTATTAACTTACTGAAAATTAAGATTTTATATTCTTCAAATTTCTAATTCTAAATAGATTCAAGTGAAAATTAGTTTGAAAAGCAATTTTATGCTTTGATAACTATTAAGGTCTTAACTTGAAGATAAACTTATATAATTAAAACTTATAAAAATTATAACAATCACGAAGAATTAAATAATATATCTACTTATTTAAAAAGTTTTTGGGTCGCCGGCCTCACGCCGGCGCTAACGCTTTTTCCGGCCATTGTAACGCCAATTTTCCATTTTCTGGGCAAAGTTTTTTTCTTCTTCGGTATTTCTTGACTTAAATTTTTACTGCAGAGTGGAGCAGAGTGGAGGTATGCGTTATTTCCCAGCAGCGAAGATCATGGGGCGGTAATCTCCTCCACCATCCATGATTAAGGAAATGGGGTTTAACTCCCGAAATCATCTCGCTCGGTTTCCTCCACAAGCATCTCTCTTTTTTTCCCTCCTCTCGGTGGAGTATTCGGCTAAGAAAAGATTATCTAGCAAAGCCAAAGCTTCAATTTTTTGTTACCAGACCCTTCTCAGAGCTATTGGAAGTAACAAGGTTTGTTCTCATAAAATAATCGTGCATGCTAATCGGGCAAATATTGAATCTATTTTATTTTTCTCTTTGTCTGCAGATAAGCCACGATTCTGTCAAACAGCTAGGGCTTCTGGATCTTTGGCATTGCTTACCAGGTCGGCTTCGAGTTTGCTTGCCAGGTTGGGTTCCGTTTTCGCTGCCTGCTCCCATTTCTTTCGACCAGCTATGCTAATCTCATATTTTGTTCATCCTGATTATATCCAATGAAGATAGACATTCAAAATATAGAAATACAGAAAACAGATGTGAGTAGATGTGAAAGGAAATTTTAGAAAACAAATGGGGCAGACAGACAGCTACAAACATCTTTGAAAAACAAAATGGAGAATGGTTTATATGTGTACACCATGCTTCGCCCTGCTAATGGCGCTTGCCTCAATATAATCTGGAACTATGATTATTTAGAATGGCTAAAACATGCCTATAGAAAGCATATCTATACGAACATCAGTGCATATGTATTATAGTAATAATTTTTTAATGGCCAGCAAGCTAGCAAACAGGGAGGTCATTGCACCCCATCTCAAAGCTAAATCTACTTTATTTTTTTCTTTGTTTGCAGATAAGCCGTGGAGTTGGAGCTTTTTCTGCAACAATTTTTTTGTCATCCCATTGTTCTGGTAAACTCCATTTGTTCTTCCCTTTTTCTGTCATTTTAAACTCCATTTGTCCTTCCTTTTCCAGTATTAATTTGTTCTTCACTATTTAGAGTATTTAGACAATACTTATGATAATATTAATACGGGCTCTTCACATTCAACAATTCTTCCCTATGATAAGCTGTTGAACAAATTTAATGCCTCCCATATTTCTGAGTGGCTCATCTGCCTCCCATATTTCTGAGTGCCTCCCATATTTTTTGGAAACATGATCCGGGGTTTAGTATTCAATGACTACCAAGATGTTCATAAGGCTGTTTTATTTCATCTGTTCTCAGAACATAAGGGTTTTCTTTGTTGCATTCTAATCTCAAAGCTAAATCTACTTCATTTTTTTCTTTATTTGCAGATAAGCCGTGGAGTTGGAGCTTTTTCTGCAACAATTTTTCTGTCATCCCATTGTTCTGGTCTGTAATTTTAAACTCCATTTGTTCTTCCCTTTTTCTGTCATTTTAAACTCCATTTGTTCTTCCCTTTTCCAGTATTAATAAGTAGATGGATGGCTAACATTATTTCAATTGCTTTTAAATTTCACCAGTTGCTTTAACAGCTAAAACAGTTAATGATATGCTTTGATATGAATATTCCAGATGCTTTTAAATATTCCAGTTACTTTACAGTTAAACAGTTAACAATTTGTTTTTGTTGCTTGCTAACAGTACGAGTTATTGTTGCTTGCGAACATTGTTTTCTTTCATTGGCTGTGACAACAAATATCAGGGGATCTTTTCAACGAGGTAACAAAGAAACAAGCAAAACAATAGGGTAAGAGAGTAAGGAGGAATTATCTAAACGTTGATTTATCTTGCATTTTTAAGGGTGTTTTATAAGTAGATTTGGATTTATCTCATTTTATTCTTTACTATATTCTTTGCATCTTTAAGCTTGATTGTCTGTTTTAATAACTTCTCAATAATGTTAGTTAATGTTTCTCGGAATATTAAAGTATGGTACTGACTTTTTTGCAGCTGGAATTTGGATCGCAACATAAAACATAACACAATCTTTCAATTTTAAATTGTTATTACATTTCTATTTTTATAAGTAGATGACAATACACGGTTTGCTCAATCATATTTTGATACACTTCGTCACTACAACATATACTACAAATTGAACTCAAAATAAAGATACTACACCCCAACCACGTATACAAATGTAACTCAAAACAAATATTTTGTTCTCCAACATGTTTTATACTCTATCTCCTAATATGTCCAACTTAAAGATATTCAAGACAATAAGGAGAACATGTAAAGATTTAGATTACCTTCAACATTATATATATATATATATATATATATATATATATATATATATATATATATATATATATATATATATATATATATATATATATATATATATATATATATATATATATATATATATATATATATACAAGTCTTTGTACTATGAGAAGTGTTAAAATCGAGTGTTTTCTTTAGACACAATTCCCCAGATTTTTGAAGATTCTCTTGAGATTCCCTTAAATTTCCAAAAATTATCTCAAGATTCCTCCAGATTGCCCAAGATGCTAGGTAGATTCTCCTAGATTTCATTAGATTCTATGAAGATTCCCCTGCAAGCACACCTAGTGTCAAATATTCTGCTAGATCCTCTTGGATTTTCTCCTAGATTTTCTAAGATTGCACAAAGATTCCCCTAGATTCTTAAGATTCTATAAAGATTCCCCTAAAGTTTTTGAGAATTATTCCAAGATGCCTCTAGATTCCCCAAGATTCTATGTAAATTCATTCAAAATTTCAAGGATTCATTCAAATTTTGTAAAGATTCCCCTATATTCTCAAAGATTTTATGAAGATTCCTTTGAATTCTCCAAAATTCTCAAAGATTTTCATGAGATTCCCATAGATTCCCCTAGCTTTCAAAAGGTTGTTTTAAGATTCACCTAGATTCCCCATGATTCTATGTAGATACTCTTCGATTTCCTTAGATTCTATGAAGATTCCTTTAGGTTCTCCAAAATTTCATCAAGATTCCCCTCGATTATTAAAGATTTTGTGAAGATTCCTTTAGATCCTATGAAGTCCCTTTAGGATCTTCAAGATTCCATCAAGATTCTCCTAGATTCCCAAAGATTCTCTAAAGATTCACATAAATTCCCCAAGATTCTATGTAGATTCTCATAGACTCTCTAAGATCCTAAGAAGATTTCCATAGATGCTCAAATATTCTATGAAGATTCCCTTCGATTCCCTTAGATCCTTTCGAGATTCCCCTAGATTCCTAAAGATTGCCCCAAGATTCACCTAGATTCTCCACAATTCTATGTAGATTATCTTGGATACCCTTAGATTCTATGAAGATTTGTAACGTTCCTAACCGACATGCCCTTAACCAACTGGGCAAAACCGTCTAGACGTTTATGAGTAGTCGCTTCTACCCATTTATGCCGGTGTCTCGGGAACGCCCCACAGGCACATTCAAGGATCGAATACTCGAGCCGTCTACCATGGGCCCGTTACAGTCTCTCCCACTAGAACTATGCTCGTCCTCGAGCATCCAAGGCTATACCATGTCACAATGATTACCAAATCTTTGCAAATTACCCATGCATATAGGCACCCATGAAGACTCGAACTCGAGACCTGCTCTGATACCAACTGTGACGTTCCTAACCGACATGCCCTTAACCAACTGGGCAAAACCGTCTAGACGTTTATGAGTAGTCGCTTCTACCCATTTATGCCGGTGTCTCGGGAACGCCCCACAGGCACATTCAAGGATCGAATACTCGAGCCGTCTACCATGGGCCCGTTACAAGATTCCTCTAGGTTCTCAAAGATATAAATTGCCTATCGATACTGCACTCTAATTTGGCGAAATGATAAAAGTTTTTAGCAAAATGAGATAACTATTTCCAAACAACCGATTTAATGGTTTCCAAACAGGTTGAAGCATTGTTAATTTGACAGATATTGCCCTCATTGAACCATATTTGTTATCCGAACGTGTGCCATGTATTTGTTAACAAAGGGCAAGCATCTAAATAAAAAACACAAGATTGCAAATTATAAAAGTTTTATACTAATCAGATTTTTATGCATGTTGTTGCTGGCCCCTCTATCTTGCACTTTATCTTCTACCACTAATGCGTCATTTTTTACCACTAGCGCGTCATTTTTCTATCATTTATTAAAAAACTATTATGCGTGTATTGAGTTGAGCAAATGCATCGGTGAGTCTTTGATCCGAACTGCGCATGATATCTCACAACACGTGAGACAACTCATCTCAAAGTGGGTTCGTATAATCGAATTAAATACCGCCTCAAAATGCAATAATTTGTAGACTCTAAATCCACTCCATTGCATATTTCAACACAGGTGAGATCTCTGGCCACTAAAATGCCAATTCGCCGGGCATAGTGTTGTTTGCCATCTAATAAATGAGAACAAAAAGAAAAAAGAAATAGACGTTCTATGTATTAGACTCACTCTTAGAGGATTTCCCTATAGACAATATTTACTGTATATCTTGATGTGCCAACATCTATGGAAGCGTCTCCATCCTTCGATGGAATAAGTACCTTTATGCCTTAAATTCCTTCAACTCTCAATAGTTCCACATAGAATTGTCTGTGACAGAATACTGCATTTGGCAAATACAAAACGACCATTTGCAAGTCTTTAATATATGTAGGGCATATCTCAAATATATGTTGGACAATGGTTAGGCATATATTGGACATATGTTGGGCAAAAATGTTGGAAATATGTTGGAGACAAATGTTACACAATCTTCATTATATGTTAGCGGACCTAGATGGCCTTGAAGCAGACGGGATGCCGAAGGCGCAAATTCGGCATTAGATAACTTGAGAAATCTGATTGTAGAGCTCGGCCATTGCGGCTTCGTCCCCTACCGAACAACAGAGACATCGAACATGTCGGCATTTAATTTCCTCATTTATTTCAATGACTTTTATTCAATGGATGAGATCAAATCTTAAAATTAAACGGCCTGAATGTGGCCACCTTAAAATGTTTTAACGTACGTATCACTAAGATGTAAACAATGATACATTCTTCAATTTTAACATAATATTTTTGTTTACTCACGAGCAATGCGGTTAATATCAAGACCTATAGATTATGCTAAAAGAAGCTATAACCATAAACATGACATCTCAACATCACAACTCAAATCACAAAACTCCTTGATGTAGCCAAGGAGTTTCTTGCTACTGTCTTTCAAGAACACCCTATGCCGATGGAACTATTATTATAGTTCGATAAGTGTTGCATGGAGTTGGTTCACACTTATTCCAATAAGTAGCAAAGCAAGAGCCTTCCAGTGTTTAGAGAAGCCAACATAATGAGCATGCTATATCACAAATTGCATATGCAAGCCTAAATGGTACAAGCAAAATATTAGGAACAAAAACGCTACTACTTGCTCAAAGGCAATCGTGACCTATCGTAACAACTTCTCAAATCTCCCCAAAAGTTTCGGAGTAATCATAGTGACAGCCCATATACAAACTGCTCTAGATATTTCCAGTCACCGTTAGTATGTCGTGATATATATGAGATGATACCGAAGCATGCCAAATTGGCACAACAAATTTTCACGTGAGTGTAGTTAAAGAATGCTTATCCAAAGTATCAAATAATAAGCGTGGACGCCAGATGGCTCGTGGCATGAGCTTCTTAAATGGAGCGGGGAAAATACATTAGCTACCCTAACAGAGCTGCTCAATAATAGCTTAGTTCAAGGGCTACCAGTAACACTACAACCCCAACATTTGGTCCACAGCTGAAAACAACAGTAAAAATAGAATACGGGTTGGTTTTTTGAAGATTTAAAAAAAACCTACACGTAGTTATACAGAGGTGTGGTTTTTCAAGGATATGCTATAGTTATTCTTAAGAAGCCGTTGTTTTTTTAGTTTAAGAATGGGTGGTTTCTTAAGGAGGTGTAGTTCTTTTTTAAAGATGTGTTGTTTCCTCAGGCAATATGGTTTTTTGAAGGGATGTTTTTTTAAGGTGTTTTTTAAGGTAGTGTTTTTTTGAGGTGTGGTTTTTTATGGTTTTCTAAGAATCCATGTATGACCAAGTTGTCCACATGCCATTACTGCCACAAAATGACAGCATACAAGAGCTGTATGCATGCTTGACACACTTCACTAGCATTTGACTTCATACATGTGTGTATGCGTGAGCTTGTAGAGTGTGAAATTGAAGACATCCATCACTTGGCAATTTGTGGAAGACACATTGATATGAAGAACCAAAGATGGACACTGGTTTTGCATTATATAGGCATTTCTTGAAGGACATTTAATTTGATCACCTAAGCATCTTGAACATTTGAAGTAAAAGGTTGAAGACCCCAAAGTTAAAGTCTGGAAGACCACTCGAAATTCAATGGTACTTTGCATGATTCAAGCTTTTGCCATGATGTTACTTCTTAAGGCATGATTTGCTATTTTCCAAGGCTTTACTACCATCATTCCACCCAAAAAATCATCTCTTTATACATCATTTTCTTCCCTTCCATACACTATTTCCATTTGTCAAGACCAAAGTTAGCAAGACCATTCCTAGTCAAAAGTACACCATTCATCCATCACATATGAAAAATTGCTGAAATTCCATCCAATTTAGCCATTTATAAAGTCCAAAACCATATTCTCTCTCTAAAAAAACAAAGATAGAGAGAGAAAGCACAGCTTTGACATGACCTTCCTAGAAAAGGCAAAAAGTTGGCCAAAAAATTCTCAAAATCCAAGCATCATTGTGCATACATGTCAAAAGTTCCATTATATCACCCCCACATCATCACCATGTCATATCCATGTCACAAAAAGTTTTTGACTAGAAGAAATGTTGTTTGCTAATTTTCTTGCCACATCACCACCCTCACATTGCCATGTTACCCTTTGCTTGCCAAGTCATCACCTTTGTTGCTAAATCACCTCATCCCTAGCCATTTTTGGCCTAAAAACAAAAAATCCTTATAATCCAAATTGTCTTATTCCAAAATGTAATGGGCTTTGAAAAAATTGAATTTGGCGAAATTTAGACCCCGTTGTTGGGATGCGTGCAAAATTAGAAAATGACAAAACTATTATATCTACTACAAGCCAGCCTACACCTACTTTTCTCTTACCCCCCTTCGCCACAACTCATTATAGAAAAAACATTCAAGAAACATCATCAAAAAACTCAAAAATCTTAAGTTCTAAGTCATTGTTGCAAAGTGACAGTCTGTCAACCGGAAATCGATTATTGAGGTCACATTTGCATATTTCTTGTTGAGAAAACATGATGCATTATGCTTGCAAGCATGTCAGAGATAACTCTAGGTGTCAGAATTGTAAACATATTTCATTTCCTCATTCTGCAAAAATCTGACTGCCAGGAACATTGACTTCATTTTGACTTAGTCAAATTGTCAATATTGAATGGGTTCTGCATACGTTCTGGGGCTAGACTTTCGGTCATAGATTCTTTGCATATTAGAGCACCTGATTGAATTGAAATGGCATCAAAATTCGAGATTGTTTGTGCATGGCATAAGTTTTGCTAAGAGTACCTTTTCTTGGTTTTGGGAAATAACTTGCAACTTGAGTTCTTTGCATTATTTTTGCAAGTTTCTTGCATATATTGGTTGCCTTAAATAAACTGGAGGTTCTAAACCACTGAGGTTGAAGATTCGCCAGGAACACCTTCAACAGCCATATACTCGTCCTTTACATGCAACAGGTTGTACCACATATATGTCACCACAACCTCATGACATGTACACATAGCCTTTCATGGTGCAGACTGGATTTCTAAGCTTCTCTTAATTGACTACAAGTGTGTTCCAGTTGAGGTCCTTTGGCGCTTCTTGGCCAAGGGTTGGTCTTCTACCCACGGAATTTGGTCCCTAGGGTAATATCGACAACTTGAGTCCGTTGGCAGAGCTAATTCGCAGTTCTGAGGTGGGTAAGTCACCCGTTCGTCGCATTTTACTTGCATTGAACCTCGCCACCTAAGCTCCAACATGCCAAGATGGCTCCCAAAAAACTTCCTGAGGCAGCCTTTTCCCACTGCGCTCCTCCGTGAGGTCGTATGCGATTTGACTCTGCCACATTGTCCAGAACGTCAAACTTACCTTAGGGGCCAAGTAGGGAAACAAATGCCTCACAAAGCAGTAATTTACAGCACCACCTAGGCTGCTTACAACTACAAGTGTGCTGGAGTTGAGCTTCTTTGGTGCTTCTTGGCCCATGAAACTTGGTTTGTATGGTAATACCAACATTTGAGTCTGTAACCAGAGCCAATTTGCAGCTCCGGGGTGGGGAAGTTGTCCGTCCGCTGTGAGGACCCTCAATAGAAGAATTTTGTGGAAAGCTGCTCCCATAGAATTTTAACGATCTGACTTTTGGCATCAAGGCCCTCCCCATACATGATGATATGGTGCCAAATCCTGGTCGAATCTGAAATAGGCAAGGGTGCCAGAACACATGTCAAACGTGGTCCATTCACAGTCAATTTCTTTAGGGCTTGCTATGGGAGTTGCAACTCGCAACTCAGCATTGTTATCTCTTATTTGCATGGTTGAAGATTCCATTATAAGAAGTTTGAATTCAAAAGCAAGCATCAAGGTCCAAGTAGTCAACACGTCAAAATTGTACACCTTTTCAAAGTCAATAAGTCAAGGACAAATGAAATAAGCAACCTTTTGGTAACAAAAATTGCTCTAAGTTTTTGAAGTTCCCTTTGCCAAATTCCCCCTACCAAAAATACTCGCTTTATCCATTTGTTGTGAAAATGCATAGTCATCATCATGTCCACATCATCCATATCTTGCCATGTCATTAAAAATTTGCTACATATCCCCATGAAAAACCAAAGTTGCACATTTTTTATTTTGGGCCTAGTCAAAAGTCGGCCTTGCTTACTTGGCATGACATGTCACCACTGGAGGGCCACATAATCATGTTCATGTCAACTTTTGCAAATCTCAGTTACTCTATTAATCTGCCGATAATATCATACCTTTGCACACTTTCTTTTCCTTTAGATGTTGCTTCCAAGATGGTTGTCTTTGATTGTTGTGTCTGACATTGTTGCATTGAAGCTTGAAATTGAGAGGAATCTGCATTTTTTCACATGGTAGGTTCAATTGTTCATGAAGAGGTTTCAAAGTTTCAGTTCTTGCTATGGTATCATGTGACTAGATATTTCTTTCGTGCTGAATGTGTTTTCATCGGCAATTTTTTCCATCTCCATAATTTTATTGTGTGTGACATTAGGTGGAGATCAAAAGGAGACTTTGCCATTTAAGTTATATTACTCGATTGTATTGCATGGATTCACTCCTAGTTAACCATTGATTATGTAGCTCCCTATGCGATGTTTTTTGAACTAGGTGCCTTTAGGTTTTACTCTTAACCCGATTGGGTTCCGCGGACGTTAAAAATTTCTTCCTTCCTTCCTTCCTTCTTGGTTTCGTTGGCGCACTTTTTAGCAATCACATTTGTTGGTCTTCCTGTACTCGTATAGAATGTTTACGTTGTGCATTCGACTCCTGCCTCTATCTTGGCGACGTTTTTACATCAAACTTCTTGCTCTCGCCTTCACTCCCTTTGAGTTCTTCATTTTGGAAGGTGCTGCGTGTGTTGCTCCCTATGTGGACTTGCATTTTCTCGATACATTTTTCTTTCAAATGCTACATTTGTTCAACTATTGTATTATTGTTTGTGGTCGTTTTTTCTATGGGTATGAATTTGGATTTCAATATGCCTACCTTTGAAAATTTTGGGTTTTAGGAAGTTTCTGATCTGTTTAAACATGATAGTCGTGCATTGCCTTGTGAAGATCTAGTGCTTGTTGCCCTTTTTACGTGCATACTCCTTTCCTCCTTTGACATTTTGGCCGCTGGACTTGGCATATAGTTGATGTTACAACATTGATTTACTTGCGCATATTCCTTTGTTCCTTGACATTTTGCAGCTGGACTTGGCAGATGGTTGACGTAACATCATTTTTGCTTGTCAAAATTGCGCTTAGAGCATTGGTAGACTTGCTATTTTCACATAAGATGTTAAATTTTTTCATGTCGGAGTGGTATTTCTTGCTTGTAAAATTCTTGGACATTCGTTTCCATTTAGCATGATGCTTTTTTCGACTTTATTCCTAGATGAAGAAAAGAGGGGAAATTTTAAAAGAAAAGGGGGGAATCTTTTTTCGACTTTATTCCTAGATGAAGAAAGGGGGGAAATTTTAAAAGAAAAGGGGGAAATTTAAAATTGTAAGCTCACCCTTTTCTTAATGTTTATTCTTCTCCTCAGCTCGTCGTTCTCGCTATGGCGACGGCCGTGTTTCTCTTTCTTGCTATGGCGATGGCACAGCTCTTGAGCTCTGCTTGGCGCTGCCTCGATGTACCTGCACTAGTTATAACTAGAGGACAAAGTCCTTTTGAGCAACACAGGTTTGGATATGGAAAGCGGTGCTCCAGCTATGGCGGACAAATCTTTTTGCTTTGAGGACGTTGTGGCTGCCAGATTCTTCTTTTGATGTTTACTTCAAAAAACAGGTCTATAAGAAAACTGCGATGTCTATGGCAGACATGTTCTTCCCCCTCTTATATTTGTTATCCCTTTTCCATTATATTTTCCCTGAGACCTCTGTTTATCGTGCAGGGGATTGCATCTGGAGCTAGAGGAAACTAGAGCCAGCATACCAAGGTTAATCTAAAGTTCATGATATTTTGTTTCTCTGCTTGTTTCACTAATCTATCAAAATTGCAGGGAGCTCGAGCTGTTATGGCGATTCAACTGTTCCAATGATCTGTTCAAGCTTTTGCAGTTGGAACAAGCTAGACAAGAACCTAGATTCGATGGAAAAATTATAACATTTACATTATCTTGCCAGGATTCGGTGGAAGATAAGTCATGTCCGATGGTTTCTGACTTCCAATGTTTTCTGGTTTCCTTCAACTATCCCAAGCTATCCGAAGGTGTTACTATGAACATCTGCAAAAGCGGAGAAACTGGAAAACTGTTTGTCCAAGAGGACTTGACTACAGAACAAATGAAGTAAGTTATCCCTCCCCTTCATCCATCTCTAACTAGTCATTGTGCTATTGTTGTAGAATTGCCGCATGCAGAATGGGTCGAACACTAGTGCAGCTTATGCGGACTCTAGATAACATACCTGCCGAGGTATCTTTTCTGAAATTCATCAAGTTTTATGCTTGTTGAAGTTTATCCAAGGATTTACACAATCCTCTTTGTTTAACTTCTTAAGGAACCATTATCACGAGAGTATACTTATGACGAAGTTATGGTACTGTTTTGATGTTGTGTTTGTTTCTAGTCTGCTTCTAAATAAACTTCTAATTCATAGAATTTTAATTTGATCCAGCCGGTGGACTATGTACCTCCATTCTTTAGATGCTATTCTTTAGATGCTGTACAACTGAAGCGAGACTTCCATAACGCTGCAGGCCTTTGAAGTTGAAGGTTGGGGACATCAACAACAAACACTATACCATTGCTTTTTAAGGTCATATTTTGTTTTTATGATGCTCATCATGTTCAAGTTCATTATTTAGTCTCTAACTCTAAAATGCTAATTCCATGCTTCACTCTACCGAGGCTTATCATTATCGACTGAAAGCTAGTACTTTCAAGACTTTTATCATATGCAACAGTTTCATTGCTCTTTAACGATCAGTTCTAAGGATTCTGGTAAAAGACAGACTATAATATATTAAGACTGATATGCTTGTGTAAAACTATTTTGGTGCTTGAACCAGTTTATTTAGTGGTGAGACATGCTTAATCATCTTTTGAGATTGTTATACTATTCCTAAATGGACTTGTTTGGGTTCGATTCCCAAAAGGCCTTTTTAAATAAACTATAGCAATATTATGTGGATGTTTCCCGTAGTTTTTATTATAGTGTTGTAATATTTGGTTTCTATGTATTGCCTTTTTAAATAAACTATAGCAATATTATGTGGATGTTTCCCGTAGTTTTTATTATAGTGTTGTAATATTTGGTTTCTATGTATTGTAATATCTAAAATGATGTGTCTTAACTGAAGAAAATTCAACGCCTACGTTGGATATAACCCGTAGTATTTTTTTTATACCGTGGTAATATTAATTTTCCACACATTGTAATATTTAATAAGTCTATTATTTGAAGAAAAAACAATGCCTAGTGGCATTAAAACAATAATTTTATTTTTTTTTTCCATGTGTGGATATGGAATGTTATTTTTTTTTTAGATGTAGTAATGTTATTTCTCCACGTGTTGTAATGTTTAAAACAATGTGTATTATATTGAGAACAAACAACGCCTAGTTGCATTGGAAACAACAGTGGGAAAAAAAAAAAAACAACACATTGATTATTTTTTAAAAATTGTCAATTTCCTATGCATAGAGTTTTTAGACAAAAACTACATGTTGTTTCTAGCATTTTCGGAACAAAACTATGGGTGGTTTCTAAGTGTTGTTTTTTTGCAAAAAAGACACCGAAAAACTACACGTTGAGCAGATTTTGGGGTTGTTGTGTAAGTTGGAGAATTAATAGGGTCCACCCGATCCATAAAGGAGGAGACCAAAAAGTTGCAGGCAACTACAGAACTATTTTAATCGGCAGCGTGTTCTCAAAAATCTTGGGCAGCTTGTTAGAAGCAAAACTGAGCTCATGGGCTGAGCAAAAGAATATTCGCTCACATTACCAAGCAGGTTTTAGGCAGAAACATAGTACATTGGACCATGTGCTAACGCTTAGAGCGTTGATCGAGAAAGCCAAAGCTCCAAACGCATCCTTGTACATGGCTTTTATAGACTTCACAAAGGCATTCGATACGATCTCACGCAAGGAACTCAGTGACAGATTAATTCAGATAGGTGTCCCTATGGAGCTAAGGAGTGCAGTATCCCAGTTATACAGTGAAGTATTGATTAAGGTAGCATGGGACTTGGACACTGAAATCAGAAGCACCATAGGAGTTCGGCAAGGGTGTCCCCTTTCCCCGACTCTGTTCGGAGTTTTTATAGATGAGTTAGATGATTGGTTCCGAGCCGGATCTTTAGCAGGAACAAAATTAGGCACATACATAGTGCAGCTTCTCCTATACGCAGATGATGTAGTCCTTCTTGCTAGTAAGAAGGTAACCTTGCAAGATCATTTACAGAAGTTGGAGCAGTTCTGCGAAGCAAAAAAGATGAATGTAAACCTTTCAAAATCAAAGGTCATGATTTTTGGGACAAGGGAGCGGCCTGTTTTCACATATAAGGGGCAGATTTTAGAAACAGTTGACTCATACAAATATCTAGGACTTGACATTGCATCCAATTACAGCTGGAAGAATTGCATAAATAGGCGAGTCTCAGGCGGTAAGGCAGCATTATTTAGCATGATGGCGAAGTGTAGAAAAGCCTCCCTCACTGACTGGAACCTGAAGAAGATGCTATTCAAAACTCTTGTTCAGACAGTTGTGCTGTATGGTGCTCCAATTTGGGGGCCAGAAATCTCTGCAAGAATGTGGAAACAAATAGAGGGGGTCCAGAAGATGTATCTGAAGGAGGAACTTGGGATAAGATCACAAACTCCGTACGCCATAACTCTAGCAGAGACAGGTATGTTCCCGCTTGAGCTAGAAGGGCTTTTTCATGCTATAAATTTCTATAATAAGGTTAAAGCACAAGATCCGAATAGGTTATCACATCAAGCACTAGAAAACTCAGAATGGCAAAGGAAGCTGTCGGCATGGGCTGGTAAATGGGGTTTAGAGAGCTCTTCATGGCCAACAGAGAAAGATGAAGTCCGAGCTTTACTTGAAAGGATGGCATTGGAAAAATTATGGGCTGATCCAGGGAAGAGGATGCAACAATACCAAGGCGAGATATCAATTGCATGAGGACATATGAGAGCCAACTATATTTAAAGGCTAACATCCCGCCAAAGACAAAAGGAAACTAATAGCCGGTATAGAACGGGTCACACAATCTGGAAATAGAAACAGGCAGATGGGCAAAAATACCAGCAGAAAATCGTCTGTGTAGAATATGCAAGACAGGATGTGTAGAAGACGAAAATCATACTTTCATACAGTGTTCTGAATATGCAGATATTAGACACAACTTTGGCATCCAGGCCGAAGATTTCTCTTCACTGTTACATATACCACCAATGACGCTGGGACCATATATAAGGGCGGTGGACGCACACCGTTCCTTGCTATTAAAATTGTAAATTGTTGTTCATGTGCTCCATGGCCTCCCGAGGCCCAAGTGAGCATCAGACATTATATAATAATAATAATAATAATAATAATAATAATAATAATAATAATAATAATAATAATAATAATAATAATAATAATAATAATAATAATAATAATAATAATAATAATAATAATAATAATACCAAAGTTTAATGTTTAACTGTTTTTCTTTTCATTCAAAGAACCACCCAAAAAATGCATGCATTTTTCAAACCAAACAACTAATACATAAGGCATCCACAGTTTCGCTTCCAGATGCTCTTGCTCCACTGTTTGAGCTTTCAAACAATGCCTACAACAAAATTCCAAGGAGGATGCTACATATCCAAAACACTGCCTTGGTAAATGAAGGACCCTTCTATTGAAAGGAATTGAAGCCAATCTGCTCATGCCCAACCATAGCTATAGCCAAATCCTTCCAGTGCCAAATGCATTTTGTTTTTCCAACTACATGATTAATCTGCAAACTTCAGCGCCAATTATTTCAAACGAAAAGTTTGCATAGAATCTAAATCTCCACCATGAAGAAACCAAAATTTGTATCCGAATTATATTCATCAAAGGGCTTGTTCCAGCCTCAATTCCTCCTTCTGCCCGGCCGCCTGCCTGAGCGCCTGGGCGCCTTCAGGGTTGTCTGGGCGTAGTGATGGATGGCGCCTGGGAGGTGCAGTGATGGGTGGCGCCTGCCTGCGAGAGCGTGCCTGAGCGTATGTGCCTGAGAGCATGCCTGGATCGGTGGAGCGCTTTAGTGAGGAGGCACCTCCACTGGGCGATTTCCCTGAGCGGTTTCTATGAGCGCCGCCTTCCCTGCGCGTCTGGGCGATTGGCGTTAGGGGCGTCGGTTTTCCAGCACCCAGTTGTGAAGAGGTTACGGTTCCGAGGCGTTTGGTGAAGTCTTGTCTGTTGGAGGTATGCTTATTGCTTCTTGCAATAGCATGGATTTTTGGATGCGTAGTCATCCTGGCAACAGTTTTTTCCCAGGTGGTTTTTAATCTGGGCCATCCTTGTTCTGGTTAGGGACTTCGGTCCCGTTTTGTACTTGTGGTCCCATAACCCGATTGGGTTCCGTGGACATTAAAAGTTTCTTCCTTCCTTCCTTCCTTACAAATTATAGCTTCTGAATCATGTTCACTGTCTGCAAAAAGAAAGAAAAAGCTGGGTAGAACTATTGCTAGAAATTATAGAGGCATCTTTTTTATCCATCACTTGTAGGTTCTTCAAGCTTGTCAATTAGACTTATACAAACAAATAGATCTCACGCATCAAGATTCAAATTTGAGGCCTGACATTTGAGATGTGAACATTCCCTCACATTAAGATCCAATTAGCTTTATCATGATCTCAAAGCTTTCTTAAGATCTTATGAATATTTTCCTTTAAATTCCCTTTCTATGAGGATCCCCTATGATTTTAATAGAATTCCACTAGGCTTCTTGAGTACTTCTTTGGCTCCCCAAGAATTGTACAAAGTTTATCATAGTTGATTGTATTTAGGGACCATGTAAAGTTAAGTGCATCTGTACTGGGCAACCTTGTTGAAACCTTGTTAAAGCCAACAACTTTAAACGAACGACCAAACATTTCTCTTGTATTTAGGGACGATGTGAAGTTAAGATGTCTATCTATACTGGGCAACTTTGTCGAACCTCATTGAAATTTTGTTGAAACCAACAATTTCAAACAAACGGCCAAACATTTCTCCTAGAATGTCCAAAGAATGAAAAGATGTCGTACTCTGTGCACATTCAATGTGGCCAAGTGCTTGAATAAACTATAATTTTTGCTCGAATACAAACTTGCTACTTGTTTCCTGTATCCCCCGCAGCGTGATTTGCTACAACCATTGAACTCTTTGTCGAAATCAAATCCTACCGCCTTCACCAATTCGTCATTAATGTCATCCAACTTTGGAACACACATAGTCGCTTTTTAATTTAACATATGAAGATTCATCCCATTTTTTTAGGTGAATCAACCACAAGTAAAAACTGAACCGGGCACAAAGATAGTAATTTTGTCCACTCGAATGCACCTAGAGTTCTCTGTAAACTGCAACAAAGCTATCCAAGTCAAAGAAACACTGTCAAGACTTAAAACACATCGAGTTGTTTCAATTTTAGCCAACATAGAGCAAATACAATCTGGATCAAACAAGTCAAACAAGGATTCGATAAGAAAACAAAGACCTTTCATGCATGCATTGCTGCATTCTGCCCTATCATTCCAAGGTGCGGATAGCATGCAATTCATCATTTTCTGAATCTATCAGGAATCCGATTCCCATCAATAAGTATGTAATCAGGAACAATTCCAGCCATTTTGTTCAACTTATCCTGCCTGCATCATTTTGCATGAATATTTCAAATGCAAATGCTTCAAAAGCACCTCACTTCTTTGTCACTAGGATAACCAGGTTCTTGTTTTGCATGTATCTTCCATTTATCTGCATGCATGATTCTATTTCCAGTTCTTATTAGTGTGAACCTGTTTAAACGCCTATAGTTGTTCCCATAACCAATAGATTGCCAAATAATAAACCAGCATGCGTAATGCTATTAAGAACCAGAGTCTTCATATCCAGCTATTATGTTAACTCTACATAAAAATT
The DNA here is from genome assembly GCA_021234155.1 of Isoetes taiwanensis. Taxonomy (NCBI): domain Eukaryota; kingdom Viridiplantae; phylum Streptophyta; class Lycopodiopsida; order Isoetales; family Isoetaceae; genus Isoetes; species Isoetes taiwanensis. The sequence continues at coordinate 1,488,332 of JAJEKV010000029.1, read as the reverse complement.
ACCTGAGTCTAAGTATGAGTCTAAGTATAACGTCAGTACACAGCGTGTCAACATTGGATCCAACGTTTCAAAAGACATCCCCAAATGAAAACATCTATTTTCCTTTCTCGTCTTGACATTGGACAAAGCCTGCAAAACAATACAGGCTTCAGTATTAATAGCATGTGTGATGCGGATTTTGAAGTTTGAATTGGACGTTTGAATTAGAAGTTTTAACTACCAGAAGATAGCCAGCTGGCTTTCTATCTACATAAGGTTCCTAAGAGCAGCCGCAAGCTGCAATAATGATCCATTTAAGAACAAACACACGCGATATTGAGGGGCACGCAAAATCCCAATTCTTTGCAAGTATAGGGGCAAATGGAATGCTTGAAGCGGAATACCGTAGTATTCATAGTGACAAAAGTCCAGTGGCATAATGATCACCAACAGATACGTAAAAATGTTTGGCTTGAATTATCGCAAACTTGCTCATACTAGCAATAGCTAGCTTTGCCTGTGATTGGCTCAGTTTTACCAGTTGTACAAAAACTTGCTTCTGCCCCACCGACATAACACATATCCTCCTGTGCATTGTGACAAATCTCGATCACATGCAGAGTTCCTTGAGGCCTAAGATCTAACAGCACTTCCACATGGCTATCTAGAGTACCTACTAAATGAGAATACTGTTGGTATTATGGAATTACCAGAAATTTCCTCATCTTCGACAGATGCCAGAGGTCTGTACCTTGAAAAAAGGGCTTCATGGCGAGTGCTAGAAATGTACTGCATTCAGATGGCATCACAGAATGGTAAATTAAGCATCCAGTGCACAATTATTTTCTTTAAAAGTGCACCCACAAACCTGCCTCCAAGGCTTGTACTACCTATGCGATTGATATCAGTGGAAGAACTCACTTTTAGCATGCTCAATCCAGAACCGATATTTACCTAGCAAAATAGCAAACAAAACTTCTGAGCAAAGACATCGATGTTGTGCATACAACATTTAAAGGAGGACATACAACGAGGTAAGGGTATAATGATTCTGTATGCCCTCCAGCAACTTGCAGAGAGACTGGAACTTCAAGAAAATAATCTCTCCTTTTCCCATTCAACCTATTTTCCTTTTCCTGATGCATGGAATGGTTTCTGCATGCGGCCGCCTTCATAAAGCCCTGCAAGTAGAGAATACCTAAGATATCATGATATTATGGTGCATGCTAATCAGGCAACTAATTATACCTTTTGGGTACTTGAAGATAACTCTTTGAGCATGTCTTGCTAAAAAGTCAATGCCCATTACTAGACTTTATAGAGTTTGGCATGGAACAGGTGAATGCAAAATTTTAGATCAAACATTCTCCCAATTTAACAGAGGTTTGGAAGAGTGTAAGCACCTGGTCACCTCATCAGCTCGGCACATTTGCAGACTAGAAATGCTACCAAGCCGTTCTCCAAATTTTTGTGCACCGCCCCTGTTCAAAAACAAATTTAGCTGATCCAATTTCTCAGCCATCAACTCAAAAGCAGGATACTATACCCTGTGATCCCAATAATCCTGTTATTACTTGTAGGTGAATAATTCACCTTAGATTGCAAGAATTTCTCTATCATCCACCTTTCTGCACAGAAAAGCAGAACTAAATAACTTACACCCTAACATGAATAAAGCTCTGAGATGAAGATCAAGGGCTTACCAAAGTATCTAAAGTACTGAATACCATTTTAAACGACAGAAGCCTGTACAACTGGCACCACCTCTCTGGCAAAATAAAAATATCGTAAGAAGTTTGAGTAGATTTACCTGCAGCACTGTCCTAGAAGCCCGACTGCAGAAGCACCTTGCTCATCCACTTTTTGGTATTCGATCATGCAGAGTAAGTACCTTCACCACTCAAGGTAATTATTACTCAAAGTGCTCAAATACGGAGCAGCCACCCAATTTGATTATGATTGTGATGATGAGCACTAGAAACACATTTGGTATATTCATAAGCTTTTACTTTGATTGGCCTTGAAAGTTTGCAAGGCAGAACACAAATTTGCCACTCTGTATTAATCAATAAGAACTACAGGGAAAGCCAATGCCCACATATTCTAAAAATAAATTATGTCACATATGCCATACTCCACAGCATAACTATATATACACAGCAGTTCCAAAAGCAAAATTGAACACGCTCCCAAGTGCAAAATTAATGATGTGCTATTGACAGCTATTATTCCTTGCACTTGATAAAAAGACATACTCTCCTGGAATGGCAGGAGCAAGAGTGAACTCATTATACATGAATTACTTACATCAGATGTCCTCCACAAGAGGAATCTGAGGCTGCACAAACACTTTGACGTTTAGAAATGTTACAGAATAACATCAATAGACTTTGGTAGCTTGTATTGTTTCTTCAAGAATTGTGATGCATCTGCATGCGTAGTATGACACAGAATGCGAAGGAGGGTGTCAGCATTGCTAACGTTTCGTGAGATAGTCTTATCCATGTCAACACTTGTTGCCATTTGCTCACTTGCATGTCTGAAATTCTCAATGATAGCATGTGCCTGCAAGGTGATCACAAGAATGAGTATCATGTGCCTTCACCAGGTGCACCAGCACAAGAATGGTACCTCAAGTTTATATAAGTTCAGGATTTTATGTACTAAAGATGCAGCATTTTCAACTACTCCTCTAAGCAACCCTTCGCCATCAGCTATAAAAAAATTCCTGTAGGAAGCACTACTTTAAACATAGAAAATTTGATCTATTTGACCATGCAGCTTTCGTGAATGGTTCAAATGATTGATCTTGTATTTATCTGGACGGGATTCTTAGATTAAGCATGCATGTATACATTTACCATTTTTTTTCCAAGCTTTTAATTTTTTATCTATGCACGCAGACTTAGACAATTCAAATGAAAGTTAACACAGCATTCAGTCTGGAGGTAGGAAAAGAAAGCAACTGACTTTTAGTACTCTCAAATCTTCTTCTAACATGCTGACATCACTGGGTGCAAAAGCATGTGAAAGCCCTTATCTGCAATTGTGGCATACTAGAAAGCTCTAAACCGGAGTTCTTGGGGATTGGCTTCAAGCGGACATATTGAAGCCGAATAACCTCGATCACCATCGCAGATACACCTAGCTCCATAACCCTGGAATAACTAATCTGCAGAAGAATACGTCATACTAAGCATTCAAACATTTGGAATGCAAAAACTGGGCTAAAAACCGCAAATCTTCACTCTCCATTCCGTAAAACAAATTGTTAAATGTACTGCTTCTTACTCAATGAGTGTGTTATATGTTATGACATTGGGAGTACAGCCAGTATGCAGCATATGCTCAAAAATCTCTCGGGCTACTTCCAGTTTTCCAGCCTTGCTCAGTATTCGAATAATAATGGTGTAAGAATAGACATCTGGGCAACCTCTTTTTGACTTCTCATGAAAAACTCTGCAGGTTTCATCTATTTTCCCTGCATTACCAAGGGCATTCAGAAGCACATTATACAATGCATTGTCAGGTAGGAAGCCACACTCTAACATGTTGTTATAAATACCAATGGATCTGTCAATTTCCCCAGCCCTTGCATGAGATTGTAACAAACACTTAAAAGTGAAGGCGTTTGGCTTCAGATGGAACTTTGGCAAATTCTGAAATTCCTCATTCTGTTGAGCTAACATGTTTCCTCTACTATAAGCTTCTAGCAGAGTACTGATAAATGGAAGTTGATCGCGAAAAGGTTTGTCTTCGATCTCCCGAAGGAGTTGGCCAATTACATCAAAGTGTTTCTGACCCAAAGCAGATGCAATGTTTCTGTTAAAAGAGCCAAACCATCTTTTCATAATAAAAACGAAACTAAAAGTTCTTTGAAACATGAGCATTGCTAGTAAAAGATGATGGTCAACTTATATCTTAGTGCTGGTAAAACTCTTCATCAATATCAACAATCAATAGCTACACGAAAAGGCTATTATAATGTTTACATTATTTACCTGTGTTTTGCTAGCCGCCATTTTTGAACATCCAACACATCTATCCAACATAAAGGAATATAAAGGTCTCTGCAATGAATGAAAATGTTGCAAAAGCATGCCTGCAATGATTGCATCAGTCCTCAAGCCCACACAATTCCTAAAGTACAAATTATATCCCAAACGCAGAACAAATGATCAACATACTTCGCTGTTATTCTGGAGTTTTCTGTCATGTTGTGCCAGGTGTAATGGGACATCACAATCCCACAAAAGAATACGCTCAGGATTCCGCTCAATTTACAGGGCTGTAAAAATAGACGTTAGAAACTATGGTTTCAATGCCTTCTACACTTAGAACCAACCTCTGCTATGGTCTATGAAAGATAAGCCAAAAGTGCCATCATGGCAATCTCACGATCCGTTGAATGCCTGACAATAAATATGTTGTCAAACAAAGATATACTATATCAGCATCATGCTTGCTATCTAGGTGAGAACCGCAAACAGCATACTTTCCTATAAAAGATAGCTTTGTGCAAATAAGAATGCTTTGATCATTTTGAGTCATCTAACCTTCCAAAATAGAAATTTTTCATTGCGTACGCACTTAACAGCCATGTCTGTAAAGATGAAATGCGTCAATACACTTTTACATGAGGTAGCAAGATCGGATTTGTACAGTGTCGCAATTTCAAATTAGTGGCAACCAAATAAAGGTAAAGAACATCAAATAATGTCAAATCGGCCAGCTTAAGAAAGGATTTGGCCTTTTTATCCTCTAAATCCGGAGATCCGGTTCTTGTTCGTCGCCTGATACAGACGACACAGTTTTTTTTAGATAACGGGTATGCAAATGCAGATGACCTAACTCAAATTCTAGCGAAATAAGCGCATTGAAGAAGGGTTTCTAAGAATGTAAACTAAATAGGAAACACGCTAGCTAGGAGTACCATTGCAATATTCACTCGAATTCCTCAGCCTGTGGAGCGGCTTCTTTTTAGCCATAGCCGTTTTAGCGAAGCAATGGCTGCCGAATTTTACTCTGCGTCTTGAACTTCCTAGAATTTTTCAAAGAATCATAATCGACCAAACTGAAGATTATGACCCTGAGATTGCATCTTACATGAGCCCAACTCAAAAATCTTACAAAGTCTTCAATCCGCCACAGACCTTTAAAACCCAGAAGAATCCAAAATACAAACCTTAAGCCTAAAAAATGGGTCAAATTTATGCCACCGGAGTCTAAAACATGATGTAAACAGGACCATTAGGCATGTGTTAAGCAAAATCCCATTTTGAAGGTTCAGCTCAGCTCAGTTGTGCCTGGGAACAATAGAAGCTCAGTTGTGCCTGCAATGATTTTACGGCTGGAAGCGCGCCAAAGGCACATCCTTGTGATGTCGGAAAACTCTTGGCACCGAAAGTATTTGCGTTAATTAGATTCTAATGGAACGAAATGTTGAAACTAAACTCTAAAGTCGAGCTTCAAATCAATTACCTGGGTTATACAGGGATTCACAAACGTCGTCGTCATATCCTGCTCTCCGCCATAGCCCGACCACAAGCCAGCCGGAACCGAGAACAGAGAAAAGTAGAAAATATCCTTTGGATGATTTTTAATTAATGTGCATTGCCACCTCATGAGGTGGACATTAAATTTCTTTGCCCATTAAATTTCCTTGACTTTTGATTAGAAGCCCTAATTCCAATGATCTGGATTAAAAGCCCCAATTCTATCACCTTCCATGCAACTTCCTATTCAAATTTGACGGCCAAGATTTGACCTTCCCTTTTAATCCGAAGGCCCATATGAAAAGCCCCAAATAATTTTAATCGACGGTCTAGATAAAATGCCCCAATTTCAAGGGCCCAGATTAAAAGCCCCAAATAAGGGGGGATGCTTGGGGTGTTACGAGGTGGCACCGTCTGGGCCGTCCATCTCAGAGATGGACGGCCAAGATCAATCTCTACATCAATCTCTACCGAATGTTGGCAGCACTCATATAATTGTATATATATATAAGGATATATATATACAAGTGAGTGTACTATAAGAGAGTACACAAATTCTGAGGCATCCAAACTTAAGATTCTCTTAAGATTCCCCTAGATTCTCAAAGATTATCCCAAATTTTCTCTAGATTCCTCAAGATTCTATATAGACTCTCTTAGATTCCTTTAGTAACTATCAAGATTCCCCTAGAAAACACACTTAGTGTAAAAGATTCCCTTAGATTCTTAGGATTCTACAAAGATTCCTCGAGATTTCAAACGTTGTCACAAGGATCCTCTAAATTCTCCAGAATTCTATGTAGATTCTCCTAGATTTTGTTAGATTCTATAGAGATTCCCCTAGATTCTTGAAGATTCCATCAAGATTCCCCTAGATTCTGAAAGATTTTATGAAGATGCGCTTAGGTTCTGCTAGATTCTGAGCCATTCAATGAAGATTCTATAAAGATTCACTTAGATTCTTGAAGATTCAGGAAAATTATCCTAGATTCTCAAAGATTTAAGGAAGATTCCCTTAAATACTTTTAATCCCATAGATTACTTAAGATTATGTTAAGATTCCTCTAGATTCTCAAAGATTATCCCAAATTTTTCAAGATTCTATATAGATTCTCTTAGATTCCCTTAGATTCTATCAAGATTCCCCTACTAAACACACTTAGTAATGAAAGATTCCCTAAGATTCCACGAAGCTTCCCCTAGGTTCTTAAGATTCTATAAAGATTTTTCTAGATTTTCGAACTTATCACAAGAAACCTTAAATTTTGTTAGATTCTACGTAGATTCCCTTAGATTCTATGTAGGTTCCCTTAGATTCTACAGATTTTCAAGGATTCTCAAAGATTTTATGAAGATGCACTTCAATTCTACTAGATTCTCTATGATTCTCTTGAGATTCCCATAAATTCCCTAATTTTGTTGAGGTTCCCCTAGCCTCCTAAAGAACATCTCAAGATTCATCTAGATTCCCCATGTTTCTATGTAGATTCTCCTAGATTCCCTTAGATTCTATGAAGATTCTTCTACATTCTCAAAGGTTTTATAAAGATTCCTATAGAATCTCAGAGATTCCCTTGTGATTCTCATAGATTCCCAAAGATTCTCTTGAGCTTCCTTTAAATTCTCTAAAATCCTATGGAGATTACCCTAGATTCTCTTAAATTCCCATAGATTCTGTAATATTCTAAGTTTCCAAAAAGAAACTTAGTATTCGATCACATTAGCTCCAACTGCGACGGAACGATGTCAAAGCACCACTCTTTAGAAAGTTGTCAACGAGAGAAATCCAATGGTGTGGGTCCCACCTTCATCCGACCCCTCTACTGCAAGTTGTCGGCCTTTGAAGTTGATTATAAAAAAGAAGCTTCCTAGAAAGTCCACCCATTAATGTTGGTGCCACTTCATTATCTTTTTATTTTATCTTTTTTATTAAATAAGGGTGCCACCTCACCTCTTTTAATAAAGAAATTGCAATTTAATAAAAAAATTAATGGTTAGGATTTCTCCTCCCCTTTTTGATTCAACGGTTAAGATTCACTGCACCAAAAAGCACCTTTTAAGGGACCTTCATTGCACCTTCCTTTTAAAAAATCAAGGGCCAAGATTTCACACGTGCCCGATCGACGGTTCATGGATGGGGTGCATGCCCCATGCATGGCCCATGCATGCCCCCCATCAAATCCACGGGCCATTTAAGCGCCACCTCAAAAATTAGACGGATAGGATTAATCTCTACCCACATTCACCCCCCCATAAGGCACATCAAATAATTGTATATATATAGTATATATATATATATATATATATATATATATATATATATATATATATATATATATATATATATATATATATATATATATATATATATATATATATATATATATATATATATATATATATATATATATATATATATATATATATATATATATATCTCTTATATATATACAATTATTTGATGGGTCCTATGGGGGGTTGAATGTGGGTAGAGATTAATCCTATCCGTCTAATTTTTGAGGTGGCACTTAAATGGCCCTTGGATTTGATGGGGGGCATGCATGGGCCATGCACCCCATCCATGAACCGTTGATCGGCACGCGTGTGAAATCTTGGCCCTTGATTTTTTAAAGGGAAGATGCAAGGAAGGTCCCTTAAAAGGTGCTTTTTTTTGTGCATCAATCTTAACCGTTGGATCAAAAGGGGGAGGAAAAATCCTAACCATTAAATTTTTTATTAAATTGCAATTTCTTTATTAAAAGAGGTGAGGTGGCACCCTTATTTAATAAAAAGGTAATGAGGTGGCATCAACATTAATAGGTGGACTTTCTAGGAAGCTTCTTTTTTTATAATCGCCTTCAAAGGCCGATAACTTGCAAGAGGGGTCTGATGAAGGTGAGACCCACACCATTGATTCCTCTCGCCGAGAACTTTCCAATGAGTGGTGCTTTGGCATCGCTCCCCGCTAGCTGGAGCTAATGTGATCGAATACTAAGTTTCTTTTTGGAAACTTAGAATTTTACGTAATCTATGCGAATTTAAAAGAATCTAGGGAATCTCCATAGATTTTAGAGAATTTAAAGGAAGCTCAAGAGAATCTTTGGGAATCTATGAGAATCGCAAGGGAATCTTTGAGATTCTATATGAATCTTTATGAAAACCTTTGAGAATGTAGAAGAATCTTCATAGAATCTAAGGGAATCTAGGAGAATCTACATAGAAATATGAGAAATCTAGAGGAATCTTGAGATGATCTTTAGGAGGCTAGGGGAACCCCAACAAAATTAGGGGAATTTATGGGAATCTCAAGAGAATCATAGAGAATCTAGTAGGATCAAAGTGCATCTTCATAAAATCTTTGAGAATCCTTGAAAATCAGAGAATCTAAGGGAATCTACATAGAATCTAAGGGAATCTATATAGAATCTAACAAAATTTAGGAGAATCCACATAGAATTTTGGAGACTCTAGAGGTTTCTTGTGATAAGTTCTAAAAATCTAGAGGGATCTTTATAGAATCTTAAGAATCTAGGGGAAGCTTTGTGGAATCTTAAGGAATCTTTCATTAATAAGTGTGTTTAGTAGGGGAATCTCGATAGAATCTAAGAGAATCTATATAGAATCTTGGAAAAATGGGATAATCTTTGAGAATCTAGTTGAATCTTAAGAGAATCTTAAGTAATTTATGGGATTAAGAGTATTTAAGAGAATCTTCCTTAAATCTTTGAGAATCTAGGATATTTTTTCCTGAATCTTCAAGAATCTAAGTGAACCTTTATAGAATCTTCATTGAATGGCTCAGAATCTAGCAGAATCTAAGCGCATCTTCATAAAATCTTTGAGAATCTAGGGGAATCTTGATGGAATTTTCAAGATTCTAGGGGAATCTCTATAGAATCTAACAAAATCTAGGAGAATCTACATAGAATTCTAAAGAATTTAGAGGATCCTTGTGATAACGTTTGAAATCTCGAGGAATCTTTGTAGAATCCTAAGAATCTAAGGGAATCTTAGGGAATCTTTTACACTAAGTGTGTTTTTCTAGGGGAATCTTGATAGAACCTAAAGGAATCTAAGAGAATTTATATAGAATCTTAAGAAATGTAGAGAAAATTTGGGATAATCTTTGAGAATATAGGGGAATCTTAAGAGAATCTTAAGTTTGGATGGCTCAAAATTTGTGTACTCCCTTATAGTACACTCACTTGTATATATATATATATATATACTAGCCCAAACAAAACCTAATGCTTTGTCAAAACATCCAAATTTTATCATACTAACTAAATGATAAAACAGGACTTATCAGACCCCATAAGGGGAAGCCTTAGAGATTTTACCAAATAAAGAAATGCAAAACTGCATTATCAAAACAAATAACAAATAATAGAACATTACAACCTAGGGTTGCTTTTAATAAATACCCCAAAGGAAACAATATTTATACTAAATAAAAACAACTACCATGCAAGGCAAAAGTGCATAACAGACTAAATAGATATTATACAGCAAGTACAAACAAATAAATGATAAATTATTAATGCATGCACACTCATAAAATATTCTGGATCATAAACATAAGCCAGCAGAAAGTAGAAAAAATCTCTCAAACCATGTATTCAATCAATTAAACTGTTACAACATACTGACATAATACAAAGGCTTTATAGCAGGGTTATGAGAAGTATAATACCAAAGTTGCTGTTTACTCAAAATAAGAGTGAAACACTTACCAAATTTGAGCTTAAAACAATTACAAAACGTTTGTTCATAAACTTGCAGAGCAAATCCACAAGAAAGCAGCATGCTTATCAACACAAAATATGGGAGAAGGAGTTCGGTTACCTGCAGCAAAAAAGCATACATTAGCCTAAGAAGGGTAATAATGCCTATGCTAGCAGGTAAGCTATGAACAACCTTGGCCTTTCGGCCCTTTACCCACAGATAAAAAAGATATATGTGAATTGTAGTCATCAAATATGAAACCAGATTACCAAATGCATAAAATTTACATGACTACACAAGACCAACATAACCTGGTACATGGCAATAAATTATTGAGACCTGTAACCTAACAAAAAGCCAACTGAGAATGAAGTGCAGTGAATGCATAAGTTCAGCATACTATTAAAAAGCCATTACATGATTAAGCAAGGGCAGGGTCCTCAAATATTCTTAGTAGTATGTAGATACAACAAAAACAGCAGGAAAAAAGATTATATTAGGAAACAGGTCGCCCTCTAGGCCCAAAGTAAACTTCTGTTTACTCACAACCACCTAGTAATAATACTTTTAACAGCTCAAGACCTAAAGCTGTTCCAACCACAAGCACTAAAAGATACACCTGCATACCAAATAAACCCTCGCCTAGGCAGAATCAGGCCAGTACAATATCTGCTGAATAAGGTTTAAATGAAGTTTTCAAGTTTTCATGATCAGATATAAGCCCATGAAACCAGAAGTGATCAAATCCCTATCCACTAGAGACTTATCATACGCATTATTAATGCCAGATGCAATCAAATAACCAGCAATAGTTATGAGCAGCTGCAGCCAGACAGTGATAAATAGATCTAACTTAACATGCCCCTGAGGAGTTTAAGTTCAGATAGCTAGAACATTTCTAGACTAGATCATGCTATATCCAAATCTAAACGGTCAAGAAATCCCACGGTTAACCTGAGATTTAAAGAACAGTGTGAAAAAACAGGTAAAACATAGAGGGAAACACTTAAGCAAATAAGGAATTAATACCACCAGAATAAACACATCAAGTGCACTAAGACTATTCACTGCTAATCGTCAAAATAAATGCAGCTAAAAACTACAGTGCTAGGTAATTTAATAGCACAGACAGATCAATAAACATATACCAACAATGCACTAATGAATGAACAAGAACAGCCAAGTGTCCTATCAACAATTATCAGCATGTAAAATTCTAGCTCAACAACACATAATCACATAATGAAGATCCAATAGAATTACACAAAGCATAGTGGAGGACCTGATTTGGCTGGATATCTTCATTGTCAAAATCTTCATCTTCATCAGAATTAGGTACCATCTCAGTATTAAGTGCAGATGCTCCCAAGCTCTTTGAACTTTTGCTGCTATTACCAATCCCAGGTATGAATCTCATAATGCCAGGGTCATTCTTATCCTTGTTGGGATCCAATCCATGCTGCTTGCACAACTCCAACAACTGTGCCTTAGTTGGCTGGGTACTGGCATGCTCAAGACCATTTTTTCTAAGCAATTCAATCAGCCTGGGCCTAGTGCAGCCCTTATTTTGAGCGCCCTCAGGTCTGCCTGCCTTGCTCATTACTAAGGCAAAATGTGAAATGCCCTACCAAAGACATGCAATAAATACTAGTCCCTGCCCTAATTTAGCCGTATCCATTTAGCCTAGATTAAGGTCTAAGCCCTGCTCGGATTACAAGAAGATTATACACAAAGCAAAGAGTTAGTTATCTGGATCATTCTTTCAGAAAGCTCCTCTGTCACAACCAGCTCACCAAGCATGATCGTCTCATCCGAAAACCATAACGGCCATTCCACTATCCAGAACTTTTCCCTAAATTAGGTGTCGATTGTCACAAGGTCGTGGTTCCAGTAGTCGGCTAGGGTTTTGTCCGCTGTTAGGTTGCCCACAAAATATGTCGATATTCATAAAATCGAACAACATAGACTAACATAAAAGAAAAAATAGATAATAGATAACAATCCACTATTCATTTATCCTGTAGCAATGGTGTAGAAAATCACCAAGCCAAGTCATATTGCACATTACCACACCTGCTCATAATCCAGATGAACTACCCTAGAGGTATCCATGACTAAGTAGTAGTATTAGTCCAAGAAGTCCACGCACGTGTACCATTTAGACCAAATGTCTACCACTAAAAAACTTACCAGATTGCAATATAAGGTGCAATCAAAACATACCTAAGTGACATGTCCTATGACAACATCCAGACTGGATATTAGTCAAGTTACGCTATCTGTAAAAACCTGAGTGAGTTAATCTTACCAACGATACCATAAGGAAGATACCTGGTCAATAAAATAATGCATCACCAAATTCCTAGGCTTATGAAATGTAATAATTATATAACCTTATGGCACACCAGAGTATAAAAAGTCAAAGGGCCACAAGCAAGTTCATATGCATACAAAAGGTAAAGTCATGCTCACTATGCCACCATAGCACAACAACCAAGCTAAACCAACAAGGTTAAGTCTGCACAACATAGCCAAGATCCATTCAATAAAGGAATATTAATAATAGAGGTGGAGTAAAAATAAGATACAATGTCTAAAGGTCAAACAAAGTGCCACCACTCCCATAGAATAGAAAGATCCCAGGGTTAGGGTGATACCCACCCAACTCAATTATCCAAAACAATCTCACTAATACTGCCAAGTATAAACTCACCTGAATTTATTCACCAGAAGCAAAACAAACCGTGTAGTATCCAAATTTTAAGTCTTCCAAGGAAAAGATGAGCCAAGTGTACATCAAAAATGAATTAAGTGCTAGCCGTAGCCCTCATATATATATATATATATATATATATATATATATATGTAGATATATATATAAAAACCTACCTCCAACCGGAAGGCAGAATCAGGTCCCATTATAAGCATAAGGACAGAAGGGTCCCTATGCCTAGGGACCCTTCTGCCAACTAAATACCATATGTGCCAACATATCTGAGTTTGTCAAGTTCGGCCCTAAGAACATTGATATCATATTTGAGCCCAGGAAAGTTCTCATCCCGTAGTACCCTAAGAACCTTATGCCAAAGATCCACTTTTCTGAAACCCTTAGTGGTAAAGATATTAATTAGCAGATAGATATCCTTAGCTGCTCTCAAAGGGTTACTGTGCACATATAAATAGGGCTGCACCTGAGAAATGATAACATTACATGCCAGTAAATAAGGCCGACAGCTATCAGCATTAATGAACTTTGAAGCTTGAAACGGTAGCTTATCTCTCTTATCAAACCTGTATGTAACATATAATCCGTTATGATGCGATAGAATTTCAATGCTCATATTCAGAAAATCAGCCTTCCTACCCAAGGCTAAATCCCAGCAACAGTAATCTGTTTCATCCTTGATTGTCAAATGGTTGAGGTTATAAATCACATCCTTATCAATGTTGCCCAGAATCCCAACATATTTTCTAATGAATGGGTTATTAATGCTAAGCAAATCATCAATATATCTGAAAGTACTCTTGAAAGCAGCAGCTTCCTCAAATTTTTCAGTCTTAATTAGTCTCAGAATAAACTTTAATTCAAACCATGCAAGGTATAAATTACACCAAGCAGGGCTTGAAGCAAAACCCATGGGGATACCTTTAATCTGTCTCCAAATGCCATTGTGCATTGAAAGAAAGCAGTTATTTAGTAACCACTTGTTTAATGCTATAAACAGACCCATATCCATCCTTTTGCAATCCGTGTACTCAGGAGTACTACTTTTCCATTCCATGATAACAGTAGAGTTCTCAAGCACTCTATACCACATGTCATAGCCCTTATGAAGAGATCTCTTATGTTTCCATACCAGCACAATAACTTCCTCAATTACATTGCAAATACCATCCTCACCTTCCAATGGTATATTCTCATAGCATTTAGTAATATCAGCTACAAAAATGTCATTGATTTTGGCAGGCAAATTACATACCACGTCATAAACAGAATTGATGACCCATGATGCAGTAATCTTGTTTACTTGAAAGAAATTCCCTGGTTTGCATTGCTCATGGCAGATGGAAGGCCATACATCCAAAATCAAATTGAGACCAGCAGATATGATGGAAGCTGCAATAGAGAAAATTGTGTCATGAGCATTAGTTATCCATCTGTATTCACCCTTATGAGCTTTGAAGATGCCTAGGAGATAAGGTAGTTCGTCACTTGCTGAATGCCCATCTCCAAGTAATTGCTTTAGTTCTGCTTTGATCTGCATAACAAGGTCCTCTACCGAAATTACACATAAAGAGAAATCATTACTGCTTAGTCTTTTATCTGCTTCATTCCTTATGTGTAGTGGACATATAAACGCTGGATTATTCGCAGCTTTGTCAACTCCTGAGATATAGAGATTGCTAGTTAACCAATCCAAATTTTTAATGAGAGCCTCATCAAGTATGAGAAACTTTTTCTTAACATTATAGTTGCTCTCAATAAAATATTTAGCCAACCACTTGGTCTCTTTTCTTAATACCTTCTTACATTCCTCAATATATTCATCTTCAAAGTTGTACAAAGCAGATTTGTGAACCTCAAAGAATTCATCAATGGTAATCTGTATCTCTTTTTTAAAATGTTCCAAAGTAAATGGAAAATCCGGGATGTAATTCAGTCCAAAGGTGAACCAGTTCCTAAGACCTTTACGATGCACAATATTTAAATCCGTTGTTCTAATATGCCCAACCTTAGGGTCAATAAACATTTTGAGTCTAGGATTAGAACAATGACATGCAGCCATCATGTTATCAGTAAAAACAGCTTTGGGTTTGTAGCATAAGTCCTTCAAACAAGATGAGTATTTCCATCCAAAAGTAGTATTTTCCCATATATCATAACCATCGTTTCCAAAAAACCTACATAACACAGTTTTAAAGGTACTGCTGAAACTTATTTTATCCACCACTTTAGAAAAATAAGTGAAGTGGACATATTTATTTTTTACTTTTTCTTTCACTGTTTGTAGTTTGATTCTCCCATCAATTCTTGAGGATATTATCCTTCTTTTGATCTGTTAACCAATAAAACAGTAATAAGAAAATTCGGCCAGTAAGTTTTCTTGGGAATAAATCCCAATCAAATAGAGTATAGTAGGGCCATGAGGCCAATAGTTATGCAATGCATGCACAATCAAACAGGAATAAATAAAAACATCAGAAAGCATATTTGTTACTAACCAGATATTATGCTGCAACGTAGTAGTCTTTGTAAAATTGCCAATGGTAGCTTTAGCAACAGCTTCAGATTCCACTGTACCAGGAGCAGAATTTCCAGTAATTCGTGCCATAGTGCACTTGGCTAATTTTGGAGGCCTGAGAATACCAGAAGTAATATTGCTCGGGGGAGCTTTCTTTTTGTAAGAAGGTGCAAATCCCATGCTACTGTTATCGTGCAGATGCTCAATCAAGTACTTCTTAGATCTGATAGTTTTATCAATGATGTCAACAGCCCTGGATCTTCCAAACTCATTCTTAAGGTTAATGTTGACATTTTCAGCAAGCTTGTGCGTCATCCTGAACATGAGTTCCCTCAAACTCAGGTAACCAATATACGATAAGACCACACCTTTGATTGGTTCAGTGGCAAGAAAATTAGACAACAAAGCAAATCTCATCTGAATTTTCTGATTAGGCCATATTTTCTCCAGGTTGTTTGCCATAAACCAAACCAAATGATCAAACCAGATGATGTTGTCAGGACATTTTTCATCACAAATTTTGTCACAATCACATTTAAAGAAAGGGCAATATGTCCTGAAAATTCTTTTCAGATAAAAGTCATTTCTTTTTTCCTCAACCTTCGCCATATGCCCCTTCTGCCCAATGTATAGAGCAGTACCAATCTGACATGTCATTTTCAGTAGCCTCAAATCAAATGGTAGCTTAAAATCATAAATCTTTCTGATGTGTTTGGTGAAAGCCATAGCATCAGATTCAGCCTTCAATACCTCATCTTTATTCAGTCTGGCCAATTTTACCCATGCCTCTTTGCTGATAGGGGCAATTATTCCCAAATTTTTGCTGGCCCAAAGCATCTGCTCAAATTGTTCCCCATGAATCTCAATATTTCTATGTGACATGATCGGAAAACTTCCACAGTTGAATAAATTCAGCTCTTTGATACTATAATCCTCTAATGCCTTCCTAATCTTATCATCATCATCAATTTCAGTAGCCCCATCCATGAATTCAGAAGAATCATCAGGGACAGTGCTGCTTTCATCAAAACCATCCATGTCAAATAGACAGTTGTCCAAGTCAATAGGCTGCTCACTCTGTTTTCCTGCATCATTACCTTTGGAACTTGGTACAAAAGTGAGTGGTTTAATATTACACTGCTTTTCAAGGACAGTGAGGCCTTTAATAAAGGCAAGTAAATCATGAAGATCTTTTTTATCAGCTGCAATGTGTATGCCAGGCAGCATACTATAAACGTCAACAACTAACCCATGGCAAGCATCAAACTCAGCATTCTTAAAGCTTGAAACCAGCTCAAGCATACCATTGAATCCAAGAAATAGGATAACAGAAATCTCACCATCCACAAGCATGCGCTCCTTGCATATGAGCAAATTATGTATTTCCTGATCTTTAATACAGGCTAACACTGTCTGCACTGCCTTGTTTGGTGCCATAATACCAGCCACCTCATATCCACACCTGCTAAGTTCAGGGTACCAACCAGGCCTGTTATCCAACGTATTTTGACAGTTCGTCTGCTGATTGTTTCCGGCCAGATTGAGGATTTTGCATATTGCAGAGTTATTCTCCTGAAAAATCAAAGTTTAGTACAAGTATAAAATCCAGTAGACCAAGAACAAATTAAATTATCTCTAAGGCTCACACTGGTATAACCAGTGACCTGAAGTCGGGTATATATACTAGCCCAAACAAAACCTAATGCTTTGTCAAAACATCCAAATTTTATCATACTAACTAAATGATAAAACAGGACTTATCAGACCCCATAAGGGGAAGCCCTAGAGATTTTACCAAATATAGAAATGCAAAACTGCATTATCAAAACAAATAACAAATAATAGAACATTACAACCTAGGGTTGCTTTTAATAAATACACCAAAGGAAACAATATTTATACTAAATAAAAACAACTACCATGCAAGGCAAAAGTGCATAACAGACTAAATAGATATTATACAGCAAGTACAAACAAATAAATGATAAATTATTAATGCATGCACACTCATAAAATATTCTGGATCATAAACATAAGCCAGCAGAAAGTAGAAAAAATCTCTCAAACCATGTATTCAATCAATTAAACTGTTACAACATACTGACATAATACAAAGGCTTTATAGCAGGGTTATGAGAAGTATAATACCAAAGTTGTTGTTTACTCAAAATAAGAGTGAAACACTTACCAAATTTGAGCTTAAAACAATTACAAAACGTTTGTTCATAAACTTGCAGAGCAAATCCACAAGAAAGCAGCATGCTTATCAACACAAAATATGGGAGAAGGAGTTCGGTTACCTGCAGCAAAAAAGCATACATTAGCCTAAGAAGGGTAATAATGCCTATGCTAGCAGGTAAGCTATGAACAACCTTGGCCTTTCGGCCCTTTACCCACAGATAAAAAAGATATATGTAAATTGTAGTCATCAAATATGAAACCAGATTACCAAATGCATAAAATTTACATGACCAAACAAGACCAACATAACCTGGTACAGGGCAATAAATTATTGAGACCTGCAACCTAACAAAAAGCCAACTGAGAATGAAGTGCAGTGAATGCATAGGTTCAGCATACTATTAAAAAGCCATTACATGATTAAGCAAGGGCAGGGTCCTCAAGTATTCTTAGTAGCATGTAGATACAACAAAAACAGCAGGAAAAAAGATTATATTAGGAAACAGGTCGCCCTCTAGGCCCAAAGTAAACTTCTGTTTACTCACAACCACCTAGTAATAATACTTTTAACAGCTCAAGACCTATAGCTGTCCCAACCACAAGCACTAAAAGATACACCTGCATACCAAATAAACCCTCGCCTAGGCAGAATCAGGCCAGTACAATATCTGCTGAATAAGGTTTAAATGAAGTTTTCAAGTTTTCATGATCAGATATAAGCCCATGAAACTAGAAGTGATCAAATCCCTATCCACTAGAGACTTATCATACGCATTATTAATGCCAGATGCAATCAAATAACCAGCAATAATTATGAGCAACTGCAGCCAGACAGTGATAAATAGATCTAACTTAACATGCCCCTAAGGAGTTTAAGTTCAGATAGCTAGAACATTTCTAGACTAGATCATGCTATATCCAAATCTAAACGGTCAAGAAATCCCACGGTTAACCTGAGATTTAAAGAACAGTATGAAAAAACAGGTAAAACATAGAGGGAAACACTTAAGCAAATAAGGAATTAATACCACCAGAATAAACACATCAAGTGCACTAAGACTATTCACTGCTAATCGTCAAAATAAATGCAGCTAAAAACTACAGTGCTAGGCAATTTAATAGCACAGACTGATCAATAAACATATACCAACAATGCACTAATGAATGAACAAGAACAGCCAAGTGTCCTATCAACAATTATCAGTATGTAAAATTCTAGCTCAACAACACATAATCACATAATGAAGATCCAATAGAATTACACAAAGCATAGTGGAGGACCTGATTTGGCTGGATATCTTCATTGTCAAAATCTTCATCTTCATCAGAATTAGGTACCATCTCAGTATTAAGTGCAGATGCTCCCAAGCTCTTTGAACTTTTGCTGCTATTACCAATCCCAGGTATGAATCTCATAATGCCAGGGTCATTCTTATCCTTGTTGGGATCCAATCCATGCTGCTTGCACAATTCCAACAACTGTGCCTTAGTTGGCTGGGTACTGGCATGCTCAAGACCATTTTTTCTAAGCAATTCAATCAGCC
The DNA here is from genome assembly GCA_021234155.1 of Isoetes taiwanensis. Classification (NCBI taxonomy): domain Eukaryota; kingdom Viridiplantae; phylum Streptophyta; class Lycopodiopsida; order Isoetales; family Isoetaceae; genus Isoetes; species Isoetes taiwanensis. The sequence goes on along the minus strand of JAJEKV010000029.1, from coordinate 1,469,165 downwards.
TGGGCCTAGTGCAGCCCTTATTTTGAGCGCCCTCAGGTCTGCCTGCCTTGCTCATTACTAAGGCAAAATGTGAAATGCTCGGCTTCAGCACATGCAATAAATACTAGTCCCTGCCCTAATTTAGCCGTATCCATTTAGCCTAGATTAAGGTCTAAGCCCTGCTCGGATTACAAGAAGATTATACACAAAGCAAAGAGTTAGTTATCTGGATCATTCTTTCAGAAAGCTCCTCTGTCACAACCAGCTCACCAAGCATGATCGTCTCATCCGAAAACCATAACGGCCATTCCACTATCCAGAACTTTTCCCTAAATTAGGTGTCGATTGTCACAAGGTCGTGGTTCCAGTAGTCGGCTAGGGTTTTGTCCGCTGTTAGGTTGCCCACAAAATATGTCGATATTCATAAAATCGAAAAACATAGACTAACATAAAAGAAAAAATAGATAATAGATAACAATCCACTATTCATTTATCCTGTAGCAATGGTGTAGAAAATCACCAAGCCAAGTCATATTGCACATTACCACACCTGCTCATAATCCAGATGAACTACCCTAGAGGTATCCATGACTAAGTAGTAGTATTAGTCCAAGAAGTCCACGCACGTGTACCATTTAGACCAAATGTCTACCACTAAAAAACTTACCAGATTGCAATATAAGGTGCAATCAAAACATACCTAAGTGACATGTCCTATGACAACATCCAGACTGGATATTAGGCAAGTTACGCTATCTGTAAAAACCTGAGTGAGTTAAACTTACCAACGATACCATAAGGAAGATACCTGGTCAATAAAATAATGCATCACCAAATTCCTAGGCTTATGAAATGTAATAATTATATAACCTTATGGCACACCAGAGTATAAAAAGTCAAAGGGCCACAAGCAAGTTCATATGCATACAAGAGGTAAAGTCATGCTCACTATGCCACCATAGCACAACAACCAAGCTAAACCAACAAGGTTAAGTCTGCACAACATAGCAAAGATCCATTCAATAAAGGAATATTAATAATAGAGGTGGAGTAAAAATAAGATACAATGTCTAAAGGTCAATCAAAGTGCCACCACTCCCATAGAATAGAAAGATCCCAGGGTTAGGGTGATACCCACCCAACTCAATTATCCAAAACAATCTCACTAATACTGCCAAGTATAAACTCACCTGAATTTATTCACCCTGCAGCAGCAAAACTGTGTAGTATCCAGCTTTAAGTCTTCCAAGGAAAAGATGAGCCAAGTGTACATCAAAAATGAATTAAGTGCTAGCCGTAGCCCTCATATATATATATATATATATATATATATATATATATATATATATATATATATATATATATATATATATATATATATATATATATATATATATATATATATATATATATATATATACTTTCCTTCGCCTAGGGTCTAATCTAGCCAAGTCCATACTCCTAACGCCAAAGATCACTTAAAACCCTTAGTGGTAAAGATATTAATTCTGTCTGATAGATATCCTTACCTGTGCCCCAAAGGGTTTGTGCACATATAAATGAGTCCAACAAGATAAATACTAAATAAGCTCAATACTTGTCAGCATTAATGAAGAAGCTTGAACTACATTATCTTTCACATTCAGGGCTACCTAGTAGAGGGTTATGATTTCTCAAGCCCCAAAACTCAGCCTTGTCCTAAATAATGAAAATCGTTTCATCCTTGATTGTCAAAATGGTTGAGGTTATAAATCACATCCTTAACATTTAGGGATATTTTTCGAGAATGAATTTCTTAATGCCCCAAAACTATATATCCTTAATGAAAAGTAGTTGAGACAAATTCTAAAAGCATAATGAATAAAGTAGAATTCAAATTGCAAAGTAGACTTATCTTGAAAGGGTATAGTTTAAACGTCTCCAAATGCCATTGTGCATTGATAGCAGCGGTTATTTAGTAACCATTTTTTTGTAAAAATTCCATAACCTTCCATGTGCAATCCCACCTTGGTAGCTAAATTCCATGATAACAAGTTGGAGGAGAGAACCCATGTCATAGCCCTTAACCAATCATGCAAACGTTAGCAATAATCCCAATTACGATGCAAGGGCCATCCCTCACCTTCCAATGGTATATTCTCATAGCATTTATAATGTCATCACCAAATGTCATTGATTTGCCCAAATTACATAAACGCCATAACAAGAATTGAGAAATGGAATTGAAAAACTTGAGATTTTTCTTAAATCCCAAAATTCAAATTGAAAAATATAATAGTGCAATAAGAAAAAATGGCATTAGTTATCCAAAAAGTGAGCTTTGAGATGCCTAGGACATAGTTTGTTATCTCCAAAATGACAATAGCAAGAGATATAAGCAACCAAAGTTCTCAAGAATAGAATAAAAAGAAATCATTTTTGCTTAGTCTACATTTCATTCCTTAGTGTGTGGACTCTCTGAAATTTTAAGTCTAAGCATGTCAAAAATGAAGAATAAGATTGCTAGCTAACCAAGCCAAATTGAAATAACAGCCTCATCAAGTATATGAGAAACTTTTTCTAACATTATAACTCTTTACAACAAGACCACTTGGTTTTTTTTTTTATTAAATTATACATTCCTCGCATGATATTCTATCTCCTCAAGGAAAAAAAGTCATCTCTTTTTGAAAGATTTGCAATGTAAATGGAAAACGAGGGATGTAATTAGGTCAAAACCTAATGAAATCTAAGACCTTTATTATGAAACTTTATTTAAAGTTTTTTTCTAATATGCCCAACCATAAGGTAGATAAACAAAGTAGAACATAACTAGAACAAGAATACATTTAGCCTATCAATGAATTATCGGAAGTTATGCATTTGCATTTTAAGAAAGTCCTTTATTTCAAGATGTATTTCCATCCAAACGTCTGTATTTTGGGTAGTTTCCAAGTTCAAAAATTAGATCATTATTTTAAGAACTACCATTGATCTTAAAATCAGATTAGAAAGATAGTTTCAATCTTGATAAAGAGTGCCAAAGACGCCGGCTTTTGCATCCAAGCCCATAGCTTAGCACTGTTTGCATTGAAAATCATATCAAGAAAAAAAGCTACATGATTTGTTAGTTAACCGATGATAGTAAGAGATATAAGCAACTAAACAAACTTGAATAAATAGAAACAAAAAGAAGCATATTTCTTAAGTCTATATTTCATCTTAGGTGCATCTCCATCAAATTTTAAGTCTAAGCTTGTAAAAATGGAAGATAAGTACTTGCCGCCATAAATGACAGCCCTACAAAAGCCAGGTGCAGCTCTTAATTTTGGAGGCGAGCTCTGTTTTTTTATTAATTATATTTTTTCGAAATGGCACAGCCCATCTCTATCTTTTCATGAAAAAACAGTCAAGTTTTGACGAGATTAGCTATGTCAGAAAACGATTTCTGAAATCCGACCTAAAGGTGAATGTTGACATTTCTTATGAAGTTTTTATTCTTCAAAAGTTTCTTTCAAACTTTCCTACTCCATAAACCAGAGGATTTTGGCAAGAAAAATTAGAATGTAAGACACACCTGATATGTGTTCTTTTGTGTGGCTTTGTACCAAACCAAATGATAGATGATGTTTCTAGCTTCATCAAATTTTGAGCAATGAGCATAAAATCAGGGATCACGGGCTTTCTTTTGCCATAAAATCATTTCCTTTTTGGTCAGCAACCAATATGGGTTCAATGTATAGAGCAAGACCAACGGACATGTCATTTAAGCCCATGCCCTCAAACCAATTTGGTAGATTAAAATCATAAAATTTATGTGTTTGGTGAAAGCCATAGCTTATTAATTTTGTATGGCATTAGCCATTTTACCCATGTTTTTGTAGGGGCAATTATTCCCCAAATTTTGCTTTGGCCCCAAAGCATTGCCAAATTGTTCCCCAAACTCATTTTTCTATGTGACATGACTCATTCTGCCGCTTGAATAAGGCAGGGGATTTTATAATCCCTAATGACAATCTTATCATCATCATCAATTACTAGCCCATCCATTTTCGGAAGAATCATAGCCAAGATGTTGCATCAAAACCATCCATGTCAAATAGCTTGACCATAAATATCCAAGGAAAGTCTGTTTTTAAATAAACCTTTGGAACTTATACAAAAGTGAGTGGTTTAAAACATAGCTCTCAAGTACTTTGAGGCCTTTTAATAAAGGCAAGTAAATCATGAAGATCTTTTTATTTTGCAATGTGTATGTGGAAAGCATACTATAAACGCCAACATCTCCAACACCCATGGCAAGTATGACTCAACATTCTTAAAGTGAAACCGTCAAACAGCTCTTGAATCAAGAAATAGGATAAACCGTCTCCAACTACATTATATATATTTATATTTATATATATTTAAGCATCCTAACCTCCTACAGATCAGGAAGTAGGGTCCTAAAAAGAAAATTCAAGATATTGCTAGGTACCAAGCGTTATCCAAGGTACCTAGCATTCCGCTAGGACCCCACATTGAGGATTTTGTATAATGAAGTTATTCACTGAGAAAAATCAAAGTTTAGTAAAAGATAAATCACATACCAAGAACAAATTAATATTCATATATTTAAGGTCCCCTTTTAATGTTCATAAACCATAGAAACTGGTCATATATCTCTAGCCCAAACAAAACTTGTCATTTTTGAAATTTCCAAATGCATCATAAATAGCAAAATGATAAGTAAGTAGCATAAGGGGAAACCTTTAATATTTTACCAAATAAAGAAAGCAAAGGCGTAATATCAAAACAAATAATGTTCAATAAATTGAGGTGTTGCAATGGTTCAATTAATTCAGGTGGACTCAAAGGATAGAGTTTCATATCCTTGAATATGATAAATAGATGTTTACAAAGATATATACTTTCCTTTGCCTAGGGTCTAATCTAGCCAAGTCCATATTCTAACTTGGTCACTTAACCGGAAGAGAAAGTAGAAAAATCCTCGCAAACCATGGGCCCTAAACCAAATAAGTCCAACAAGAATTGACAAATAAGGCTCAATACTTGTAAGAAGTATATTACTCACATTAGGGCTTTACTCAAAGTAGAGGAAACACTTACCAAATTTCTCAAACCCCAAAACTTGTTGTCCTTAATGAAATCCACAAGAAAAAAGATGCTTTCAACACAAAATATCTCAACACTTAACATTTAGGATATTTAGTCGAAGGGCTGATTTCTCAAGCCCCAAAACTATGCCATCCTTAATGAAAAGTAGTTGAGACAAATTCTGAAAATACAAATGCATAAAAGTAGAGAGCAAATTGCAAAGTAGACTTATCTTGAAAGTGTATAGTTTAAACAATAACTTGTAAAGCGTATAGCACCTGTGAATGCATAAGATACATTTTTTCGTAATTATAACCTTCCATGTTCTTGTAGTACCTTGGTAGCAAAAAAAAAGCAGGAAACAATTGGAGGAGAGAACCAGGTCAGCCGCTGGGCCAATCATGCAAACGTTAGCTCACAACCACCTAGTAATAATGCTTTTAACCAAAAAGGTACAATGGTTTCAACAAGCACTTTTATCACTGATCACCAAATTGTATCCTTTTGCCCGAGAAAAACGCAATAACAAGAAAGAGTTTAAATGGAATTAAAACTTTTCATTTTTCTTAAATCCCAAAAATTGCAGTTCAAAATATAATAGTATAATCAAAATTAATGCGGATAGCCTCCAAAAAGAATAGTTATGAGCGGAGAGCTACATAGTTTGTTATCTAAATGACAATAGCAAGAGATATAAGCAACCAAAGTTCTCAAGAATAGAAGCTATAAAAGAAGCTCCAAGAAAATCTGAGTCTACATTTTTGACTTAGGTGCATCTCTCTGAAATTTTAAGTCTAAGCATGTCAAAATGAAGAATAAGTATTTGCTGCCATGAAATAACAGCCCGCACAGTAAACTGCCATAACTCTTAGCACAAGACTCTGTTTTTATTAATTATATGTTTGGAGCTTGGCATGATATGCTCTATCCTCTCAAGGAAAACAGTCAAGTTTTGAAGAGATTTGCTATGTCAGTAAAACGATTTCTGAAACCGAATCCTAATGAAATCTAATAGAACTTTATTATGGAAACTTTTGCTTCAAAGTTTCTTTCTAGGATTTTCTACCCATAATTAGGAGATATACAAAGTAGAACATAACTAGTTCAAGAATAATTTAGCCTATCAATGAATTATCTAATGTTATGCATTTGCATTTTTGGGAAACATTATTTCAAAGCATGTATTTACATTACGCCTTATTTGGGTAGTTTCCAAGTTCTCAAATTAGATCATTATTTTAAGAACTACCATTGATCTTAAAATCAGATCTGTAAGATAGTTTCAATCTTGATAAAGAGTGCCAAAGACTAGTCCCTGGCTTTTGCTCCAAGCCCCATAGCTAAGCCCCGCTTTTGCATTGAAAATCATATGTAAAGCTACATGATTTGTTAGTTATTCCGACGATAGTAAGAGATATAAGCAACTAAACGTCTTGAGAATAGAAGCAAAAGAAGCCCCTTTCTTAAGTCTATATTTCATCTTAGGTGCATCTCCATCAAATTTTTAAGTCTAAGGTTGTAAAAATGGAAGATAAGTACTTGCTGCCATAAAATGACAGCCCTTAAAAAAAGGCATAGCTCTTAGATAACAAGCCACTATTTTTTTATTAATTATATGTTTCGGAAATGGCACAAGACGCTCTATCTTTTCATGAAAAAACAGTCAAGTTTTGACGAGATTAGCTATGTCAGAAAACGATTTCTGAAACCGACCTAAATGTGATCCAAGAAGTTTTCTTATGAAGCATTTATTCTTCAAAGTTTCTACCACTGGGATTTTACTCCATAACTAGAGGATTTATCAAGTAGAATAGAATGTAAGACACATCCGATATGGATATGTGTTCTTTGTGGCTTTGTATCGGTCGTGGATAGAATCTTCTAGCTTCATCAAAGATGAGCAATGAGCATAAATCCAAATTCCGGAGCTTTGTTTGCCATATATAATCTTGGCACGGGTTGGTAGCAACCAGCTGGGTTGGTAGCAAACAAAAGGTAAAAGTCTTGCTCCCATGCCCCAAAACCAATTTACATGATTGACACCAAAAATTTAAATGTCAAAATTATACTTATTAATTTTGTATGGCATTAAGCCAATTTTCATGTTTTTGTCAATTTTTGTTTAACAAAAAATAAGCATATAGCTAAAAGGTCAAACAAACTATTTTTCTTGCCATAGAATAGAAAAGATGCAAGGCAAGGGAGCATTCCGCCCCCAAGTCCTCAATTATCTATCATCAATTTTGTTGACCCTAGCCAAGATGTGCATGTAATGGCCAATGTCTAGGTGACCATAAATATCCAAGGAAAGTATCGCTTTAAATAAAAAAGATGCCAAGCTATGCAAAAAGCTTAAGGATATATAAAGATTCTCTAAAATTCCATCAAGATTCCCTTAGATTCTCAAAACTTTTAGGAAGATTCCCTTAGATTCTCAAAGATTCTCTTGAGATTCTTTTAGATTCTCCTAGATTCCCAAAGGTTTTCTTAGATTCTTAATGGTCTACAAAGATTCCCCTAGATTCTTAAGATTGTATGGAGATTCCCCTAGATTTTATTAAGATTCCCAAAGATTCTCCAAAGATTCCCCTACATTCCAAAAGAATATCGCAAGATTCCTCTAGATTCTCCAAGATTCTATCAAGATTCTCCTAGATTCTTCGAGATTCCATTAAGATTCCCATAGATTCTTAAAGATTTTATGAAGATTTCTTTAGATTCTCCTAGATTCCCAAAGATTCATTTGAGACTCCCTAAGATTCTCTAAAGATTCCCCTAGATTCTAAAAGAATATCCCAACATTCCTCTAGATTCTCCAAGATTCCATCAAGATTTTCCTAGATTCTCTAAGATTCCATTAAGATTCCTCTAGGTTCTTCAAGATTTTATCAAGATTCCCCTAGATTCCCAAAGAATGCTTGAGATTCCTATAGATTCTCTTGAGATTCCTCTAGTTCCTATAGATTATATGAAGATTCCCCAAGATTCCATCAAGTTTCCTCTAGGTTCTTAAAGATTTTATCAAGATTCCCGTAGACCCTTACATTCTCAAAGATGCTCTCTTGAGATTCCCATAGATTCTCTAAGATTCTCATGATATTCCTCTGGATTCCCTAAGATCCTATAAAGATTCTTCTAGATTCCCTCAACTTACCATAGATTCCTTGAAACTCGAAGATTCCAAAAAGATTCTTAATGTTCGATCATGTTGGCTCCAACTGCGACAAAATAGTGTCAAAGCACCACTCATTGGAAAGCTCTCGACGAGAGGAATGCAACGGCGTGGGCCCCACCTTCATCTGACCCCTCTACCGCAAGTTACGTGCTTTTGAATGCTAGAAAGAGACGTTTGGCACGTTGTGTTTGTTTGATGCATAAATCACTACTTACAGAGGTTTAAACTTTAAGTGCGGGATTAGTGGCCACTCTCCCCTAATCCAAGCCGTCCATCAATTCTGCACCAATACCGTTGGATTGTTAGATTGTGAAGCGCCATCGTCTGAGAGCTTGCAACAGCAGGTCATCACCATCGCTTGACAGCTTTCAACGGCAGGGTTTTCTTCACCAAAGGGGCACCGCTATTGCCTGACAGATAAGAGGGCCTAATCCATTGAAGGACCAAGTTCGAATCTATGATTGGCTTCATGTTTATGACACGTCGACGGCCAAGAGGAAGAGGAGCTAGTTTAACCTTTCTTTTTTTTCTCTCGTATTTTATTTGTTAGTATATTCTTGAGTGCGGCACATATTATGCATATCCATCCAACCATGGATATCCGTTTGCGTATACCTTCTTGCAATGTGCAAAATTCTGTGAGGAGGCAATATAATGCTTCAACTGTAAATGAGGTGGCTGTCTTAATGCCTATCGACGATAAGCCCGAAGATGGTCAGAAGGACATTATTATACACTCTAAGGATGGTGGCATGAAGTTTATAGATGCATATCACTCAGCGTATGATCCATTGCACTTTGTGCTACTTCTTCCCTATGGTACAAATGGATGGCATTTTAAAATACCTCATGGACGGAGAGGCGCAAAGGAAGTAACTATTATGGAGTACTGCAGATATCATCTGTTCACACATCGTGGGCATGCATCTCCCCTTCACATGGTTGGCCGATTGTTTCAAGAATACATTTGCGATATGTTTTCGAAGATGGAACAAGAAAGACTGCAATTCGTGGTGTTGAATCAACACACCATTCGAAAAGACATGTTATAGGGCATTATGGACTTTGAAGGAGACGATGCAAGTGCTATTGGCCGAAAAGTTGTGTTACCATCCTCACATGTGGGAGGTCCAAGATACATGGCCCAACGATATCAGGATGCTATGTCTATTGTTCGCGAACATGGCAGGCCGGACCTCTTTATAACCATGACTGCCAATGCAAATTGGGAAGAGATTAGGAGGGAATTATTATATGGTCAATCGCCAAGTGATCGATTAGAGTTAGTGGCTAGAGTATTCCATATGAAGGTAAAGGAGTTGATAGATCTGATAACTAATCATGGTATATTCGGCCGCATAATTGCAAAAGTCTATGTCATTGAGTTTCAGAAGAGAGGCTTGCCACATGTACATTTATTGACTATGTTGGATCAGGAAGACAAGCCCTTCACAGCCGAAGAGATTGATCAAATAATTTATGCTGAAATACCAGACAAAGATGTATATCCTGAATTGTATGAGGTAGTCACCCGTAATATGATACATGGGCCATGTGGTATTGGATATCCGAATCGTCCGTGCATGCAAGATGGTAAGTTTACAAAACATTATCCACGTGCATTTTCAGATGAGACGACAGTTGTTGACGGATATCCGTTGTACCGAAGAAGGGATGATGTCCGAAAGGTGAAAAAGGGGGATATAGATTTAGACAACAGATGGGTCGTGCCATATAATCCACGGCTGACATCGTACTTCAAGTGCCATATCAATGTTGAGGTATGTGCTGCCGTAAAGGGCGTTAAATATCTATACAAATATGTCTACAAAGGGCCATATATGATCAATGTGAACTTAGAAGCAGCGACTGATGGTGCATCTACTAGCAGCAGACCCACCATAAAATATGATGAGGTTGAGCAATACTTGAATGCATGCTATTTCTTAGCTTCTGAGGCATCATGGAGAATCCTCTCATATGAACTACAACAACAGCTTCCTCATGTCACTAGATTGGCTGTGCATCTCCCAATGCAACAAGATGTATACTATCGAGAAGGTATGGACAGTATAAGAAGCAAGAATAACGGAACAACGTTGACAGCTTTTTTCGAGATGAATGCATCTGGAGATAGAGAGGCTACTCAATTGCTCTATCATGATTTTCCTAAAAAGTTTACCTACGATAAACCCAGTACGAAATGGCTGGACAGTCCAACAACCAGAAGTTTCCCACTAATGGACGCATATACTTTGTTAATCCTTCAGAAGGAGAGCGATTATTTACGACTCCTATTAACACGTGTGACAGGTGCAGTTAGTTTTGAAGGTTTATGCTCTTTTGATGGGGAGTTGTGTGCAACATATAAAGAAGCTTGCATTCGTCGAGGGTTGCTTCGAGATGACACAGAATGGCTCGAATCTCTTCGAGAAGCAGCAGTATGGGGCATGCCACCACAATTGCGACACATGTTTGCCATGATCCTTTTAAATTGCGAACCATCGAATCCACTACAACTATGGGAAGAAGTCAAGCTTTCTATGATCGATGACTTCTTGCATGAGGCACGAAGGGTTGCAGAAGATCAAAGTGTAAATGTGTGTGATCAATTTTTTGACATGGCACTTCTAAATATTGAAGATCATATGAACCCTGTCGGACGATCCTTAAGGGAGTTTGATTTCATTCTTCCTGAGCATGCAATAGATCCATATATGATATTTTGGGATGAGGTGTTTCAAGAAGATATGGTAGAGATGCAAGAAGATGTGGACCGCCTATATCACGACCAGCGTGTTATCTTCGACCGTGTGATCGATGAGCACATGATGTTGGAAAAAGGACGGGTGTTTTTCATTCAGGGTGCAGACGGCTCGGGAAAGAGTTTTCTTTTTAACACCATGTTGTTTTATGTTCGTGCCAAAGGTATCATTGCACTTGCAGTTGCTTCTTCAGGAATTGCATCCACTTTATTGAAGGGTGGGCGCGCTGCACATTCAAGGTTCAAGATACCAATAAACATAGACGAGACATCAACTTGCAATACTCCAAAGCAGTCGGAGTTGGCAAAATTGATAAGAGCGACTCGCATGATTATATGGGATGAGGCCCCAATGATGCATAAATATGTTTATGAAGCACTGGATAGAACGCTCCGTGATGTGATGTCATGTGACAAATTGTTTGGGGGACTCATTCTTGTTTTGGGAGGAGATTTTCGCCAGCTTCCACCTGTAGTTCCACGAGAAAATCGCCCCCAAATTGTGCATGCTTCCTTGAAATGCTCTTACATATGGGATCATGTCGAGGAACATAAGCTGAACACAAATATGTGAGTAATGAACAAAGTGGGAAGAGACACAGAAGAACAAAAGGCGTTTGCAGAGTATCTCCTACGAGTTGGAGATGGACTTGAGAGACCACGTTTTCGAACATTGGATCGAACGTGATACGTCTTCCAGAAGAGATTTGTGTGAAGTCGCAGGACTTAAATGACTTGCTAACCGTGGCATTCCCTGATGTTTCAACGAATTATGGAAGTGTGTCCTATTGGGTGCAAAGGAGTATACTTATGCCACTGAATGAGGATGAAGTAAATAAGAGGATGACAGAGTGGTTGTGTTAGGGGTTTTCCACCCTTTGAATGCATTAGCACTATGGCTATTAAATTTGAAGACACTATCATTATTGGCATGGGTCCACATCATCAAATGTTATTCATATTCCTATTGGTCCATGTCAGTGATCCTCCCACATCATTGCCATGTCATCGATCCATGGGAAAAGGCACAAAGAAGAAACACAAAAACTACCCTTGGTCCATGTCATGTGCCACATCACTGCCATGTCATTGCCACCTAGGCCATTCTTGTTTATAAATAGGCATTCTTGTCAATTTCAATAAAGAAGTGCAGTTTGAGTATCTTTGTGATGTTCTTGTAATGTAAGTGTGGATGTAAGTGTGCTTTTGATTATCTTAATTCTGGGTGAGAGGCAGAGTTAAAGTGTCTTAGTTTGTGTGCTGATGAAGGCCTTCGGGCCAAGTCCAAGGTCTTGAATTCTGTGTTGAAAGGGAGATTTTCCCTTAACATTTTGGTTCCATTGCCGGGACCTTGGACGTTTCAGCATTGTTTCTTGATCCAATCAAAGTGCAGTTTGGACACAAATTTCAACAAAGTTTCAAATGAATTACAATCTCCATGTTCTATAGATCAATAACAATCTCCAGGTTTAGGACAAAAGGTCTCCATGTTATTACAAAAAGAAAACAATTCTCCAGAGTTCAAATCTCTATATTTATACAAGTTACGCGCCGATGGGGTGGTGCAAAGGGGAGTAGGCGTAAGTTCAGTGTTTTTACATTAGATTTGGCTTAATTGTTGTATTTTAATGTTTCTATCAACCAACGCATAATAAACAAAATAAAGCAAAATAAATGACTAATGGATTCGTGGGGGCAGGCACAAGTTTGGCATAGTTGCTATCTTTTAGTATTTTTGTCATCTAACTTTGGATTGTTCGGATGACTTGGAGTGCACATAACAAATAAAATAAAACAAATCAAATGACCGATGCACCTTTTTAGTGCTAGGATAACATGAATTAAACACACCTAGCTAACAATATCGTAATGGACATCCATAACCGTTGGGTTGCAAAAGTTGAAAGTCTACATTGTTGCATATAACTTGACAAGTGCAAAGGAAGGTGACAGAGAGGCGAGGTTTTTAGGGTTGTAGTGGCATAATTTGAAGTTGGAGCAAGGGAAGGCGAGAGAGTGATTGAACTTGGAAGTTAAAGGAGGAAAACTAGGTTGTGTGTTTCTCTTTGTATTAACGTAGGTTAGCTATGATGAACGCAACTTCATATGGTATAAATTTTGATGCATGTGCAATTCTAAGTTATATGGGGTATTTTGTGAATTTGGCTACTTTTAATAGGCCTTTAATGGCAAGCTTCAAAATATTTTTTAAATCACCTATCTAATAGCCTTGAAAACGACATTACTCTTTATCACATTGTATGATTCAACTGCCTTAAACGGCATTGTTATTCTTCTTTTGTGCAAGCCTAACATAACACAACTAAGACCACAGATGGAACCAAGCTTTTTTTCATTTCTTGGCGCATTTGAAGTGCATCTTTTCTTTGGTTGTGTTATGGTCTGGGGTGCCTGCACACAAATGCAAAGGAAGCAACAAAGACATAGTTTTCTCATTTGTCTAACCCCAAACTATGGTTGTCCACAGTTAATTGACTGCATATTGTTTTGCTAATATATAAGCTGCAATATTTGATGGACACAAGTCAAATACATATGTTGATCACACAAAAGTTATACCTCAGATTCAATTATGGAGAGTCATAGCGTGCCTAGGTCCATTTCCGCAGCTCCATTGTCCATAATATCAAGTTTATCACCTCTGTTTGTCTAAGCATGTAAGATCCTCTGCAATATAGACACAAACCTGAGATTATTTGAGCAGGCATGAACTATTTTGAATGCACACAATTTGCATTAGGGAGGATCATCACAAAATTTACATCATAGCATATTGAAGCAATTCACTACAGCAAGAGGCTCTGCTCACATCTACAGTGCAGAGTTTCTAAATCATTGAGTTCTTACGAAGCTTTAAGACAAATAGATGCTAAAAGCATGCTCAAAAGGGATGCTGATCTACAACATAGAAGGAAGTTCTTCGGAATACAAAGGTTTTACAAACTTAAACATCCATGTGATAACTGAGCATACATGAGTGGATCTATACATATTTGATAAGTTCAAACAATTTGGATCTGGCTGGCCAGTGGTACTACGTGCATTTCGTCTGCACCAAAGAATACAATTTTAAAAGGCATTGCATCTGTTTCCCCTTCACAACACTGTAACATGCTAATGATTCACTCCTCTAATGATCATGCAAATAATACTTTATACATTGACAGAGATTCCATGCACAAAAAAACTAAAGAGAGGAGAATTTAAGTTTACATGCATTAGGTGCTTACCATCATTATGCCGCTTAAAACATGCTAATGATGCCAATCCCAACAAACCACTGGGCAAGAAGCCACAACAAACAAAACGACCTGTCTTAACACATGCTTCAAGATAAATGCTAGGACGACCTGGTTGCTACTGCCACATCGATAGGAAAAACATACGGAAGGAAACTTCGGCTTACATGCACCAAGTGGTTACCATCCATCTCCAGATTTCTTCACAAGCCCAATCGTTCTGAGCCTGCCTGGCCAGTAGTACTGCATGCATTGCGCCGCAACAAAAAATACAGTTTTGAAAAGCATGCTTAGTATGCCGGTTGATTCCCTAGAACGACCTAAATACAACTAGCACTTTCAACTAGAAGAATGCTCCTAGGTATTGAAGACTTGCTAAGGGTCTTCGTGGACATTAATAAACTCCTCCTTCCTATCTTTTTATTTCTTTTTAAACTGAGATGCTACAGAAGATTTGCTAGCATACTCACGTGATGGGAAAATCAATTTCTATGGCTAACAAGCACAATGAATGTGCCCATTCAAACACATGCTTATATTTCCTGCACTGGCTGCAGTTGGAGGTTTCAAAGAGCCACAATTTTGCAGCTTTTGATGCAACAAAGTTTAAAATGGAACTTGATGGTTTTTATGTGTCCACATAAAGCACTATCAGGATCTATTCCGGATTTATCCCAGCCATTAGCTTTCGATGGTTCTTCAACTACTTCTGGCATCAATAACATACCCAAAATAAAATTCCTGATTTGAAAAAGTGGACTTGGTCCTTATATGGACTTACACTCAGAACCATATTCACACAGATTAGTTAATAAGATCCATGTTAAAGTGAGTCTATTGCACCCTGTAGAGAGCATACAGTATGTGAAGAGAAACTTTGATTTACAATAGCATTTAATATTTGCAGAGAAATGAGTTGCACTTGCCTGTCTTTTATCTAGACCAAAAAAACTGCGCTGGTTGAAAAACTCATAAATAGAGTCACGTAGACAGTCATCCGCCATTATGACCCATGGAACTTTTGGCTCGCTTCCTGGAAATGCCTACAAAAGAAGAGACAGTTACAAACTCTATGGACTCTGTCATTAATAAAGAGAGTTTGAGAGTAATCATATCTGCACTAGAGGGATGACTCGCAGGGAAAATATCAGCAGTCACTGCAATAAGCTCCAGGCCATGTCTCCACCATTGCTGACAATCACTAAGATTTTTCATATTTTCAATGTGCTCATTCTGATCCACGTACATCTTTTTGATGCTTTAACAGTCTGCAACTGCAAATGAAGGGAGCAGCATGGTTGGGCCAGATTTGAGTGATACTCCTGACAACAAATAAACAATAAGGATCTACCTGAGATTGGATAAGCCGACTTTTACTCCCTTAATAAGCCGATTTTTGCCCCCCTGTCAAAATGTAGATGGCACAGAGAAAGCTCAGAAAAGCTCGGAGATGGGCACAGAGAAAGCTTAGAAATCAAGCGAAAAAACTTCCTTGAAACTGGAAATATTCTATAAAATCGAAAGAGAAGGTAGAAAGAAGAGCGGTCCTGAACCTGTTGTAGATGAACTTGAACCCAAGCCGGACTGCAAAACAGATTGGTCATGGCCCTTGTACATCTAAAAGCCACGACATGACAACTCTGGGCAGGAACAAACCTCTATTCACGCCCATCAAAATATACTTCCAAGCCGAATGCACTTCTAAAGCCGCAAAATGCCAAGCCTAAGCCCGAATTGTGCAAAAGAAAAAAAAAACCCAACCATAAGGCCTCAAGAAGGATGAATCTGTAAGAGACATCAGGAGCCAATGCTTTCAATAATACTGCCATTTGATCTTCTACTGACACTACTGCCTTCATCCCTGCTAATCAAACAACAACGCACCGAATTCTGCTCAAAACTCGGCTACAGATTCTCCAACACTCAGTCACATCAACTGCTTCAATGCCAACTCACTACTCTTTCCCTTACCGGAGCACAGACAAAACCCGGGAAGAAAACTTCGGTAGAAAATATGACTGACAGAAGCAGAACCCATAAGGTAGAAAATGTTAAATAAAACACATAGTTACAAAATTTCATTAGCCATCGAAAGCTTTGTTCCAGAGGCCTCCACTAAGCATGACCATGGCAGAGGAAACATTGCAAGCCGATTAAGCAGTCGGCCATGTCCCTGCAAAACAGAGAGACTAAAACCCTTTATTAAAACGACCCTCCCTTTGCTCGAAATAAACCGATCCCTCCCAACCACAGTTCACGCCCTGGCCATATCAAGCCATAAAACACCAGGCATGCCAAACCCACAAGCCTACAAACAAAAAATCGTCTGAATCTACAAATTCCACGCCCACACTCCTGCTCCACTAGCAATCCCGCCAAAATACCACAGACAAGGCACCCGAACTCAGCATAAACTCGAGATATGGCCGGAGCCAGAGGCATCCCAACCCAGTTCGCCACGCCGCCCTGCCTATGCTGTCCTCTTGCGATGCACCTCACCCGTCCGATGTGCCACGTCAGCATAAACCAATGGCCACGTCAGCATAAACCAATGGCCAAGACAATACTTCAACGGCCACGATGCAACCCAGATACCCTCTGTAAGAATAATCACTTCATACATAATTCAGTTTGTCATTTTCATTTGTTTTTGTCCCTAGCTAATATTTCTGCGCTGCAATCCATTTGCATGTTTACTTGCCACCTGTTTACCTTCGCCAAAGATCTTGACGCCTGGGAGAGAAGCTAGATCCATAGAACCTATGGCGATGGCCATGGCGGCGAGCATCCAAGCTTCTCAAATAACGTCACTGTGCAGCGAGGAGGCATCTTTCTGGCCTGAGCAAGGTTTTCGTGGGCTTTCCTCTGTTTTGGAATCCACCGCCATAGCTTCTTCCTCTGCCACGTCTATTTGTAGGATTGCAACTCCGGCATCAACAATTCTACTAAAACCTCCGGCTGTTGCGGCTAAAGCTTCTGCTGCGACTTGGGCTCCAGCTTCTTGCTTTTATGGCGCTTCCGAGCAAAAGAAACGAGGTCCACGCGAGCGCCTTATATGTCAACCACCGTCATGTTTAAACCACCTGAATTATCATGGTTCAAACACGACATGCGTCCGCCCCCATCCAATGGATCCATATGGGATCGATGCCTCCATCCCCCCTCTGCAATGGATCCCATAATAAATGCGTCCAGCTACGGCTACTACAGACCAGCTAGTTGCCCGTACATTTTTGGTTGGAAGTCATGTTTGAGCCAACTCTCCTCCCGCTCATTTCATTTGCAAGAACGGTCATTTGGGGTTTGGAACGGAATGGAAGATCGATAGAACCCCGGCCATTTGGGATTTATGGAGGCTGATTCGTCGGAAAGGGTTGTTTGCGCAGTAATTACTACATGAGAATAAGTAGCACAAATCGACTTGCCAAAGATTAATTTATTCATTAGAGCAAAAAAGATTCATAAACCAGTCTCGTCTATGCATGCACAATGTTCATAGGATTACTCAAAAAAATCAGGTTAGACAGACTAGTAAGCTTGCAGATCTGATATATAACTACAATACAATAGGAACATTCAATTTTGCTCGATTTCAAAAAGATTGGATCTTCAATGCGCATTCGTAATCCAAGATGCAATGATTCGTTCACCCAAAATGATATGGAGGTCGATTCTGTCGAAAGTACCGCTGTCGCAGTAAGATTTATGATCCCGGTTTTGTTTTTTGAAATTTTGCATGCGAGAATGTTGAGTCTTGTTTCCAAAATTATCGTGGTTGATGCGGATGTATTCGGATCCGTAATTCAATCCATTCGAGAATCCCAGAAGGGTTCGTTCGACCAAAATGATCTTGAATGGACGAAGAAGAAAAGCAATAGGAGATCCGGTAGAGATTACGCTACATTCTCACTACACGGTTATCGATTTTTATCGAAGGAGAGATGAAGAATGTCCATTCCCCAACAAGCTTTTACAAGAAAGTCAGTAAAACCGGGAAGCTTGGTTCTTTGAGCAAGCCGGACATGAATAGCCATCTAAATTCCACAATGTAAGCTTGAATTGAATACTTATGACACCGCTTTTTTTGGCAAATGACACCGTTTGTTTTGTTGATCCATGTTCAATCTTGTAGGTATTGGGTGCGATTCACGGGCCTCGGGACCTTAGTGAGGATCAACATCCAATTGAAATGCCAAGCAAAGGAAAGGGGAAGCGCAAGATCAAATGGAGTAGAGTAGTTGATCTTTGTTGATGCACAATGACCCTAATGTTGTTGATGCAAATGAACAATGACCAAAGCCAATTGAGAATACAAATTCAAGCAAGAGAAGCAGGAAGAAAAAAAAAGCATTGGAAGGGGAGGACCATGCTCAGATGGAAATTCAGCAACCTGTTGTTAGAAGGAAGAGAAGATTAAGAGGTGAGACATATAAAAGAGGTTGCATGTGTCATTTTCTCGCCAAGCAATTGTATATTAAACCGGAGTGGACTCAAATTATCTACTATCAAAGCAAGCATGTTAACATCCATGGAGCTGCTTGCCATGGGAATGCGCACGAAGGTAGTCTCGGCACTAGGTACCAGCTTGCACCGTGGCTTTCAAAAGAGAAGAAGGAATGGGTTAAGTCTTTGTTGGTGGACGGCCATTCGTGTAGGGAAGTTATGAAATTGCATGAGCATGAAGTTGTTCATAAGCTACAAATGTATGGGGAGGATAGCAAAGACAGGGATGACTTTCTCGAAATGGATGACATAGGTAACATATTTGATGAGGTTTCAAGGGGTACATGGAAACGTCATAACAATGTAACTCAAAGTGTTAGGATGTGGGTAGACCAAAATCCAGGGTCAGTGTTCTTGCATCAAGAAGGGGTGCCTTTCCATCTTGGAATCATGACACCATTTCAAATGGAAATGCTCTTGAAGTATGGAAAGGGGAATGCAATTGCAATGGATGCCACTTTCAAGACAAATGACTTGAGGTTTAGTCTCTATACATTGATGGTGTTTGATAGTCATAGGAATGGAGTGCCAGTTGCATGGATCTTGACGTCTAGTGCCACGAAGATCAACATTCAAACCTGGCTCGAGCACTTGAAAATCCATATTCATAAGAAAGATCCTGAATGGTCTCCCTCTTGTTTTATAGTTGATGATGCAGATGCTGAGATTGGTGCATTGGAGGCCGTATGGCCAAACATTCCCATCCAGCTATGTCTTTGGCATGTGAGACGTGCATGGTGGAAGGTTTTGATGAGACATGTGCATGACCCACAAGTTCGAAACGAGATGTTCAAGGACATGGGAGATATCATGTATAACACACATGTAGAACCCATAGAGGAGGATGGAGTGTTTAAAGATGAGTACAGAGAAGCTTGTGCTAGGGCTGGGGCTGCCCGCCTTGAGGAATTCAAATCGAAGTGGCAAAATTATGTTGCGATTGTGGCTTATGTCAATAAAGAGTGGACAAAGAATGTGTGTTCATGGATTATGGTGGCAAGGATGTATCCTCATAGTAATCAAGAGACAACTGCAGCTGTAGAGTCCTATCATGCTGCCCTAAAAAGGAGATTGGGTATTTTTAAGCACGAGCTAAGAGGAAGAAGATTGGATTGGTTGATATACATGTTAGTGAGTGATCTAGGGAACCACTTTATATATGATAGATTCGTGAAGGAAAATGGTTTCAAGCTGAATTATTATAAAGAAATGGTTGTGGAGTGCGCAATAGTTGGAGCTAGGGCTATTCCAGATGACGCTGTTACTTGGACAAATTTTGAGGAAGGAGAGGCTCAGGTCTGGAGCCAATCAAGGCATGGAATTCCTTACTTTGTTGTTGTGAGTGACAAACAGTGGAGTTGTTGTGATTGTGCTTGGGGGACAAAGGGAAACATATGCAAACACCAAGTTAAGGTGCTTCAAATGATGACTAATGCTCAGGAGAGAGAAATTTTGGCAGCATGTGGCACTATGATGGGGACAATGAAAGGTGGTTTAGAAAACTTAGAATTCCTTCAAGATGTTGCAAATATGAATGGTTGTGAAGAAGTCATTGAAGAAGTTGGTTGTCCCGCGGAAAGGGTGAATCTTGAGGGAGAGGTTGGCAGCACGAAGGAAAAAACCTATGCTGAAAATCAAAGTTCTCTATTGGCAAGTATAGAGGGTTCAATCGGACATGTGAAATCAACAATCGAAGAATGTCCTGGACTGTTGCATCATGTTGACTTCCTTATGAAGGAAGTTTGCAACAAGATACACTTGTTGAAAATTACATCACATCAAATGGGGATTAATGACATTCCACCACCTATGGCAGAAGGCAAGGACGATGGCACGGGCAATAGTCTCACTCGATTAAGATCTTACATAGACCTTGGCAAGAAAAGCATTGGCACCATCCATTATGAGAGTACCTTTGAGATTGATATGCATAAGCATCTACAAGACGAATAGTTGTTGGCTCAAACTATTGGAAATTGAGTCATGATTTTGAATACTAAATTACACTTGCTTTACCTTTCAAAGGTTAAGGTTATATTGCAAAGTTTGAGCTTGGGTTCAGAAGTCACCCTTAAAGGAAAAAGACTCCAAGATTTAACTTTATTTCATTAGCTTTTCTTCTAAGGGTAATTTCGTTTAAAAGTGACTCATTTGGTTCAAACATGACACCCTACATGGTTCAAACATGACACACCCTATTGGTTCAAACATGACACACCCTATTGGTTCAAACATGACACTCTATTGGTTCAAACATGACAACCTATTGGGCTCAAACATGACACCCTATTGGCTCAAACATGACACCCTATTGGCTCAAACATGACACACCCTACATGGTTCAAACATGACACACTCTATTGGTTCAAACATGACAACCTATTGGCTCAAACATGACACACCCTATTGGTTCAAAGGTTCTAGTTTAATTCATTAGCGTTTTTCTTCTAAGGTTGAGTTGTGCTCTATTGGTTCAAACATGACACACCCTATTGGTTCAAACATGACACCCTATTGGTTCAAACATGACACTCCCTATTGGTTCAAACATGACACACCCTATTGGTTCAAACATGACACCCTATTGGTTCAAACATGACAACCTATTGGCTCAAACATGACACACCCTATTGGTTCAAAGGTTCTAGTTTAATTCATTAGCTTTTTTCTTCTAAGGTTGAGTTGTGCTCCATTGGTTCAAACATGACACCTACATGGTTCAAATATGACACACCTCATTGGTTCAAACATGACACCCTATTGGTTCAAACATGACAACCTATTGGCTCAAACATGACACACCCTATTGGTTCAAAGGTTCTAGTTTAATTCATTAGCTTTTTTCTTCTAAGGTTGAGTTGTGCTCCATTGGTTCAAACATGACACCTACATGGTTCAAACATGACACACCTCATTGGTTCAAACATGACACCCTATTGGTTCAAACATGACACCCTATTGGCTCAAACATGACACACCCTACATGGTTCAAACATGACACCCTATTGGTTCAAACATGACACCTACATGGTTCAAACATGACACCCTATTGGTTCAAACATGACACCTACATGGTTCAAACATGACACCTACATGGTTCAAACATGACACACCCTATTGGTTCAAACATGACACTCTATTGGTTCAAACATGACAACACATTGGCTCAAACATGACACCCTATTGGCTCAAACATGACACACCCTACATGGTTCAAACATGACACCCTATTGGTTCAAACATGACACCTACATGGTTCAAACATGACACCCTCATTGGTTCAAACATGACACACCCTACATGGTTCAAACATGACACACTCTATTGGTTCAAACATGACAACCTATTGGCTCAAACATGACACACCCTATTGGTTCAAAGGTTCTAGTTTAATTCATTAGCTTTTTTCTTGTAAGGTTCAAACATGACACCTACATGGTTCAAACATGACACCTACATGGTTCAAACATGACACACCTCATTGGCTCAAACATGACACCCTATTGGCTCAAACATGACACACCCTATTGGCTCAAACATGACACACCCTACATGGTTCAAACATGACACCCTATTGGTTCAAACATGACACCCTATTGGTTCAAACATGACACCTACATGGTTCAAACATGACACTCCCTATTGGTTCAAACATGACACACCCTATTGGTTCAAACATGACACTCTTTTTGGTTCAAACATGACACACCTCATTGGCTCAAACATGACACCCTATTGGCTCAAACATGACACACCCTATTGGCTCAAACATGACACCTACATGGTTCAAACATGACACCTACATGGTTCAAACATGACACACCCTATTGGTTCAAACATGACACTCTATTGGTTCAAACATGACACCCTATTGGCTCAAACATGACACCCTATTGGCTCAAACATGACACCCTATTGGCTCAAACATGACACACCCTACATGGTTCAAAGGTTCTAGTCTAATTCATTAGTTTTTTTCTTCTAAGGTTGAGTTGTGCTCCATGACACCTACGTGGCTCAAACATGACACACCCTATTGGCTCAAACATGACATCTACTTTGGTTCAAACATGACACTCTTTTGGTTCAAACATGACACACCTCATTGGCTCAAACATGACACCCTATTGGCTCAAACATGACACACCCTATTGGCTCAAACATGACACCCTATTGGTTCAAACATGACACCTACATGGTTCAAACATGACACCCTATTGGTTCAAACATGACACCTACATGGTTCAAACATGACACCTACATGGTTCAAACATGACACTCTTTTGGTTCAAACATGACACCTACATGGTTCAAACATGACCTCATGTTGGTTCAAACATGACAACCTATTGGCTCAAACATGACAGACCCTATTGGTTCAAACATGACACCCTATTGGTTTAAACACGACACACCCTATTGGTTCAAAGGTTTTAGTTTAATTCATTAGGTTTTTTCTTCTAAGGTTGAGTTGTGCTCCATGACACCTACATGGTTCAAACATGACCTCATGTTGGTTCAAACATGACAACCTATTGGCTCAAACATGACAGACCCTATTGGTTCAAACATGACACCCTATTGGTTTAAACACGACACACCCTATTGGTTCAAAGGTTTTAGTTTAATTCATTAGTTTTTTTCTTCTAAGGTTGAGTTGTGCTCCATTGGTTCAAACATGACACCCTATTGGTTCAAACATGACACACCCTATTGGCTCAAACATGACACTCTGTTGGTTCAAACATGACACACCTCATTGGTTCAAACATGACACCCTAATGGCTCAAACATGACACACCCTATTGGCTCAAACATGACATCTTCTTTGGTTCAAACATGACACTCTTTTGGTTCAAACATGACACCCTAATGGCTCAAACATGACACACCCTATTGGTTCAAACATGACAACCTATTGCCCTATTGGTTCAAACATGACACACCCTATTGGTTCAAACATGACACCCTAATGGCTCAAACATGACACACCCTATTGGGTTCAAACATGACAATTACATGGTTCAAACATGACATACCCTATTGGCTCAAACATGACACCCACATGGTTCAAACATGACATACCCTATTGGCTCAAACATGACACCCACATGGTTCAAACATGACATACCCTATTGGCTCAAACATGACACCCACATGGTTCAAACATGACCTCATGTTGGTTCAAACATGACACCCTAATGGCTCAAACATGACACACCCTATTGGGTTTTCTTTTTAAGAGTCATTTTCTTTTTAATATTTGATTTAACCTTAACCTTAAATTTAACCTTAACCTTAAATTTAACCCTAACCTTAACCTTAATCTTTAATAATGATTAAATCTTTTTAATTTTTTAACCTTAACCTTTGAACCTTAACCTTAGCCTTTGAACCTTAACCTTTTAACCTTTAATGATTAAATCTTTTTAATCTTTTGACCTTAACCTTAAACTTCGAACCTTAACCTTTTAACCTCAACCTTAACCTTTGAACCTTAACCTTGATCTTTTAAATCTTTTAACCTTAATCTTGGAACTTTGAAATGTAAAGCAAGTGTAATTTAGTATTCCTGATCATGACTCAATTTCCAATAGTTTTTTTGTGAACAATGGTTCTTTTCCTGGCCAAATGAATAGTGTTTTTGGGATGTTTGATTCATCACCGAAGAAAAAATCCTGCTCTAATGCCCGATTTTTTATTCATAAGGTTGCAGACCAAACCATACAAACATAATATGCAATAGAGAATACAAAAGTTTTACTCCTGTCATCCAAGGTTTATAGAAACATAATATGCCAGTACATCATGCCAAAATAATTGAACTTCAAACTGTTTGAGTGCCTAGTCAGCTCTTCTCTTTGCCACAGCAGCTCTAGTCCCTATATCTTCCGCAGGAGAGGACTCTGGTAAAGGCAAGTTTCTCTTACCAGATACGACAAGCTCATGGAGTTTTGCTAGAAGAGTCCCAAAGGTCTTCCGGCACTGTTTCAGATCAGTCTCAGAAATCCAACTCCTGTCAACCTGTAACATGGCAGGATATCAAAAACCTTAACATGGCATATAGTAACATGGCAATCTAAACCTGTAACATGGCAATCTGTAACATGTAAAATGGCATCCTTTCAACCTGTAACATGGCAATCTAAACCTTAACCAGCATACAGTCTTACCTTAACCAGATCAGTGGAAGCTCTCTTCAAGACAAAATCCATGACAAACTGTTTTGCAAACAAGACAGTCCAGACTCCACAATCAGATCCGTTTGATTGAGTAGGGCAATTAACCAAGTGTACAGGGGCATTCATGATAGCTTGATTCTCATATCCCCATCTCGAAAAAAGATCTCCAAGTAAAGTAGCATAAGAATAAGTGGCAGAAAACGTGTCAGACAATGGTAATGGCTGAAAAAAATAAGGCAATTGACTTACATTTTCAGTTGACATGACAGCGTGCTATGAATCCCTTTCAAGCTGTCAAAGTGCAGAATCACTGGTGTAGGTTGCTCAAATGCAGTGCATGTTTGTTGGTCAGTAACTAAAACAAATAAACTCCAATGACCACTGCATAGGGAACTAGTTAGTCTGCAGCAATTAACATCACCAAAAAATAAGCAAATTGACATGAAAACTTATATCAAATTACCTCGTGTTGGCTGGAAGCCAGTAGTACAAGATTGAGTCAATCTTTCCAGAATCCTTAGCCCTACCAGGAGGTCTAGGGGGCAGCAACTTCACCCAGGAGGTGGAACCACTTACGAGCAGCCCCAAGATAGCGGGATTAAACCAGCAGTGATGGGATCTCCTAGTACATGGAATAGTGTGAGACAAGATCCTGCAGCAGCAACAAGTTAGAACAGAGATAAGCAAGAAAAAAACCTTACTAAACTAGCTAGACCACTCACATGAGATAGCAACCGATGGCCTCATCACCCACCCATGATTTCGAGGCATGCATCGGGTCATCTGATGCCAAGGTTTCAAATGCCAAGAGTGCTTCTCGATTAAGGTGAAATTCACCATAGGGAGAAGATCCTTGCTTCCACAAGGGACTCCGAAGATACAATGGCCACCTGCAGTTATATTCACATGCAATCATAGATTGCTTCTTCTTCAAGCTCCTCATATTATACCATTGATCAAGCAGGCTGAAGAATGACCTCTCCAATGCCCAATCCAAAGGCAATGATAAGAGAGTGAGGACATTTGTATTGTTGCTATCTGGAAAAATCCTCTGCTGTTCGGGTGTCTCGTCTATTGTGACAATCTTGGAGGAATCAATATTGCAGGCTGGTTCTTGCCTTGGTCGAGTAGGAGTACAATTCTCAACCTCCATAGCTTCAATTTCCTCAAATCTGCCACATGCCAGGAGAGTGCCATTGAGGCTGCTCTCCTCCTTCTCCCAATCATTCTTTGCCTCCACTTTATCAAAAAAGCCTTCAGCAGCCTCCTCATAATGCCATCCCCTGGCAATGTTGGCCTTATAACCTGCAATTTTTGCCTCCCTCTTTGACTCCCAAGCCAGCCTTCTTGACTCCACAAAATCTGCTACAAATTTGGCTTTTTCTTCTTCCCTAAACTCACTACTTCCACAAAGATCCAGAAATGCTGCATTGGCATGTTTGGTGCAAGAATTTAGATACCTTTTAAGACCATTGGCATACCTCCACTCCGGATTCAAGGTATTCCTTGCATAGTACATTTCTGAATTTCTTTGGGGCGCAAAGGGCCATCACGGATTCTTGCGGGGGCCTGCCTCTCTTAGGACCCTCAATATTCCCTTTGAAACCATGAACCTCGTTCATGTGTTTCAATAAACGGTCCTTCCTCTGATTGATGTAATTGCAAGGCTTTTGCAAACACAAGTACCTCTTTGTTTCATAATTGTAGGTCCACTTGGGCTGCTCCACCTCTCCTGAATCTTGCTCCATGCTAGCATCTTCTCCGTCATCATCGATCTCCATTTCATCTCCCTGATCATCATCCTTTTTGACCTGTTCAGAGCCAATTGGCTGCTCATGTTCAATTTCCTGTGCTATGCTACCAAGCACAGTGGCCACTCCATCATCTGGCTGAATGTTTCTGCTGCAAGCTCCCTCACTTCCATCTGGATCAGCCATTGAGTTATTCATTGATCCCGTGCTGCTGTGTCTATCTGACAATGCTGCCTCACTCTCAACTGATGCTGTTGCCTCACTATCAACTAATTGCAAATGCCCTTCTACAGTACTAACTGACCAAAGTTCTTGCCTGAGCAAAAATTCGGGGTCTATTTGAGAAGGCCTTTTGGGCTCGACTGTGGCCTCACTGCTTTCGGATCTGTGGGAGAGCAGCTTCTTAGTCCTTTTACGAGTCCTTCCTGCAAAGCCCAGACAAAAGAATAAACATAAATAGAAAATAAAACATAAAGACAAGAATGACATTCTGCTAACCAACAGAGCATTCTTGGCTCAAACATGACAGCAATAGAATATTTTAGTCACAAACCGACTTGCTTGGCACAAACATGACAACAATAAATTATTATTGTGCATGCATGCAAGCAGATCCCGAGATTTTCGCCTGAGGGCTTTGATTGGGAAAGGAATTTACCAGGGGCCATGACAATGATCTGGATTCTCTGGCTCTAGTATGGTGTGCAGGTTGCTAAACCCTAATGCAAAACCCTGACCGGCTGGGATCCATCAATCCAAATCGATTTCCACAAAGAATAATCGATGCCACAGCTTCAACAGGGCAGGTCACAACAGGTTACAGAGTTTTGGCGGCTTACAGATGTCGAAGGGTTTGAATGCGACCACAGGGAGAGAACGGAATGGAAAGAGCTGAAAAACTTCAAAAAAAATGCAAGCACTGACCTCAAATTTATGGGCGCTCTTGAAAATCGGCCTCCATCATACACCTGCTGGCTGTTCTTCGTGATTATTCAAGACCATGATTTGTTTTGGCATCGATAATGCGGGATGAATGATGGCGCCACTGAAATTCCTCTGTTTCTAAAATTCAAACGGGTTCTTCTTCTTCTTGGTTCAAACATGACAGTCAGAAAGTACTGTCAGAAATGTCCCACATGACATGCATGGCATGACTAAAGTTGGCATACATGGAGACATGGATCCCATATGGATCGATCGGATGGGGATGGATGCCTGTCATGTTTGAACCAGGATAATTCATATGGTTTAAACATGACGGTGGTTGACATATAAGGCGCTCGAGGTCCACGATCCAGAACTCTTCAAATTTGCCTTTGTACATATCTGATCTGTGCTTTTGCCTCTCCCTCCGACAGCGCCAGGGTCTCTTGCTACCAAGGACTCGGATTTGGCCAGGGGAGATTCAGAGCTATGCCCGCATAGAATATAGTTATTCTGATACAAACAATCTCTTTGAGTACCAATTCTTTTACAGGGAAAATTACTCATTCTTTTTCATCCCCTGGCATGCTTCGAAATTTCTTGGTTTCACATAAGCATCTATCCGGGTCCATTCCACCAACATTTCAAAATATTGTGGTCTGCTTCTACACCAGCTGTGAGAAATTGAACATAAATACTGTTTTTTGTTCTGTTGGAGGTTTTTGTTTTCCGTTTCAATCAAGAACCTGAGACTCTTTTTTAAGCATCTGACCGCTGCAGTTGGATTTGTAAGACGAACCCACAAAGCAAATCATTCATTCATTAGTAGTTTGCAAGCTAAGAGGTTGCTTTGATTTAGAGCAGACAAAAAAGATACAAAATTGTGCTTCCAATCCTGCAAAAACTCAGGGTAGTTAGCAACATAATAATCGATTCTTCATCTGGGCAGCGAAATGGACATGCATTTCCTCTCAAGCTTGATTATAGACGATATCCCTCCTTGGCCCCAGGCTGTGTGCAGGTGTTTCGAAAACTCTGTTTTTTAAGATATTTACGGTTGTCGTTTGCAGACTGACTTTAAGCACAAAATATGAAAAAATGTTTGGGCCGTCTACAACACAGTCCCTTTTTTGTGGCTGTGATCTGGTTGTAATTTTTCATCCAATAAGCTAAATGGGCGAATTCCAAGCAGTGGGCTTTTGGCAGATTGACTGTATAATCATATTTGGATTGACTGTATAATCTTATTTGGATTGACTGTATAATCTTTTTTTGGATAATCCTGTGTCAGGAATTATGCTCACGATATGTGATCTGGTTCATGGTAAAATAATGCATGACAGCCCATTAAATTCCTGGTAGATAAAGCATAAATGAAGCACAAACTGGCCGGATCTCTGAGGGTGTTTTTGCAACCAGTGCAAATTCGATTGGTTCGAGATTTATTATCTCCACAAGTTCTTCACATAACTCGCAATGGTTAAATAAACCATTGTTTTATTGTCTTTACAAACAAGGAGAAGTAGCCGATGCATAATTACTTTTTGAAGGAATCGAACACCAATTGTTATATTGAAGACATCCACAACACCATTGTTATATTGAAGACATCCACCGGCACATTTCTAACTACAAGGTCATTTATCTTCTTCGGATTATCTTCACCAAGATTACTTTCCACAATATGAAAAACAAGTTTTACATATATGGATTTGGTTCAAGGTGAAAATGACTGACACGACATATCCACCCTGGGTTTTACGCCAGGCCACAACCACACTGACTGTAGTATTCAAATATTCAGCATTAACATATCCATAGCAAAGTATTCACGTAAACATATACGATATTCACAATGAAGTATTCATGTAAAAATATAAAGAAAAGAATGTGAGTCAAATGTATCAGTTAAAATCAAATATTTTTAAATTCATAATGTAAAAATATAGAAGACATAGTGTACAGGTCAAATATAATATGATACTAGTGTTAAAATCAAATCTTCTTTCGGATCATCAGATAATTTCAGATTATTCTTAGTCAATCCACAAAACAAACACTATGCATATGATTTCAATCGAAAATTCAGAATTTCAGAATTTGTATTCCTTCATAACCACCAGAAAGGTCTCACCAGATAATCTTGTACCATAATTAGCAATCCTCGTAAAAGATCAACTTTCATTACATCCCAAAGATATGACAAAACATCTAGGAGATGTAGTCTTGGTTACCTGCACCCAAACAGACCAACATTAGCATAAAAATGGTAACGAGGAGAGGGGTGACAGGTAAGCAGTAAAACTACATGGCTCATCGCCCTTCACCTAATGTTTAATCATATTCAAAGTAGAATATAAGATTTCGGTTATTAGATTCTTATACACAATACGTATAAGATAGAAAGCTCATAATCTGCTGCTTAAATACGCAGTCCAATAAAGACTTGTAATATCAAAGTGCATCAACCATTAATTCATTGCTAAAAGACCAATAAGAGAAAGGATATAATAGTACTAGAACTGAAAGTATCTATTATAGCTTCTCATAGAAACCAGCATTAGAATATGGCAAAGGAGCCCACATAATGATGTCCGCATAATCCGTATTTCATGAGCATAATAAAAACCATCAATCTGTCTTTAAATAAGGCCTTGCACGGCACCTATAAGCCTATCTTAAGCATCTAGCATAATTCGAAATGGATCTAAAAGACCCCTAGAGTATCCATTTCCAGCCCATAATAGAAGCCACATAGTAATCTTAGCATTATTATATCTCATGAGCATACTAAAAGCAATTGATCTGCCCTAAGTTAATGCTTAAGCAACCACTTAAAGCATGTAATACCATTGTCCTATATGTCCAGCATAAGAGCTACCTTACTCAAACCATGCCAGACCTACTTAATAGAGCAAGCATCCTGCAAGGCCACACACCTATCACTTTGCTTTCTATGCAACAGCCAACAATCATCTGTAAAACCCCTATTAGACCTGTATATCAATGTGCAGCTTGCAAAATCAAAACACATGCACTATCCAACAGTTTAAAGTACAGGCCGAGTTTGCATATTTCAATACCAAGGTATCATATATGCATCTGCCCGTAAATTACATAGCATAGACACATAAATAAATCACATCTATCTGTAAGACATAATTCCAAAACCTGAGTAGATTTGCCTCCCAGTATTCGTGAACTGTTATTAATCCTTTGTTCCCTTTAGAGGCTCATTGTTAGAGCACATTAGCACTGAAGATGGAAATTTCGGCTTCTATTTTCAACTGTAAAAACTCTGTTTTATGCATACGAATTATTGTTAGCCCTAGAACAAGATTTAGAGCAAAGGAACAAAGACCCATTATTTCCAATCATGCCAAATCTTGTATAGACTCAGATCTACCTGTTTCAGCATTCCATGTAGCCGATTTTGGCACTTATAGCATAGCCGATCTACTTCTGGCAGCAGCATAGCATTCAGGCTTGTTAAAACAACAGCTACTTGCCTTTAAGCACAAGTCGGCTACCTCCAAATAAGATAAGCCTTGTGGCAACTATCATTGGCTCAATCCACTGTAAACGATCTGTGTACAGAGCAAAAGAGCAAAACGGCAAGAAATGGGCGCCTATATTGATATTCAGCTCAGAGCTCTCCAAATAAACCGGCTACAAGCTCTCTGTTTCGGCAAAGGGAGAATAACTCTCTGTTTCAACAAAAGCCCTAAATGCAAAAACGAATTTAGGGTTTCAAACCAGTGTTCGAACCATAAAAGTTATAGTACATATATCCATTAATGCAAAAATATCCTAGTTCCCAAAAATGTAAAAATTTCCCCAAGTGTCTCAATGCAAAATTATTTTCCAAGTACCAATTTAAGCGTCGTAGCTCTTCAAGAGGAAAGAAGCCATATAATAAACGGAAGTCTCCGGTTCTACATGCTATATAAAGAGCCAAGCTTTTTAAGAGCTCCATTAAGCCATATGTGGTAGTTTAGAGCATTCGTCCCATAAAATTTTGTAAAAACCTTATTTGTTGCCCCAAAATAGTTTAGAAAAGGTACATGCAACCCATTTGTTTTGAGGGTTACATGTGGCACACATGCATGCCCCCATGTAACCAAACAATTACTTTATGGAGAATATAATATAATATGCCCATTTTCTAACCATGTAAAACAAAAATTACATTTGAACCAACTTGACCATGTTTCATGTTCATGCACCTATACCTTTATATATGCACTTAGAGCTAGATGTTGCTTTAGACACTTAGAGCTCCATCAGGATCTAGATTTTATGAGCTCAAGCATTTGGCAATGCAGTTCCAAAAGTAATATATCCTTCTTTTTCTTCTTCTTCTTCTTCTTCTTCTTCTTCTTCTTCTTCTTCTTCTTCTTCTTCTTCTTCGAATATGTTCTTACCAAGACTACAGTTATTCTATGCACAAACACATAAAAAATACCTCGTTCATGGTAAAACCATTTACCCAATATCCACCCTGGTTTTTTAGGCCAGGCCACATCAGGCACTCTCCAAACCAATTAATCATGATATTCTAAGATTTATATAGCCAGAAACCTTATTATTTCATATATCCAAAATATTTAAACTCATTCATTGTCATTTTGTAATCATCAAGTTCCACAAAAATATTTTCCATTCATTTTCAGTATTTTCATAAAGAGTATCAAGAAATAGCTTTATAATATAAGTCAAAATGTCATTGTATCAGAATAATACCTTGTCCAATAAACACTTGAAAATGCATATATAATAATCTTCCATATCTTTCTGTATCTTTCCACATATAATCAATATTAGACTGCTCTCACCAACGCTTTGTGATGCACTATAGAAGCTCATCGGTCTTCTCGCATCCAATCCATTTGTAACTCAAACCTCTGAAAGCAAATCAGGGAGATGATGTTTTGGTTACCTGCACCCAAACAATGCCAATGTTAGCATACACATGGTAACAAGACAATAAGCTGTAAAACATCATGGCTCTTCGCCCTTCACCCTTAGCATTCAGATAATTTATCCAAAATATACTAAGAGCAGATCAATATTTGGATCCACCTTTAATCTTGTGAATATTATGGTCAACTGGAACATGCTGCTTACCCCAGCAAACATTATTATCAAGATGTACCCTTATGTGGTCATGTATGCAACCATAAAGGAAGCATACTCCAAATAATTTATCCTGTCTACATAGATGTAAACACATTACTTCAGATTTTAAAAGGGGTTACAAAGCCATATGTACCTCACCCCAACACCATTAGCTGTAACAGGCTCATTTCTAAATTTACAGATCAGCCCATATCGAGCCATTAAAATGTTTTCAATTAGTGATGCAAGGCAGCTTTGCAACCTAGCTGCCACTAGACTTGCATAAATTACTATCGGAACAAAACATCCCTAAGACAGACATTTGAACAAATACAATGCCCTGCACAAAACAAATATGGAGAAGCTACCGCAACAACAATCTGCATAATCTTTCTAAACCAAGCAGAACAAGGACCTAGCTCAGTATATCACCTATTCTATTAGCATATATCATCAAGCAAGAAATATGCCCACTTATATGTCCCCGTTAGCATATGATTTACAGTGTTCAGCATGCAGCATCAAACAGGAGAACATTCCAACTAGCCTAGCACTAGTTCTAGCATAGTACTAGCGCTTGCAAAGCACTGCAATGCAGGCCACCAGCTTATATCAATGAATATCCAATGATCAATATTGTGTTAAGCAGCTTAGCTGCAATGTTTTCACACCTTTTTCTTGTAGAAAATAATGAAATGATAAACTAGCATTTTGATGTTTTTAAAGCATAGAACTGTCCAAGCAAACCTGAATGTGTTTCGCTCCAGATATCAACGTCCTTTAGCTCCAGATATTTGCCTCCTTTGCAGGTTCAGATTTTGGTTGATAACTCTCCGAACTTGCATCCGAACATGCCGGATCAAGAAAGGTATCATAGGTATGAAAATGCCAGTGCTTATCAAACCTAGCCGCATCAAGCCTGCGCAAACCCTACTCGGTCTGAGCACAGATGTATCATGCAGGCGGCCAATATGGCCGTTTTGGTGCAACAACCATTTCGTTGCCAAATATAATATTTGGTACAATTTATCCAAGCCAACATATTGTCAAAAATTTGCCCAAAAACTTGGCACAATCAAACCCATATCTATTAGGCCCACGAAGCCGGCAAAATTAAAGTCATGCTCATGCACAAATTTCCAAACGGGACTCTCTAGGAAAATGAAAGGCACAAAATATTCTTCCACAATTATGTAACAAAAAGTTTTCTATAGGATTTTCCGGGGTCATGTCATCAAAAATTAATTCACCTTTACCATGGTATTAAACCCATCA
Source organism: Isoetes taiwanensis (assembly GCA_021234155.1). NCBI lineage: Eukaryota > Viridiplantae > Streptophyta > Lycopodiopsida > Isoetales > Isoetaceae > Isoetes > Isoetes taiwanensis. Next base: position 1,435,158 of record JAJEKV010000029.1, on the reverse strand, counting down.
ACTTTTTGCCCACCTTTTTAGAAAAGCATCATTCACAACCTAAACATATAAATACCTAGGTCTATTTTTTGCACAAGCTTTAAATAATAACCCTAGAAAGGAGCAACTTGCATTCAATGCTAAAGCTTAAACTAATGGTTGGTCAACCATTTTAATTTTGAGCCCCTTTACACCAATTTATGTGTTCTCTCAAACCCTTAGGGTCCACACACATGCATGTTACTTGCAATCAACTATTTTTTGGAAAACAAGTGTATAACTTAAAAAAAAGTATCTATTAGAAGATAGAAATCCTTCTTCTTCTTTGAGCCCCATTAGATCATATCTTTCCACATTCCAAACTTTCAAGCTTTTCTTCTTCTTCTCTTCTTCTTCCAAGCAGTGGGCTTTTGGCAGATTGACTATATAATCATATTTGGATTGACTGTATAATCTTATTTGGATTGACTGTATAATCTTTTTTTGGATAATCCTGTGTCAGGAATTATGCTCACGATATGTGATCTGGTTCATGGTAAAATAATGCATGACAGCCCATTAAATTCCTGGTAGATAAAGCATAAATGAAGCACAAACTGGCCGGATCTCTGAGGGTGTTTTTGCAACCAGTGCAAATTCGATTGGTTCGAGATTTATTATCTCCACAAGTTCTTCACATAACTCGCAATGGTTAAATAAACCATTGTTTTATTGTCTTTACAAACAAGGAGAAGTAGCCGATGCATAATTACTTTTTGAAGGAATCGAACACCAATTGTTATATTGAAGACATCCACAACACCATTGTTATATTGAAGACATCCACCGGCACATTTCTAACTACAAGGTCATTTATCTTCTGTGGGTTCGTTTCCATGAATTCAGGCATTTGACATAGCTAGACTGATTCCTTTGAACTAAGACTTTGTAAAGTAAGTCAAATACCATTGTAATTGAGCATACAAAGCATTTAAATTTGAAAACTAAGTCGAATAACATTCTAATTGCGCACACACACAGCATTTAGATCTGCCTCTCATCTAAACTATAACATAATGCACACAACTAGATCTTTTTTAACTATTCTACTGCCAAACAAAATTCTAAACAATAAGTGAGTCGGTAGGACATGGGCACTGTGAATAAATATTTTTGTTTGACTCACTTGGGTACAGACAGGGGTTTGGGAAAGAGAAATGTTCGCGGCGGCCTTGGCCGCCGCGATAAATTTCTTGTATATATAAGGTAGATAAACTCAAATGGTTTCCAGAACAAACATTATACATTGCATAAATCTAAAAATCTGTAAAGTACATTCTTGTGCATAAGAAAGAGAGGAAAGGAGTTACGCTCTTGCATATTTGTCCAAAACATTTGTTACAAAACAATTCTGGATTCCAAGAATGAATCGCACAGAAGTGTCATATTGAACAAAGTTTCTTCTTCAACTTTTGTAGGGACCCAACATGCTGGAGTTCCTAAAATTTATATGAAACAAAGCACAAGAAATTTATCAGAAAGAAAGCTACAGAGTGTAGCGGTACTACTGACCTTGTTTTGTTTGAGACAGTACGTGTCATTATACTGAAAGCTCTACAAACAAGAAAATATGGCACCATAGCCAAACCCTCATTTCCTTATTTTACCTCTTGTCTGCCATATCCAAAAAGCCGCCAGATCTATCCTCTGTTTGCCTCAGACCTATGCTTGCAGAAGGTGAACACAAAAAGATGCCGGATTTCTGCCATGCCCTAACTGCCCGGCCGCGCACAGGAAGGCCATGTTCTAAACCCGGCCGCCGCCTGTTCGTGCAAAAGAAAAAAAAAAAAAAGAGAAATTGAAAAAAAAAAAAGTTATGAAGAATGATTGAATGCAAAGGTTATAGAAAAATTAAAATCCTTTTAACTCGTAACGGACATGGCATGTTGGATAAGTTGTTGGTTCTTTAACTATAAATCCTGGGTTCGAGTCCTTCTAAGCACTACTATGTGTTGTTACGAAGATGTTAGTTATTTGCCTACATGTCATATGTCATCCAAAGCAGCGCTAATGTCTAGTTACAAAAAATAAAAAATATAGTTTTCGTCTTTAAACTTGGCAAAGGCATTGGAATAATGTCTAGTTACAAAAAATAAAAAATATAGTTTTCGTCTTTGAACTTGGCAAAGGCATTGGAATATCCTGATCGCTAGAACAGCAGCCGGAGAAGGCCGCAAACCAAAACGCCACAGCCAAGAAATTATAGACATTCAGAGTTTGAATCTGTGACACATGGCATGGCATGATAATTTAATTTAATTTTAATTTAATTTATGTCTATTGCTCTCTTGGGCCTTGAGAGGCCATGGAGCCCAAAAACAGAGCTATTTACATCTTTAATGACAATAAGAAGGATCGGTGTGTGTCTACCGCCTTCAGGTATGATCCCAGTACTATGGGTGGCACTGTTAACAATGAGTAAAAATCATGTGCTTGTATACCATAGCTCTCTCTAATATGTGCATAAGCCGAACATTGCAAGAGTGCATGACACTCATCTTCTACGCTACCTGATGAACATAATTTACAGATTCTTTCTTCAGCAGGGATCCTGAACCATCTCCCAGTTTCAATCTCCAATATGTGTGAACTCGTTCATCTTTGGGCAATAATACGCTTATGTGATGCGGAGATATCCAATTTAGATATCCACGACTTACGTGATTACGTGAGATGATTGATATTCATCTTATACTGCATCATCCGACTGCCTGGATTCAACCATAAGCGTTCAAGTGCCAGCTTTTCCAAAAGGGCTCTTGCATCTGTTTTATCACTCGGCCAATTCAGATCTGACAGACCCCATTCACTCGCCCAACTTCGTAAATCTTTCATCCACCCCGATTGTTCTGAGCTATGCATAGCTTGGAAAGAAAGGCGTTCTGATGTTTGTTCTTTAAGTCTATTCACGAAATTCACTGAGTGAAACAGCGCTTCAAGCTCAAGTGGGAGCATCCCAGCTTCTGCTAGCATGATGGCATAGGGAGTCTGAGCTTTTATCCCAAGTTCTTCCCGCAAAAATATTTTCTGGACGGATTCTATGTGACACCATAGCACGGAGGATGTACGGACCCCAAATGGGCACGCCATACAGCAAGACTGTTTGAACCAAAGATTTAAACAATGCTTTTTTTAGGCCCCATTCAGTCAACGCAGCCTTATTGCATCTTGCAAGCATGCTGTACAGTGCTGCTTTTCCTCCTGCAACCCTTCTCTTCACACAGTCCTTCCAATTATATTTTGCCGAGAAATCAATGCCAAGGTACTTGTAACACTCTACTGTCTCTAATTCCTGTTCTTGATAAGTGAATTTCGGTCTATCCCTCGTTCCAAACACCATGATCTTGGATTTTGAAATGTTTACCTTCATTTGTTTTGCTGCACAAAATGATTCTAGGCTATCCAAATGTTCCTGTAACACATTCTTCTTACTTGCTGTCAGCACCACATCGTCAGCATACAACAGAAGTTGGACACCTAGTTTTGTACCTGCAACTGACCGTGCCTTCAACCAATCCTCTAGTTCATCAATGAAGATCCCAAACAAGGTTGGAGACAATGGGCAGCCCTGTCGAACGCCAATTGTACTCTTCACTTCCGTGTGCATTTCATGTGAGAGTTTGATTAGCACTTCTGAGTAGAGTTGGGAAACGGCCTCTCTGATCTCATGTGGGACTCCTATTTGGGCCATTCTTTCACCTAATCCACTTCTGGGGACTGTATCAAATGCTTTAACAAAGTCTATGAAAGCAATATAGAGCGCTGTGTTTGGGGATTTGGCCTTTTCTATGAGCACACAAAGATTTTGGATCCGGAACATTTTGGTAATTTAATTGTATGTATATATGTCACCTACAGTAGACGAGCATTCTGGTAATTTGAAACATGCAAGGGTGTTATGGTGATTACGTAAACTACTTTGGGGTAGTTTTCCCTATGTATAAACAATGCCATTCTCTAACAGACCCACCAGTTTCTTGCTCCGAAGATATTTTGAAATATGGACACGCATAAAATCATGAAATTCCATTGCCGATTTGTTCAATAAACAATTGTTAAGCTATTTCGCCCCATCACTTTGGTAGGACAGGTAGCCTTGTCACACTTGTTCCAGCCACAATCGTTGAACTTGGATCGTCAATCGAAGGTTCTGTACAGGTGTTTGGAATATCTGTAGCATCACTACTTGTTATAACAGTACTCTGAACAGGCAAAATCCTTAGCCTCGCTTTGGGCTCCGTACCAACTGTCTGCACTGCCAATTGATAACTTTCAACTAACTTGATCTGCAAAGTAATGGTGTCCATGGATCTTGGAAGCAATTCTACGGGCTGCCCCTTGGGAATAACAATGTGCTCAATGGCAACTCTTGCTTCCTAAACAAACGCACATGTTCAAAGAAACACAAGTGAAGAACTTGACCTTAAAATATTGAAGTCCTCCTTACCTCTAGAGCATCAATGTCATCTTCAATTTTCGACTTCCGGTCTTGCTGGCCTTTTGACATTTCATGACCTTGATTTTTCATCCTCCTCCTTCCTAACATGTGAAGTTTCTGGACTTGCCTTTGAAAATTCCATTTCCCATATCATCTTTATAGCCCTTGTCATCTGTGATAGGGTATTCGCCTGTAGGGCAAACGATAATTTCACTGCTACATCAAATTTCCATTTTAAAATGTCTTGCATGACTGACATTCTACCCTTGACATACATACATCTTTTGTTGAAATGACAGATAACAGTTGCCTCTTCTATAGATATACCTTAATAGCAAAAACTGGCAAACGCCGCAACTTGGCCACGTTGCGCACCCACATGTTATCTTTAAGCTTTGAACGTAGCATCAATACAGCATCAGCTATACCAATATCATCTGTCAAAAGAATCAAGTGCCGCAAGTCCAATATATCAATGACTTGCTCAATTAACCCTTTTGATACCTGAAACATTCAACATATTCAATCTTTAGCAAATGACCTTGCTCCATTCAACAATAGACACAGTTGCCTTTCTTAAAGTTAATGTGAAAAGTTAGAATTAAATTAAATCATATTAAGAAATTGACTGCACTTTACAGTCAGACTGATGACTTTTCATATTTTGAGATAGGATCGTAATTTGGTTTCGTCTAAAACCTAATAAATGTACATAAGAATCAAGGAAAACAGAGATTTCTACGAGAAATTAACCAGCATGGAGGGATGAAAAGTGGCTGTGGGGATTATTGATACTCGGATGGAAAATCAAATGTTAAACCTGCCTCTTTGTCTCTTAAGGAGAAGAAATGGTTAAAAAACAATAACAAGGCTTTATTCCTCATCAAGCTTTCAATTGATGAGATGGCAATATAAGCACCAATCACTTGGGAAGAATCCTGTTTTCCATGGCAGGATAAAACATAATGAAACAACACTATCATTTTTGGAGGGAAATGGTACAGTTGACATGTAGTAAAATCCTGTTTTTATGGCAGGACAAAACATATTGAACGCACTTTGATTGCAGGACAGATGATCAAAGCGGCAGATATCTTCACTCAGCCGCTTGGGAATGCAAACTTCAGGTGTACAATGGCAGTGGCTTCTCTCATGTTACATCAGCTAAAACTTCACATTGAGAGGAGTGTTCGAGTTAACAATGTTAGAATCAATTCATATCAGGAAATTGGCTCTACTTTACAGTCAGCTGATAACTTTTCATACTCCGTGATTAGGATTTTGTGATTAAAGTTTTTGCCTAAACCTAGATGTATAATAAGGACACGGGGACAGAGATCACTATGGCTTGTTTTCCCCTCCTTTATGCCCTCTTTTTTATTCTCTCTATGCCTACAAATCAACAACCGTGCAAATCTTGTCCTACAAAAATGACCATTCCCATTTGTTATAGTGAGTGTTCTTTCCAAAAACAATCAGCAAACAAGAAGTGAGAAGATGATACATCAATATGCGTGACCGTAGAAACTATAACAGCTGCACAATCTCTCATCTAAACTCTGCAGCAAAAAAACATCCAACCACCCATCTAATGGGACCTATAGAACCTGACAAGATGATACATTGTGCACGTTGATACCCTAAATCATAATTCCAAATACTTGAGCGTCAAGCTTTTGGTTCGTGCCTCTAGCTGGCTCTCTTCGATTTATTATTTGTATTGCATATCAGGCTTTGAATGGCTCTTATCTCATTGTTTTGGACAGCGCTCGGAAAGATCCACAAAACCATTACAGCCTGCTAAGCATGAGCTTCATATCCATAGGAAAAATACCAGTAACAAAGGCAAGAAAATACATTATTGTTAATTTCCAGCAAGAACTTTGTCTTTTTATCCCATGACACATCCTTGCCGGACATAATGGCTCTCAGCGTATGCAATCATTTGCTTATTGAAGACAAAATGCTATGGGTCCACCTGTAGAAACACCTCATCATGTCTTGCTGAAATTGAGATATTGCATTGGTGTGATGTTGCCTATCACTTGCAAGGGATATTGTAGTGCAACTATACAAACAATTATCAGTCTGCCACTGTCATTTTATGCCTTCAAGTTCAAGGCCAGCATAAATGCCTCTACAACTTTAGGATTAGTTTTGATTCCTTGCAGAATCACTATGCTATTTGAGCAATCTTTATAGATGCATTTTTAAGATAATTTGCATGAATGCCCTACTACTTTCATTCAGTCTCCTGCAACCCTGCATTCATCCTTTAGAATGCATTTCACTTAAAATGGGCATAGCAAACATTCTGCCAAACCCCATGACTTGCGCATATCTGCTGAAGCAAATTAAAGGAACTGGCTCCCTATTTCCAACGGGATGTGTCTTCTTCTTTAAAAGTGACTACAAGGCTAAATCTCTCCAGAAATGATCGCAAAACTGCCACTCGGGTAGGGGTTATAATGAAATGCTAAGCATTCTAAATATTTTTGAAAAAGCAAAAAGGTATAGAAACTTGTTGTTAAGAGCTTAATTTTGGATTATAGAATAGAATAGAATAGAATAGAATAGAATAGAATAGAATAGAATAGAATAGTTTTTTTATCGTCCACTGAGACCAATCGGCCTATGGGACCCAGAAGGAGCGCAGCAAACTTATTACTGTCCGGGTTAAAAAACCCCCGCCCCGAAGGGTTTTCGAGGGAAAAACCGTGGCAGTAATAAGAATCTTTGTCAAAGCGCATACAAGTATACATCATCATGAAATAAATGTGTATGTACATGAAGTCAAGTCGCGTGCCCGAGGACATAGCTGATCTCGCATGTCCATGACCTCCGAAGGTATGATCCTAGCATCCATGCGGATGCCGTGCTCAATGTCACATGTAGCGGTGGCAGGGCGACCAACTCGGCATAGCGTCCGGATTTGATCATATCTTTGGGCAACTTTGAAGGGTATGAGATCCTCAATGACTCCCATTTGGCAAAGCATTGAGCACGCCCCGGCGTGGCTCACCAATCCATCCGTCTGTCTCAATTCGAAGATGATGTGCCCCAATGCGAATGGAGGCAATGAGTCTGCGTCTTTTCATGGGCAAGTGGGTGCGCAGGTAGCATTGTGGGCCTCGTTCCAATGTGGGATTTATGTGGTATTTGGTAGTGTCTTTGTCTTGACTGTTCAAAGGGGCGGCATCCCAAAGCTTGCTGATGAAGCAAGCGTCAAGATATTGCCTCAAGCTATGGCGATCGCCTCTGTTTGCACATGTATGCACGTGCTCTCGCACATTCCATCTAGCCATCCATTGAGTTCTCTTTTCCCTCCAGCAGGCCTTGAGGCGTTGTGGCCCCATTGCCATGATATAAGCTAGTTTTGGGAGGCGAGCATCGTCCATGTTGACCACCTTACGAAAATAGACAATGTGGCGATCAAGGGCAGCCCCTCGAAGAGGCAAGAATCTCTGTTTCTGCGGTAGAATTTGATATGGGACTGTGGACTTCACCCCTAGTGCTCGTACCAAGAAGGCTTTCACTTTTTGCTCCAAGTCATTCCAAGTAGCGAGGGATACTTTGGGCCCCATACTTCAACCCCATATAAAAGGACGGGCTCCACTAAGACTTTGAGCAGGTGTGGTGATGGGTCCAATCATACAACTCCGCTCTATGACTATTGTTTTGCATTGCATATAGTGCTTTCCAGCCCCGCCCGTAACTTCGTAGCCGTATGGATGTGTCCCAAAGTGCATAGTAGGCGGAAACTCCACTCCCAAATATTTGTATGTGGATGCTACTTCCACATTACGCCCTAAGAAGCGGAAGGAGGGATCCTCGGATGTCGTGAAGATGATATGAAAACCACCTTAGTCTTGGCCAAGTTGACGCCGCGATATCGATTCGCTTGACAAAATGTGTCCAGGGCATCGAGATGTCGTTGCATGTCTGGCTGGTGTGTAAGCTAGGAGGTCCACATCATCAACATATATTAATTGCTTGATGATCTGGTAGAGAAGGTGAGCCCCGCCGCCCCCCTCTCCAATTGATCAATGTAAAGCCCAAACAATGTTGGGGAGAGAGGGCATCCCTTAGAACCCCGATACTACTATCAAATGGTTGGCTTGTCGGCCGCAACCCAGGCCGAGCATCTTTCATAAAGCACGTACATTGCATTACGCAAAATCTAGGAACCCCGGTTGTCGCTTAATCTTGCCCATAGTTTTTCCCCGAGGCACGGTGTCAAATGCCTTTGCAAAATCCACGAAGCAACAATATAGATCCCGACGGGCGGTTCTATTTGTCTTCAACCGAGCTTCGCAATGTGAAGATGTGGTCAATGGTTGAGTGTCGGGTCCGGAATCCGCTTTGGGTGAGGGCGTATCTCTCTTTGCCTCGCCTTGGCCAGTCAGCTGTTGCTCGAGAATCCCGGCAAAGCAATTTTGCAAACCCGGCCCGACCATGATTGTTGGTAATTGGCTGGGCGGTGTGGGTCCTGCATTATAGATGGGAACAACTACGCTATTGGTCCTTTGCATCGGGAAGCCTTCTGTAATGCCTTGTTGAACAAAGGCGTCAAGATCGGTATTATGGGCGGCCACGCCCACTTAAGCAATTACGCCGCATGCCATCCAGGTCCGGGGCTTTCCCATTGGCAAGACGCTGTAAGCCTTGTTCCACGTCCGAATCTGTGATTTCCAGCACTGGGCCTTCTTGCAGGGGTAATGCTACATGTGCACCCTCGTGGTCATTATTTGTTGCAAGTATTGCCTCCACCGCTTTCGGGAGGTGATGTTCCCCGTGGGGAACATCGCGGCTTTCTAAGAACCCTTCGCCAGAAGGTCCTGGGGTGATGTTCCAGGAGATAAAACATTTCCCTTTGATGTGCTGCAATGTACCTGGCTTTCTTAGCTTTAAGGAAGACGCGGTACTGTCTGACTGCATGTGGGCGTAAAGCAGGGTCTGTGACTTGGCGGAGCCAGCGTTTGTGTTCCTTGCACTCTGCATCAAACCATTGATTATGTGGGAAGGTTGTGTTCCTGGAGGTCCGTCGCGGGCGGCTTATCCCAAAGCATCTCTCTGCCGCAGTCCTAAGCACATCAGTCAGCCGGGCTGTCTGTTGCTCTAAAAACATACAGTAATCAGAAGGAAAGACATTCACTATTATATATGAAAAATCTTGCAAAAGTGTACGTCAACCACAAGTAAAGGCACATTATCTTTGAGTGTTGCACTAACCTCATACGGATACAAATTAAAAGAGGATGTCCTGGTCGTGCTTGGTGAGTGAATTTCTGCATCACCCAACTCAATCTCCTCATCTTCATCTTTATTCGAGTCATCTTGAGTGCTTAGACAATCCGGCTCTCCATCCATTTTTAGAATTTCAACTTTTGGCTGTTGACCTGCAATATGGCAATCGAGAAGAGAGTAAGTTGGGACACGTGTGCACCCTCACAGCCTTTCTTTTTTTGTATGGATCGCAAGATTTAGGAGTCAAAGAAAGCATAGAAAGCAAATGTTTAAGCAAGCTCATCATCTGAAAGATCTTGAAGGCACTTTCCTAAAGAGCATACCTGCAAGTAGTGCATCAACTGTAGCACCTAAACTGCAATGAATACGCCATTCTGTGCGTGAAACTATCTCTATAGCTGACGTGAATGCTGGAGGACCTTGCCTTTCTAGTATACTCTTAGAGATTCCCCTTCTCCTTGCCTGCTCATCCCCAAGAGTCACACTCTACACATTCATTCATTTCTTGGTACCAATTACTCCATCATCAGATGACAAATACAAAAACCTTGTGCAGTCATGATAATCTCATTTTTTGCCTGTGTACTCAACAAGTAATATAAAGTAGGTATTTTTTTGTAGAAATTACTCCATCGGTGATCAATACAAAAGATCGACCATATTGTCAACAATCAGCCCATAATGACCTGGAAATAACCAACTTTCCAACACAAAACTTAAGGTGCACTTACATCATCATCTTCATCAATGTCCATCTCGTGAGCCCGTTGCACATGCCGATCTAAAAGACCCAATAACCTCACAATATGATGCACTGGAACACTGCCCAATAGACCTTTTATATGCACAGATACAAGTTCCTCCCCCATGCATTTAATTTCTCCGAGACACAAGAATGCCCTTTCTTGGTCATCTTCTGCATCTGTTTTCTCAAAGAGCTCATGGGTCTGTACGTGGCAAACCCACATCTAGAAGGCCGAGAACTGCAGGTAACAGAGCAAAGGCACCGGGTAAATTCGAACAACCAAGAGAGCAGGGCTACTTGGCAAATTCTCATCTCCAATGCTACCTATGTATAACTAAAACAAGCAAAATCAATGAATTCATTTAAAGCAAAATTTGAAGGAACATAAAAAGCTAGCTCTTCTATCAGAAACGAGGGCAATCTTGCGGAGGAATCGAACCTCTAGAGGTATCAGGGCCACTATATTCTCATCATGAAGCTGTTCACAACCTGCAGTTACAAGTGTATATAGTAAATAGAGTACCAAGAAAAACAAATTCACATGTCCATGCTTTGGCCATTTCAGCAAAAAATATACACGAAATTATATGGTTCTTAGTCATCATGCATGATAATGGACACATCTTTGAGGAGATTTTTGTCAATAAACTTGGAATGTTCGTTTTGCTTCATAGTGATTTATTGCAGAGAGGCCTTGATTTTTTGGGTTGCTGCCACCACAGTTCTATGCGTTTCCTTCCACGTATCTCCGAAAACAAAAGTATGTCCATTCTAGGCTCCCAAAGATGTCTCTAAGGAAGCCTTCTTCTCTAAGAGCTAAAAGTGGTAGGTTTTCCACTTTAGGCTCCCCAAAATTCTAAGGAAGTCTACTTCGTAGTGCTGCTAGAAAATCACTTAGTAGTTTATGCTTCTCTGCTTCCTATCTGTAGAGGTCTATCATTTGTAGGATGATAAAGATGAAGAGGTCTTCATCGCAATAATGTTGTCACCTGGATGAACAGAAAGGATAGCATGAATGGATTCCTCCATGAAATACTGAATTATTTTTGAACTGTAAAGACAGATTGGGCATGTTAACTTTCTAGAGACTACAAATCTAAAAGGAATGAGGTCGGTTTTCTGCTGGTTAAAGATGTAAAGACACAAAGATATGTGTCACTTCCCAAACTCTTCAGTTTCTGATGATCAATCTGCAATGGACCAAAGATAAACTTCTCCAAACGAACAATGACACTTCATTTTAGCATATCTGACTTGTTGTGTACATATAGTTCACTTCAAAAGCTGATGTAAAAGCATGCAGAAAAGATTAGAGCTAAAAAAAGAAGTGAAGAATAATATTACTGCTTCCTTTTTCAAGGATGCCAACAAGAGTATTAAGAGCTGAAACAACCTCAATAGAAATATGTCCTGGAGGAACAAAATTCCAACAAACGCCCAAGAATAGATATGTTAGCACTGTTCTGAAGGGATTGCTGGTTTGCAAAATCCCCCATTACAACTTCTATAAGCAATTCAACCACATCCAGAATCAATCAGAAAACCCTTTCTATTTTGCTTATCATTCTTGATGTTTGTTGCATCAAGCTCAGAGGTTTCTTCTTCACACCCTTCAAGTTGTAACAATAGAGGAAAGAAAATACCAATTCCCCAATGTAGTAAGATGCCTATTGCATCAACAAGTACCATCCATAATTCTAGCTTCATAATTCTTTTGGTTTCATCATAGGAGGTGCATCATATAGGCACAGCATTCTCTATGGTTGTCCAGTATGAGGACCTGGGCTTTGAAAGAGAGCAAGTGCAGAAGAGATTTTTTATTGCTGAATTGGCAGTTAAAGTCCAGGACTCCATATGAGATGCTCCTAGCAGGAGCTGGTTATCTTCCAATAGAAGCAGAGGCATTATGTCAAACAATAGCATCGAACGAAGAAAATGAGCCATGAATGATCTGAGGAATCTGGATGGTTCAAGCAGATTGTGGAATGGGCTGAACAATGAAACATTAAGAAGATTGGCCTGAATCTTCTATTAAGGTAGTAAGGGACTATGTACAACAGAAGGTAATTTGAAAACTCTAGGAGAAGGAAAGTACAAAATGGGATTTTTACACGACGGAGATAAACCCAATAATATAAGGAACAAGACTATCTCTCAGCACCTATAAGTAATAGTGAAAGGCAATTAGTAGCTGAAATTAGATTGAGTTCACATCATTTCGTCATTTAGGAAGGGAGATGGGATGGCATTCATCTGGAACAAAGGCTTTCTCCATATTGTATGGATCAGATGGAAACAAAGGAACGTACATTTTTGGAATGCCCTAGCCGCAAGTATGTTCGAGCAAGTATGGGATACAGGCAATTTCTCTACAGACTTGCTCAACATGCTTCTATCCACTCTTCCTTGATACCTTAAAGAGTTATGAGAAGACAGAGGAGACGTTAAAGATATGCAAGTGGATCAAATACAGTAATATACAAGATTTCCAGAGTATAAATGATTTCGGCTCATTTTGTAAAAAGTTGTATTTTGTCGTGTTTTTTGACCTGATTATCAATGTCAATTTCAATTTCAACATGCATATACATCAGAATGCTAGTTGCGCCTTTCACAAACTACCTAGCGAAATATCATAATAAGAACGTGTAAGCCGCTTACCTTAGTTCAAAAAATTCACTTTGCCTGGTTCTGCCCCCCGTCTTCTTTGCTGGGTTCTACGTCATTCTTGGCTGGAACTAAGCACAGAATCCCATCGATCACCTGTGGATTGGAAATTGATCATATTGTTCATTTGCTCCCACACTAAGAAGCACTAACTCTGTCGCACATTCAAAATACTACACAAAGAATCATTTCAAGAAGCAAAGAAAACCAAATAATAAAAGACATTAAGAGAGTTACGAGGGAAATCACCATCAAAAGAAACGTCTTGCTGCACATGGATCACTTCCTCTTCACAGGGTTTCCACCAATGAACCTGATTGAGAGAATAATCAAACGTGTAAAATTGACATGTTCTAAACTTGCCGGATACAAAATAAAAAGGAGGTATATGACCTTCGTTCTACCAAGTAACATGGTAAAATAGGAGTAGAAGAGGTGAACAATAGCCAAAAGAAAGAGGAAAATGTGTATCTGGTGTAATCCATCACTTGAAATGAACGGCACCTTTCCCTGCAACATATATATTTGGCTGGCTTGAGCTGCCTTCAGAAAAGTACATATATGACCAACTACATTACCTTCTCATAGCATTTGCTTATTCCACCACCACCAGAAAGAAACCGTTTGACAGGCACCTCAACATGAATGCTGACATGTGCCAAGGAAACGGAATCCGGAACATCACATGGAAGCATATGCTCTACAAAACTTCTCTTCATGCACATATTGGACACAATAGGCTGGGAAATGGCGAGAAGCAAAGAAATAAATCCCATAAACATAAGCTCTGCAAAACCAATAAACCCATTTCACGGTCATAATTTTAGGAGAAAAAAATACAAGAACAACTGCCCATAGAACTGCAAGACCTTCTTTGACCTTTTCCAATGCCTGGCTGAGGGGGGCCTCTTTCCACCTTCTTAACATCTGAAGAAATCCAAGGCAATGAGAAGCATAGAAAGGGGGGAAAGAAAAAACCTACTTGTGGAAGCATACCTTGCTACACATATGAATGCCTCGTTCTACCAGAATTGAGACTGCCACAAATACGAAACAGACGATGGCGACATCCCATGTGGGTGTTACCTCCAAAGACGCGCTATGAGGATCCGTCATTGCCATTCCTCCATGTCTTCAAGGTCGGGTGGTGCAAGTAAGTAGTACGCAAGCAACCTGCGGTAGATCCTCAAGCGCTCCTAACTACCCTGCACATGTGGAATTTTCATGAATTTCCACAGCCGTAGATGAAATCCAACGCTTCTAACTGTATCCACGTGGACAAAAATCTTAGTTGGCAGCAACGTGAACACTCTAAAATTGCTTCAAAGTCTCAACTTGTGTTTGTGCAAACGTGCGAAAGAGAAATTGAAAAAAAAACGAAATTGAAAAAAAAAAAGTTATGAAGAATGATTGAATGCAAAGGTTATATAAAAATTAAAATCCTTTTAACTCGTAACGGACATGGCATGTTAGATAAGTTGTTGGTTCTTTAACTATAAATCCTGGGTTTGAGTCCTTCTAAGCACAATGTGTTGTTACGAAGATGTTAGTTACTTGCTTATATATTGAAGGATTGATTTGCATTGATTTTGAAATGTACGAGCTAGATTTTTCGTCTTGCATTTCAAATTACTTCAAAACAAACATAATTTGAAAACAAACGTGAAAAAAAAAGGCTTTAAAATATTCCTTCTATGATCATGATGATCCTCACAAGGTGAGAGCAAAAACTCATGTAAAGCAATTCGAGGCTCTAAGCATGTTAAATGGGCATGACGAAGACTCTATAAGTGTGTTGATCTTCCCAACAACCTTGCAGGGTGTAGCCGCTAACCTGATGTACTCAAATATCGACTCTATGTCTACATGGAATGAAATGAAAAGTTATTTTATTTCCATGTTCAAAGAAGAATTATCATATAGAGAATGTAGAAAAATATTGGATACAATGAAAATTGAGGAAGGAGAACATCCTCGAGAGTTTGCTTTGAGAATTCAAGATATAGTTGCAGAATTGCAACCCAGACCGCATGAAGAAGATATAATTGAATGGTATATTAATGGATTTCCATTTGAAGTATGCCAAAGGTTACAAATAGAAAATCCTCCTACATTAGACCAAGCAGTCCAGAGAGCTGTTGTGGTTAAAAGAGTTCTAGGCGCTAGGAAGCATGAAGAACTAGAACTAGAGAGATCTGTGCATAGTAAGGCACAAGAGATGAATGAAATGGAGGAATATAGACTTGAGGAAAGTTGTGATAAGAAACATAGTACACGTGACTATGTAAATTCATGTGGAAGTGGCAAATCTATGAGCAATGAGGTTGATCCATACAAAATAGGAAATGTTGAAATGATTCTTGATGATTTTATGAAAACCCAGGAGCTTCAAAATGGCAATATAAATGAAGTAGAATTCTTCAAAGTGGAAACTGAGGAGATATTTGATTGCTATGATATCAAATATATGTTTGATCGCCCATTGTATGAAAACAAGAAGGTGAACGATAAAATTGAGGAAGAAAATGTCAATATCGATTCAAATAAGGTGGAAATTTGGATTGAGAAAGAAACTTGCACTCAAGCAATTGAAAGGCACGTTACAGGTGATGAAAATTTGGCAACACATAGTGCTACCTATGATATTGTGAAAATAGCTCCAATCCTTAAAGAATTCCAAAGAGAAAATCTTATGGGCAAATGGGGAAGCGTGCCCATCATCAATAGATTATTTTGTGAAAAAGTTCCAAAGTTAATGCCGCTACAGGACCTCATATTGAAGAACTCCGAATCACAGAGAATGCAAACAAGTATGGCATGGAGAATGTTAAAGATATGATTTATCTTGAGCAATCCAAGTTCAAGGCAAATCCATTCATATGGACAAATTGTTATGAACAGGGCCATATAGACCAACAAGGAAACTTTATAGATGATTTCTTGACAAAGAAAAATATGTTTATTCATTATGGCACCCTTCAACAAGAACCAAAACCCAAAGTAAAAATCAAACATTCCATTGGGAAGAGTGATGAAAACCCAGGTTCTCATCAAAAGTTTGGGGGAAATATGTTAGGGGTTTTCCACCCTTTGAATGCATTAGCACTATGGCTATTAAATTTGAACATTATTGGCATGGGTCCACATCATCAAATGTTATTCATATTCCTATTGGTCCATGTCAGTGATCCTCCCACATCATTGCCAAGTCATCGATCCATGGGAAAAGGCACAAAGAAGAAACACAAAAACTACCCTTGGTCCATGTCATGTGCCACATCACTGCCATGTCATTGCCACCTAGGCCATTCTTGTTTATAAATAGGCATTTTACATGACTAAAGAGGGATCATGTATAGAGTGAGAGAGAGATCATTAGTTGAAGACCATGATCATGTTTGTTCTTGTTGTATCTTGTCAATTTCAATAAAGAAGTGCAGTTTGAGTATCTTTTGTGATGTTCTTGTAATGTAAGTGTGGATGTAAGTGTGCTTTTGATTATCTTAATTCTGGGTGAAAGGCAGAGTTAAAGTGTCTTAGTTTGTGTGCTGATGAAGGCCTTCGGGCCAAGTCCAAGGTCTTGAATTCTGTCTTGAAAGTGAGATTTTCCCTTAACAGGTTGCCTACTGCACCTATTGATTATTACAGTGCTGATCGAGCTGTTAATGAGAATGACGCAGGGGTCTATCCTATTGAATTTTTGAATGCGCAAACTCCGAGTGGGATGCCTCCTCATCAATTAACTTTGAAGGTTTGGAAAGACGTGCTATAGATGCCGAGATTGTCACTAGAAAGAATATTGGAAGCAGAGTGTTCATATTTAGAATACCTTTGGTGCCCAATAATGCAGAACTCCCATTTCAATTTGAGCGCATACAATTTCCATTGCATCCAGCTTTTGGTATGACAATCAACAAGTCCCAAGGCCAAACAATGAAAATGGTTAGTTTGTATTTGCCAAATCCAGTATTCAGTCACGGACAACTCTACGTGGCACTCTCGAGAGCTCAAGGAATCCAAGGCATAAAGGTACTCATTCTATCGAAGGATGGAGATGCTTCTGCAGATGTGGACAGATCAAGATATACAACAAATATTGTATACAAAGAACTCCTCTAAGTGTGAGTCTAATGCTTAAAAATCACATATTCTAATTTCTCTTTGTTCTCATTGTTATCTTTAACTTTCTTTCTTCCTTTTATTTTTATTACTTACATCTTCATCCATGTAGATAGTGCGTATTTTGGTCTCGTGGTATGTCTTTGGTCACGATGTCGCCAAATGCCTAAAGGGTGACGGGAACTACCACATCTCCCGTGTTACTTTTGTCATACGGGCTCTTGGATCATGGTATGACTGGGAACGAAAATACCATGCTCATGTACATGGGGTAGCAAGCGTGGAAATTGAGGATCTCATTGCAAAGCTCGAAGAAATATTTAGCACTGCGAGGTTGTCAAGTTGGAGCACTTTATCCAACTAATTGATTACTTCCTGTTTGCTCAAGTTTACCCGAGGGAACGTTGTTTACGCGGATGTGCTTTGAGAGAGGTAGATGGAGGATAGAGTACATGTATCTTTTATTGGATAATGTAGTGCTTTGCCTAACCTTCGATTGTTTATCTTTTTTTTATCAGATGAGAAATGACACCGTGCACTGGGGAATTGGTGTTTTGGTAGCAAAAGGACTCACCTGCATTGGAATATGTAATGGAATACTTTTTAGAGTCTACAAATCATTTCTTCCCGATGCGGTATCTGATTCCATTATACGAGCCTACCTTCGGGATGAGTTGTCTCATGTGCTTGATAGTCGTGAGACATCGTGGGCAGTTCGAATCAATGACTCGCCTATACATTTCACTTTTACCCCGGCTAAGATGTTATCTGTCGGAGAAGTAAAGATATCACGGGAGCATCCAACAAAGTACAATATTAGGCCCTTGGTGATGTGCGCCATGTGGAGATGTATATTTAGAGTTCCATCATGAACTAAAATACATCAATGAGCCAGGACAAGATTTTGTATTTTATATATTTTTGTACTTATTTCTTATTGATGTACTTAATTACTTCTAATAGTGACATTTTCAGCATCATTTTTGGATTTGTCTTTCCAGATTTTTGTCTTCAGAGGTAGATTTAGCTGTCTCCTACATTTCTTATAAAGCATTGTTTTCTCTACTGAAATCCATGAACGCAAATGCTACTGGCATTATACTATTTCAATAACAAAAATAATTACAAAAGCAAATAACAAAGTTTTACATATGGACGTTTGAGGCAGATATTTACTAGGGTGTTAAAGGCCAGGTAAAAACACGAGCCAGGACATTAGCCCGGCAATGTCAGGCACATGTTTACTAGTATATTCTTATAATGGAGTCCTTGAAGTGTTATCTATTAAACCTGAATAAGTCCAAGTTTTGTTGAATATGTCATTAGTGTTGCTGCTTTACTTTTCGGACGATATTCTGGTCGTCATTCTATTGATGTACCACATTGTGCAACACACGAAATCCTAGCCGTCCATGTGGTGATGATTGACAGCTAAAAGTGGGCTGGCCATTCTTTCCATATACAAGAATGTCCTTTTAAGGGACATTCTGGCGTAGAAGCCACGTCGACGCGCGTCAACGCGGAGGCGTGGAATAGAATAGAATAGTCCTCTAAAAGGACATTTTTGTAACATGAAGCTTTGGGTTGTTGAAATTCTGATATGGCACTATAAAAAAAAAACTTCGCCATTTTTTTTTTCTCTTTCTGCGCTTCCTTTTGTCTCAACTATGGCGTTGCCTTAGCCGGCATGATGGCGCTCGTGTTTTTGGTGCGGTTATGAGGTAAGATATGGCGCCTAATCTCTGTGATTCATTTTCCTGCACTTTTTCTTTAATTAACCTAGGATTTACTGTTGTTTTTGCAAGATCGGCCAAACACCGCCAAGAACTCGTGTTTTTGTGGATATTTTTATGGTTCCGGGTTGTAAAGATGCTTATAATTACGGATTAGAAGTTTTTTTGCCTTTCGTGTTTTTGGTGGGATTCTAAGGTAAGACATGGCGCCTAACCGTTGTGATTGATTTTTCTGCTCTTTTTCTTCGATTAACCTTGGATTTTTACTGTTGTTTTGGTCGGCCACATCGTCAAGAACTCGTGTTTTTGTGGATATTTTTGTGGTTCTAGCGTGTAAAGGTGCATATAATTCTGGATTCCGAAGTTTTTTTTGAAGGTGAGTGCATATTTTTTTTTCTAATGTGCTTTTATTCTCTTCTAATCTGATGTTTTACGCCTTCCAGGTTGTTCTTGCGACGTCTGGAGGTGGGAAATAGCTAGTCGTCATGATTACCTGTTTCTTTATGCAATTATTAGCTTAACCGTGGTTCATCTGACAAGGTTAACTGGTTAATAATTAAGTCTTTAGGAATGGAAGACATGCCAAGCTTCAACATGGTGCAGTTGTGAAACTGATCACTTGGACTTTGATCTGAACTGATTACTTGAACTTTGATCTGTTGAATAGATGTGAACCTTTTCTGATGCGAACCTGTGTAATTCCATGATGATCTGTGTAATTCCACGATTTTTTGATGATTTGTGTAATTCCATGATGATCTGTGTATGTGAACCTGTTTTAATCTTGTAATTTTGTTCAGAATGTAAAAAGTGTATAATGTTCACTTAAAACTATGTACTCTTGATTTTGTAAGTAAATAAGATCAGAATGTTCAGAAAAAAAAAAAAAAACTTAAGAATGTAATTAACCTAAAAAAATATAACTAAGTTGTAATTCCTTGATAGAATTGTGTACACGTGGCAGTATATTATTGAGAGATAATTCAGAATTGCAATAACCCAAACTTTACGGTAGGGGAAAGTCCCTCCGGGCTTGATTCCGGAGGGTCGGCCCGGCGGGACTTTCCCTTAGTCAGTAATATCCAATGGCAAATCTGCTAGCTAGGGGCTAACCGGGGATTGCATCTTTTCGTCCTATCGCGGTAAATGTCGAACGTGGGCATGTTATAGCCAGCCTTAAGTGGCAAAAATTCCAGTAAATCCACAAAAACGCTGTGTAATTTTTGTTGGCGTGATTATAACATGTGAAAGACACGAATATACCACGAATATGCCCGTAACTATATATAACATGACGGCGTCCTATATATAGGACGTTCGCTTTTTCGTCTAGCATTCTTTTTGGCAAGGCCTAGCAGCAGCCCCTCATTATTATTGGAGGTCAAATCCGTCACCTCACTTTGAAATGGGGCGAGAGAAAAGAAGCGGCAGAGCTAAGAACGGCTCCCTTCTCTCATTCGGTAGGCTAAGTTTTAAGTCCTATACGCTTCTCCATTTTTCCCATTCCGATTCTTCCACAGCCCTCCAATTCAATGGCAAGCAGTGTTTGCATGGTCGAAATTAGTTCTGATAGTGATTTAGAGACGAGCCCTGTGAAAGAGGTGTTCAAAAAAGAGCCAGCAATTTTTCTGAATTGCTTTCTTACTCCGCCAGAGGGGGATAATGCCTTGGCCAGAGGATGGAATATGATAACCTCGAGTTCCTGCATGGAGGTTCTAGAACCCTTTGGGAACAGGCTAGATGCTGTGGTGCATATGCCAATGTCAGTGGTATCAAATGAAGTAAATGATCTTGCTGATTTGAAGCAAACTATGATAGGAGAAAAAGCTGAAGTACAGGCGAAGTTGGTTCAAGGTCGCCAAGAAGGAGTCAATGAAACGTTGCCAAATTCATCCATTGTTAAATCCATTACTTCTCAGCTTGAAGCGTTAGTAATTCACGAAGATCGAAAGGCCGAATCAGCTATTGGTAGGTTGGTAATAGAAGAAGAGATAGAGGATGATATATTAAAGGGTTTTTTGAGAGACAATGTCAGTAGTCCTCATGCAGAAGAATCTGAAATCTTTGAAATAACTGAATCTTCATTTATATTTAGTGCAATTCTACGTGAAGCACAACAAGCAACAGTGATGAGCCTTACTGAAGCACTATGCAAATTTTGGTTAGTTATCATGACACAGGCATTGCATTTCAAAATTCCTTTACATCATTAATTCTGAGCAGTGTTTCCCCGTTTTACATCAGTGGTGACATTAGTGCAATTGTCAAAGTTGGTGAAGGCACATATGCAGAAGCTTTTAAAAGGAGTGGAAATGTTTTCAAGATTGTACCCATGGATGGGGATTTCAAAGTAAATGGCGAGATCCAAACGGTGAAATGGCTTATTACTCAGAAAGGTGGACTGATATTAAAGTACATCAATCTCAGATATATTGTTTGCAGACACTTGACAAAATGTATACGGAGATACGATTAACAAATACATTGAACAGACTTCGAAGCACCTCACAAAAATTGAATACAAGCAAAAACTTCATAGAGACCAAAGCGTAAGGGCTGTTCTCATAATTTCCATTTCTCTTTATATTGTCTCATAGATCTTTTTCTGCAGAATAAGGATCTGCGAGGGTAGCTATGACGGAAACTTAGTACGAGCATGGGAGGAGTGGGAGACTAAACATGGATCTGAAAATGACCACCCTATGTTGTTCCCAGAAAAGCAGGTGCCTTTCTTTCTCCCATTTCAAAAAGCATTTCTGAAAGCCCTTCTTATAGGCCATGTACCACTAGTTGTATGTTGTCTTCGTTCTTGCAGATGGTGGAACAGACTTGGAAAGTTCTGAGCTGGCCGACTTCAATGAAGCCAGAAGCATGCTGTTACAGGCATGTATTTCCTGCACCTTCATGCTTACACATCATTACAATTTGCTGATTGTTCCCTGTTCAAATAGGTTGTTCTTTCCCTTGCCGTGGCGGAAGAAGCTTGTGGTTTTGAGCACCGTGATTTACATTGGTAAGCACTAATTATTATTCTGCCCATTTTAGATGATAAAGGCAGGGCTATGGATGTAAATTTGATGGTTGGGCAGAGATTTTTCACAAAGATGATCTTTAGCATTAGTGAGAAGCTTCTGTTCATTAGAAACAGGATAGCAAGGGATTTGTGAACAAAATGTCATTGGCTCTAAGCATCAAAGCACCTTCTTACACATCAGTGAACTGGTGTTATTATACAGGGGAAATGTGCTACTGTTGAGAAAGCAAGACGAAATTCTTTCCTACACGTTACTTGGCAAACGTATTAACGTCAAATCATTTGGCCTACTAGTATCACTTATTGATTTCACTCTCTCCCGCATAAACATAGGTAAGTTTTTCAATTTTACTGGCTCTATTTCGATCAATACCATGTAAGAGACAAACTTTGCTTTTTATATAGGCAAGGAAGCACTATTTTATGACCTGTCAGCAGATCCAGCTTTGTTTGGAGGCCCGGAAAAGGATGTTCAAGTATTATAAAAATTCTGCAACCGTTCTGTTTGTTTTCATTTATAGGCATAAATGTTATTCATCTTGCAGTTTGAGACTTATCGCAGGATGCTGAAGCTGAGTAATGGGCGGTGGGAGAAAAGGTGCTGGATTCATTTGTAAATTGTGTAATCTAAGCATTCTAAACCTGAGTTTGTTGGCAGTTTCCCAAAGACAAATTGCATGTGGATTCATTACTTGGCTGAAATTCTTCTAACAAAGAAAACTTTTGTAAGCCTCTTCATTCAGAAGCTTGTTTATCACTTTTAGAGTAGATAACTAACTGTTTGAACTTTGTCTCCAGAGGTGTTCCCAAGAAGATAAACATCTTTTGCGTGATTTTTCAAATCGAGCTATGCTTTATGATTCTGCAAAGGCAGCATTTTCAGATGCTATCTTTGAAGGGTTATGGGATGAAATAGAAGATTTTGTATGAAAAAGAGAAGGAAATCTTACAAAATAAAGAAAACCTTATTCATGTTGCAGGGCAGCCAAAAGTCACAAGAGCTTTTACCACATGGATATATAAAACTTTTGTGAAGAAGGCACTGATACGGCTGCAGAAGTAGTTTTTTAAACCAATTGCATTTCCCTTTATGTATGGCAGCGTACCAGTACAGAAGATAGAGGCTTAGAAGCTAAATTGTTTCAGAAGCCAATGTCAATAGAATAGAATTGAATTCTATTACATCCATATCGGCCTGTGTTCAGTGCCTTTCTGGTTTTTGAGATATATCATTGAGAAAACCTGGTTAAGATCGAAAAAAGGTGTTTACATCACTTAAAATGAAGTCAGTTCAACTTTTTTGAGTTGGAAGGGAGGTAGTGTGGTGGCGCGCCACTGCTCAAGATGTTGGGGATGTAGTGCTGTTGTCAAGAGAAAATATTTGTACATAGAATGTCAAGTTTCATATCTGTGGGGCTGAAAATGCAACGGAATGCGCTTTTCAGCCCCACAAGCAGATCTTTTCACAGAGCAGGAAGTTGGGGAAGCACTATCAGTTATGGAGAATAATAAAGCGCATGATGTAGAAGGGCTTTGTCCCGAGTTATTTAAATGGGGAGGTCAGGGTACTCTGGCTGTTTTAACACGTCTCTTAAACCAAAGTCTGATACAGGGATTGCCGGATAATTGGAAGGTGAACAGGGTACATCCCATTTATAAAGCAGGAGATAAGAAGCAAGCTCAAAATTACAGAACGATTTTGATAGGATCTACTTTCACCAAGGTTTTGGATAATCTGCTTGAGAACAGGCTGAGTACTTGGGCCGAGGAGAATGCTAAGCGCTCTCAATACCAGGCAGGTTTTCGGAGAGATCACAACACTCTTGATCATGCATTAGCTTTGCGGGTGCTAATAGAGAAAGCAAAACTTCCGAACACTGCATTATATGTGGCATTCATAGACTTCTCAAAGGCTTTCGACACTGTGTCTCGGAAGGAATTAGGGGAGAGGATGATGCAGTTAGGTGTCCCTGATGATCTCAAAGGAGCGATATCCCAATTATATGCAGAGGTCTTGGTAACAATGACATGGAATTTTGATTCAATAATAAAGAATAATATTGGTGTTCGTCAAGGCTGCCCATTATCGCCCACCTTGTTTGGGCTTTTCATTGACGAACTTGACGATTGGCTCCGTTCCAGATCACTGCTTGGCACAAGATTAGGAACATATTTAGTGCAACTGTTGCTATATGTTGCTATATGCTGATGATATCGTGCTATTAGCAAACAAACAATCCACTTTGCAGGAACACTTGGATAGATTGGGAGAGTTTTGTTTGGCCAGACAAATGCGAGTAAATGTGGCGAAGACTAAAATCATGATCTTTGGAACAAGAGCAGGACCAAGGTTTGTTTACCAGGGACATCAGATTGATGTTGTTGAGAGTTTTAAATATCTGGGTATCGATTTTACCTAAATGGAAGGAATGTATCCAGAGACGTATCACAGCAGGTAAAGCAGCCTTATATGCTATGTTACACAAATGCTCGAAGTTATTTTTAGATGACTGGATGCTAAAAAAGACCCTGTACAAGACTTTGGTCAGGTCAGTGGTTTTATATGGTTCACCGATCTGGGGACCTAGCACATCTGCAAACTTATGGGGGCAAATTGAATCAGTTCAAAAGCTGTTTTTATGTATGGAGCTTGGCATCAAACAAACAATACCATATGCAATCATATTGGCAGAGACCGGGATGTTCCCCATGGAATTGGAGGCTTTGTATCAAACAATCAATTTCATGAATAGAATCAAAATGCAATCAGAGGATAGAATACCTTATCAAGCCATGACGGTTTCAGCAGATCAGGGATGGTTTCAGGATGATATGGCATGGGCAGCCCGATGGGGTATAACAGAGACAAACTGGCCAAAAGATAAGGTTGAGACCAGATCATTGTTGGAACGATAGGCAATTCGTGTTCTCTGGGAAAAGCAAGGGGCCGGATGCTACATTATCGAATGAAAATTAATCCAACGGAATTCTATAAAGATCAAAGATATTTATCAGCAAACATGTCAAAGCGGTTAAGACAGCTTATTGCCAGGTATCGGGTGAGCTCACACAGGCTGGCACTTGAGACTGGTCGATGGTCCAAAATCCCTATAGAAAATCGGTTATGTGAACTCTGCAATCTAGACCGGATTGAAGATGAGGATCATGTGTTTGCGGACTGTCCAGCTTATGAAGCAATTAGGGAAAACATTGGCGTCCACATAGGAAAATTCCATTCCCTATTTGCCTTAGATCCAGTAGATATAGGCTTATACATTAAAACAGTGGATGATCATCGATCTTTATTGTTGAAAATTAATGATGTTTCATTGTAATCACGCTTTATGGCCTTCAAGGCCCCAAAGGGCTCAGTAATACATTATTATTATTATTATTATTATTATTATTATTATTATTATTATTATTATTATTATTATTATTATTATTATTATTATTATTTATCTATTTGTAGTATTTGAAAGCACCCTGTTGACGTTGACACCTGAGTACGCAGCAAGACACCATAGTGGCAGTAGATTTTAACTGCCCATAGTGTTTTTGGGGTCTCTAACGTGCGTAGAGGATCTTTTTGGGTTGCTTGAAGGAAAACTAGCATTGAGGAAGCTTTTGTCCCTCATTCAATCAGAATTTATAATTTTGATTCGGATCGTTCTTGCAAGCAAAATTCACAGCTCGCAACATTTTGATTCGGATCGTTCTTGCAAGCAAAATTCACAGCTCGCAACAGGATTCGACAAAGAGAATTCAAAGTTTATTACCAAGTTATTACCACTTTTAACGAAGCACTTGGGCCGACCTGCTGACCTAGGTGGGAGAAGGCCGACCAAGTTGGGGATTTTTTGCCAACCTATCGACCTATTTTGTCAAAATTCAGATAATGCATAAACAACATTCAATACGTCTCTAATTCCAAAAAAATAGTAACTATAAACAAAATTACACCTCAAACAACTTTAAAACAGTCAATAAACATAATTGTACATAACTTTACAAAATTGGCACCTGTTCTGTATTGTTGAGAGTTATTCACAGATGCAGGTAGCTCAAAGATAGAGTTTTCTACCTGGTTCCTGTGCAGTGATTCCTCTGCAGCAACAAAAAAAAAAAGCTTTATCAGATAATACATTTAATATAAGAATACACTGCTTGCAAATAAAAAATAGAGTCACCACTAAAATGCAGTCTGCATAGAAATAAGAAAGCCAACACATACTAGATTCGTAGAAGAAACCACTGTGCAAATCAGTAGAAGAAGCAACCCCGGATAATCTATAATCTGCTCCTCTATAAAAAATGAAATGGTTCAGCAAAGATGGTATAAGAGGACAAAAAACACAAACACCTCGATGCTAATGCTGGTGGAGCTGGTCGACCTGATGCTGATGCAGATTGCAGTGGAGTAAGGCCACTGCTAGTGGCGTTTTGATCAAAATGTTCGTGTCTGAATACACCTTGTTGCAGCACTGCAGAAGCAATCGAACAGATTTCCATTGTATTCCTGTATTGTAAGCCTAGAAATAAAGAAAAACGTGAATAATGCTTACCTGCATGAGGATTGGGCTATGCTTAGACTCAAACAGAGAGTCGCTTAAACTCAAACAGAGAGTTGCGAGACTCAGCAAGCGATTCGATGGCCAAGCTTTACTGAAAAACATCTGTTCCGACTCCTTTTGGAGCAGCATGCTGCTACAGGCTCAAAAGAGGAAAAAAAAAAACTTTTTTAGCTTTTGACCCAATCGACCGTAGGTCGGATTAGGCCGACTCCGACCGGCTCATGATAATCTTAACCTGGATTGGGGGATCCCGGAGGACGGCATCCCCGGAGAACGTGTGATCCCGGAGGATAGGACCCCCTTTACTGTGCAGTAACTGCGCAAAAAACTGAACCCTTATAGGAAAATCAGGGAAGTTTTTGTGTGGCTTTTTCTTGCTCGATTCTCCTCCAAATCGGATGGCGTCTATGCTAGGGTGGTCATAATCAGCAGAAGGATAGGATTAGGTATTAGCGGAGGAGGAAGGAGGGCGAGAGCCGCAGCGATGGCGCTGCCCCAATCTGGCCAAAAAATGGCCTACGAACTGCGGAGTTAATGGTGGGATCCCATCCTTCAGGATCACACGTCCTCCCGCAATTCTGTCCTCCAGGATCCCCCAATCCAGGATAAGATTATCCTGGGCCGACTCGGGACTAGATTGGAAAGGGTCGGGATTTAGGGCCGACCTGATGTATTTCTTTAGGAATGAATTGCCATGAAACAACCAACATCCAATAAGGGAGATTGGAAAGATGTTTCACCAACTCACTTTTTATAGCCTTTTGATTTGCAGAAGATCCAAGTACAACAGGTAAGTGAATCATAGTTTGGATCAGATCAGTCCGTATAAAGTTCATATGGTCATGTGCAGGTCTGGAGTGTTGCTCATGCTTTCACATCCGTTTATATTAACCCATGTACTCTTCATAAATGAGGACAACACTGGACCAATTTCATTTAAGTTGTTTGATAGGATCCCTAAAGAGTTCCTGCATGTTCTATATGCTCAGGCGCAAATTCATTTAAGAAATGTTTATCTTTATGATCTCATGTTAGATTTATCAAGTTGATATTCGAGTTGTTTTATGCCAAATATACATCTTTGAATGGTCTCCTACTCCGTGAGAAACAGAGATCTATATACGATGTGGGTGATTGTGTTATACTGTCAATTTTTATTTCCATGCCTCTATGTGGAGGAAGTAAGCTTTGAACCTTACTACTCACGAATGGTATTTAGCACTACTCAAACATTACATCTTTGATGTTTTGTCTGAGCCTAAGATGTTGAGACAACTTGTTAATATCCCATCCAGAGACTTTTAGTATAAAGGGCGTTTTCTTAGACATGCATGTGTACACTTGTTTGGTCTTACTTTATTTCTTTAGTCTTATTTTAACCTCAAATTCATGCTCAAACTCTTGCTTGCCATGGCACTCATCTCAAAAATTTTCATCTTGCAAACTTACTTCTGGATTATTAAGGTTAAAACCTTCCATGATCAAATTTATTTCCTCACCTGCCACAACATCTACAGGCCAGACTGAAAAAAGCTTGGGTGTCCTATGCTAGAGAGGGGCTAATACACCATTTATTTTACCTGGTACAACATATGAGCGAACAATATAGCCACAAAAAAAGAATTACCCTCTGACAAAATGCTATGCTTACCATCACAAATATATGCAATCTCTTTCTCAATGCAGGCAGCTTTGTTTCATAAAGTTCACACGGTTTAAAGGGGGGCGTAAACAGCCGCGTGTGCTTAGGATTAACTATTACAAGCCAACCCATGGTTTCTCTAGATTATTTGCAGCTTATTGGACCTTTGACATGTAGATTGTTCCCCTTTGATACATGTGAGGAGCTCCCATATCCTACACTTATTCCATTGTCTGATAACAACACATGCTTATGCTCAATACCGTAGGTGGTGGATGAATTCTACCCACTCATGAGGATGAGCTTTGCATTGTCTGACTAAAGTGATTAAAAGTTCCATTGTCATCAATACACATATGAGCACACTCATCATGAAAAATATCCAAGACAACATTACAATTCATCTATGAGAAAAGTTGAGCTCATAAGTGCTTTACTGCAAATGATTAGCTGAATTAAGATTTTACAATCCATTTTAGATGGTGGTTGGAAGAAGGTAGGGTCAATAACTAGTTTAGCTTCAGTGGAATGGAGCTTATATTTACATGCACCGCTATTTCAATAAGCAACTTAAGAAACATTGAAGCTCAAGGGAGGAATGTTATGACGACTCTTCATGTTGACATTATCTCTTCACAAAGGATACTTATGCATTCCCTTGAGCTATATTGCTATGGGTGTTTGGGTTGGCTATTTACTTATATTGAAGTATTTTGCCGTACCTATGGAACAAAAATGGCCTTTGGAAATCTCAGATCTCATTTCATGTTATAGTTTGGCCAAAGATTTATTATCAAGTTTATAGCTTAACGTGTCATACATGTGAGGCAAGCTAATAGTAATCGGGATGGCATTTTGTGTTGTGTCGAGTTTGTGATGATCCACTCTGCACGTCTTGATGTTCATTTCAGAGCAACTGCGTGCTTCTACAAGGTGATTTTAACTATGGCTCTTCATGTATGGAATTACCTTTGGACTATTACGACATGATGCCATATATATTAAGACGATACAGGTTAAAGCAAGCAATCTTTGAGCTTTCCGCTTGTGATTGGACATGATTTTATTAGCTTTTGCTATGTTTTGCATTTAATGGACTTTATGGTTCTCTCGTAAGGATTTTATTGAAAGAAGTAATATGGTCCAGCAGAAGACTTCAGAACATAAGCTCTCACGAACAACAATAGTCGCAAGTTATGGCGTGCACCCTAAAATCTTCTGCCGAAGAAGATTCTTTAACGAAATAAACAAGGAGCATGACTTTACCTCATTCATTGGCTTTGATAGAACTATGTGGTTTCACTTTCATTTTTGAAGTTCGTTTTCATGGATTGGATGACACCTGCATTCCTTATAGGCGACTTGATACAGACCCTAAATATGAGTTTGGCTTTACATTTAATTTTAACTTTGTGCTCGCTTTGATATTTTGGAAATGATTCTGATGGGTAGGCCCATACAATATTTTAGTTTCATTCTACTTTTGGATTTGATCTTTGCATACAGTTTACTATGGCAATTTCCTAGAATAGATACATTCAAGTTGACGCATTCCCTACATATGACTTTGACTTTATGTTTAAATCTCAATTTGGAGTTGACTTTTGGCCTTCGAGTTAATTTTTTAACGGGTTGGCTCAGGACTCACCTATCTACATTCCCTAAATTAGATGGAATCATTTACAGAATCTCAAGGAACATAAATCTAACCGTATAAAATCTCAAATTTCGCATAAGAAGTATTTTGGATGACAACAACTCTGCACTCACTTGAACATACAATGGTCGGCCTCATACAATCCTTAAATAACAAGGGACTTGTATACATATGCAATGATAAAATATATATACGTCAACGTTGAGCCTAGGCCTATAAAGCCAAGTAGGAAATGCATGCAAGTCCATTCGTCAAGAAAGTTACAAGTGTGGTGCATGGATTAAATAATGCATGCATTTGCAAAAGAAAAACAAGAAATCCTCTCTTCTCCACAATTGGACCCTCATACGTTGTAAACCACCGGAAAGCAAATTTCCTCGCTTTTTTCATGTCTGTTTAAAATCGGTATTTTTTGCCTTGGCGGTTTCTGGCGGCGCCGCTTACAGTGCCGCCACAACTTCAATTAAATATAGTTCATATTATAAACTGACAAAAAGATCCCCATTCAAATCACAGCACAAATCACTGATATTTACTGATTCAAATAATCAAATACTAACCCAGACAAAATATTTGAATGATTTTAAGTAAAACTGCAGCCTCACGACTTCCTGATATCTGTGCCTTGTGGTGATCATGTCCTCCTTTGCTTGCCTCTGCCACTGGAGGAAAAAACAAGATGCAAGGGATATCAAATTCGTGAATAAAATGTATCATGTGAAGTTGGGTCTTCCACTGAATGGAATTTGGAGTTGCAGAGCAAACGCCGCCCATCTCTGCAAAAATAGTTAAGATAGATAGATAGTAGTTTTAAAGGAAGCATAAACTCTACATGGCCAATCTTCTCTGGGCATTTTTCCTTATAAGGCAAGTCTCCTTATAAGGCATAAATGCATATCTATTGCAAGGGAAGAAATGACGCTATACTGCTACCAGAACTTAAGAACCTGTAAAACATCAAAAAAATCATTAGAAGCTTCTCCATTTCAAGGAACGACAGCATCAAGACCAGTACACAGGGACTGAACTCAACAAACAAGAAATACATCACTGAGCTCCAGAACTGCTCCATTTCAAAAGAAAAGTCGCCAGACATGTAGCCTCACTCAACTATCAAGATCTCCAAAAACTCGCCAAGAACTCAAGCGCTTCGACGATCATGGAGAGCACCATGGGCGAAGCTCCGGAGCTCCATCATAGCCAGACGCAGAAAGAAAGAGAAAGGAGAAGTAGGGCTAAAAAAATACTACTTTCTGCCTCGTCACTAGAATTTCGCTTTCGGTGGCTTACTTGAGTGAGCCGCCTGGTTCTCGGGGTTTCCGGCGGGAAACTGGCAACGGCGCCACCGCTCGTGGCTAACGCCGTTTGCGACTGCGTCGTTGCTGGTTTCCCGCTGGAAACCCCTCCAACCAGGCGGTTCCCTAGCGCGTACTCACTATCCTTGCCATATAGTCCTTGCCATCTAATGGCATTGCCTTTCCACAAGTTTGTAACTCTTTTTTATTTAGTACAAGAAATTTATCACGGCGGCCTTGCGGCCGCCGCGAACATTTCTCTTCTCCAACCCGCTGCAAAAGAAGTTTTGTGCTAAGTCGAATATATCTCAATTCTGGACATCCTTGAGATGTGACTATAGAGATGTATGTTGATTGCAGTTCACATACTGTGAGGCAAGTCAAGACATGCCTGTTCGACCCCGTATTCTTTGCAGGAATGGTCTAGAGCGCTCAACATAGAATATTCCCCATAAACTACTGCAATCTAATGGCCTCGAAAAAATTTAGAACACGCGAAATGATAATACACCCTACAAATAATGAAATATTACAAACTGCCTATATGTAAAGATGAGACAATAGTAAGTAGATTTCAAAGTGGATTACAGTTTGTGTACATTCTCATATACAACTATAGTCCCGAGATTTTGTTTGTACATGACCACTTATACCGACAAATTAAGATCATGGTACCCAATGAGATTCAACATTTCCGGCCCTCGTTTGTTATAATAGGGCATAGCACCCTCGTTCCAGGGTGTTATCCTCTCATAATGGCGAAAATAGAGCATCCAATCCCACATGATCAGGCAATTCTTATCAACCTGCTACAATTGCATTCCTTAAGGCTTATATGAAAATGATGTAGGACTTTCATTACACTACAGGAACCATGGGCTCTGCATAAGGTTGAGCCACTAATACTTATATATGAATTTTACCATGAAGGTTGAGCCACTAATACTTATATATGAATTTTACCATGTCGGAATACTGTCCCCAAAATGGTCTAACCACTCTGAATCAACTCCCTTATTAGTGGAAGCAAATTTACAAAAAATCTAATCGGGAGATACAATCAAGGCACATATTTTGTCTTCAATATAGAATGGAACCTATTATCAAAGAGAAGGCGCGTAAAACCACTAGCAGGAAGTTCAATTCCAACTCCAATCAAGATCACGTCAACACTAAAGTCAATGCCACAGCCAAAGCCTAGAAAACCAATTGCTTCAAGACCAAGATCAGGACCCCAACCTATACCACAGCGGAGACCAACTCCAAAATCCAAAATGTACCGAACATGATTCCATTGCTCGTACCTCCAGATGAGATGAGTTATAGTCATTTCGTCCAGTAATATGAAACCCTACATTTTAACCCTCAAATTTTTGGTCGCCCTCAAATTTACGCACATCAGCACCCCACATGTAAATTTTTCTGTATTCACGTGCAGTTCATTTGAGACGGCCGGTTTGACGTTCCCCGAACTGCTGGAGCAGTTTCCAGCTGAGCGTCTCCAACAGCTTGACGTCCGGCAAGTTTTTGCCGGTGACATGTGAAGCGTCCCTAAGAGCTGTCCTCCTCCTTCAATTCCAGGAACAGAACTTCGACTGCACTGCCCCTATACTGGAGCTGAGTACCTCTGAGAGCATTGGTAAGAGGGAGGTGACCTTCTGGCGTAGAATCCGTAGCATCCCAGCAAAATTCCGTGGGGAATTTCTTGTAGAAGTCATTACGCTCATCAAGGGCTCGCGTCCACCAGACTTTTCTGAAGAAAAGGTCCCAATCTCTGTTACAGCTCTTCCAAATCCGTCTCTGGATAATGTAACAAATGTTACAGAAAAGAAGGAGAAGCTCCTTGCAGGGGATATGTTACGACAATCCCTTTTTCGGTGAAGCTACTCCAGCAAATCTCCATAGCTGCAATCTCTGAAGCGGCTCTGAAGCTCCATAGCTCGCAATCTTTGAAGCTCTGAATTGAAAAATCTCTGAATCTCTACAGGAAAACCTTGTCCGCAGATTCATAGCTCTATGAATCGGAATAGCTCGCAATCTCTAATCTCTGCAGAAAAATTCCAACTTGATTTTCCTTCTGGATGTTGAAGGAAAACTATGCAGAATGGATGCCAGCCATAGCTTAGCACATACGCTCGCTGCTTGGATCACAAGAAACTACAGCCCAGTAATTTTTGAACACATCGTCCGTCAATTGCAGGCAAAGGCTGTCAAATTTAGATGGGAGCTTCTGGCGGAGGGCTTGGAAGCTAAGATTTGGGTCGGAATCGATGAGAATGCCCTCTGTGCTGCTGGTGGTTGCCCTTCTTTCCAAATGCCCCCTTTGCGCCCAATTCTGCTGCCGGAGGCTTATGCTCCACCATGATTTTTCTTCGGACCCAGAAATAAGCTCGAACTCTTTATTTTTGTTAATCCCGCCATCGCCCAAAGCCAGACCACCAGAGTAAGCCCACTAGCCGCCATAGCCAATGCTCAGAACAACAGAACAGGGTCGTCAAAGGCCCTTCATTTTTCATCTTTTTTTCCCTATTTTTTCCCCCGGAATACGTGGCGGGAATCAACCGAATATGCCAAAAGCATCGCCCATAATAATTATATATGTTAAGATTAAGATAAGAATGTAACTATATCTATCCCCATCTCCATGGTTCCGTTGCAACTTCTAGGTGCCTACGAATAGCTATACTAATTTGATGCCAACTACATCATAACATTTTATGACACTATATGCATGTTGATATTTCTTGCTCTAGATTGCTTATTTGAAGGAATAGTGAATCATACTTGATGTTATTTTTCATGAGCACATTCTTTAAAGTTACAAGAAACTTATCGCGGCGGCCAAGGCCGCCGCGAACGTTTCTCTTCCCCAACTCGTCTACGCATGCTAGAACATGCAGAATTTGAACTTGCATTTTGTTGCTTTGTGTTCAGTGCCCGCACGATAGAAGAATATTGAACATAACGACTCGTTGTGAAATATGTTTTGCATCAAATCAAAAGAATCTAAGTTCCAAACATACAAAAAATTGAACTGTGTTTGAGCATGGGGATTTCTAACCTATGTAGTTGCCAATGCTGCGGGCACAATGGAACAAAATGGGAGAATATTCACCTTGCATGTAATTAGTGAAGGAGAAGAGAAGCGCTCACAATAGCTCTTCAAGTGATCTGAATGGGTTGAGACAACCCTAAACCCTTCTATTTATAGGATGGAGTTTTCTCGGATGGTCGACACATATGACAAATCTACGGTTATATTTATGCCAAGTGTCGACGTCACAATTTGCATGTAATTATTAATATCATTGGATATACATGGAATCCTAATGATATCCATTTTTTTAGGATAATTATGGATATATTTGGGATTGATATCTTATCCTATAATAAATATGCCAATCATATGAGTCATAAATGCAAGATTTAACATTTATATCACAATATCACATGTCAACTTCTAGAAGGTGTATCTCACGCGAATATGCCACGTGTACTTACAAATCATGTCAAATCGTACTTCCTATATTTTGATTCATAAATGCAATTAGAGCACGTGCGAATTTAACATTCATATCCCAATATCACATGTCAATTACCCACAACGTGTCATGAAAATAGCATCGCTGGTCAACCTCTCGCAATAAATGCATAATCACGAAATAAATGCCGGACCCACAAGCGTGTCATGAAAATAGCATCGCGCGGGTCAACCTACGCAATAAATGCATAATGAAATAAATGCCGGACCCACAGCGTGTCATGAAAATAGCATCGCGGGTCAACCTCTGCAATAAATGCATAATCTGAAATAAATGCCAGACCCACAACGTGTCATGAAAATAGAATTAGTAAGGAAGAAATTAGGCCGGGGCAGAAAAATGTATCTGCCTTATATAGGAAGGATTATGGAAGTGCAAAAAATATTTACCTGCACTTCTCTAGACTTTACAGGGGGGTCTAGCACTACCTCGCCAACCTCTATATGAGTGTAGCCCTACCTCATCTCCGAAGCCCATGTCCATGCCGACATCGTGCAACAATATTTTATAGTAAAATATGTTTAACATATTTCTAAAACAAGGTTGGAATATTATATGTAACTGACTCCTGTGTAGCTGAAATTGTAGCCTTAGCTGTAGGTGTAGAAGTAGACGCAAGTACAGGTGCAAAGGTAGGAAAAGGAGAAATATTTCTAACACAAGGTTGGAATATTACTTGTAACTGACTCTTGTGTAGTTGAAGTTGTAGCCTGGAGGTGTAGCAATAGACGTAGGTGCAGGCGCAGAGGTAGGAGTAGGAGGCAAGAGTGATCGATGGGCAGTAGTGATCTCTTGCTCTTGCTCCTCAGATCAAAGGTGATATTAAGCATCCTAGCTTCAGTGATGGTCTGCTCACGATTCTCAGCACGAGACCTCTAAGCAGCATCATCACTAGTACCATACAAGTCCTACAGTATCGCAATAGCCTGGTGCAAAGGATCGTCCAAATTGTCACCATCTAAACATGAAACGAACAGAAAAAGTAATATTTGAATCATAGGATTAGATGCAACATTGGATTTATATAATTTCCATGCAGGTTGCAAATCAAAAAGTAGATGCCTCAATTGACTACAACACGCAGACAAACAGATAGATCGAAGGTGAGTGAAGTGTGTATGTGCGTGTTGTTGTTGTGTTTGTGGGGATTCAAACTATGCTTCAAATCAAATAGAAATTAAGGTTGGAATTTAAGAAGAGAAAATAAATGAATGCCTAAGCTCTGTCAATGCGCCTTTAAGGAAAAATACTAGACCAAATATTTATTACCTATACTGAATGAAAAACAATCAAACAAGAACCAATAAGTTTTGCCAAAGAAGTGACGTACCATAATAACATAGATAGATCGTATTTTTTTACCGCACAAAATCACATGAAAAGGGTCAGCAGATGTTATGCATGCTTGGGTGTAATAAAACTAAGTGTTGAATGATTAACAAGTGTTCAAGCAGTAAGTGCAATTTTTATTTCCAAGAGAAATATATAACAAATGGTGTTAGATTGCCAAATCAATTTGCATATGCAGGTCGATTATAAGGATTGATTCGCCTTCCATCTCCAACTGAATATCAAGAAGCTAGTAATGTTAACTCACATCCTGCAACAGATGGCCTTGTTTCACATAATGATGCATAGGTCTTTAAGGAGAACCTTAACTTGTATCATACAAAAAATTGATGGTTACGTTACAGGTTATATTATCTAGGCAAATATTTTTCTGTAACCAATTAAATAACATTATGGTAGTTTCGGCTCCACATATATTCATTTTTGTAAAACCTAAATCTTATTTTTACATAAGATTTAAGTTTATTTCATTTATGTTAGCCCTTCAGTAGCCTTTACCAATGGAACTAGAAACTAGTTTTGGACTTGCAACATTCACAAATCCATTTTGTTGAGCACAATGCAAAGAGAGGATAGCTTATAGAGGTTTTCTGCTACATATTCTGAGGCATCTTATGATGATTATTGTTCTCACTCAGCCTTGTTGCTTGGGGATGGTTTTAAAGGAACATGTTCTTGAGAAATATACCTGAGGATTGGAATAAAGCAAGATGAAGATAGCCATATTGATGCAAAAAAGTCTTATCTCAGTATTGGCAAGCAAATATTCTAGCTACAACAAATAACTAACTCTATGTCTTCTGCAGGCTATCTTTTGCACTACATGCAAATGGATCAGAAATTGAAGCTTTTTCCAGAAATTTGCTAGAAAACAGAGGCTTGTTGTTATCTTGTTGGTGTCCTACTTCCTAAATGCTATCAACACTTTCAGATACTGTACTATACTTAAAGCGATAGAGGTGATCTATATACTGGACATATGCTAACCTGCACAGGTTGTCTGTTTGCTTATACTTGCATCATTGAAATTTCGAAGGACTGCCAGAGTGCAAACTCATTCTACACATAAAAGGGCAAATTTATTACGAGGTTTTCCATCTTCAGACAATGAATTTTGGACTGAGACTGGAGACTTGTTTTGGACGACGGTGAAGAAAACCACTGCTTAATTGAGATCTAAAGACTGTTTTGCAGATAATGCTTCTTACATGGCTTTCATTGCACAGCTCATTATTTGAACGCCATTGAATGCATGAATTTGGCGTTCAAGTCCCTCTAGATCTTGGCTACTTGAGTACTGTGTAGCTTAGGCAGCATATAAGAGCCCTCACAAAGTACACGGTTCAGAGGCTCTGCAAACTCATGCTTGCAACCAAGTTCTCTACACAGAGCTACCATTGTTGTGCCTGACTTAAAACTTAGTCTTGCCCTGTGAGTTAGTCTTGACCTATGAGATAGGACACACTTGTACAACCAAACCAACTATGCAAATCTACATTCTTAAATAGATGGGGCCATAATGGCTTTGTATTGGCATGTATTACCTAAACTATGGATTTGCTGGATAAATTACACCTTTGCACTATGAGTAAGTAGTTCCACCAAGGGACACTTAAAACAACCAATCAGACTCTTGGTACATTTAACATACTCTGTGCAATCCAAGGCAACAAACTTTGAATATTGTAAATGGATTCAGAGGCAAAGTAAAAGATAAGATAGATGTGATGGGATTGCATCAACTATTTGCTGTGTTGAGCCAGAGAAAATTGAGATAAAAAACGACGAAAATGGTCTCAGGACATTTAAGATGCTATCACCCTGGCAACAATTTGTATAATGTAGATAGTATACCTCAGAATAACGCAAACCAGCTCCCCGAAATTAACTCCACAAAGATAGTGGTGCTTCCTAGTTAATTATGCTTTACGCATGTACAATAACGGATCTACTTGTACATAGAAACAAAGGGAATTTACATTCTGCTTCTGTGTTCACAATGTTTATTTGCAGGAGCTGCAGATTTCAGGAACTCTGTTGGGGAAGATACTTGAAGCCAGATTTTTTACAATTCCTAATTATACATGCATTCTCCGTTAGTATTAGGGTGGACAAGAGAGAAGGCTCAATAATGCCTTCTAGATTTTCCTTGAATTTTAAAG
Organism: Isoetes taiwanensis; assembly: GCA_021234155.1. Lineage (NCBI taxonomy): Eukaryota > Viridiplantae > Streptophyta > Lycopodiopsida > Isoetales > Isoetaceae > Isoetes > Isoetes taiwanensis. Next base: position 1,396,935 of record JAJEKV010000029.1, on the reverse strand, counting down.
ATTTCAAGAGATTGATGAAGGCATCCAAAGCCAAATCTTTTACAATTTGATGCCTAGTTCTTTAGGATTAGGGTGGATGAGAGAAGGTTTTCGTTGGTTTCCTCATCAAAGGATCTGAATCATTAATACTTTCCTGGCTCTTGTCTAGCCTTTGCCATCTAACTTTTAAGTTTCTAGGAAAACACCTTACTCATTATTCCATGTACCCATCCTCCCATCCATGTAATTAGGCTAGATTGCTCCCTTGGAACTACAGCTTGTAAACAGCTCACATTTGTTAAACTGTTGCTTCCGAATAACCCAAATTGTAGCAGTGACCTGATTCTCTTAAAGCAGCAAACGAAAATGCATTTGAGCTTTCCAATCCCCAAATATCATGCACCACAACTTCTGATGTGTTAGTGCAATTATTATTAGGCTGCAACGGATTAAACTCATTTGCATATTACATATCAGATATGTCAGCCTTGAAATTATGTCAGATATTACAAAGAATATGTCAAAGACATGACCACACACAAAATGCAGCCTCTCCTGAAACATTACTAATTCTATAATTTTCATGGAGTTAGCTTAGGAGACTAGCAAGAAATGAAACACCACAGTTTGGTTACATAGCAATCTCTATTCATGATGATTCGCTTCAGACAAGTTCACTTTGAATCATGTACTCCCACCATATGCATTTGCGCATGGAGATGAGAGAAGACACAATATACCATGAAACTTTGAAAAACCTAAAAGCTGGGTTTTGCAAAATATGCTCAAATGTAGATAATATTTATATAAATCTCCATGCAAATCTTTCAAAGAAAGCAGAAAAGAGGATGATAAATTGGTAATTCACTAGACGATAGCCCAACAAAGAATGTTTTAAAAGCTTGCAGTTCCACAAGCACAAAATGATGACCACATTATGTATCCTTTCCATGAGAAACTATGTAGTTGCATCCCTTCGCTTGGCAGATTTCTTTTGCTTTTTCTTTTCCTTTTCCCTTTTATTCTCATGGTCAAAACCTTCATTAGTATTACCGGTGCTTGACCTACATAATTAAAGTGAAATCTGTTAATATGGTAAAGGGAGAGCTTGACAGAGCGTTTCCTAATCCACAATTGAATCAGAATATTTATTGACATATGGTTTTATGTGTGCTGATCTTGTCCATGCACAAACAGCAGCGGCAAACGAGGGACCAGCAAGCAATATTCGATGATCCAATATGTAGCCAAGCAATGACAGCTATAGCACTAAGAAAAGCTGCATACTTCATGATTATAATGTTCTAAAATAGCCAGACCTCTTTTGACCTATCATAAGAAATCATGGAAACTGGGGAAAATAAAGTGAATCCATTCTTTAAGCATTGCCCTCAAAGGATGCTGGAGCTAACTAGAAAATGTGCAATTATTTAATGTTAATTTACTTGCACAAGATTCGCTAGGATAAGCTGTATTGTTAAACCAAACGAAGCAACAAGCGATGAAACCAAAGATGGAATGAGTCCTAAACTATAAGATAAGTAAGCTTCTCCAGCCCGTGCAAAAGGTTTGGCTAGAATGTGCTAGATTCCACCGAAAATACAAATGGTCTTCTCTTGATTAAGAAAATAGAAGTGCTTGAAAAGTTAAAGTACTTAAACATGGCTGTTAAAACTCACCTTTCAACTGTCCTTCTCTTCTTCTTTGGGCTTGACACCTCTTCGACATGCCTTTCTTTATTTTGTATAAGCCTACAAAATGAAAAGAAAGAAGCAATCATGTCTTTATTAGTGCCAAGAAAACAGAGCAATAACCTCAGAACTAATATGATCAACTACTTTATTCCATGCTGTAAGGCTAGTAGCTATTATTTCTCCTGAAAACTGTAATTATCTTGGAAATTGAAGCAATACCTCTCAGTCTTCTCCTTTTTCTTTTTCAAGCTCAAACCTCCGATGGCTACCCGAGTTCCATTTTCATCATGGCTTTTGGTTTTGAAAATCTCCTCCTCTTTTTCTGCTAATCTTCTCAGTCTCTTACGTGGTTTAACTGGAGAATTTTCTTCATCATTACCTTGTAATTTGCCTGCAATAATGCAAAAGCTCAAATAAGTGATTGAAGGAAAAAATCTAAAATTTTCAGGGTAGATATGCTTGAATCAGGACAAAGAAGGGCATCAGGATAAAGACAACCAATGTCTTCTTCTTTACTATGATCGTCCTCATACTCGATCACATCATCATTCACAACAAAATCAGAATCGCTCAATAGTTGTTAAGGAATGGTAGGAAAAACATCATTTCAGATATCAGATAAGTATGTTACACTGATGAAATAACATAAACGGATACTAGGAGTCTTCATCGGCTGAATAAGAACACTCATCGTGTGAGAAATCGTCTCTTTCTTCAAGTTCGTCATCGTTACATATAAAATAACCCAAGAGATGGACGCTCGTGGATCCAGTAATAGAAAACTCTGCATCTTCATTGATTATAAGATCTAAGAATACAGATTCTACACTCCCTGTTCTTAAAGAGCATATGTAAAGTGTTGGGCCTTCTTGCCGACAGCATTTCACCATCACTCGATTGTTGACATCTGACGAGGGGCTCAATGTAGCCTGCAAATATCAACAATATCAAGATACTTAACAGTTAATTTACAAAGAAATTATATGTACCTGAGTGAGATGGAGCTTTCTGCCCCCACATTTGTATCTGAAGGAATGCTGTGGTTCCAAAATACTGCCCCATAACAATTTGCGCAAGTTGCAATTTTCCATTAACAACTAAGGAGGGTGATTAAAAACCAGCTTTCTGAGCTGAGAAAGCGGATTCAGATCAAACCATCTCTCTGAGCTAAGAGAGCGGATTGAGATCAAATTTGTAATTTCCCATTTATCGTAGCCGCTTCAAACGTTACGTTCATCGTCCAAAATAATAAATTCCATATTTCGCCAATTACGTGGCAAGGGTGGCTTTTTTTTTTTGTTTGCCAACCGTGGGGAGCTATGGTTTGAAAATAGGTTGGAAAATCAGCCCATTTCTGAAAATTTCTAGCCCATCCTGAAAATTTTCCGATTGCTGACAAAATAAACTGAAAAATGCACTAACATTAATTTTTTTTGCTAGTCTCAAATTCCAAACGGGATTTTTTTGTGGCGCGAACAAAGTTGCCTCCATTTGATCACACATAGACTTCCATGAGGGATTCTGGAATTTGTTTTTTACGGACAATTGGATCCCAGCATAATGGTGAGAATATGCCAAATCAACGGCGTGAGATTTTACGCCTCACACCTCCATATATCTTTTTTTTTTTTTTTTTTTTTTTTTTTTTTTTTTTTTTTTTTTTTTTTGAAGGAAAGGAAGGATTATATTAATCATAACTTAAGTACATACAAAATAAGGCTCAAAGCCCATATCAGAGAAAATTAAATATAAACAAAATGACCAATTGTCCATTGGCAACGAGAAAAGTCTGTCAAAACAGGATCATCTTCACAGCCATATGCCAGGGATGGGGGAGACAGAGTTTTGGGAAACCGTAGGGTAGCAGCTAAACTGGGTAGGGGATAAGTTCAAGAGAGAATCGGGATAGTGGGAAGATCAGGGGGAAAGAGTGTGTAGCATTAAGGGGCATTGAAAAACAAGGGGGGCCATCCAATTAATCTCAACCCGGGGGGGGTCGCCAGCGATAACTCTTCAATGGGTACCGGATAATATCCAATAACACACCACCGCAGACCTCACATCCGCCTTTATGGTAGTAATACATAGACCGCAAGCAAGAGAATTGCCTTTCGAAGAAGTTGGGTTGTTGGCTCCAATGAACTTGTGGAGAATATGTGCATTGTATGCTTCCTTCAAAGAAGAATTTAAGCCTAAACGTAGCTCGACAAATTTTGACGAGGCGCCCCCGAATGGTGGGTAGGAACATCATCCGGTAGGATTGATCCTCTCGAATACACGAACCACACCGCTGTTCAAAAAGGTCGCAATCCACAAAGGCATTCAAATCAATCAGAGAGTCAAGATGAATAGTAAAGAAAGAAGACTTGAAGGAGCCCCAATTCAACCAATCCGTATCAAACTTCTCCAATTTAAGGGCCTTATGAGCCATAGCACATCTAATAAGTTCAAATTGGAAATTGAGCTTCATCCAATGAAGGTCACACTTCCTCGCTTGCCGAGCCACATTATTCCTATGTTTCCAAACAATCCAGAGGGCTAGTTGTAGGACTGTGCAATTGACACTGGAATTCTGGAGCTGAAAGAATTGAGAAATACTGGTTATGGAATCGAATTCAGGGATTTTCAAGCCCGACCGAGTCAACCATCTCCAAAAGTCCTGGATCCTTTGGCAAGTGAAAATGTGTAGCAATGATTCATCATGATTGTTCAGAGTGGCGAGAGGGCACTATGGGAGTCTTAAAGTTTCTCTTGATCATGTTAGTGTTACTCGGGATAGCATTGTGCGGGATGAGCCGGAGAACACTTTTATCTTAGGGCAAGCATAGGATTTCCAGCTAGACTGGAGAATTTTCTTGAAATTCTTGGAAGATAAGCCACGAGAGAGGCATGCTTTCGCTTTTCGAGGAAGGCATGCATGGTAAATCTTAGAAACTTTGTAGCTCCTTTTAACCTTGAAAAACCAATTCGAGGGGGAGTGACTCTCCCCCTTGCCATCTTTGCCTAAGAAAGGGGAGTAGGTGAGCACCACTTTCTTATAAATCGATCCGTGGAGTAGCACCCCCTCCAACTTTCTTCTTAATTATTTCCCAAGGAATCCAATTTTCCTCATCATCAATGAGGTCTTTGACATGCAAAATATTAGCAGAGTGCCATTTTTTGTAACATGTAGGGTGACGAGATAGCCATAGCAGAGTAGGAGGGAGGGGCCATCACAGAGGAGAGAATATGGAGGTATCTCTCACTTGAATTGGACAATTTGTCATGAGTAAAGTTAGCGACCACATTCTCCCAAGCTTTAAAGATACTTCTAAGGAGAGGGAAGAATTATTAGTGCACATTTGAACTCATAGAAAGCGTAATCGGGAGCCTGGTGCTTAAGGGAGGGACTTCCTAAAGGTTTACTTTTATTAATCCGAACCTAATAAAATCCATAGCAGGAGATTGGAAACCAGAGATGGCTTTCCACACATTTTGGCCCCAAGCACTTGGGCACGGAGAAATAAGGATTTACATCCCAAGCCCCCGACTTTTTACTATGAGTCGGTGATCCCAAGCGTAAAGATGTGTACCTTGCCAAATATACTCTTTAATACATTGCTCAATTTTGTTATAGGAAGCCTTGTCAAGAATCAAAGCCAAGAGAAATAGACATGGCTACTAGCAAGGACAGAGTTGGCAATCAAAATCCTCCCGGCCAGAGACAAAGAACCCTTAAGGAGGATAAGCTTTTTCCCGATCCTATTAATCGAGGTCGCCAAGCAATCTTATGGGACATGTAACTGCAAGGGGAGGCCTAAAAGAGAGGTATTGGCCATTAGGAACAAATTTGATGCCATGTGTATTAAGGTGCGGATAATGAGCCATCAGCTAGGATGGAACATTTGGCAAAATTCAGGTGGATCCCGAGGCAAACACTAAATTTAGAGATGCAAATCCATAAAATTCTTTATATTGTCATTATCAGCTCTGAGCATGGTAAAGGTATCATCAGCATATTGAAGAATGGAAAGCTGTTTATTGGAATCAGGCATTTGAAGGCCATGGAGCACACCCTTGTGTTGGTAAGAGAGGACCATTTTAGTAAGAATTTCAGCAGCAATTATAAAGAGGTAGGGAGCCAGGGGGCAGCCTTGTCTCACCCCTCTTTGAATGTGGAAAAAACCAGTAGGAGTCCCATTGACAATAACACATGAAGTGGCATTTTGGTTTAATCCCATAATGAGCTTAGTGAGGGCAGGATGAATGCCAATATGGACCATGGCTTTCTCTAAGAATTTCCAAGAAATACAGTCATAGGCCCTTCTGAAGTCCAGCTTGAGGAGGATACAGTTTTGTTTGGTCAATCTATTCCAGTGCAAAGCCTCATTTGCAGCTATATAGTTATCCAAAATAGATCTGCTGGGAAGAAATGCAGATTGACAGGCATTCACTTTTTCATGGAGGTGAACCAAAATTCTACCAGCTATAATCTTAGCTACAAGCTTGTATAAAGTTGTAGTCAAGGAGATGGGGCGCCATTCATTGGTTTTAGAAGGGGATTCAGTCTTAGGGATGAGGGAGATAACTCCAACATTGAAGGTTGGATAAATAGTGCTGGCTCTCCAAACCCCCTGAACAAATTGGATGATGTCCTCCTTCATAATAGGCCAAAATTCCATAAAGAATTCAGGTTGAAAACCATCTATACCAGGACTCTTTCCATGCTTCATTTTCTTAAGAGTTTCAAAGATTTCAGGAAGTTCAGGGACTTCCGTCCAGTCATCATCCATCTTATCATTAGGAGGACCAATGATATCAAAGACTTCCTGGATTTTACAGTCTTCTATCAATTCATCTTTAAAAAGATTAGTGTAAAAATCAAGGAAGGCTGAGGCAATTTCCTTCTCATCTGTAAGAGTGGAACCTTGTTGATTCAATTTGGGTAATGGAGTTATTAACCAACCTGTTCCTAGCAATTCTAAAGAACATTTTAGAGCTCTCATGATCCAATTGATTGTACATCTTAATTTTACTCCTAAGGGCCATCCCTTTAACCCGGGTGTTCTTCAAGAGCTTTGATCTGAATTTCTAATTGTTCCTCTCTCAAATGAAGAGAGTCATCCCTAGGATTGCCTTCAAGATCAGATCTAATATTCTTGATTTGTTCCAACAATTTTGGACATTATAGCTTTCCTTTTTCGAGCAAGGTCTTTTCCCCATTGTTTCACCCGGTCTTTGACTTTCTTCATTTTATCATTGAAGCACTTCATGGATTGGTGTTGGCCAATCTTTGGCGAGAGAGAGGTAGAAAGAGGTGAACTCTTGACAAAAAAGACTTCATTTGGAGCGAGAGGTGTTAAACTTGAAAGGAGTGTTCTTGCTCCTAGGGCCAATTTTCAGATCTTTAGTGTCAAGGAAGTGTGGTTGGTGATCCGAGATGGTGCTAGCTATATCTCTCGGTAACAATCTGGTTGTTGTAGCCAGACTAGCGAGAATTATGGATATAAAATCTGTCTAGCATGCGAAAAAGTCCTCTGATCACCCTTTCTCTTGTTGCTCCAGGAGAACTTAGTGTTAGAAGATGGGACATAGATAAGGTCTTGGTTGGACATCCAATTGTCCCAGGAATATCTTTCATTAATGGACATGTTGATTTTGTTGCCAAGCTTCATATCACTATGAGGGGTATTATTGAAGTCCCCAGTAACCACCCAGTTGTCAATATGCTGGTGCTGGCTCATCCAGTTGTTGATTTCACGCCACATGGGCTCTCTTTCATGGGGGTCAGTTGAGGCATAAATATTAATGAAGGCAACTTGGCAGTCCTTAATTTGGAGGGTGACAGAAAGCCATCTGTTGGAAGGGCTGATATAGGTACTGATTAACTTCTGGTTGTACCAGAAGGTGGCAATCCCCCCTTTAGTGCCATCAGCTGGGATATAACAGGAAGCCATCCCAGGACGAATCCATTCACCCAGATTTGCTGAGTCAAATTTGGGGAGTCTATGTTCTTGAATCATAATGATATCTGCCTTGAAATCTCTCACAGTGGCAATAAACCTTCTCCTTTTAGTGGGGCCTTTGATACCCCTCAAGTTCCAGGTTAAGATCCTCATGCTGGAGGGTAGGAGAAAGAACCTGAGAGAAGCTTAATAAATAAGACTTCTGAGACCATGAGGTGAGGCCTTACTTCGAGTATTATAAGTGTGGAGGTTCTCAGTGCTCCCAGGGGACTTAGTTATGGCCCTGCCTTTCATTTTCCTTTTTAAAGATCTAAGAGATGTATTGGTGATATCATGTAAGGGACTGCTACTCATATCTTCCTCTGAATCAGGTACAATTAGATCTGGTTGACTCTGGTCAAGGTTGTCCAAGGTGTCAAGGTTCAATTGCAGAGCTTGCAGGCCATATTCAATACTCTCTTTCTCAGTATTATGGTAGGTGGACTGGACAAAATCACAGTCAGCAGAAGAGGTAGGACTATCTTGTGTTGAGGGGATAAAGTCCTTTTGTTGGTCTTGTGTTTGACTTATCTGGGAGTCAAGCTGTGTGCTCTGGCAAACAAGGGAGTGATCACTTACCTGGATTCGCTCCATCTCCTTATCTTCAATCTGCTTGCTTGTCAAAAGACACTTTTCATCCACAGCTTCAGAGACAATCCTGCTCATCAGGTCCACTGTAGACTTTCCATACTTTTTATAGAGTTCAGGCAAAGGGGTATGGTGAGAAGGGGGAGTGAGTTGACCAATGCAGACTGTGGTATGATTGAGTGGATCTACTGAGAGATCAACAAAGATAGACCTGGAGGGGGAGGTGGGAGAGGTGGGAGAGATGGGGGTAACTGGTGTAAGAGAGGTTGAAGAAAGTGATCCTGTTCCCTGGATGTGCAGTGGTATTTGAGCCAAACTTTGTATGTATCCATCCTTTCCTTGTGGTGTGAAGAGATCATTGAACTCCTCACCAAGATCAGTTGAAGAACCCTGTAGAATTTTGAATCTGTTACTACAAAGGAGAGGGGAGCCAGTATCCCCCTTATCAGGCGAGTTGACCAGTCTCACAGGCGAGACCTGCTCAAGCAAATTGTGTTGCATATCTTCTGTAGCATCATTGACCATGTGTTCCTTATCAGCAGATAGTGTAGGTTGAGAAGAAGATGGAACTTCATCTTGTATACCACCATCCTCAGCTACAATTATTGTGACTTTATCATATTGCACCTGTTCTGGAGGTTTGTGCTTATCAAAGGTTTTAACCATGGTCGAGGGGTTGAATGAAACACTGACCCCTTTGTTTAAAACCTTCACACAACCTTTAGCAGGAAAAGAATTCAAATCATGGGATTTGAGAGTCTCTTCAAGTTCCTTATTGGCTAAGGCAATCTTCTCCTTAATGATTTGTCTCCTTCGAATTCGTCTAGCACTACCGTTAATGTTACCACGATTGCGAGCAGAGTCGTGTTCTACAGTTGAGGTAGCTTGCTCCACGTCAATTGGTTGGACAGGCATCGGGAAGCACTTTCCTCCTCCATGCAAACGTTTCCTGCAGATCGGACAAACAGGAGGCAACCCATTCCATCTTAAGAGCAAGGATTGGTCAGTCCCAAACATATCCTGGAAAGTCAATTCAAGCGGGATAGGTTTGAGAAGATCCAATTGTATGAATACCGTGGGAGGCCTGTCAGGTCTGCGTTCCGTTGATATGAAGGAGCCAATAGGAGAAAAGATAGTTTTTAAGCATTGGGGCTCCCAAAAGACTGGATTAAGATCATGCAGGTTAACATATGCTGTGTGCATGAGAGTTGATGGCTTTAGTGGGTTAAAATGATAGGACCATTTCTGGAATTTAATTCTAAAGCCAAGATGAGTGAGGTGCCCCATCTTTAAGATGTGCTCTCGGTGACTGTGTTCGACAGAATTCGATCATGAAATATGGGAAAACGAGTCCGTGAGATAGCGAGAGATTTGGATCGATTTAGATAAAGCACAAATTTGCTTGGACACATTCCCTAAAACAATACCTTCCTTTTCGGCCCAGCAAATGACAGCATGCGAAGAGAGAAATTCAAACCTTGAATGACAAAGCTCAGGATTCAATTCAGTACCTCTGGAATGGCGGTAAGTCGGTGGATTGTGCTTCTTCATGGTCAGAATGTCTTGTTTAATAATACTGTCTTCCTTAAAAGGTTGAGCTCTCCGCATGAAAGTGTTGCTTGAGCTGGCATTCAGTGGAGCATAGCAGTCCCAGAAAGGTCTATCCGGGAAGGAAGATGGAAGAGCGTTCTTTGGCGCCATCGGTTTAGCAACGAAGGTTGTGAATTCACCAAATTGAATCGGAGTTATGTCTCCTTGAAGCAGCAGCTGTTGTTGGGCTAGAATTTCTTTCTGTTCTTCAGCATTTAAGGAGCAGAAGGTATTTAAGATGGAGTGCATCGGGGGAGATAATCCGCCCGCTAGATCCGGTGGGACCATGATAACAGAAGGATGGAGGGAGTCTCAAAAGCCGTGAGGAGAATTAAGATGATTGGAAGTCAGAGAAAGGGGAAAGTTGGCAAAAGACAGAGGGGGTACAAACGAATTATGCAGAGATGAAAAAGACTTTCCAGGGACGTGATGGGACCCAAAAAATCCTAGATCTAAAGATGTAATGTAGATTACCTTACCTGCTTACCTCGATTTACCTCGATTTACGAGTCTGATCACGATCGAACCCTAGTTAGGGTTAAGCATGACCGTGGTAGCGCTCCGCCTCCGCCCTTCGAATCAATGCGATTCCACACCTCCATATATCAGGATGCTCCCCATATGCCCCAAATATGTATACGAATAAGAATGCATAAAAAATAATAGCACCTAAGGTTCCCACACTCCCGAAGTACGTATGGGAATAAGAATGCATGAGAGATAATAGCACCTAAGGATAGCTACGAATGCGTAAAAACTAAGAGCATCTAACGCTCCCATATGAATCCAACCAACCAACAAAAAGTCAAAGTGACACAAACGTATATATGAAAATAAAGGATGCTCTTATATATCAGAATGTACAAACGAACCAACAGAAACTAGTGACACAAACGTATATGCAGATAGAGAATCTTATTATATATCACAATGTGGAAAACAGGGCTACAACATAAGTGGAAAGCTCCATGCACGTTGTTCCACAAGCATGACGGCACAACAAGCTAGACCACGGAAATAAACATGAGAAGGAGGATTCGGCATGACTTTGGAGCCTCGTTCAGATAGACAATGCATTGCAAAAACAACTGTACAAGAGTAGCTTCAAGAAACCAGGGAGTCTAGGCCTGCATAGTTCGAAATGCTGCTCTACCAAGGCACTCTAATGCATTCAGATGCCTTATCAGTGTGGCAGATTCATGTGCCCTCGGAACGTCCTGTGTTGCTTCAAGGATACTTTGAGGTCATCCATGTCCAAACAATGCAAGGCTTCATCAAGGCGTTGTACCGTATTCCCAAGAGTTGTCTCCAATTCACGAATGGACATCATTGTCTCCTTAGCTAGCAACTCCACATCCACGTGCAAATGAAAGCATTCTGACTTGCCATCAGCAGCAATATGCGCATCTGCAATGTGATCTTCATCAGAATTAGTGTCAAGATTCACGACCAGGCTAAATATCCCATCTGGATCTGCCACTCCTTCAGTCTTCTCTATCTCCTTACGAGCTTCTACAAAAAAATGGAATATGTACATAAACACGAAGTGTCAATATCAGCTAGAGAGCAACAAAAGTGTGATCCTCCACACCCACGGATATGAAAGCGTCCCATGGCTGGAATTTGGCCTATTTACTAACTCTGGAGAGCCCTCGCCATCATCAATTCCATCATCACTGTCCATCTCACAGGCATTGGCCTCGCTAAGACTCACACCAGCACGAGCATCCCAGTAACGTCTTCTCCCCTTACCAACTCGTTCTAGGGGTACAATTCCAGGAGGCAGCCAAACAATACATTCCTGACATCTCTATGGGAGGCATATGCAGGATCTAGTGTCAATTTCTAGGCAGCCTCAACATGATGCTGGGAAATGAAGGCTATGTTTATTGGCAACACCCACGATCCACTGAATGCAAATTTCTCCGTTTGCAGCATCCTACAGATGGTTTGAAAAAGTGAGGCACTGATGTGCCTACGGCCACAGTACATATGGAAATGTCTTTCTTTTGCAAACAAGTTACGATTATAAAGAGTGACACAGATCTTAATTTCTCCAGCCCCATATAGAGCATAGAGATTCTTACCCCTTTCAATTTGATCTGCTGTCACATTCTTCATGTGATGTCTGTGATGGGGCTTACCCAAGTCCTTTAGGTAGTGGCCTATCATTCCCTCATAACAATGCATCTTTGTGTCCTTGAGGGCCTTGAACATGATAACTGCCCCAGCAGGTTTATGTGTGTCCCATCCGAGGCTCTTTTTCAGCCTCAAGTTTATAGCCACAGGACTAGTGAGAGCAATTCTGAAGACGGCCTGAACATGGAGATGGTCAAGTTTGGAGCCCCTTTCCAAGCTCACAATGCCCCCTAGGCAGTCAGATTCCAAGAAACTACAAACAACAGTATATATTGACGCCCACACATCTACACCGGCAACACTGACGGTGGCACTAAGATCCAAGGAAGAGGCCTCATCCCTGGTAGCAGCAACATGTCTTAAGGGCTTGCTGATAACTTTTTTCCTCATTGCAAGCTTCTTGCTTGGGGGAAAACTTGTTTTCCTGGACCTCTATCTACAAACACACGAGTTGCTGTGGTAAAATTGGGAGCTTTGGCACAAGGGTTGGCTAGTTTAGAAGGCTGCACAGAAGCATGAGGCCTCACAGCTTCATGCAAGAGGCCCCGGGTATCTACAAGAACATATTGCTCCACTTCCATATGGGAGCTCTTGTGGAAATTCGGATCCTCTGCAAGGCTAAAATCTTTCCACAAACTCCTACAAGCAGCAACAGCAGGCCTGCCCTTTGCATCCAAGAAGCCTTTTCCAACTGCCCTTGCAAGCTTACGGAAGAACATCTTCTAATCTTGTAAAAAAAACTCAAATCTTACCTACAGTACCAACAGACACCGCAGATGCCATCGCCAATCAGAAACACAAATTCCAGCAGCCCGATTTGGGCAGAGGCTGCATTTCTAGACGGTTGTAGACGGCTCTAGCTGTCCAGGCGTATACATCGGGTTGTTTTTAGCAGCCCTCGTGAAGACACGAGCTGCTATTTCCAACCATGCAGAGCAGGTACAAAAATGAGCGCCTCCAAACCATGGAGGAAAAAAAAAATAGAACCTCCCCTTTTTCAGGCCAACCTATGCCTAAATCATAAGAAAGAAGTATTTTGGGGGCGTAATAGGATAGCTTGACTGAAAGGACTGACAAATGGATGTTTTGGGCCTGAATGAATAGGTTAGCATGATGCGAAGAAAACGAGGTTGGAAAAAATCATTCTCGGCCGGAAATAGAGGCTGAGCATTGATTTGAGGGTGCATAGCGTTTGCTTCTGACATTCTAGGAATTCCTTTGAAAGGTCATTGAGAAGAGCTTCGTGATGTCCAGTTCTTTACCATGGCACAAAAATTGAAAAAGGAGATTTTTCCAATGTTACCTCAAAATGTACTTTAATCAGTAAAATGAAATCTTGCTCTATGATAACTCAATAAAAACAAGAAGACACTACCGATTGTGAAAACCAACAACATAAAATAACTATCGGTCAACCCACAGTGCAACATCACCTTTTTTAATCAAAGTCTTGTTTTATAAACATCTACGACTCTTTACAGGTGCAAACCTGGTTTGCATGATTATTGTTACGAATAATATTCTTTCCCTACAAAAACTTAGCAACTCCATTAATACTTATTTTGTAGCATGTTTGTTTTAACACCAATACTTGAGAAATGCTAGCTAGAAGACAGTCTAGATGTGGCAAAGAGCTAGTTGGACAGGGATGTGTATGACCTCTACTATGGTTCATTTTGACTGATTTCATTCGCTTGGTGGCCTTATATATAGATTATCTTTCTATTTTTTCCCTTGTTCGGTGCTATTGTCAGCACCCTCGTTATCAGCCTAGGCGCCACTGCCAAGACGGGCATGACCCTCCCTAAACGCACACTGAATTTAAAATAATCTATGGTGGCTGCAGACGTTGGACCCTCTAAAGGTCAATCATGAAATCTTTTCTTTTTGGATCTTCCACACCTTAGCTGCTCTGAATATGGAGAGAAATATGTGATGATGACTGATGCTCCTTTCAATCTTCAAAGAAAGATGTTATTCTTGCACATCAGAATGGCATCTCAGGCTAATAGGTGAAGACAAATACTTATGCTGGCTATTTGACTGGTTCGTAAGTTTGAAGAATCCACATGACTTTGCCACTTATATCCAACAGCAACAATATGATACACACAATTCATACAATATTATCATAGTTCAGGGCCTAAAATTCCAATATGGTGAAGACATTGATACTTTTATGGAGCTATTGCAACAGGGGTTGCTTATTAGTTAAGAAGCCTAGCATCAGCGTCAAGAGATTCATCATAATAGAAGAATCTAGCGAAGAAACAAGGGTGTTGCTACATCTGGTAGTACACGAGTCGAGGACATGACTTTGCAGAATCTAGTGTACATGATGAGTGTGCTGGTACATCTGGTAGTAAATAAGTCGAGGACATGGGCACAACTTCATGTCGAACTTAGACAATACAGTTATGCATTCACATATTATACTTGTATATGCTCTGTAGATGTAAAATTGATCTGCAAAAGGAATGTTAGAAATTTGAGGTTACAATTCTTAAGCTAACTGATATAGATCAACAGCAAGAAGAAACAAATTTATATGTTTAAAATGAAGGTTTGGGGACTTCTCTTAGGTTCTACACCATGTGGCCTGGACTTTTGAAGTGGTCGAGAGAGTAAAAAATACAAATACCCAAATAATTATTTGATTTATTTACAGTCCAAGGTTTATTATTTAATCCTTATGGGAGAGCACAAGCACCATAAGGATATGCATAGCAAATAGAGTGGAATGGCCTTGCAATAGCAAGAGAATACTCAACAGCAACTTCTGGTGCTGAAGCACATGTAAACCCGCAGAATTATTGGAAGAAAAGGTATTCATGATATAGCAGTACTATGATAGCAAGTTCTAGATGACATAAAGTGTGGAAGTTTAGCTCTAACAACAGACTCTACTGGTTACTAATACTTCTTTATCCCAGGAGCTTGTACTTGTTGTGGCAACCTGGCAATTTCATATAATAATAAGCTGATTGGTTGTGCCACCTGCATGATGCTCACTTTTATAAACATCAATCTAATTCCGGTCCAACACATGCTTCTCTCAAGTGCAACCAAGAGCATAGTATGGGACATCTTCCTCATTAGGAAGAGAGAAAGAAGCAAAATTATCACCAAATTGTACGTCATCTTGTAGCTACTCTACCTCATTTGGGCGATATGAAGCACAAATGCCAAGCGGTCTTCAGAGGCGAATGCACTCATGTTGCAGGTCTTTATCATGCGAATAAATCTCATTTGCATAATCAGTACTTGACATCTAAGTTACATCTTGATGTTAAGGATGAGGTTTGAAGTTATCTCCACCTCCCTTAGCATTATCATCTAATTACATTTTCTTTTTACTATAGTTTCTTCGTCTTAAAAAAAAGAAAAAAAAAACCATTGATCTAAACTAGCATTCGCTAAACTGGACATCTGCCTCGGTCAAACCCTTGGCAATATTATCAATCTAGACTACAACCTAAGTAATAATCTAGTACTCATTATCTTTCAATCTCAAACCCAGTCTTTCCATAGTCAATTGCAACATTGGCATCCTTAAACCTTTATCTTTGTATAATGTGTACAGGAAATAAACAATAGCCTTAGAAAATCTATTCTATCTTGAACAATTGCAATCTTATGCCAACTTATACAATTTGTTCACAACAGAAACAATAGCCTTATCACCTCCACGTTCTAGATCTTTTTCTTGATTAAATACAGAGTCAAGCATGTCTATAATACTTACATTTCTTGCCACTGCATTATGATCCTTACATTTCCTGCCACTAGTTCTCATTCAAACTTTTAAAGCCTTAACAATGCATTGCTGAATATCTAGCCTCTAGTCTTTTGCCCTGTACTTCGTCGGGTTACTTCTTATCCTCCTTCTTCCTCTCATTAATGTTAATGAAATGACTAGATGTGTGTGTTAACATTCAGGCCTGCTCTACGCCTCCCTGGTTTAACATTTTTGTCGCAACATCTCACTTTAGTGCTATATACAATTTCCTGTTATGAACTTATATCTAATGAATAGTCCAGTTTTCATGTAGTCCAATGTCTTGATTCTTAACGAAAACAGATTAAGGAACTATGTCATGCATAAGATTCAGAAATATATGATCAATTATTTATCAGCCATGTATGAATATAAGCCGAAATGAATTGATGTGATATAAAATACATTCTGGTAAGGGACTCGCAAAGAACACACTGATATAGGCTTGTCATTCATCACAGCAGCAGTATACAATGTGTGGTAAAATCTGAATTGGGAGCTGACCATAGAAACAATGTCTAGCTACCCCATAATGAAATAAAAAAATATGCAAAGGCAAGAGAGAGGACAATGGTGACTTCTCATCGGGATAAAAAACTCCGCCCTTTCGGATTTTCGAGGAAAACCCTAATGAGAAATGGTTGCCAACAGCCTCGAGGATACCTTGAAGAGCAAGGTAGAAAATTGGTGAAGCCAGTCCAAATGCGCATCAACGTCATGGAATGTGTGAAATCTGGAACAAGGGAGAACTTTATTGAAAGCATTTGCTATGGCATAATATTCTGCTTTTATTTTAGATGAGCAACACATCTCTGGTGTTATTGTTCCATCTGATAACACCTCCTACTAATGTAAATGCATAGCTTAGAAGAGATTTTCGATCTGTATCTCCTCCTAGTCTGAGCCTGTAAAACCAATAATTTCTTTGCCCCCACTAAAACTATAGTTGATGTCAAGCTTCAATGATCCAGAAAGATATCTAAGACAATGTTTTAAAGATAGGCATAGGCAATGAGGGATAGATCTGGATAGATAACAACTGCAAAATTAAGAGTTCCAAGAACGTGCTTATTATTGTCTCTAAAGTAAAACGTAGTATCTGAACAGGGAGGATCATCTGCATGAAGTGTTACTCCAAATTCAAGTGGGGTATTGACAAGATTACAAGAGAGCAGCCCAACAAGGTTAATCAGATTATAAAGATATTTTGCTTGATGTAATACAAGGAGCTTAAGGATCTATCATATTGAATTTGCATACATGGAAAACGATAAATAGATCCAAGATCTTTCATATGAAATTTTTGATGAAGTTGTAGCTTAAGAGAACAGAGATCAAGTCCAGAGGCTGAAGCAATAATTAGATCATCAATATAACATTGAATTAATAACTTTAATAAGGGATTAGGAAGTAGATGAAAATAGACACTTAAGATCTAAAGTATATGGTTTGAAAATTTAAAGATAGAAGAGTATTGTTTAGTTTGGAATACCAGGTACGAGAAGCTTGACATAATCCATATAGTGCTTTGTGAAGTCTGTAGACCAAATTGGCGCAGGAAGATACTGGACAAGAAAAGATCATGGAGGGAATACAAGCCCGTCATAGCTGGGACTAGCGAACTTCTAAGCGGTGGCCAAAGGTTGCCATTTAGGGCTCCAACAAAAATGATTTAGATTAAACGGTAGCCCAGTTAGAGTTTTAAAAGGAGCCAGGCAAAAAAATTAGGTTGCACATAATTTTTTAAGGTAAGACCGTGTAAATATATCTCTCTAAACGTGGGCACGTCATCATTGAGGCCCACCTTCTTTTTGTGGAATTCTTATCAGCATGCTGAAATTGTCTCTTGTAGAAGAATTGGACATGGGGGACTGTTAATCAAGAAAGCTTTATTATATATAGCATACAAAGCCTTCCACCTGACGATCACCCTTTTCTAGACATGTATCATGGTGCATGGTGGTTGTAAAATCTATAGCCAAGTATTTATATATTTAGACCACTTACATTATTGGACATTGATAAGCAAGGTAAGGGTGCTTTGTCCTGCCTGGAAGAGGAAACTACTAGAATCTTGATCTTTACCAAGTTTAATAGCATACAAGTATTTTGACGAAAATTGTTGAGGCATATGTTACTGCCAAAGATAGAACCGAAGTTGCACACGTAAAATACGAAAAAAAGAAAAGAAAATGTGAAACATATGAAAACTGCCCCATTTTTTGCAAAAATACGCGTTTTATATGTCAAAAAAAAAGAGAAAAAAATAGCCAGTAGAAATCGTTGAAAAATGATGCAGCCGCGAAGAGTCCACGGTGCACCCACCTATATTCCGTGGCATCACATTCTGCCAACATCGCAAATGCAGTAAGTTATGAATGTCTAGTTGTGCTTACCACGCCAGGTGGAAGCCGTAAAGGTAAGGCGTCAATTGTAACATTGACACTTGGCTGCGTGACGACAGCGACCACTTTCTTATCTCTGCATGGATGCCACGAAACTGTTGTAGATGCCGCATGAAGGCCATGCGCACACAAGCAAGCCACAAAATTTGGTGCTCCTTGCTGCGGCAACAGGGTAGCCTTCCTTATTCGGCCCCCCTCCTCACCGAAAAATATGTCGGAGAAATTTTTTGCCCCTGTTTTTGGCGTGTTTTTCAATGGTTTAAACATTTTCCGGCAATGTTTTTTCTGTTTTCTTCTGCTTTTCCGCCGATTATTTGTTTTTTGGCCTGTTTTCCGGCGAGGGGGGCCGAATAAGGAAGGTCTCCCCGGCAACAAGTTGTCCAAATCACGGGTGCCATTTTTATGAGGCAGACGTGCCAAGATGGATATGCGGATGCATTTCAATTTTTTTCCTTTTTTAGTGAATTCAGGATGTGCAGGTTGCAGCTAAATTTAATCTGTTGCTATAGCGGCAGCAATGCTGCAGCACATAGTTTATTGTATAATAAGTTCATTTGGATTGATATCCTATCCTCAACGAGTCAACTACCCAGTGCAATTTACAACTCTTTGAAAACATTCTTCCTTTCATGCCGTAATTGAGTCTGTGGACCTAACACAGTACTTGACAAAATGAGCTTGCTCTATGTTAGTTGTAATGGCCTTGGGATTACTAGTCATAATTTATTGGCTTCGAGTAGAGGCGGTGTGACATATGCTAGTGAGCTGCTCCTTTGCTTATACACACTAGAACCTAGTTGACTATATCTTATAAGTATGTGGACCTAACGCCAATACTTAACAAAGTGAGCTTGCTCCTTTGCTAGTGTAGTGGCCCTGTTAGAGATAGTGTGATATATGCGAGTGAGATGCTCCTTTGCTTATACACCCTAGCCCCTAGTTGCTTCCCCACAATCGATGGCTGATTGAAAAGTACAAGGTGCATATTAATGTAGAGCAGTATTTCAGCGTCGACAACATGAAGTATATCTATAAATATCCATAAAGGGCATGATCGAGCATCAATCAAGGTTACTGTAGAACTGACAGGGGAATCCACATCCATATTCAATTGGGACAAGGTGGAGCAATACCTTGACATGAGATACATCTCTACATCTGAAGCTATGTGGAGGCTATAGGGGCTCAAAATGCATGTCAACTCCCACTCTGTACACAGACTGCCTATTTACATGCCAAACAACCAAGCTATCTATTATCAGAAAGGCCACAAAAAACAAGCCATCGAGCGGCAGATGCAAAAGCAAACAATGCTGACCACATGGTTTGAAATCAACAAGGACGATCGAGACGCACATGAATACACTTATCCAAAAATCCCCCAGCTCTACAAGTTCATGCACCAATCATCTTGGAAAATGAGGAAGAGGAAGTTCGAGCTCATCACAGGGATGTACAATGTGAGCCTTTAAGGAAGTTGACCACTACTACCTGCATCTCTTGTTGCGATATATCAAAGGCACAACTAGCTTCGAAGACATGCGCACCAGGAAAACTATGTTCAACTCTGCAGGAAGCTGCCAAAGAGCTCGGCTTATTGGAAGACGATGCTGAGTCGGAGAAGATACTAAAAAATGCAAAGCATCTTCCAGATGCAGATGTAGCTACATCAGACATTTGCATTCATTTCTCTTTCTATGACGCACAAGATCCAATGTGGCTATGGGAGCTCTTCAATGACAACATGACTAAAGATTACCAACAACAGATGCCACCAGAGCAAGCTTATAACCACGCTCTAAAGGACATCAATATTTCACATGAGCAAGTTGGACGACCAAAACCACGACTAGACATTCTAGGCAACGTCCCAAAAGAACCCACCTTTAATGTAGAAAAAGAGTTGAAAGAGGGCAGAAACACTACTGTAATGTCAATAGGAAGCAAAAGCACATAGTCGACATTATCTTCGATGCAATTAGCTAGCATCCAAGTCTAGGAGGCATAGGAAAGATGTTCCTCTTCAAAAGCCTGATCAACATACTAAGAGGATGTGGAGTTGGTGTTGTATTAGTGGCTTGGATAGGCATTGCCAGAGAGGGAGCACAAAAAGTTTCGTCATCATTCAAGTTATTACTCAACATGACACAAGTGGCACCTTCCCACTACGTGCAACAAGCCAACAAGTAGAGGTACTTAGAAAGATAAGCGTGATGGTCTGGGACAAAATGGGAATGATGCACATGCAGACACTCACTACGTCGATAGGTTTTTATATGAGATATGCCAAGTTGACAGATCATTTAGGGGAACGATAATCCTCATCGGTAGTGATTTTCGACAGCATTTGCCTATAGTCAAGCATGTAACAAGGACGAATCATATCAAAGACAGTCAAGAGGAACCCACGATGGACTGACTTTAAGACCCACAAGTTGACACAAAAATATGCGGGTTGAAAATGACGAGCAAATTTTTTCAAATTGGATGCTATGTCTCGGTAATAGGGAATGAATGAACAATGAGCCAGACTTGGTTGAGATATCCATAGAATGCATTGTGGAAGATGACTTACAGAATAGTGGCAAGGAAATAACAGAAGCAAATGTCTGTTGTATGATAAGATAGACACCGCCAGAAGGCAAAGATGTTATAAAGGACTTCCCAATCGAGTTCATCAACCACCTGACCCCTTCTGGCATACTACGACATAAGCTACACATCAAGGATGGTGCCATCATCATCCTACTCAAAAACACGAACCTCCAGTCCAATCTCTGCAATGGCACCTGCCTCCGCGTCATCAAAGTGCATCCAAGAACGATAGATGCAAAGATAATCACAGGCACCTACAAAGGAACAAGGGTCCTCATACCAAGAATAACCATGGGGCCATCAGACATTGGCCTCCTCCTCTTTAAGGAAGTTCGCCATACGACTCTCATTCTCGATGACCATAAACAAGTCACAAGTCGAGTCTATGATCTCCGTTGGCATCTACCTACCAACACCAGTCTTCACACACAACCAAATCTATATTGCATTCTCAACGTGCATCACACAACATGGAGTGAAGATCTATATTCAAGACACCTCAAGACTAGGAAATTCACTCCAAACGTAGTTTATAAAGAGATTCTCAGGATGAAATTGCTCCTTAGCTCACTATGTAACCACCAAAGCAAAACACTGGATCTCTTATGAGTGATGGTGTACTACCTCTTCAATGTGTAATTTTCATCAACTTTAATTACAGAATTATCACTGCACTCTTCTCATTGTTCACTTATAACTTTACAAGTTCCCAACTAATCCCCAGCAACATTGGACATTGTTACTAGTGATATAAGAAGATCATAACCGTATAGATATACTACAAAAAATGCAACAGCAATATGCCTGAACTAATACAATAGTAAGATACTAAATAAAGCTTGAATATTATAAGCTTAGAGGTAAGTTTAAAGCAGCAAGTTGTATCAATCATCAATAGTTTTGCCAGATGTTTCTTTAGAATCTGTTGAACCAACTTCATCTTATATCAACGTAAATCAATGTCTGAATATGTTCTTGACATCTAAAGGATACTTTCTCCTTCCAGACAGGTATAGTAGCTAGCAAGCATAGAAAATAGAAGGATACGTTTGAAACGAGGTTATCACCTATGACAGTAAAGGCGTTTTTGCGTTTATAGTAGAAATCTACGATCTTCTCCACATTTGCCATGTTCCAGAAGAAAATGTTTTTAGGAAGGAAGTTATACATCATTTTGGCAATATAATTAAATAAAAGCATGTATTCTCTTTTCTTGCTCTAACTACAATCAGGTTAATCAGATTTTCTTCTTTCTAGAAGCAATTATCTGTATTCATGTTTAAGTACACATACAATCACCACAATATCATTCAGAATTACGCGCATTGAAGCAACCACAATCACACAACAATGCAAATTTTCAAAAGGCTGCAACTATAAATTTAAGTTACATGGACCCTAAACAGAGCAATTAAATAAAATTCTAAGTGGTTTACAAGTGGTGAGTTAAAAAAAATTCACGTACGCGAAAAGTATTTTGCGTACACGAACAATGCAAACCACGTACAAAAACAAAAGAAGCAAAGGGGGGTTTCGAATTTCGCGTATGCAAAGTACATTATTTCGAGTACACAAAACTATATTGGCCAGTCGAAACAGTGTAATTCGCACACGTGAAATTTCCCGCCGAAAAAGAATAGGCAGAAAATTTTGCGTACGTGAAATCCACTATTTCGAGCACCCAAAAAAAATTTCGCATGCCCGTAATAGTGTATTTACGTAGGCAAAAAAAGGGGGGGGGGGGAGGGAGGGGGTTTTGCATACATGGTTTGCTTTATTCGCTTACGTGGTTTAGAAGGTTTTGCGTATACGAAACTTTTTTCCTGGCCAATGATCAAAAAATGCAAAAAATACATTTTTTCATCAAAAATACGTAGTTTCCAACATTATACGACGGGAATTTGGGTTTTGTATGTATAAAACTATCCTTGATTTGGAGTGAATCTCCTATTGTTTTTGAGTAGTCTTGTCTTGGGGTGTCTTGAATGTCGACCTGTGTGGTGCAACTTGAGAATGCGACATAGAGCTGGTCATGCATTAAGACTAGCATGAAGAATACGTGTCACATGGGAAACTGCCTTGACTTGAAAGGGAGGAGTCGCTATCTGATGGCTCTAGGGTTGTTCTTGGTATGAAGACCCTTGTTCCCTTGTAGATGCCTGTGATTATCTCTGCATTTATGATTTTTGGGTGCGTTTTGATTATGCGGAGGCAGGTGCCATTGCAAAGACCAGACTTCTGGTTTATGTTTTTGGGTAGGATGATGATGGCACTATCCTTGATGTTTAGCTTACGTGGTGGCATGCCAGAAGGGATCCGGTGGTTGATGAATTCGATTGGGATCGCCTTCTGCAATGATGAGTCTATGCTCGTATACGTATGAAGTTGTCCATGTAACCTTATGAGGACCTTATTGTTGATCCTTAGCTTGTCTTCATCCTTTGGTGTTAAGGTGGCCTTATGTCCACATTTGCCACCGTTGCCAAAGATGATGTCAATCATGTCATCTTCCACAACACATTCTTCACGTATCTCAACCAAGTCGCGTTCGAGCCCTGGCTTATTGTTCATTCGCTTCCCATTACCAAGACATAGCAACCAATTTGAAAAAAATTTGCTCGTCTTTTTTGACCTGCATATTTTGTGTCATCTTGTGTGACTTGGAGTTACTCCACAACGGGTTCTTTTGGACTGTCTTTGAAATGACTTCCATCCTTGTTGCATGCTTGACCACAGGCAACTGCTGGCAAAAATTGCCGTCGGTGAGCATTATCATTCCCCCAAAGAGCCTATTATCTTGGCATATATTGCATAAAACCCTGTCGCCGGTGAATGCTTGCATATGTGTCATTCCCATTTCATCCTAGACCATGATGTTTGCCTTTCTAAGTACCTCTTCTTGTTGGCTTGTTAGACATAGTGCGGAGGTTGCCTCTTGTGTCCCAAAAGCTTTCTCAATTTGGATTGTCAAAACAAAGAGATAGAGAAGCCTGAGCTGCTAGGCAATGAAAAAGTTCAATTGGTGGAAATGCTTTTAATCAAATCAATGATGGGCAAACCCCCTGCCATATTACTCCAAATTTGGAAGATTATTTTTTCTTCAAATGAGGCATACCAATAATATTAAGATCAATGGAAAGTAGAAAGATAAACTTACAATCGAGGGCACCTTAAAATGCCATTATGGAGCTTTGCAATGGACCCTTTACTGATAAATTGAGCATTGTGTCCTAACCTTCACATAATTCCACCTTGCTCTCCTTGTAATCAGAGACAAAATGGTTTGACTGTGCAAATTGGGACAAAAACATGCATTGGAGTCCCTTGATTTCGTATTTAATCAATGTGGCAAACAAATTGACTTCTCCAAACATCTGCACTATCTAATCCATGTCTAGACAATGGTATTGCTTTAGTTAAAAAGGTGAGTTTATCAGAAGCTGAGGATGGACTGGGTAAGCATCACACCCAGGATCCCTACTGCAAGCCAAGACATCCAGTCCTGCTTTGTGTTAAAGGGCATCCAAGTCATTATATCCATTATCATATATTCCAAAACTTTTCTATCCATGAGTACACCACCCAAGTTCTTATCACCATTTACACAAGTACATTGCTCTTTTGGCTGAGTCCTCGGAATATGGACTATCCAACCTTGGCTCTGACTGGAGAAACTAAGGATGGATTTGTTGATGTGCCTAGAGGGTGTGCCTAAAAGGTGTCGAGTGTGAAATCTATGACTTCCAGCTCATATATTACTACTGAGCTACCACCCTTGATTTTATGCCAGACATGCTCTTCTAGATTTATCGTACCCATCATTTTCTCTTCTAAAGCTATGCCTGACCCTTTGCAGCCTTCCCTTTTTCACATTAGTGGATACGACACTTCAAACTTGTACTTACAAAACCCTGTGCATTCATTATATCAATAAATTGCCTCCAATTCTCTTCCAGTTTTCCATTGAATAGATTGGCATTTTTCTAGACAATCTTTATCACTAACTTCAATTCTATCTCAAATTTGAAAGTGTCGAACCAAGGTCAGGGTCTCAAATTTCTGATATACAAGTAGCTTCAAGCACATCTACACCCACAAAACATTTGATGGAATTCAGGCTAGAATGCAATGATGATATACCAAGGTCGAAGTCAAAAATTCTGACATACAAGTATCTTCAAGTACATCTACATGTACAGAATATATGTCTTACGACTGTGAGAAAGGAAAATGAATTTTTAGAGTTCAACACTTCTGATGACTGAAAAGAAGCATGACAAACATTACATATTATGTAGCTCGTGATCTACTTGAGTTATCTACTTGAATTTTAATATAAAAATTCATATCATTTTTGGGTTGCCCAAAGGGCAAACCCTCGGGGCCAGATGTGGTGGAGGAATTATCCCATCTGAATGGTGTAAATTATGAAAGTGCAAAAATTGGAAGGCCGAGATTGAAATAGAGCTAAGGCCAACTTGAAAGCTGTGTATGGCACTCATCTTATCTATCTATTTCAAACGGCAGCTTTCTCGTTTACAGTGGAGCGGTTGCTGAGTTTGCATGCATACAGAACTCGGCTTTATGTGGAAGGATGTCTCGACATCGATGTTGGACCTATATGACCTGTGTATTGGCTTGTCCCATCAGATTTGAGTAGTTGAAGCAGCTGTCTATGTGCAAGGAAGCTAGTTAAAGAGTTACAGGATTCTAGTCACAACTTGATGTATGTATGCAGCCTCCAGGCCTTGCTGTATATGTACAGCCCTTCTCCAGATCTCATTGCATTACATTATGTCTTTTAGTCCCCTGATAGTTTACTAGATTTGGCAAGAAGGCCAAAGGTTCTTCAAAGGCTCCACGAACTTTGCCAGATGTTTTTGAAGACGATGGATGGGGTTCAATAAGTTTTGTCCCCTTTTGAACATTTTTCCTTGTAAGTCAAGAAATTTAAAGGCCAATTCAAAAGTAGGATTTTAAGATTTTAAGATCACTGCAAAATCATGTTGCAGTACAAATGCTCTAGTTTTGATACAACTTCAGAAATAAACACATCGCTTGCAAACCATGTAGATCATAGAAAATAGAAATTCGCGATTTTAGGTACTATAGACACTTTAATTTATTCTACAACATGGCTTATTTATCGTTATTACCAGAATTGAATACGTTTGCAAATGATTTTTACAAATTTTTGGTTGGGAAAAAAAAAGGTTTTAATAAAAAATAAGATTTTTATAAGAGGTTCTTTTTTACCAAATCATTGTATGTAATATCTAAGTCACTAAAAATAGATAAAGAAGAGAACTGCTAGAGTGAGAATATCAATTGTTTCTGCACTCATAACTTGCGCTACAGAGGTCAGATTCAGATGATCTTAGGCTCTTTGAAAAGCTTATATAGAGAGCTTCCCATTGGCATATGATTTGACACAGATATATCAAGGTAGGTACCTGCTTTTTGTACTTCTCAATCCGGATTCCTTTTCGCAAATTGCAGATTTTATGGTAATATGGTTTTTATATGTTTTTAATTGCGTTGGAAAGCTCTCTCTGGGATCTTTTTGATGATATGTGGTATGCTCATGTTATGTTAAGTTTTTTTGGGTCAAAACAGCAAATGTTAGGGCATATTTGGTAGGGTTTCACACCTGATTAAAACATGCTTTGCACATCAACAAATCATACCCTCTGTCCAGCTTATCATTTGAATTATGTCCTTTGTCTTGTATCATTGTAGTGCAGTAAGCTTTTATGAAGATATTGAAGAGATGATATTATCGTGACCACGTTTTCTATCGGAAAAGAAAACTTGAAACTTTTTGTTTTTGTGTACAGTTTTACCATAGTATGGCATCGTGCTATGCTACTAACTCATCCAAGAAACATCGTGGATTGCTAAATATTTTAGGACTGAAGGGAAACAATTGCACATTTTTTCCTACTCTTCGCAATTTTTACATATTATTTTTCCTAAAGTAACAACTCCTTAAGGGCAACCCCTTGTGCGACAGTACATTGTTTGTAATCAACTCTGAGGCTGTAGGCAACAATAGTAGATTATGCATAAGATCCAAACTGGTTTCATTGGACAAAATGTTAGCGATACATTTAATTTTCCTTCTATTTGATGAAGCTTGATAGCCCCTAAATTTATAGCATGCAAGCATGCAATGAGAAATGAAAGCAAAAGATACGCACAAAATGTCTTGCAAAAATCTATATCTATGTATGACACAATGTGAACTATTTTTGTCAATGTTTTCTTACCAAGGTGGGCACTTCCATCCTTTCCTCCAACAAAACCCCAAAATGTTTACGCGGATAACAAGCTTCTACTCCACTACATCTCACTTGAAGCCATTTTTCGGCTATCCTTGCCCTTGCTTTTCTCCAAAGCGGGATTCTAAAAACTTTCAACATTTTCGAACTTTTGCACTAGCACAACCATTACTCCATGGAAAACCCCTAGTGTGGCACATTGTAAGTTTTTCAACAAGTTTGGGACAAATTTTACTATTGTTGGCCATGATATCATCCTTTACTTTTTTAAAAAATGTACATCTAGAGCGTGAGAAATAAAATGTGTGAAATAGAACCTATTTAATTGGCTTACAATAGGAGCCATCCCACCAAATGAACTTGAAATGGTATTGAGCTCCACTTGTAACAGGTGCCCCGAGAGTCCGAGATCATATCTATCATATAATCTGACCGGTGCATACCTAATTGGATGGTCTGGGTAGAAGAGGAAAATCTGTTAGCACCTGTCAGCATGATGAGATTATATCAGATAACACCAATATTCTTGAGTGCCCAGTAATCTGTCTGTCTGAATTTGTAATAATTTCAGTAACCTGGACAATGTAGTCTGCAAGAATTCCGCATCTGAAGCGATACGATCCACTAAATCATTAAACAAAGGGCCTAGTTCTACTGCCTGCTTGAACAGAATTTCAGGAAAGGGAACAGAATTTCAGGAAAGGGAGAAGGCAGGAGTGAAAATGGCGCATGAATTATTCCAAGACCTGCTAGTTCCCCTGAGTTCTGAAAAAGAATGGCAATCAGAGTTGATTATCTAAAACATGTAAGAACAAAGTATCTAAATGAGTATCTAAACTTATGCGCCATTTTCACTCCTGCCATGGTTCGAAAATGGGGGGTTTCCCCGAAAAATCCGCCCATTTCTGAAATGGGACGGCTTCAGCTGCGGGATGGACATGGTGAAGGCGTGTGCTGTAGATCGCAATCTGATTACCAGGGGGTGCCGTCGTAGCTTCTTCATCTGGACCTATAACCATCCTTGCAGTCTTACCTCTCGGTACTTTGGTTGCTACCGGTTCTGCCGATTATTGTCACTATCCTGGTAAGTTTCCTTGCATTTCTTCTTCCTATTCTGTTTCGTTTGAACTCATTTACAGCTCTCATTCCCATAATGCTAGATGCTTAGCACCTGGCTGCTTCCAAACTGTCCATTTATTGCTTGCTTTAAGGCCTCTATGTACATATTACCTAAAATTCCATTGTGGGTAGATTAATAAGATTTGGGTGTTCAAAAGATTTAGAGCGAAGCCGGAAGCATTTGAAACAGAATATTGATTCATATGATACAAATCAGATGTCATCTATGCAAAAGCTTCCAATGCTGCAAAAACCTTTCCAGGCTGGTTGTACAGCACCAAGTTAGTGGGAAGCGTCGATTCCTTGCATATAATCTTCTCGGTAGCATAAGCAGCACTGAGAATGATGACTACTTTCTTGTAGAAGTAAGCTCCATATCATTGATTATCGCTTGAACAAATTGATACCATTTTCAACTTATAAACACATTTAACTTGGCAGGTCGAATTTCATGATATAGGTAGTGGTGTGCGAGTCCCACAGATTTTTTTGGTTTTACTATGGGGGCTCTAAATGAAAAAGGATGCATATTAGCAAGTCTACAAGAGGGGGAGAAGAACCCCAGTACTTTGATGTATCGTCCTTTCAATGCTTGGGCTTCAAATAGCGAGGTTTGGAATAAGGTTTTTGAGTTTCTTATGGAGTATCTAAATGGATAAAATCTAAACATGGTAACTTGATTTATGCAGTGGTCGATGCGCCTTCCTATTGGTGAGGAGGCTCAAGCTGTTGCGATTGGTATTGGTTGGTCAGCCGTGTCTACAAGTCATAATCTGCTCCGCTTATTTTCTGAAGGTGGATTGCAGGTAATATTTTACTGGGTAGAAGATGAAAGTATGCATCAATTATATCTCAGAGAGGATTATGTTAAGATGCTCATCTTGCATCTTTCTTTGCAGAAGTTTGTAATGTCACTTCCTGGTCCTATCGTATCAATGACTGGACACTTAAATCTGCTTGCTCTAATTTTCCACGCATCCATTCCATTTAAGAATGGGGACCGGGTAGACTTTTCATGGTTATGCTTGTCTACAATATTAAGCATTATATTTTTTAGAGCTTTCTGACCTGTCAAGAGATTTGATTCAGGTCATAGATTTCATGATTCTAAATGTCCCAGAAAGAAAATGTCATCTAAAAGGCCGCCTTCCTCTTAGCCCTGGTGCCAGGCTCTCTTGGGTTGGTTTCAGTGAAGCTGGATTTTTAGCTGCTTATGACTCCCAGGTATTAATGCTTCTCTTTGTCCAGGCTGTTGTAGAGTGAACTATATCATTTCAAGGAAAAAAACTAACCATTTGTTGGATAGAGTGAAGCTATCTCATGTTCAAGGAAAAAAAATAACTATTTGTTGGATTCTTGTATAATCCTGACCTTGTAATCCTCCCAGGGATTGCTTCGGATGTACTCTCCCGATTTTGATGGATGCTGGATACCCGTTTTCAGGTACATTTTAATTAATCATGTTGTGGGCATGCTTGAGGTTTTGATAAAATGTCATTGCCAGTGCCGAGAAAGAGAGGAAGGATTCAAACGAAAATTATTGGATGGTGGGATTGAGTGACAACCAAATATTCTGTGTGATATGCAAATATCCAGAAGTTGAACCACAGGTAATGAAGCTGGCTTTTGATTTAAGTTGCTTGTATAAGTATCTAATTTTCATATGGGCTATATATCAGGCACTCCCAAGACCTGTCTTAAGTATCATCAATATGGCTTTGCCTTCACTACATTCTGACTTAGGGGCAGATGACTTAGAAAGTGGCTCACTTTGCAATGCCATGCTTCTGACTCAAGTAAGTTCTAAAAGTAGAGTTTAAGTTGGCACATGTTACCTAGAAACATTATCGTATCCTTAGCTTTTCCCTTTCCAGGTGCAGGCTAAGGCCGATGAAGCTGCTGCTGAAGGGCAAGAAGTTGATAAAGCAGATGATAGAGTTTTGGAAGTGAAGGCTGAGCTTGACCGTGACCTTTTACGTCTTATTGCAGTAGCATGCAAAGGTTTAGTTTTAACATGTCTTTGAATCCATGCCCTTTTTACGAACTTTGATTTTGTTTGCAGGAGATAAACTTACGAGAGCAATGGAGCTAGCGACATCGTTATCACTTCATAAATCATTAGAAGGTGCTATTAAGCTTGTCAATGCAATGCGTCTTCCAGTTTTGGCTGAACGTCTCAACGGAGTCCTTGAGGTGAATCATGAGGACATTACTTCAGAATTACAGTTCATCTGATTTTCTAGCTGTATCCATTCCTGGTCTATAATAGCTTGTGAATTTTTTCAGGAAAGGATGCAGCAGAGATCGTCTCGAACAGTATACAGAGTGCTTCCTTTGACAGAACCATCACCGCAGAGCACCTCAGAAGAGATGCATAGGATGTCTATGGAGACAGGGGCTGCCCATGAATCTACCGCAGGAATGCAAGTCAATGACAAGGAAGCTCCAACATGCACATTGCGCCCAACAAAGGAACATGATAGTTTACAACATGTGGATGGAGACGTCCAGAAATCAGAAAAGCTGATAAATGCAGCAAATATAACAAAGGCAAGTAATCCATTTGCCAAAACAAGCAACCCTTTTGCCAAGTCAGCCCCACTGGGTAATGGCAATGCCTCAAACGTTCCTCTTCTAGATTCGCTTAAAAGAATGCAAAATGACACCACCAACAAAACGTTAAGCTCTTCATAAAAGAATATTCAAAGGGGCAGCAATTAGCACCTGATTGGGTTTGTCGTGCTGCAAAAGTTTTGCCGCACTCAAGTGCTAGTTAGATTTGGCCTATTTGTTCGCATATCCCTGGCCAAAAGGTATACTTGATTGTTGAGACTAGGAGGAAGACTATCTTAACATACTAGTTACGGTGCCCAACACAATTTGAGAACCTGCCTCTGGTTGTTTCTTCAACCGAGCTTCCTGTGCTTATCTCTGGCCAACATGTTTGAAAAAGGTCATGCCATATTGTAATGTGGAACATATGATGATTAACATTTATGAAGTTGTAACTTGTTTGCATTCTCTCAATATAGACACCATCATTATCAGAAGCTTTGTATTGTTTTTGCTTTATTGTTTTTTTTTCTTTGTATTGTTTTTGCTTTATTGTTTTTTTTTCTAAATTGTTTCTTCGGAAGTTATGTGTGTATTGTTTATTTATAAGTTGAGAGTCTCTAACATATATCCGCATTAAAGATTGTGCATTTGGTTATGAATTTTACTGCCTGGTCTTCTTTGTCGAAGGTCCATATTGCACAATCAATATTACATTATAATTTATGTATTGTAGTCTTATATGCCATATCCACTCTCCAAATCTACAATTACCAAAAAAGTGTATTCTTACCAAGTCCAAAACGAAGTATTGAGCTCGAAAAACCTTGAGGTTTCTTCCTCTCAAGGGCCTATGTTGAGAACCCGAAAAAAGAGGGAGGACCTGAAAAAAGAGAGACATGACTGTGAGAAGCATTTAATACTTGGAATTTTCTCCATTGAGTTGAGTTGAAGGGTTTTGGGAGAAATTATATATGGATGTAGTATGTATGTATGTATGTAGTTGCTCATTTTAGCCATCGAATAAACATCAAATAATAGAGCATGTTTTGACCAAACCTCACGACATTAAGTTCAATGCTTTGCTTGCCATTTTTCCAAGATGCATGACCCACCTCTTTAGCACAGATAAGGCCAAATATGTTGCAATACTTTGAAAATAATCCTTTATATGAGCTAGGTCTTAACCAAAAACGTAAGTGATTCAATAAAAAGGACTGGCTGCACTTACAGAACTAAAGAGTAGCTGGCCAATTTCTTTTGAGAATCATATTATTCTCAATCTTATGTAAAAAGCAAAATTCCTCGGGATAAGGGTTGTATAACTTAAAACCACTTGGAAATATGGTTTAGATAAAGCATTTATCTATCGAGGGGAATTGAACCCCCTGCCACCAATGGCCCAAATTCACGTTGCTCAAAATTAACCCAGAACAGATTTCATAGAAGTTAAAATAATACCTTGTATAGTCAGGATTGCACCTCACTCTGGACATTTTATCTAATAGACTGTTGATGTTAAGTTTTCCCTCTCAAATGACAACACATTTCGACAACCTTGTTGTTTGTCTCTGCCCCCTATAAGACGCAGTGTGCTAAATAACGTTTGCAGTTCTTACTCACCTGAGACAGCTTGTCTTCTGCTTCATAAAGATCTTAGTCTCTCGTTTCTGCATAGCACATGTAAATATCTTTCTAATTAGATCTCTCGACGGCCCAACAACACAAAGCATTACACTATCAAAAAGGAAAGCAAAACGAAAAAAAGAAAAAGAAAAAAGCAAACATATACAGGACTTCTCAATAAATGAATACAATGGTTTAGCTGCGTCATCTGATTTAAATAAACCGTATTTAGATACCTGGTGGAGCTCTTGCTGGATTAGCAGTCATTGCCTACAAAATCCATCCAAATATGAATCATCAAAGCCTTAGGTAAATGACCGATAGACACTGTTGGCAGCAGCAAAGACCATTGGAAAAAATCACAATTACATGACCTGTGTTAACTGGACTGCAAACAACGGTAAAATCATAGTTGCCTTACAGGAAAACCTTTCCTTTAGAGTAGACAAAGGCATTCTTTCTTGGCCTTTGAATTTGAAATGAATAAGCAGAAAGATTCAACAAAAGAACAAAAACTTGCTGTAAAGCATTTCATTCACTGTGTAGAGATTGCATCGCCCAAAACAGCAGTCATGATTTCAGAATGATAGACAAATGCATCTGCACCCAAAGACCACTGCATCATTGCATCCATCCTTATCCGCCACTTCACAAAATATATTTTCAGTCTCCTGCAACTTATTCATTGACAACATATACCCTAAAGATACCCTTGCATTTTACAATCATACGATAAACTTATGATCAAGAGAAGGCCAAAACAAAATAGAAGGGCATTGAAAAGTTAGTCGAACATTGTTCCTGTAACTGCTCCATGCTTGAATCAAAAGCCCAAAATGTAGAAATATCTATATGCACATATACAAAGCGGAGCTTTTCTTGAAGATTGGTATATCCAGAGTATGAGCAAATCTCCATAAATATAAACCAACACAAGTTATACAGATCATTGCAACGTTGTAGCAGCTGCAAACTTGACATCGTAAATGCCATATTTTGCTATATTCAAGTCAGATTTATCCACAGCTCACAGATTTTCCTAAATAGTGGTTTCAGATGGCAGAGGTCGGACTTATGCAGGTGTGGATGGAATATTGGCTATTCTTCTGCTATTGCTTTTATTCCATCTCGAAAGAGATGCTCAGAAGAGTCTCCATTACCCTTTTTCTGAGGGCCAGTTTGATGAAGAAGG
The DNA here is from genome assembly GCA_021234155.1 of Isoetes taiwanensis. Lineage (NCBI taxonomy): Eukaryota > Viridiplantae > Streptophyta > Lycopodiopsida > Isoetales > Isoetaceae > Isoetes > Isoetes taiwanensis. The sequence continues at coordinate 1,363,412 of JAJEKV010000029.1, read as the reverse complement.
AATAGAAGCTATGGTCGCCAAACGTCCCCAATACCCCTGAAGATTTTGAGTGCAACTTAGGGTTAGGGCTTATCTGATAGTGCTGGCCAGTTCGCTTGCAGGAAGTCCGGTTGCCTTAAGCCCTTTCTTTTTGACTGATCTCTGCCGTCCGTTCAAAGATCCAATCAACGTAGGCAGCCCAATCTAGGGCTCGATGCTAAGTTTTCAAAATCTTTTGTTCAAGAAAGAAACCTCTCCGCCACATCTGGTCTTCTTCTAAGAAGTACTTAAAGCCCAAGGAAGTTCCATTTTCAATGGCTTTTAAGGATGTGATTGGAGTACTTTTCTTCTGCTTTAACTCTTTTGGATTTTTTAGAGGAAGTTGCTCAACACATTCTACTAAAGAAGTGTTCAGAACAAATTTGAGGAAGCGCAACTCCTTTAGTGGACTCCAGTTCTTAATTGTGGTGTATTTCTTCCCCTGTAAAAAGCTTTTTCCATCCTTCAAGTAGGACTTGATGTGATGTTGAAAGGTGAGATCATTCAACTTGTTCACAGCTTGTTCTCTATCTGAACGTTGAGAGAAAATAAACTCTCTAAAGTCAGCAGTCTCCTTGAAAAGCTCAACCACTGGAACGGGAGTGTAAGAGTCTTCAATGATTCGAACTAATGTAGGAAGACAAAAAGCCTTCTTCCTTCTAAGGCACTTAGAAAATTTGCTGAACATCTGGTCTATTTGATCATGAGTGTGCCCCACAAATAAAAATCCGTGCTTTACTTTTCTGAAGATTCCTAACTCCACTAGCATGGCACAATAAGCAAATAGTGTTTGGTTCTTGTTCTCCTGGTTGTGTTGTCAAGTTGCAGGTAGAGCACTGGTGGTAATTGCTCCTGCTCACACAACACCTTGTTAAGAATTGAAATTGTGAGGTTTGGATCATCATGCAAGTTAGGATACGTTAAGGAGACTTTGCACTTTAGACTTTCTTGGAAGACCGTAGCTCCTACAAGGTGGACCTTGACAAAGCATTCCTCTGGCACATCTTTAGGAATATTCAAGAAATGAGGTAGAGTTGTCTTTTTTTTATCCATTCCATCAATCACAATAGACATGTACTGCAGTGGATGCTCAAGATCCTTTTTCCTGTGCTTAGTAAACTTTATTCTCTCGGATGCCTGTTGTTCATGGTGTCTAGCAAGGTTCTGTTGCACAATATATGCGGAAGAAATCATGTTAACAAAATTCTGTGAAGCAAGTGGAAAATGAAGAACGTTAACTTACTTCTTTTGACCTCTGTCTTTGCAGTTTCTCTTTGACTTTTTAATTCTGCACACCTTGAGTGTGTCTCCTGGGAATTTTCACAAGATCGAATTCACTTTTCAACAGTCTAGTGAAGTGTGAATAAGAGATATGCTGAGACTGAACACATGTCTCTTTATATTCTTGGAAGACATCTTCTTTTGTGATGTTTGTCAAATGATACATATTGCTGTTGGGCAACTTTTCACATATTTCTCTAAAATATTTCTCCATCCATGACACAGCAGCTAGGGCGTGCATTGTTACAAGTCTTCTTGGACCATAATGATCATCAATTGCTGGGTTTTTATCTAGTCTTTTATGTATTCGAGACATTCTAGTGGACCCTAAATGGTGAAAAATCATCTTGAAAAATCGTCTTGCCTTGGACAGTTGAATGTTTCTATCCAATGATGTTTTAGTCTACATTTTATGCCCGTGAAGTGAAAGAAAGATGTAGAAAATAAAAATCTCGCTTCAAAAGCTCTTGCTTCTGGAAACTTCTCAAAAGATAGTTCAGAATATATTTTTGATTTACTGATTCAGATTATTTGCTCTTACAAGAGAAATTCAAAAACATGGCTAAGGCCAATCTTGTGAATTTGCAATAATGCATGCGTTATTTAAGATAGTTCTAAAGCTATATGTTGGTCTTATCTTTTGTATGCTTGTGAATGATCTTGTTGTCCGTGATAACTAGTGGAAGTAAGGTTTATGCATTTCAGAGCCCGTTATAAACGCTGCTAAACAGAATTCTATGATATGCCCTTGTCTTATACAACATCTAAGGCTCAATATTAACACAGTATAAGGTCTGAATTTTGCAAGATGTGGGTTTGATTGTGATGCTGATGGGAAGGTGGTGCTGATGGGAAGAGAGGCAACCCAATTGTTTTGCGGGATAGAATATTATCGGCATAGCTTAGTAATCTTCTTTATTTCCTTTTTACAGGTACACTCATAATTCATGGCATCTAGCTATTTGTCAGTTGGTGGATGCAGTGACATAGTTTAACCCAATTATCTGAATTTTTGCTTGCTGATATTGGATGAAGCTCAACAGCATCAATAGTAACATGAGCCAGGAGCTATTCTTATTGTGTCCATATGGTGAGTTTAAATCTTTACTTTTTTTTGGACTTGTTATATGGTTAACTAGGTTGTCTCCCTTGTAGATCATAGTATGTAGAAATATTTTGAACTTAGCATGGCGTCTCTATTTGGTTACGGACATGTAATTTTACATACAATTGGCTATTCTTTTTGTATATTAGATTCCAATCACTTGCATGTAACAATATATGTAGTTGTGCATGTGCAGGTAGTAACCCAAGTTCATTGGAGTTATGGATAGAGAAAATCAAAGGCGAGATATAAGATCATTTTTTGGTATTACTGGTACTCAAATAGGATCAGCCAGCAATAGTAAAGATCATGGAGCAGCACGTGCTGGGAATGACAAAGAAGTTGTGGTTGCATACTTTCCATCTTCCTCAAGTGCAAATAATGTTCCAACATCTTTGGATATTTCTTCTCAAGCAAACCATGGACATGAGAACCAAGATGCTTCAGAAGACAATATGGTAACGAAGAAGGGAAAGAAGAGGAAATGTCAGCACGCCACTCAAGATCATGTAGTAGTAAAGAAAGGAAATAAGAGGAAAGGCCAACAATGGGATGCTGGAAGAAGAACATTCCAGCTAGATTGGGCTAAGAAATTCCCATTTATAGAGCCAGTATATCCAGAGAATGGTGACATGCCCAAAGCTGCTCGTTGCACGGTTTGTTCTTGGAAACGTGGAGGTGATTGTACATTGCAGTTGAAGTTGGACATATTGAAAAACATACAGGGAAGGTTTATGAGAAATAAATTATTGATGGCAAGGAAGAAAACATAACAAGATGGAAAACTACGGAGGAATGCCTTCATCTTAAGAATGTAGAATTGTACGAAAAGAATGTGTTGTATAAGGAACAATCTACAGGTCCAATGATTGTGAGCATTGTTCAACAGCTGATAGACAAAAATCAGAAATTGAAGTTGGTGTTTGACATCTTGAAAAGGGGAAGACCCATGGTGGACTATCCAAAACTAAAAGATCTATTATCACTGCAAGGTATTCAAAATTTTCCGCAATCTCATTGGTCTAGAAGTAGTGGCTGGGAATTTTCCAAAGTGTTGGATCAAGTAATTAGAGATGAATTACGTGAAGCTATTAGAGAATGTGATTTCTTTGCAATATCATTGGACGAAGCTAGTATTAATGATCACATAGCTTGGGTTTGTATGACGATATACCATGTAAAGGGACATGTGAGGCAAGCAGACTTTGTTAGTGTCACAAGCGTAGAATCTGAGCCAACTACCGAGAAAATGTTTGATGTTGTTAAAGAGAATTTCTTTTCTTTGTTGAACTTGTCTACTGATGATGTTACAAGAAAACTTGTTTGTATTGGAGTAGATGGAGCATCAGTGAATACCAGGAACCGCAATGGTTTTTGCATAAAGATTCAGATGAGTCTTGCTCCATATATGCTGGCAATACACTGCATGGCATATAGATTGAACCTTGCCTTCCATGTTGTCGACAATTTCGACTGTATCATGAAGGTAGAAGATCGGCCAATGAATTCTTTTGTCGTAGTAACAAAAGGTGATGTAAATAGTGTTTTTATCATTTTTTTGTCATTCTTTTCTTATATGATTATGGTGTTTTTCAGGTATATGCAGTTTAAGAACATAGCGAAGGGGCTTACAAAAGGAAGAAAGATGCTATAGAGACAAGATGGATCTCTTTATATTCTCCAATTAAGCATTTATTTGAGGAGTACCCATCATTGATTGCACTTATGGACCAATTAGCATGAAAGAAATCAAGTGAGGCGGACAAGCCAATTGAAATGCTTGCTCAACTGACAAATATGGAGACATTGCTCACTTTGGTCGGTGCGTACATATAACATGTTTTAATATTATGTTAGCTTTGTATTATTCTCACATTAAGCACTTGTTTAATATTTTGATTTTTTTAACTGAACTTTTGACAATTAGCTTAGTTTCTGATTTTCTGATTTTAAAAACTAGAATTTAATATTTTTTTGCAATTATAGCATTTGTTTCACTCGTTTCTGATTTTCTGATATTATGATTTATATTCTTCAATTTTAGCATTTGTTATAGTCACTCCAATGGATATTGAATTTATGTGAAGATGACTTTAATGTAGGGATTCTTCCCATGCTTGCTGAAATGAACAAACTAATCAAATTTGCCCAAGAAAGGACGTTGTATACCGAGGAATATACAAGAGCAAGGAGAGTGTCATGTGCGACTCTTGATGGTTTGTACTCTTCTTCTATTGAAGTACCATATGACAAGGAGAAATTCCACTTGTGGCACAAGCTGGTCAATATAGAAGGTGCAAACAGTGCTAGTTTTTTGACATATAACGATAAGGATATGATTTGCGCGAAGGCAGGTTCCGGGCTTGTGCAAGTAATGTTAATGATTTATCTTCAGCTACATTTGTCTAAAATATATTTCATTTGAGATAGATGTATTCTCAAAAGCGTCGTGCTCGTGGACGCCTGCCTCGTCATGTGCCCCTTTCAAGATCCAGTTTTGATGCCATAATCTTAACATTAAGAGAGAATCTAGCAAAGGTTGCAAAGGCTTTGTCAAAAGAGATCCGTGATCGTTTTCCTAGAGGCGAGCTTCTAGAATCTATGGCAATTGTTTACCCACAATTTTGGAATAAAAGACTGGGGGAGCAACGTGTTCAAGCTGAGTTTAAGCGTAGATTCCACATGCTGATAGATCACTCTTGTGCTACCAAAATTGTAGATGGTAAGGAAGTTTTTGGTGCTCTAGATGAGACTGCTTTGCTTGACCAATCACAGTGTTTTGGCGAGATCATGTGGGAGCAATGTCTAAAGATTGAAAAACTTTCTGAATTTGGTGTAATAACTAAGTTGTGGAGGACTAGTCAGCTTCATCGTGAGCATACGTCAGAATATTTTAGGTTGGCTGATTTATGTCAAACGATGGTTCTAGGTCCTGTGGAGGACGAAAGAACCTTTAGTTGGATGGGTTGGCTAAAAAACAAAGTGCACAACAGATTAACTGAAAATTTGGATCTTTGTCTTCGAGGATATGCATGTAAGTATAATGTGGCTGAATTTCCATATGATCGGGCACTAGCTATTTGGAGTTCACTATCATGCAGAAGAGGACACCAAGATCAACAGACAAATGTGAAGATTTCTGAATCAAGTGGTTGGAATGCGAGATCATGGAACACTATATTCTTAGTATCGTATGCTTTGCATTCTCATATATCAAATTCTTTTTTTAAGACCTATTACTTGTTACTGAGTAAGTATTCTTCTTAACTATTTTCCTTCTTAACCTATTAGTAAGTGGTACAATTATTCTTTGATTTTATAGTGCGTTTAGTATATGGCATGGATGTGATATTCGCATATAATTTTAAATTATAGTGACTCGATAACAGAATGATTCGCCAAAGAATTATAAAATGTTTGAGTAATTAAACACATTCGCCACAAAAACTAACCATATATTCCTTAGATTCGACAATATTTCTATATACTACATGCCAAAAAATAAAATAAAAGCATCCCTAAACCCCAGGTGTCACAACTGTTGTGTGAAGAGGAGTAGATGTTACAATATCATCCTCATTTGTAGTGAAATCGTGATGAGAGAAGTTGTGGAGAATCTCACATTCTTCTGAGCATTCTGCAGTCTTTGTGTTTCTAACAAAAGGTAGTGGAAGCTTGCTACATATAGGCGGAGATGCTGTGCTGGAAGGGGGCATTGTACTTCCTGCTGGACTTGGTGATGGCTGGAAAAGTGGTGGCAGTCTACTACTTGCTGGGTTTGGACTGTCTTCCAGAAGCGACAAAGATTTTGTCGAGGTGGGAGTTGGAGAAGTATGCACATCAGAAGAAAACACGTTCAGCCAAGAGTTTCTTCCAAACTAGAGGAACTTGAGATAACAGAAGTTTGTTAACAAGCGATTCACCATTTGCAAAATAGTGGGGAGGCATAAGCAACAGTATTAAAGTACTAGTTCCAGTAAAAATGAAGGAAAATGTATTCTGGAATACAAACCTAAATGAGTGGGAAACGAAAACCTATTCCAGAATACACAAGGCCAAGACAGTAAGGCCAAGTGTATTTCACTTTACATAGAACAATAGAAGGTTCCATTGCCTACCTATAAAAAGGAATGTTGGCACCCTCAGTTTCGTATTTCAGTCTCAGAGCTCTAGTCGCCAGCGCCAGCGCCAGCGCCAGCGCCTTCGAATTTCTTTTCTGAGACTGTATTCCGGTTCACATAGAAATATCATAGAGAGATGAGTCCGTAAAGTACAATGTACGACTTTTTTCAGAATGTGTGAGGAGTCCAACCCTATTCTAAAATACAATTCTAGTTTCAAAAGTGTATTCCGGAATACACTTTTGTTTCTTCCCGAAGAGAAAGTGTATTTCGAAATACACTTTCGGTTTTCTCAGAAGGGAAAGTGTCCTTTTCCCCCAAGGCAAAAGTGTATTCGCCTTGAGGGAAAACGAATACACTTTCACTTCTGAGAAAACCGAAAGTGTATTCCGGAATCCGAGAAAAACGAAAGTGTATTCCGGAATACATTTGTAGCCCTACATCTTAATAGTTTAATACATTTTAATAGTTTTTAGAAGTCATTAGCTAGTTTTTTGGCTACATGTAGATCTAAAAAGTGCCTCTCAAGTTACAAAGTTAAGCCAGAAAAGGGTAGTTTTGGCAAACTCAAGCACAAATGATGTATATAGTGTAAAATATTTCCTTATCCTTCTTATGTAAGGCAGTGTGCGATTTCTGTTCTCACTTATTTTCTTCCTTGAAAATGATTAAAACATGACACGTGTGCACTTATTGATTGCAGTTCATTAATGTGCGTTCAGACACATATATGAGCATTTATGGCAGATAAAAAACAAGGTCTGAAGGCGTGCGCCTGTTCTTCCTCCGTAAGCAAGTTTTGGCCTCAGATTTCTTCATCTGCAAGCAACCGACATTTTATGCCATTTTTGCAACCATCAATAGAGTCGGAGAGGTCTCCGTTTGTTTTTATGCTCTGTGGTGCTTGCTATACTGGTCCAATTTGCCATGTGAAGCTTAGATAAGGAAATTTCCTACTTTTACAAGATAGATCCAGCAGATACATTCTCATGTTTGCATGTTTTAATTGTTGTTGAACTCTTTTGTAAAGCCATACATAATTTCAGTTACTCTGTTGGACCACCGTATCTAAAGTTCAGGCTACTCTACTTCTTAAAGAGGCTACTCTGTTTACTAAAAGGGGCAAATGCTTCTATGGCAGAAGATGTTGAGTATGTCACAAAATATTTTAGGAGTAAATAGCAGTTAGTAGAAGTTTCATATGTTTTTATTATTGTGCCATCACCTATGCAGTGGTTGATGAGGCACAAGGCTTTAGTGCATTGCATAATGTTGTATTCCAACAATCTGATGCATTGAGTGCCTAATAATAGGAAGATCCTAACTTGCTAGCATTGGAGAATGGCAACAAATTTTTTCCTGATGGTATGCGAGATGCGGAAGTAGAAGCAAGACTGAAACTAAAGGTATTGTTTTTTTTTTGAATGACGACAATCTGTTATCAAGGAAAATCAAGATACATACAAGGAATCTGTGAGATGGGACTCAAAACCTAGAGGACGAAATAGTCCACTAAGCAAAACCACCCATACACAGAATATAATCATCCTCCTTGTGCCACCTTGAGGCGTTTGGGCCTCATCACAATCATCATGTTCTGCGTCATCGAGATGATCATCAACAGACATCAAATTATCATGCCACTTAATAGTACGAGGCATGATAGCCTCGTAAGATGACATAACTGACTTCTTCCTCGCTGCCTTCTTCCAATTGACCTGTTGCCATGACTCTTTAGCGCACTGAAGATTAGGATCATCAGCCATAACAACCTCAGAAGCATGAGAGACAGAAGCAACATCGTGGAGAGTAGTAGGAACTATAGCTGCAGCTGATGGTGCTAAGGGTGACACCACTGGAACTGTATGTAGAGCATCTTCCATAGACGAGGAATGCAAAGCAACCAGCAAAGGTTGATCATGAATATATGAAGAAGTAACAATGGGAGCTTGGACCTGGGAAGAATGTTGAACAGATGCCTGAGACGCATGAGTACCTCGACGAAAACTAAAGGTATTGTTGAAGGTTCAGAAATGAAAATGTCTTTAAAAGATGGTTATAAGTGGCTGATGAACATTTCTGTCATGTAGGTGCCAATTCCAAATAAAGCGCCTCCTGCCATCTCGATAGGAAAAGAGATCTTTGAAACAAGTAACATTTCGTCCATGCAGCATGACCATCCCCTCTTAAAAGTTTTGCTTTCGACGTTCTTGTTTTTAAGTAACACAAACTATATACCAGTGGGTTCTCATAGAGCATGTGTTGTATTGACCTTTATTTCATAATCATATACTAGATTATCCAGACTAAGGGAAATGAAAGTCCAATATTTGTTGGTGGCCTTGCTTTTTTTACATACGAGTCAATGATGCATTGATCACTTATGGGACTAATGAATGTGCCTGACAGGGACCAATATAGAGTGACGGAGACTGGATTGCGTTACAAATTTGATATGCCTCTGAATATATGGAAGTAAAGTTCATAAGCTATGCTGCAATACAAGATGAGATTTATATTAAGAATGCTTGGCGGTGACTCAAGCTCATAATGAGAGCTATTCGAGATACTTCTGTTAAGATATTAGAATGTTGGTGTCAACTATTAATGCTCTGTACTTGTGCAACTAAGAGAAGAAGGTTGGTGGCAACTATTAATGCTTTGTACATGTGCCTACTCCCTAAATTCCTCAACAAGGATTTCACTATTTTATGGTACTTGTGCGACAATTGCTATTGGTTCTACATGCTAAAACCAGATAAAATTCATGATGTGTTATTCATTGATTAACTGTTACTCATTCACGAAAGGCAGATGTAAGAATATGACTTGCAGATAGCATGTGTTATAGAGATTCATAGGGACATAATGCTTTTCAGTTTTGAGTTAGGAAAGAAGTGTACATAGCATGTGGTATAGAGATTCATAGGGACATAATGCTTTTCAGTTTTGAGTTAGGAAGGAAGTGTACATAGCATGTGGTATAGAGATTCATAGGGACATAATGCTTTTCAATTTTGAGTTAGGGATGAAGTGTACAGTGTGTAGAGCATAGTGCGCTTATAGCACACATATGCTAGCAATAGAGATTCATAGGGACATAATGCTTTTCAGTTTTGAGTTAGGAATGAAGTGTACAGTGTGTAGTGCATAGGGCGCTAGTAGCACACACTATGCTAGCATACTCAACATGTCCTACATCATCATCGTACTTTTATAAGATGGCACTATAGTGGGTTCAACTTCCATATGTTTTGAACTGGCACAAATGTTAGTCGATGAAGAGAATTGTTCGCGGCAACCAAGGCTGCCGCAAAAAAAATCTTGTAAGGTATAAATCCAAATAGGAAATAAGGAATCTGATCTACTAGTTTGGAGCCGCCGTGATAAAATTCTTGTAAGGTATAAATTTAAATAGGAAATAGGGAATCTCGGCCCACTAGTTTGGAGCCAAGAAAGATTCAAATGCTTGGTCCCAGATTGATCGGACCGAGTGATTCTTCGGTGGTTCCACAACCGTCGGAACCATAAAAATAAAATGTGAAGATGTGCAGTAGACAAATATAGATCTAGGAATATCGTTGGTGACTCAGAGTTTTATTCGGCTGATGAATAATGGTTTAGGCTTTTCATGCTACAGTGATTCGGGCAGTCCCATATGAACAGTAGAATGTAAATGATTGATTTTGTAGCTTCATCATGACGCAACCTTTGCTTGCTGACGATCAGCAACATCTCTTCTTCACCACGCAGAGCGCCACTCATCCTGTCATGTTTCAACCTCCTGCTCATGTTGTTCAAGACACAGAATTTATCCCACATATTCAGACTCCTGAAGTCGAGATTGTGGACGTTGGCAACAATCAGCCCGTCCGCCTTGCTGCCAATCTCCCAACACCCTATCGTAAAAGGGCCGTCACGCTGTTCAAAAAGTTCAAACACATTTTCGCCTGGAGCTACAGAGACCTTCGGGGGATCAACAAAAACTTGGGGGAACTCACCATTCCTACCAAATCCGATGCACGTCCTGTATAGCAACGACAGTACCGGCTCAACCCCAATTACCGTGATCGCGTCAAAGCAGAAATTGACAAACTTCTTGCTGCAGGTTTGATCTATGAGGTCAAACATTCTGAATGGGTGAGCCCCATCGTCATTGCTCTCAAACACAATGGTAAGATCCGCGTTTGCGTGGACTACCGAAAACTCAATCAGGCCACGGAGCGTGATCATTTCCCACTTCCCTTCACAGACCAGGTTCTGGAAGAGGTCGCTGGCCATGAGATGTACTCCTTCATGGATGGTTTTTCTGGCTACAATCAAATCTCAATCAAAGAATCTGATCAACTCAAGACTACTTTTACCACCCCGTGGGGTACTTTTGCCTACAAGGTGGTTCCTTTTGGGTTATCAAACTCTCCATCAACGTTTCAACGCATCATGCTCTCAGTTTTTCATGATTTTATGAAGGAAAATCCCTTCCTGCAAATTTTTCAAGATGACTTCTCTGCCTACAGTTCCATGGATGACCATTTGGATAAATTGGAACTTGTCTTTCAGAAATGTGATGAGTCCGACATTAGTCTCAATCCAGAGAAATGCACCTTCTGCGTCACCTCCGGTGTTCTGTTAGGACATGTTGTCAGCAAAGCAGGTATCACCACGGATCCCCGCCAAAAATTTGTGTGCTCAAAGCTCAAGCACCAGCCAATATCAAGGAGATACGCTCTTTCCTGGGTAAGGTAAATTATTACTCCACCTTCATTCCTGGACTCGCAGCCATTGCAGATCCCATCCATAAACTCACGGGTGATGAATCCACCTGGGCCTGGAATTCCCAGGCGGCTGCTGCGTTCCAACAGTTGAAGCTTTTGCTTACTCAGGCCCCGGTTCTTGTTCCTCCTCAATGGGACAAGCCCTTTCATGTACATGTTGATGTCTCGGCGTTTGCTATTGGAGCCGTTCTTTCTCAAGAATATGATGCGCACACTGACAAACCAAACAGATATGCCAGCAGAAAACTCAATCCTGCTGAGCGCAACTACTCTGCCACGGAGCGAGAGGCCTTGGGTTTAATTTTCTGTGTCCAACGTTTCCGTCACTATCTCTTAGGCAGTCAGATCAAGTTCTTTGTTGACCACCAAGCACTCCTTTACTTGAACAACAAATCCACGCCCACGGGCCGAATTGCTCGTTGGGTTCTCCTTCTGCAAGAATTCGCGCCTTTTGAAATTGTTCATAAGGCAGGAAAATCTCATGTCGTACCGGATTATCTTTCACGCATCCACACGGATGATCCCTCCACGGGTGTTTCTGACGCCTTTCCAGACGCTCAATTATTCCTGGTCACGGCCACGCCCCATTGGTTTCAAAACTTTCAGCAATATCTTCTCACTGGTGTTCTTCCTCCTGCCGATCCGACGCTCTCTCCCGAAAAGCTTCGCTCCCGCCACCGTCAGTTTCTCAGAGAGGTCCGTGACTATACCATGGTTGCAAGCCATTTATACAAACGAGGCAAAGACATGGTCCTCCGTCGTTGTGTCCTCCCTCATGAGGTGCCAGATATTGTTCGACAAGCCCACGATGGGCTTGGTGGTGGTCATTTTAGTGGTGACGCCACGGCACGCAAAATACTTCTGGCAGGATACTTCTGGCCCATGCTCTTCAAAGATGCCCACGCTTATGCTCGCACGTGTGACGTCTGTCAGCGTGTGGGAAAGCCCACGGCCCATGACGCTCTTCCATTGACGCCGGTCGCCATGCCCCTGCCCTTCAGCAAATGGGGAATGGACTTTGTGGGGCCCATGGACCCACCCGCGCGGCACACCCGTGCCCGCTATATTCTGGTCATCACGGATTATGCTACCAAATGGGCAGAAGCTTGTGCACTTCCAGACAACATGGCTGCCAGCACAGCTAAGGTTCTCTACACGCACATCATCACGCGTTTTGGTTGTCCCACGGAACTTGTTAGTGATCGTGGCGTGCATTTTGTCAATCATACCATCAAGGAGCTGACGGATTATCTTCACATCCAGCACCGGAAGAGTACACCTTACTATCCTCAAGGCAATGGCTTGGCTGAAAGTACCAACAAAACCCTCATCACAGTTCTCAAGAAAATTTGTGACGCTTCGCGAACAGATTGGCAGGACAAGTTGCCTACTATTCTTTGGGCTTACAACACCAGTTTCAAAATAGCTACTGGCCACACTCCTTTCAACCTGGTTTATGGTCAAGAAGCTCTCATGCCTTTTGAATATATTCTTCCAACTCTCCGTTTTCAACTTGCTACAGCACACAATCCACCTGCTGCACTCAAGGAAAGGGTTTATCAATTGGAACGGTTGGATGAACTTAGGCGAGATGCTTACATTCGTGTTCCTCATGGACAACAGTTGCAGAAATCATTGCATGACAAACGACTTAAGACAAAAACATTCAAAGAAGGAGATTTGGTTCTTCTTTATGATTCACGTTACAAAAATTTTCCAGGCAAGTTAAAGTTTAAATGGCTTGGTCCTTATCAAATTGTTCAAGTGGTGCAACCCAGTGTTTTCAAGCTGGCCGAACTAGATGGCACTCCATTACCTACTCTTGTTAATGGCTTTCGCCTTAAACAATTTCATACAGAAGTTACAGACAGTTCTACTCAAGATACACCACAAAGTTCTGACAACACAGATAGTGACTAAAAGAGGCATCTTTATATTACTAGAGGCAACTTTACAAAATGCGAGCATTGCCCACTTACTTCCGCTATGAGCAGAGCTCTATGGGAAGTGCCCTATTTACAAAATCCTAAGATTAAAAACCCCTCTACTCCGGGTTGGGAGCAGAGGTGATGCGGAGGATGTGGTAGTAGTTCTGCTCCGGATCCCAGCGCAGATGAACCACCACCTCCATGGCGTTGGTCATGGGGTCGGGATGTTCAGCCATCCCCTTGCACCACCCGTCCATTGCAATGCCACGGTTGTGGCATTTCCAAAGGTCCAAGCAATTCATTTTGCACGTAATCCACTCCTGGCAGTTCGTTGGCATCGTGCAATCTTCGTTCAATCCGGCTGCTGCCATACTCATCATCGCCAAGGGTATCTCTGCTCTGCCCACTGCTCGTCTTTTATAGTCCAACCGACGGGACTCTTGTCGACGTGGTCCAATCAGAAAACCTGTCGACGTGGTTGCAATGCAAGGCTGTTTCTAAAGGGGGAATCTTTTCTCCCGCCGCATATCTAGCCATGGTACCTTCTGACACTTTCGTTTTAATGATATCCCACTTCGAGTTGCCAGCATTAAATGACATTCCTTCTTTTCATGCCCGTCGCACATTAATGGGTGTCCTTTTGCCAGCTGTCACATCAGATCATTCCCTTACGTCTCATCGCCACCGTTCACTGCTTCTCCCTTTACCGTTTGGGGACTTAGCCAAAATTTTGCCTCTCAATCGCCTCCTTCGCATCTGTCGCCACCTGGCATTCTCAACGGTCCTCATGCCCCTTCGCCAACACTTGTGCGCCCTAAAACCTTTTCGCCTATCTGCGTTTTCGTCTTCTGCTCTCCGCTCTCCGCCTTCTCAAGACAGTTCTTCCTGTTCCGACGCTCTTTGCCATGGCTACTGCACCTAAATTTCCTCACCTCCAGGCTTCTGCTCCAAGGGATCCAGTTCTTTTTGAGTCTGTGACCTTCTCGACACCCACCTTTCGCGACGCCCTCGTTGGCCCGAGTCGTGAAGTCGCGGAACGCCAGGAGCTCTACGAATTCTCACAAATGGATCTTCTTGCACCAAATCCAGTGCAATTGCAACAGTTTGTTGCTCATATCGTCAACAGCCTGGAAGGCTATGCTACCATGGTCGATGGCACCACAATTTTGCTTACTCAGCCCCTGATTTCTGAGGTATTCCATATTCCTTTGCAAAAACCTTCTTTATCTTGGGCTACCTTACAGGACATTGATGTCACTCAGTTTGGCGCTGTTCCTTATCAAGCTAACATGCATCGTCTCACCAACATTGCCAAGCCCCATGATACTTTTGTCAAGTTTCTCTGGCGCAAATTGCTTGGGTACTCCATCAAAAACACCCATATCAACAAACCGTTCTACAATATTGTCATCACGGCCACACGCGCTCCACTCACCATCTGGATTGGCCCCAACTGCTGTTCTTCCGACTTCTTCAAGAAGTAGATCGTATTCGAGCTGCCCCTTCCTCTGACTTTGATTCCTCGGTGGGCGCTCATCTTCAAGCTATCATCCGCCATTACCTTCCTCTCTCGGGGTCCCCTTCTGCTTCTCACGCCACCACTCAGCAGTCCTTTCATTCCCTTCCTCAAAACCAACAGGCTGCACCTTCACGCCCTTCCTCTTTTGGTCATGTTCAACGCAATGCCATGCATGTCACAGTCTCTTCTTCCTCCACGGAATCCATGCCCTCCGATTCTCATCATGTCTCTCAAATGTCACAAACACGGCAACAGCAGGCTCCTGCACCTCCAAATCCTCGCCAGCTTCTGTATCAATACCAGCAGGATGTTCAAGCCGCAGCCCTAAAGCTACAAGAATCACAGGACGTTCTCATGAATGGTGTTCACGCATCCCTGGAGGCCTCGGACGCAGTTCACAGAGACCTTCAAGCTGCCAACACCCAAGTTCACACTCTGGAAGACAAACTTCAAGAAAAGCACGAGGCTCTGTTACAGGCCCGTGAGGCTCTCAAGACCGCACAAGATCAAAACAGCCTGCTTGCTGATCAACAGGCTCAGTTGCAAACCACAATTCAGGAATTGCTGGAGCACGTCAAAGCCAAGGATACCCTCTTGAGCGACAAGGACAAAGACCTTGGCAAACTCAACACCTTGTATACTGAGCTTTCTCAGAGTTACCGCCAACAAGTTCAGGACCTCACAGAACGTGATACTCGAATCACCTCTTTAGAAGCTCAGCTATCCACGCTGACCTCTCAGCTCACGCCTCTCCAAGATCAGCTTACGGAGGCTAAGAAACAGAAAATTATTGATGACGCCGAGATTGCCACGCTTCGCCTTAATACTCCTGGGCAATCCTCTTCACATGGCCCGCTCTCTCATAAATGGGTCCGGGATCAGTCACGCCTTCTGTTAGAAAAGGAGAACCGGATCCGTGACCTCGAACATCAGCTCCAGCAAGCTGTTCAATCTGCCGAAGATGCCCAAACTAAACAAAAGGGCTACATTAATATAGCTCTCCACATGTCTGTGGATTTCGCTATTCCTTCCAGTTACCTGGATTATGTGGTTGCCCGTCGCCACCTCTTTCTTCTGAAGTGGTATGCGGCAGATGGTCAGGTTGATGCTCACCTGCGCAGTCAGGATTTTCTTCGGATTTGGCCAGACCTCTCCGTTGAAGACAAAGGTTTACTCTGTGCCCTTTTAGTCTTCGACCTCATTCACTGTGAAGACCCTGATTTGATCACCTTCAGAGTTGTTCAGCCGATGGCGTACATCTTCCATGACTTCTATCTGGCTGATACACAAGACAAATTTCGTGATGGGCCACATCAGAACTTTCAGGGTGACTCACAGGCTCACTGGTTGTTATTGGATAACAACCCGTATCTCAAAGATCATGATCGGACTCACACTCTTCATCAGGAGTACATGCCAGAGCTTGCTCATCATTTACCTCTATGGTAAGCTGAAACGCTGGAACAGGTGCGAAAGAATCTTGGGCATCCTGAGGATCTTCCGTTTGCCCAAGTTTATATGCAGCACTTAGCCGGCTACAATCAACTGCGTGCCCTTTTGGATAGCAAGACCATACCAACAGGTTGGGATAGTCCTCCTGTCTATACTCAGCTCTCTGCTTCTGACTGGGACCGGTGGTGTAAAGCGCTTGATCCCGACCTTGTACGTGAATTCAGGGAGCAGGCTCAGCAGCCCACGCCCACGGGCATGGCTCCCTCTCCATATGCTTCCTTGGGTGTCCCTCCATGCCCCAGATTTTTGACCTCCGACTGGCGTCTTCCCTCTTGGACGAAGGTCCTGGACGGCCATGCTGGGTGGACTTCTCCCCAGATCTCGACGGATCTTCGGTGGGATCCCCGTTTTGTCAGACGCTCCGAGTGGGAAGATGGTGCCACCTTGGACCACACTGCAAATTGGATCTATATTGCTAATGAGCGTGGTTGGCAACGGCCCGCTGATGCTCTTCATGGCCTTGATACCTTCTTGCAGAATGCCGCCACCTCACCAGACCCTTTAGTTCACCGTCAAGCTGGCTTCTGCGCTGCTCTCAAATGCATCCTGGTAAGCTCCTTAAATCGGCTGCGTCCCATCTTTTATTGCAACCCGAATGCTAGCGTCAGTGCCTTCGGTCTCCAGACCTGCCTTCTAATGGAGTGCCAGTTCGTTCCTTCGGAAGCACATGCTGCCCTGGAAGACATGGTGCGCTCTAAATTCCTCATTGATGCAGATCCTGCCCTTGGGCTCAACACTCCTGACGCTCTGCAAACACAACAGGACCTCATTGGCAATTATCACAATGGCGCCCGTCCTCATTCCCGGGAGGATCACTTTCAAACTGCTGGTTTCCCGCCATCACTTCCTCCTTTTCTTCATCCTGAGTGTCGTTTGGTGGGGGGGAGTGTTAGTCCTGTGCCTCCTGGTACAGGACTATTCATGCATACGACGGACCAAGTCAAGGCCAAGGATCCACAGCCAGACACGGGTCAGTCGTCAAAGGCCACGCAGAAGACCAAGCAGACCACGCAGTCAAAGGGCGCGCCTGCCGTCAAGAGGAGGCGCTCAGACAAGTGACGGCCCGTCACCGCCTGCGTCAATGTCAGCGTGATTCCAGGCATCTCAAGAGGCACCGCCAGCATTCCTGCAAATCAGGCCTCCTTCCAGGAGTCGGCACCGAAATCAGTCAGAGTGTCTATATTGGGCCAAATGCCATTGTACTATATATATGAGTAGAGCTAGCACATGAATTTTTAGATGAGTTTTGAGTCTTGTCTCATTTCAGTTTTCTCTCCATTGCGAGAGCTCATGACATCAAGGTCATTGTTCTCTTTTGTTTTCTTTTCCCTTTCCCTTGTTTTTCTTGCAAATCCCGCGTGACATAGCTCCCGGATTCTCCTGTTAGATCCAAGGGTCCTCACAGAGGGCTGTCTTGCAGGAGTTCCCGAACCCAGACCCCAAACATTAAACATCAAAATGAACCAATTTGCAGGATGATGTTATTCCAAAGCATGTTCTTGTCCTTCAAAGGCATTGTGGAGGAAACACAACCATACAGTGGTACAACGCAAAGTACAATGAATAGTATGCCACATGTTGTTGTTGATGGGGATGTCCGTCACAAAATGGAGGTCTATTCTTCTGAGATTTGGTCTCTTGGTTTTGCAAGCAGCAAACATGGAGGATTATGAGAGATAAGTCATAGCTGGACCTAGAGAAAAGCATAAGAAATGTTGCATGATATGAAACAATTGTCTAAGGCATGCCAATTGATATGTGACATGCTTGTTTCTGACTTTAAAACCAAATAAGTAATTATTTTAAGTGGTCACAGTATGTTTTTTTGGCAAATATCAAATGCAAATCGCAAGCAATGAAGTCTTTCGTTGAACTTCAATAGCAAGTTTATAATATGATGGATGAGTGGAATGGAGTTTGCAGGTAATTTTGTATCTCAGAGGGAGATCTCTAAAACACATTCCTATGACTAGTGTTATATTAGATTTTGTGTTTACTTATGTCATTCCCATGCGTTCTTCTAAATAATTAAATTACTGTGTTTGTTATTACCAGATAAGGACTTGGAAAAAGACATCATTGATGGTGAAGATAGCCAGACTCCATCTAGTGCTGATAAAGACTAGGAAAAGGACACAATTGATGGTGAAGATGACCATATTCCATCAAGTACTAAGGTGTTTACAAGTGGCAAGAAGCCTGCACGTACAACTACATCTGTTTTGTTATTTCTAGGTAAGGACTTGGAGAAAGAACACAATTGATGGTAAAGATAAGCACACTCTATCTGTTGCTGACGTGTTCACAACTGGCAACAAACTTGCATGTACAGCTATAGGTAATGCTGGCTTGTTTGAAGCTTCAAACATGACTGAAGATGCAAAAAGGGAATTGTTGATAAATCAAGAATTCTTGGCGATGGAGGCACTGTGTTCGTTATTACTAGATAAGGACTGCACAATTAATGGCGAAGATAACCACACGCCAAGTGTTGAGGTATTTACAAATGATAAAAAGTGTGCAACTACACATGGAGGCAACGATTGCTTGCTTGGCTTGCTTCAAGCTTTAAACATGATTGAAGAGGCAGAAAAGGTATGGCAGACAAAGCAAGAACTCATGGCGATGGAGGCATACAAGCTCATGATTGCTGTCCATAGGGAGACACACAAGCAATGGGATAGAGCAATAGCATTTCAAACATCAGCAGCGAACGCGTTGCATAGCTGTAAAAAATTGAGCCAAAGAACGATGTTTTGCAAGCAACTAGATATAATTTTGTCACATACACAATTATATCACATCAACAACACACTATTAGATAAGCCAGTGACAATGTGGATATCTCTCTATGGACATCAACTGTTTCTGAAGGAAGTTCTGCATCTGAAAAGTGATCAACACGTTGGATGCGATTGCAAGGAGCCAGGTAGGGGTCAAGCAAAGCCGCCATAGCCTGGTCCTGATCAAGAGTCATCTCTCCCCAAGGATCAACATATTCAGGGTAGGATGACAGAGGCAGACTCGCAGGAGGAGCCTGAACTTGATAAATATTCTGGGCTTCCTCAGAATCGGTGTCGGAGAGAGAAGGTTCAGCATTGTCAACACCGAAATGATCTTGCCAGTTTCCAAGTCCATAGTGGCATTGAGATGACCATCTGTGATGACTAACTGATCCGTGGCCCAGTAATGGATACTCTTGGCCTGACAGAGAAAAGGTCTGCCGACCAACATTTCATAATCACCTGGATCTTCTCTAGCTTTCCAAACACCAAATTCCAAGGGGAATCTGAGATCACCAATGTTGATGTGAAGAAGAGGCGTGACGCCTTGAGGTCGCGTGATATGGCCATTAGCCAATTTAATGTCATATGGGGCACGATAGAGTTGTTTGATGCCCATTTGCTTGCGGAGTTTATCCGTGATAAGATTTACAGCACTACCCCGTCAATTTGAACATGATTGACTTGTTGATTGCCCACCGTGGCATGTACCGTGGGTGTAGAGGTAGCTACTGCCCCAACCAAAACTGTCGGGAGGGGTAACTGGTCCTTGAGAGCAGGACATAGTTTCAAAATTGTTGCCAGACTTAAAGGAATTTTGATTTTTGCAAGCTCCTCTTGGAGTTCCAGAGGCACATGAGAAAAGGGATCAGCTGGATCCAAGGGAGCTGGAGTGCGTGGTAATGAAGCAGCAACTTCTTTGAGAAGCTCCACCTCTGCAGCAATATTCGGAGATGTCTGAGAGCGTGGAGGTTGAGATGTGGAGGGTGTATCTTGACGCTGTTGAGCTCTGGTGGTGGCATGGACATTAGCCAACGTTCGGCCTTCAGCAGCTTGCATGAGGTTTAGAATGCTTTGGCGGACTTTAGGCATGACATGAGGCATGAGTTTCTCCAAGTCAGGGGCAAAGTGAACCTTTTTGTCCTCGTCATGAGGGATCGTGTCGACTGCAAAAGCAGGTTGCGTGTCATGAGGAAGAATGGTTAAGGGGCGTGACGCCCTGGTCTGGCGTGAAACCAAACCTACCCAATTTGACGGCTGTACTGGAGGATTAAGAGCCTGAAAAATTTCTTCCTGGGCTTGTTGATCCAGCTGAGGTTGATTGGCAGGATCTTGTTGATACCGTGATTGCTGAGGCACGCGTGGTGGTTTCTGAAGAACTGGACGTGGACCTTGTTTGCCATTGGCAATCCACAGTTGATAAGCCGTGAGGCGTACTGAGGTGGTCTGATTTGTGCCTGGAAGTTGTACTTGAACTTGAGGAAGTTGAGGACATGCCGTGGTGGTATGACCCCATTCTTGACAGTGATAACACTGAGCTTTAGAAGGATCAAAAGGGGGGCGAGTGCTTGGTCCCCTTTGTTGCTGAGGTTGCTGATATTGTTGAATTGGTTGAGCCTGCATTTGTGTCGGCTGATATGTCGATTGTTGCTGAGGTGTGGTTTGCACTTGATAAACCATCTTGTTTCTGAAAGGGGTAGGATGAGTGCGAGTGCACTCTTCCGTGGCATGATTGCACATGTTGCATCGTTTGCAATGAGGTGGGCCATTGGTGGAGTTGCACTCATTTGCCAAGTGGCCTTGATATTTACAGATATGGCACCAGATCTGACTGCGCTGCTGATTGGCGTGCTGAGGCTGAACAGCAGTCTGAGGAACCATGACCGGTGGAATGAAGGGGAGCTCCTGAAGAGCCACGCCGCGAGAGGAAACATTGACTGAGTGATTGACAAGGTCGATAGCCTGCTCCAAAGTCTTCGGGCGCAGGTATTCAGTCATGAGGCGGATAGCTGGAGGGAGTCTCTGGAGAAACCAGACCAGAATCTGGCTCTGCGTCGGGTACTCCTTAAGTTTGCTGAGTAGTATATGAAGACGATCCGCAAAATCCCGAGCGGACTCCGTGGGCTCTTGTTGAAGGTCATTGAGTTGCTTGAGATGAAGTTGATCATCATCCGTGGTACCATAGTGAGAAAGAAAAGCAGTTTTCATGTCTGACCAATCTTGTTTCCAGTGGCTTTTGTTGGACATGAGCCATTGATGAGGAGAGCCACGCAGCGTGGTGGAAAAGATGTGGAATTTCAGTTGAGGTTGGGCATGACCATTGAGGGCAGCCAGAGCCTCAAATTCTTCCATGTGGGCCACTTTGGTTTAAGGGTTTGCCTTTCGTGTTGCCAAAGGTTGGATAAGTCAGCTTGAGGGTCTGAAAGGTAGAGGTTAAAGTGCTTGGTTGAACCGGTAATGGATAAGGATTATATTGAGGCAGAGTGGGGGGTGGCATAGTGCCAGAAGGGCCCTGACAAAGGGGTGCCTGAGGTGGAGGTACTGGAGGCGCCTGATCATTGGTTTTGAGGTCGGTAAGGTTGTAAACAGGAAGAGCGGTGGGAAATGTAGGAAATGGAAATTCCCGGGGAGGAGCAAAAGAGACATGTGGATATCCCTGTCCGCCCGGAGGAGATGATGGTTGTGAAGGCAGAGGTGTATGGCCAGAAGAAGTATGGAGGTATGCATTTTCGGGGGTGTGAAAGTACTGTTGAGAAGGTTGAGCCTGATATTGCTCCTGATAGTGATGAGGGGACTGAGGCTGGGAACAATGTTTGCACGTCTGAGGTGGGGAACTGGGACGAGACAGGACACGAGGAGTAGGTGGCGCCGACTGAGCCCTAGACCGAATGTGGCCTCCCTCAATGTCATAAGCAGATCCATACATGTCGCGAACAACTTCCCGTCGTTGGTGGCGCTCCAAACGAGACGCCGTCTGGGTAAGAAGTTCTTCTGGAGTGAAGGTGCGTGCAGACATTGCAACAGAATAAAGGAAAATCGAATCAGACCCGGCAGCGGCGACAGTGTTTGGGGTCTGGGTTCGGGAACTCCTGCAAGACAACCCTCTGTGAGGACCCTTGGATCTAACAGGAGAATCCGGGAGCTATGTCACGCGGGATTTGCAAGAAAAACAAGGGAAAGGGAAAAGAAAACAAAAGAGAACAATGAGATCACAATAATGAGCTTCCTTGATGTCAATGAAGATACATGAGCTCTCGCAATGGAGAGAAAACTGAAATGAGACAAGACTCAAAACTCATCTAAAAACTCATGTGCTAGCTCTACTCATATATATAGTACAATGGCCTTTGGCCCAATATAGACACTCTGACTGATTTCGGTGCCGACTCCTGGAAGGAGGCCTGATTTGCAGGAATGCTGGCGGTGCCTCTTGAGATGCCTGGAATCACGCTGACATTGACGCAGGCGGTGACGGGCCGTCACTTGTCTGAGCGCCTCCTCTTGACGGCAGGCGCGCCCTTTGACTGCGTGGTCTGCTTGGTCTTCTGCGTGGCCTTTGACGACTGACCCGTGCCTGGCTGTGGATCCTTGGCCTTGACTTGGTCCGTCGTATACATGAATAGTCCTGTACCAGGAGGCACAGGACTAACATTTAAATATGGAAGAATTCAAACATAAAATAAGTGAACATGATTAGTGGATGCACCATTGACTAGTTTCCTACTGTGTAACAATTGAGCTAACTCAGATGTGCATAAAGTGCATATTGACTTCTATGAATGCAAATAAATGTATAAATAAAGGTGGTAATGCTTGGGCAGCATATTTTGATTCTCTAGTATATGCTAGAACATAAGAATATAATGCCACATGGTGCATCTTTTATGTCATAGATTTAAATGCACATAAAGCTGTAGATATGTTAGTTTCTAATTCAAAAACAGATAAATCTGAAAGTAACATGGTTTCCAGGTTTGCCACTAACCTATATTACATGTTCCAGATGTGTTTCATCTCCACCTTTATGTGCAAGAAAGGGACTGGAACCAAGAAATTGGAAATGGAATCAGCTTCTGAAACACTTTTGACATAATAAACTGAGCTATG
The DNA here is from genome assembly GCA_021234155.1 of Isoetes taiwanensis. Lineage (NCBI taxonomy): Eukaryota > Viridiplantae > Streptophyta > Lycopodiopsida > Isoetales > Isoetaceae > Isoetes > Isoetes taiwanensis. The sequence goes on along the minus strand of JAJEKV010000029.1, from coordinate 1,340,263 downwards.
ATTGTATAGAGAGGAGACATTTTTGCCTCAATATACTGAATCTATTAAAGGCCACTACATGATGAACCAGGGTGGTCAACCATAGCCTTCATAAGCCCTCGAGATATTCTCTTGGCCATCCTTTCAAGATAAGGTTGCATGATACAAAATGCAAACCATCGATTTTTTATGGTCAGACAACCTCATTGGAACACATAGTTAGCTTCTATGACCATCCTCATCCTGCAAATTGTGGTGTAGTTCGCTCAAATTATATAACACCCAATTTGGGTTAGGCTCCCAAGAACAGGAAACCTCCCCAACTTTCTTCCATGGAAACCTCCCCAACTTTCAATCAAAGCCTGGGGAGGTTTCTAACTGTGCTACCCTGGGGAGGTTTCCATTGGTTTAACTTTTGGAGGTTTTCATATAAATTTTATAATAATAGTAAGATTTTTTAATCTATGGATATTAACATATATTTAATATATATTTAATGTTGATGGCCAGGTTTATTCATAATTAACATATATTTAATGAATATAATGTTGATGTCCAGATTTATTCCCTTCTTTTTAGTAGGCCCTTTACTATTTCCATTCCATATTGCTTTTTTCATAACTCTGAAGCTGAAACAACTGACTCTCCTGAAGCGTCCCAGATTCTTCTGAAGCATTCGATTCTGAAGCAACTGATTCTTATGAAGCAGCCAATTCTTGTGGCGATTTGAGGTGCCGATTTGCGCAAGTACCGACGAGCACGGGTCGTGAGTTGCGGGTGCTGGAAATCGGCATCCAGCATTCAAGCAGAATCTAGAAAATGTTAGTTTTAATGGTTGAAGTTTAGATGACGTGGCAAAAAAATGAAAAAGGAAAAAAAGGAGGAAGTCGGTGGACAGATCGAATATGAGCAGAGGTCGGATGGAGAGAATAGGGCGTAGGAATCAGAGTAAGCAGGAGTTTCGGATTTGGCTGTAGGAGGCTGTCCTGAGCAAAACCGGCAGGAGGCTTAAGGCTAGAAAGCCGTGAAGATCTCTGAGTTGTCAACTGTGAAGATCCGGCTGTGGAAGATTTCTGGAAGCTTTTGTAGATTGAAGCAAACTGATTTGCCTGGCATAGAATTGTGAAGAGGAGCCGATTCATTATGCTGAGGCATTAGTGGGAGACAACAGACTGTTAAAAGCCAATTTACAAACAAATAATAGGAGGCGGGGCTGTGTAGTGGATTTTCTTTGGGTTCAAATCCCGGGCACAAATTATAACAGCGGGCTTGCCTCAGCTGTTGATTGATAAAGACATTTGATCAGGTAATACATATACCCACTTATCTTTCGACTGCCTTTGCTTTGTTCTCTGAGTTTAGATATGTCGGCAGTTTAGCAAGAATGGGTGCGAAAATTGCCTCTTTTTCAGCATGGATCAAGACCAAGATAGGGTTCTCGAGTGCACCACTGGCAATTTTTCAGGGCAAGTTTTAACATCTAGAACTTTAGCAAGTTCTGTATATTTTAGCTGGAAGAACTAGTTAAGCCTGTTTATGAAACTAAGATATACCCACGAAACTAGCTGCATTGAGCTTTTCTGACAACAACGCATCACTTGGGGCGGATAACCATTATAAAGCCCTCTGCTCGTTTGCTCCATGGATTTCAGAAATCAATTTGAATATGTTGTTGACTATAGCCATTGTTTTTTTTTTTTTTTTTTTTTTTTGAAGGAACGGTAGATTTTATATTCATTCATATGATATAAAGTTACAGCACATACATGATTCCATAAGAATCATATTGGAAGAATTCCAGCACATAAAAAACCCTGAATATCTGGGGGGAAACCAGAAGATCCAGGGAAAAATAAGAAACTACTAACATAAAGTAGAATGAATGGGCAAGTTAAGTACTAGCAATGGAGTCATTGTTAAGTACTATAGCCATTGTTAAGGTTTTGGAATAGAGCAAAGGGCCGTATTGACTGACAGACTGCATGAAGCTTTTAACCTCCAATCCAAACAGTTGCTTTGCATGACAAACTTCTTGATCGCTTGGTTAAACGTTGACCTGGTTCATTTGAACTTGTTAATTTTTCGTAGCTTCCTCAATTAGAAATCAAAATGGGGTTGCTTAAGGCAGAATTAAAGGAATCAGCTCTTGAAATAACAATGCGACCAACATTAAATGCAATAGACAATTATTGAGTCCTTGGCTTTTATTAGTTCGCCACATGGTCAAGGCATTGTTACAAGGATACCTCTAGTTCTTTGTTTGGAAAATAGCAGTAATATCTATCTCATATGGTTCTGGACCCAAAGTCATCTCTGAAAATAAAATTCAGGTCGTAGTTGATTCTGTAACTATTGAATTGGCTGGAACGGGTTAAGATTTATCCAACAAGCCTATCACGCTTCATATCAAGAAGACACAATTTCGTTTACCTTATCAAGAAGACATCTGCTCCATATCTTACCATGGCTGACTTCCTGATATTGCCAAATCAACATTCGAATTTTTCAATTTTGAAAATAGATTTGGAGTTCCTTTTGCTTAAAGAACATCTTAGAATAAAAAAATCTTTCAAGAGGATTGTGAGTTGCAAGCAAAAACATGTATAGACTCCATAACAATAGTATTTGAACTTTAAAACAACAATTTTTCATTCAAAACATATTTCTTAAGTTCTTGTACATTGTCAATTCATCAAAATACATAGCATGAAATAGTTATAGCATAAAAAGTATAAGTCACCCATGTGCGATTGATTGATTGATTGCACCTAAACAAGAATAATAGAAGAATGAGTAATATAATAGACAAGAGAAAGCTCTTAGGAAAAATAGAAGAATGAATCTATGAGCTTACTTGGAAGTATAGAAGATCAAAACCTCTTAATATTTCTTCTATAAAATATTTGGAAACAAAAAAGAATAGTAATCAATTTTGGCAAACACCGAGGGATGGCGCCTCCTCATTAGAGAGGGGCTTCTTTTTTTATTTTTATGGAAACCTCCCTACCTTTCCATGGAAACCTCCCCTGTTTTCTTAATTGGAAACCTCCCCAAGTCATGCCCAAAAAGTTGGGGAGGTTTCCACAGAAAGGTGGAGAGGTTTCCATGGAAACCTCCCCTATTTTTTGATATGGAAACCTCCCCAAGTTCCAGGAATATGGGAGAGGTTTCCAGGGAAAGTTGGGGAGGTTCCCGTGGAAAGTATGGGATGTTTCTATTGAAGTCCAACCCAAATCGGGCGTAGATAAAGCCAGCGACCTTTCAGCATATCATCTTGCCTATAGAATGGACCCTGAGTACAGGTACAGGGTTAATCAGAGAAGATATCTGAGAAGGTGCCAAGACCATGCACTCAAGATTGATTGGGATCGGGTTAGCAAAACGAAGGGGTTGATAGGAGATAAGGAGGCAGCAGCCAAGAAATATGCTGAAGAGTATGTTGCCAGGAGGAATGCTGAGTGGAAAAAAGACAAGGAGGCTAGAATGGCCAGATATACGAAGACTATAGCTATTGTTTAGGGCTTGGAGGGTGTTGAGGAGCAAGAGTGGAATCCCTTGGCTGCTGATGACAAGCAGATAAGAGAATCCGAGTGGACTTCCCAAGTTAACCGTGTCATGGCAGATCTAAATGAAGAAATCCTCAAATCTGTTGTGTCGGAGGAAGCCCCCGAGGAGCCACCATCAGCAGAGCCCTCGAGCAGCTAGGTAAGTCCAGGTCCTTCATCTAGTCATGAGAATCAGCATTCCCCTTTTCCTTCCCCTCTGCTGCCCCATGCTGTAGTAGAGCTTTCTGATATGATTACACCATCAAAACCAATGAGAGGGTCCTGCCCCATGAGAACAATGCTGAGCCTAGCTCCAGACTATAAGCTAGATTTCCACACCTTACAGCAGATAGAGGACCTCTTTACCATGGCTGGGACTGGGAGGCCTAAATCCGGGAAGAAAATTGTGCTTTCATACAACTACCAATGGCCCATTCACGTCAAGAGCCCAATATGGGCCTGGGGTTCTGTCAAGAGAGGTGAATTTGTGATAGAGCAGGCCCAGGCAGAGTGCTTTGAGCGGACAGGCACGGACGATCCCGAAAAGATGTTTAAATCATGGGTGAACGAGGAATCTGTTGGGGCATATCTAATGTAAGTTCTTCCACTGCAATTGATTTGCTATGTTTGCTTCAATTTAAAAACCATGATGTGCATTTTGTCTGGCTTTAATCCAATTTTGCTTTATTTGCTTTCATGCATTCAAAACAGGATTCTATCCCATGCAATTCCCATTGATCAGAGGAAGCATCATTGCTGGATACATCCTAGTTTGATGGGTCTGTATCTCTGCAAACATGATCACCTCTTTGAGAAGCTGCTCCCACTCCCACCAGCTCCATTGAAGCAGAAGAAGAAGAGACATGATTCAAAGGAAGACGAAGATCCAATAGAAGAAATATTTTGGTATTGGCTGCCCGTATGCCGAAGGTAAGTTGACCATTTCTATTTCCCATTAGTGTGTTTTTTTTTACCCTCAAGCACTAATTTTTGCGCAGTGGCCATTGGAGCCTGTATGTATTCTGCTATGATGTCGAGATCTGCAAAGCTCTTGGGACAAACACACCCTCGTTGCTCCACTTTGATTGTGTTAGTGGCTACCATTCAACCTTGGAAAATGCTGCCATCAAGTAAGTTTATTCCCTTTGTGTATTGGTTTAGTCATCACAATCTGAATTTCTTTTGATTTACTTTAGTGTTCTCAAGAAAGTGCACGAGTCATGGTCTGCCAATCTGCCTGCCTGGTACAGATGTCCTCTTCTTCGTGTGCCATGCCCCGAGCAAGACAATGGATCTGATTGTGGCATCTACACTATATTGTATGCCAAGTACTTTCTCCAGGATTTCATTTTGAAGAAGGCCGAGGAACCCTATCCGAAGGCAAGTAAAAAAGTCATATATTGTTTTGTTAACAATTGTTTATGTAGGGTCCAAATTGACCTTGCATTCCGTTTCCTTTCTAGATAACCAAAAAATGGTTTACCATTTCAGCAGTGGCCAATTGCAGGAAGTCCTTTTCCTTTATGCTAGGTAAACTGCATCAGGCTATAGTGACAGGTCAAACCCCAAGGAAGACTCCAGCACAGGTTGAATGAGAACAATTATCTGAAAATTTCTGCTCTAAAAACAGTTATCTGAAAATACAGTTTTCTGTTCTTGATAAAAAGTTGATGTTTCAGGCTAAGCCTTTTTTCCTGCTAAAACTTTTTTTCTTGCTAACCCTTTGTATCAGGCCAGGGTGCCTTTTGTATTTGTATCGGCTCGGTGCCACTATAAGTATATGAAAAGCTGATGTTATTTTGGCTTCAGATTTAAACATATCGTGCAAACATATCATGTAAACATAGAATTCCAATCATAATGTAAACATATTAAGTATATAGTTCTAAACATCATGTAAACATATCTTGTAAACATAAAGTAAACATATCTTGCAAACATATCATGTGAACATAAAATAGACTTACATAAAATTCTAAACATCATGTATGTAGATAAACATCATGTGCACATATCAAGTATATACTAGTAAACGTGTGCCCGGCGTTGCCAGGCTAATGTCCTACCATGTGTTTTTACTTGGCCTTTAACGTCTACATGTGCAACTTTCGACAACAACACATGTTAAATTAAAAACCCCGTTTTTAACCATAGAGTACTTCTTAAAAAACCCCTACGTTTTCTAAACGTTTGCAACCATCGGGGGTTATCAAAAAATGTAAAAAAAAAAAAAAACCATTACTAATGCCTCGAATGACTTTCATTTAGATTTTCTAGTCTAGCAAACAAGATTTTGGAACTATGAGCGGCCGCATGCATGTAGAAACATGCGGAATGCATGTAGAACCAGGGTTTTGGTTTTTTGCTCAATGAAAGAAAGGTTTTTACTGCACCATGCAAACCAGGAAACAGTTCTTGCGCCAATCCAAAACCAATCGACCAAGGTAACTTTTCCATTCTTCTTCTTTTACAACTAATTTTATTTCGATTCTTTTTTTTCTATATTGCTTCTGAAGATCTTACTGCCATAAGTGATAAATAGAAGCAGGAAGTGAACCAAAACCGTTCCAAAGGTATAGCTGCTTCAAATATTTCTTTTTTACCTATATTCATTTCTCTTCTATCTACCTCTAGTATGATAATTATGTTAGTTGTTATATTATTAAGTTAACGTATTCTAAGATTTTAAAAACCAAAAATAAAAAACTTAAAAAAAACTTAAAAAATGTATGCTACCCGTATGGTATGCAAAGTATTTAACAACATTAATGTTAATACTGGCAAGAACAAACATTATTTGTAAACATAAAGTAAACATATCTTGCAAACATATCATGTGAACATAAAATAGACTTACATAAAATTCTAAACATCATGTATGTAAATAAACATCATGTGCACATATCAAGTATATATTTCTAAACATCATGTAAACATATCTTGTAAACATCAAGTAAATATATCCTGCAAACATACCTTGCTAACATATCTATACTTACATGTCTAGGTTAACCACTTTACATGGATGTCCAGGTTAACCACTAGACTTACATGTCTAGGTTAACCACTAGAGTTGCATGTCTAGGTTAACCACTTTACATGGATGTCCAGATTAACCACTAGACTTACATGTCTAGGTTAACCACTAGAGTTGCATGTCTAGGTTAACCACTTTACATGGGATGTCCAGGTTAACCACTAGACTTACATGTCTAGGTTAACCACTAGAGTTGCATGTCTAGGTTAACCACTTTACATGGATGTCCAGGTTAACCACTAGACTTACATGTCTAGGTTAACCACTAGAGTTGCATGTCTAGGTTAACCACTTTACATGGATGTCCAGGACCACTAGAATTACATGTCTAGGTTTTCCACTAGACTTACATGTCTAGGTTTACCACTAGACTTACATGTCTAGGTTAACCACTAGACTCACATGTCTAGGTTAACCAGTAGAGTTGCATGTCTAGGTTAACCACTTGACATGGATGTCCAGGTTAACCACTAGACTTACATGTCTAGGTTAACCACTAGAGTTGCATGTCTAGGTTTACCACTAGAGTTACATGTCCAGGTTAACCACTAGACTTACATGTCTAGGTTTACCACTAGACTTACATGTCCAGGTTAACCATTAGACTTACATGTCCAGGTTAACCACTAGAGTTGCATGTCTAGGTTAACCACTTGACACGGATGTCCAGGTTAACCACTAGACTTACATGTCTAGGTTAACCACTAGAATTGCATGTCTAGGTTTACCACTAGAGTTGCATATCCAGGTTAACCACTAGACTTACATGTCTAGGTTTACCACTAGACTTACATGTCCATGTTAACCACTAGACTCACATGTCTAGGTTAACCACTAGAGTTGCATGTCTAGGTTAACCACTTCACATGGATGTCCAGGTTAACCACTAGTGTTATATGTCTAGGTTAACCACTAGAGTTGCATGTCTAGGTTTACCACTAGAGTTACATGTCCAGGTTAACCACTAGACTTACATGTCTAGGTTTACCACTAGACTTACATGTCTACGTTTACCACTAGACTTACATGTCCAGGTTAACCACTAGACTCACATGTCTAGGTTAACCACTAAAGTTGCATGTCTAGGTTAACCACTTGACATGGATGTCCAGGTTAACCACTAGACTTGCATGTCTAGGTTAACCACTAAAGTTGCATGTCTAGGTTTACCACTAGAGTTGCATGTCCAGGTTAACCACTAGACTTACATATCTAGGTTTACCACTAGACTTACATATCCAGGTTAACCCCTAGACTCACATGTCTAGGTTAACCACTAGAGTTGCATGTCTAGGTTAACTACTTGACATGGATGTCCAGGTTAACCACTAGACTTACATGTCTAGGTTTACCACTAGACTTACATGTCCAGGTTAACCACTAGACTCACATGTCCAGGTTAACCACTAGACTCACATGTCCAGGTTAACCACTAGAGTCGCATGTCTAGGTTAACCACTTGCCATGGATGTCCAGGTTAACCACTAGACTTATATGTCTAGGTTAACCACTAGAGTTGCATGTCTAGGTTTACCACTAGAGTTGCATGTCCAGGTTAACCACTAGACTTACATGTCTAGGTTTACCACTAGACTCACATGTCCAGGTTAACCACTAGATTCACATGTCTAGGTTAACCACTAGAGTTGCATGTCTAGGTTAACCACTTGACATGAATGTCCAGGTTAACCACCAGGCTTACATGTCTAGGTTAACCACTAGAGTTATATGTCCAGGTTAACCACTAAACTTACATGTCTAGGTTTACCACTAGACTTACATGTCCAGGTTAACCACTAGACTCACATGTCTAGGTTAACCACTAGAGTTGCATGTCTAGGTTAACACTTGACATGGATGTCCAGGTTAACCACTAGACTTACATGTCTAGGTTAACCACTAGAGTTGCATGTCTAGGTTTACCACTAGAGTTGCATGTCCAGGTTAACCACTAGACTTACATGTCTAGGTTTACCAGTAGACTTACATGTCTAGGTTTACCACTAGACTTACATGTCCAGGTTAACCACTAAACTCACATGTCTAGGTTAACCACTAGAGTTGCATGTCTAGGTTAACCACTTGACATGGATGTCCAGGTTTACCACTAGACTTACATGTCTAGGTTAACCACTAGAGTTGCATGTCTAGGTTTACCACTAGAGTTGCATGTCTAGGTTAACCACTTTACAAGGATGTCCAGGTTAACCACTAGACTTACATGTCTAGGTTAACCACTAGAGTTGCATGTCTAGGTTTACCACTTGACATGGATGTCCAGGTTTACCTCTTGACATGGATGAGGTTAACCACTAGGGTCACTTGTCTAGGTTAACCAATAGCTAGAATGTCGTCTCGAGGGTAGGTAAATGTCGGCTCGAGGGTAGGTAAATGTCGTCTCGTGGGTAGGTGAATGCTCTATAGTGAGGGTAGGTAATAGTCGGCTCGTGAGTAGGTAAATGTCTTTATCGATGAAGGGATGTGTTTCAAAAACCCTAAACCCCATATTCTATAAATAGTTCTATCTCGATGCGTTCTTCCATTGTGCAGCTTCCACTCCCATTCTTGCAATTATTTTTTAGTGACCAGCTATGGAAGATGTGCTCCGACGCTTGAACCAGATCCAAGGGGAGCTCAGAATTCGGGAGCAGCATAATATGGAACCGGTTTTTACTAGTAAGGCCTTGATTATATGCAACTTCTGTAGATTTTTCTATTCTAACTTCGTGTGGGATCTTCTATCTTGGTGTAGGAGTCGTCGAGAAGATGGCCGAGAAGGGAATCACTCGAATACCCCCTCCTCCAGAAGAGGAAGAGGACTACGAGATGAGAATATAACAGTTGAAGGTCTTGAAGAAATACCTGATCGGCGAAAAGGCAATGAGGGCACTGCTTGAGGGCACTGCACTGCCTCGAAGGATAAGAGTGTGTCTCCAGGAGATGGCTCGAGTTTGGAAGCACCACAGAAAAGAGTTGATAAAAATGATTCTGCAGTCAACTATATTCTGGCCCGACCTTCTCGACATGGAGTTGTGGTTCAAGGGTGATGGCGAGGTCGAGGACTTCACACTAGAAACCATGAGTCGAGCTCGAGAGGAATACAGAGAGTTGTTCGGGTGAAGTCCTATGGTTCAGATTGACTCGTTGTTTTTTCATAGTCTAACGGTCTAAGGAAGGTTTCTCATAATGTAATTGTTTTTTTCAAATTTACACTTGGTTTCTTCTTATTTGAGGGAGTGCTTAGACATCTAAGTCTAGTGGTAAAAATGTGTAACCAAGGTGGTTAACCTGGACATCTCCAGTGGTTAACCTGGACAGCCTAGTTTAGTGGTTTAGTGGACTAAGCAAAATCCAAGTATAATAGTCAGAAGTTTAATATAGAACATCCACAAGTGAAGGATTAAAGCAAACTCCAAGTAAGGTATATCATAAATTTACTATAGAAGATCCACAAGTCAAGCATTAAGAAAAATTTACTCTTCAAAGTGTCGTGCACATTCACGTGCAAACACGGTATCCCCCACCACTTTCTTCTTCCTCTTATGGCATTCTATGAAAGGAATTGGCCTAGCTATGGTGCTCCCATTGAAGTCCTTTGTTGTTAGCATGCAAGGTGCAACACCTCTTTGAACAGTAGAGGACTTCAAATTCTCTCACTTTTGGGTGAGCTCTCGAAGAAGGAAATCAACTTCACAAATGATGTGAGGGTTGCTACTTAATGTATCCCTTATGTTATGAAGGCTAGCATCTATACTCTCCAACATGTCTCTACGTGTAGGGTCTACGAAGCACTTACCAACATGTGGCTCCTCCTCGACATCAATGAGGCTTGTTGAGGTCAAACTAGAAAGCACGACGTCATCGCTACACTCATCCACCTCATAATCCTCTGCAATAGATCTCAAGTTTTCCAAACCACCAGCTTGGGAACCGTAAAGAGTTCCACACACTCTCAATATGTCTTCATCCCTATAGCTGCCCATCATTTGAATCACTTTAATTTGATGCTTGCACATGTTACCCTTCATACCCCATGGACAATCGCAGCAAGCCCAATTCTCATTTGCCACAACTACCATGTAAGGAAGGGCCTTTTTATTCTCATCCCAAGCATCCATGTTTTGGCTCCAAACTTCAGCCCTTTCTTGTTGGTAGTCTAGCCACCTCACTGTTGCATCAGGAATCTTTTTTGCTCCAATGATTGTTGTCTCGATAACCTGTTCCTGTTTGCGGTTGATCTTAAAACCATAGACTTTCTTGAACCTATGAAAGGATATATGCGTCTCCATTATGCATGTCAGCATGTAAAGCAACCAATCAATCCTGCGTCCTCTCAATGAATGCTTGGAGAGACCAAGCCTCCTCTTCATAGTGGCATGATATGACTCTATGCTTGCATTTGTCTCTTGGTTTGCATAGGGATACATCCGAGTAGCAACAATCCAGGAAGTAATGTTCTTTGTCCATACCTTGCTCATGTATTTCACAACTTTCTTGTAGACCTTGTGCCTTTCCTTGAACTCTTCCAAGCGTCTTAATCCCTCTTCCCTACATGAGTCTATGTAGTCTTGCCCATATCTACCATCCCCATCAACATGAATACCATACATGATGTCTCCTAATTCCTTGAACATTTAAGCCCTGCTCTTCTTATCTTTAACCCGCTTCACCAACATCTTCAACCAGTTTCATCTCACATGCCACAAGCACAATTGGATACGTGACATGGGCCAAACATCCCTCAAAGCATTGATCTCGGCCTGGGCATCATCCACAATGAAGCAAGAAGGGGACCAAGTGGGATCATTATTATGGATGTGTTCCTTCATGGCCACAAGCCATGGTCGGATCTCCTCTTCCTCTTGACTAGATGTGAGAACCCAAGCTACTGGAACTCCATTCCCATGGCTGTCATAAAGCAACCATGTGTACAAACTGTAGCAATGGTCATTGGTTTTGAAAGTGGAGTCCATGGCAATTGCATCACCTTTTCCATGCTCCAAAGTAAACGGCCTGCCCTCTTGATACATAAACACGCTCTCAGGATGAAGAGAAACCCACATTCTGACACTTAAAGCAACATCTCGATGCAACATCCAAGTGGATCTAGCAACCTTACGAGATAAATTGTGAAGGTCATCCGTGACAAGAAATTCATCTTTATGTCTTGGTCTATCTGGATTAATTTGCTTTTGTAAGCTCCAATGCTCTTCGTGCTTGCTCATGACCTGTTGAGCTGAATGATTTTGTTGTATCAAATCCTTAGCCCAATCCTTCTTCTCCTTGGACAAATGTTCTTCCTGTTCTTCCAAGTTCGAATGGCAAGAAAGGCTGGCGGCAAGATTAGGTGGTAGTTTCAAATTATCCGTTAATTGTACTACTTTTTTAGCGACTGAGTGAAATCTAATTATGAGATTTCACAATACGGTGGTCATAGAGCCATTAAATGCTCGTACAATCGCGTCCCGTCCATTTGGGACAATCGTAAGATTGCTGACCGTCGATTAAAAGTCGATCCACGAAATTTAAATAACCGCTCGCTTCTCGGACCGTCGATCAAAAGTCGATCCGAATGAAACACGTCAATCCAAAGCCGACCGACTCGGCTTATGGAAATCTATATAAGTTTTCGAATGTCATTTCTTGCTTTTTTATTGCCGACTTGCTCCGAGACGCTCAAGAACTCCGAGGCGCTCAAGAACTCAAGAACTCCGAGGCGCTCAAGATCGTCCCGAAGATGCCGCCCAAAGGTCGTGCTGCTCCAAGCTCAGGCCGAGCCACGAGAGAAGCTGTTCAAGGTCAGTATTGTTCAAGTGTTTAGGCTTCTGTTCGTTGCTCTGATTATTGTGCAGTATTTGCTCTATTTTTACTGTCAATAAATCTTCTGCCTAAACTCATGTCTATTATTTCTATAGCAGTGACTTAAATTTCTATAGCTGCTCATACTCTTGTCTATCATTTCTATAACTGCTCATACTCCTGTCTATTAATTTTATAGCAGTGACTTAAATTTGCATTTACATAATTAATGTCCTTCCTGTGTTAAATTGTCCTGCTCGTGATTAACTGTTCTGTCTATAATTTGTCCCTGTGAGTAAATTAGTATGCCCGTGTTTAATTGGCCTGCCTTCGAGTGACTGTTCGGCCTTTCTGTAATTGTCACGCCTTTTGAGTGTGTCTGTAATTGACGACTGTATGCCATTCTGTATAGTTTAGTCTGGCCGGAATGGATGACCACTCGAAATCGCGCTAAGTGTGTATTGCACCCTCGTTTGCAGGGAAGAAGAGACAAAACCGATTGGTAATTGCCACACCTCCTCCTAAGAAAGCAAGAGGCTCGGAAGATACTCCAGCGACCTCAACCTCACAGAAGAAGGGAAAGCCTAATGAGGATGCAGTATCCTATTCATTGTCGATGGATGATAGCGGATCCATTATCAAAGCAAACACAGATCCTCAATGCCCCGAGGAGAAGATGGATGACAGTGCGGAGTGGTATGTTGATGTAGGCAAAATAAATGGTAAGGTGGATCTTGTGTTACACTCCAGGAAGAAAGAGACCGATCTTATGAAGAAACAAGGTATTCTTATCACTTGTGAGGAGCAGGATGACATATGTTATCAACTCCTAGTGGAGGTTGTGAAGAACCACAAGAAAGATCTCGTCAGATATGCACATGCCAGGGCAACTGCTTTCAAAGATGGTCTGATGAAGAAGGACGTGAGTGCTGAGTCATGTTTCAAGTATGGATGACCTCAAAATACTGCTCTCACTCCAGTGTCTATAAGTGAAAGGGTGTCTGCAGTAAGGAGAGCTTCGCGAGGACCTTCTCCAAGTTACTACCTGGAAGAGTTGAAGCATCAAAATGATACAGGGATGTACGAAGATTACTGGACTTAGGAAAGGACATTCCAACTGCAACAGTTGATGGCATTTTGGCAGAAAATGACTCCGAAAAGAAATCGCGCTAGAGGCAGTGAGTAGGCTAGTCAAGTACGCAGACAACTACCCACTTGGCCAATCTTTTACACATCCCATCCATGTTGACCGTCTGGTGAGATCACATAAGTCAACATTTGTTAGCAAGAGGTATGACCTTGAGCATGCTAGAGAAATCTTGAGGGCGATGGTGAGGAATCCAGGCCAAGTTCCTATGCCAGCAAACGTGCTTCCTTGGGATAGGAAAAAGGATGCTCCACTCCAGTGGACAACACTAGAGGAGCTTACAGTGGATAACCCTAACGTATGCTTCCTTATTATTGACGGACAGCATTCTATTGAGGCACAACGATCCCTATCCAACTAGGCTAAGCAAACAGGACAAACAATGTATCTGCTACATTACAACCACAGGAGGTGTCGGTTTCTAAGCCCCCATACCCCTGCAGAGGACCTGGCAGAGATTAGTGCGACATTGAACGAAATGGGCGAAGTCTTTCTTTATAAAAGGTTAGTATATTAGGTGGCCTTTAGTTAGATATATCAAGTAGGAATAACGATAGTAGACTAGGTCCAGCATGTGTCCAGGCGTGCCAATTCGCGCTTGACGTGTATTCATGCTGATAATTCGCGGATGGATACACGCCAGGCGTGAATTGGCAATGTACTGCCTGTTCAAAATGCTTCTGGCGTGTATTCAGCTGGCAAGTTGGCGCGAATTGGCTGCACGCCAGAAGCGATTTGATCAGGCAGTACATTACATTGCCTGTTCAAAATGCTTCTGGCGTGTATTCAGCTGGCAAGCTGGCGCGAATTGGCTGCATGAATACACGACAGAAGCAATTTGGTCAGGCAGTACATTGCCAATTCGCACCTGGCGTGTATTCATGCTGACAATTCGCGGATGAATACACGCCAGGCGCGAATTAGCAATGTACTCCCTGATCAAATCGCTTCTGGCGTGTATTCAGCTAGCAATTCGCCGCGTGGCGAATTGGCAATGTACTCCCTGATCAAATCGCTTCTGGCGTGTATTCAGCTAGCAATTCGCCGCGCCTGGCGTGTATTCATCCGCGAATTGTCAGCATGAATACACGCCAGGCGCGAATTGGCACGCCTGGCTTTGTCGTTTCCTGATTATGCTGTTTGCTTGATCTAAAAAGCGGTTCATTTTTGTATGCCCTGCTCATATTGGCTGATATGATTTCCTTATTCGTGCACCTTACGTGGAACAACTCCGTCATGCCCGCCAGCAATGGATAGAATATGGAAGACCGCTGCAAACAAAACAGGGAGGAACGAAGTCTGAGGAGTTTAAGGCATTGGAAAAGACCTTGGCTCAGACTATCATCCAAGATAAGAAACCAAGGGAAAAAAAGACAAGAAAAAAAACTGGAGAGGAAGCAGCGAGACGTCTGAAGCATCTTCCAGAGGTCCTACAGATGCCTACAAGATCGTCTTCGCTAAGGACGAAGTCTGGGCGAAGTGGGACGAGTTCTGGGATGCTTATGCTCAGAAACAACTCCCAGACGCAATGGGAAGAGTGCCTCCTCAAGATACTTCACTATTTGATTTGAAGACTACCGAGATGAGGAAAGTATAGGGCCTTCAAGATGATGATCATTTGGTTGTTAAATCAATGCATAAACAAAGAAGTACTGTACAAGAAGGCTTCTTCAGTTAAGGACAAAATGTCCCTTATTGATTGTTGCACTCATATAAAGAACATGCGAGTTATGAAGGTAGCAGTTGGTGAAGAACTTCAGAAACTATCTGGTGATGTAACATTGTCTGAAGTCGGCCTGCTAGACAAGTATGGCGTGTCTGCTGATGACATCAAGAAATACGTTTTTTGGTCGAAGGAATTTCTGCAAAACAGGAAATCAAAGAACCAACAGCACACCACAAAACTATCAGATAAGGTGATGGCTGAGCTGAGAAGAAAGGTTGTCGTCCTGAGAGATGTTGGTGGTGACTTACCTGCACTCCAATACCTGGTCTCTACTGGCTATAAAGGTCTCCTACCCGATACAACAATAGGCCCCGTAATATTTCTCTGTTTGTATTGGATAGCAGGACTGCAAAAAGAGAGAAGGGGATGACTCAAAAAGAGTACAGCAGTTTTTTTACTAGCTGCATAGGCTTAACAACTGAGAAGCTCTTTACTATTGTCATCATATGCCCCCCAGGAGAGCCTTATATGCATGCTTTGGTGGCTTCATACGACTTGGAATGTCTAAAGGTCGTTAGGGAAGGTTCTCTTCTCTTTGAGACAAAAGATACTGATTTGAGGATGCAGTTTAAAAGCGCTTGTATAATCTTCATAATGATATCCCTTGTGCCAGATGACGACTATGAGGTAGCTAAGAGCAAAGGGGCATCAGATAAAGGTGCATGGCAGTATTTTCTTTTGGATGAACCCAACTTGAAAAATGTCTTCTACAAAGCAGATGATGAGGAGGAAGCGGATGAAAGCGAGGAATTTGATGTTCCTAATCTCTACCGGAAAGACATCACTCTGGAATTGCTGACAAAAGAAAAGGGGCCCTTGAATAAACATGGGTTTGCAATCAATCTGGCAAGCTATCTTGTTGAGGCATTTGCACCACTTGATACCACTTGCTGTGAATTACATGTTGGAGGGTATATTGGTAGAGAAGCCCTGAAGACATCAAGAAGATGTTTAAGTTTCGTCAACGATGACCAGTTCGGGGATTTCCTTAAAGTGTTCTTCGAAAAGGTACTAGCCACGACTGATTGGGGTCCTGTCAAAGATAAAAATCCGTTGGCTTTGGTACCTGACGAAGGGCAGAAGCAGACTACTAAAAGCCTCCAAGTGCAACTCCAGAATGTTCAAAAATCAATGCAACCCCGAGGAGAAGGCCGCAATGCTAGCGCGGGAACGTGAGATCATGGAGAAAAATATGGAGTCCATGCTTGATAATATTGCAACTGGTAATGTACAACTTGGAGATACGACTACGGTAGTTCCTGATACCAGCCAGGATGATCATGCAAGCTCAGATTCAACTACTGAGGTTAGGAATCAAAACCCTGTGGTAGCTTTCATAGAAGAGAACGTGTCCGAACTAAACTGTGGAGTTGATGCTTCTGGCAGTAAGCATCCGGGGAGTGAAGTAAACGTTACGACTGCTGGGGATGACGGCAGGCGCGATATGTAGCTTACTTATGACAGACAAAATGCGCTTGGTATGTATTGCTGACCACTTTTGCATGGCTAACTCTTTGTTTTCCATGGTTCAGGGCTCCACCTGCTTGTGACAAAATCATTGTCTTCGATCTGAATGGTGTCCTGTGTAAAATGTTTCCTAAGAAGCTTATTAACATGGATGACTTCGAGCAAGTCCCTCTAGAATCGAATACTAAGTGGATCTATCCTCGTCCACACTTAGAAGATATGATGAATGAGGTGTTCAGATTGTTTCGAGTTGCCATCTGGTCCTCAATGGAACGCAGAAATGTTGATGAAGTACTTAGGGTGTTACCAGGCATGAATCGAGACTTTGTGACGATTTGGGACCAAAGTAAGTGTATAAAGTTTCCACATCCAAGAGATCCGGATGGCAAACCGGTCTTCGTGAAACATCTTGGTATTATGATAGATCAGCTTGGCATTCAAAAGAAAGAGGACATCATAACAGTAGATGATGATGCTCGTAAGTGCTTTTATAATCAAGGTCAGGCTCTAAATCCACCAACTTGTACTCCACAATATTACTCAACAGATGAGTTTCTAGTACTATTCATGTCCATCATGAGTGGCTTGGCTGCTGGTAAAACATTATCAGATGTTGTCAAAACGCATCCAGAACTAGATCGGACTAAGGAGATGGATCCCTATCTTGAGAGTTATTTGACAAAGAAAGGACTAGTCCCTTCATATCAAGTGAATACAATGTAAAAAGTGTTCTGTGTATATTGATGTGTTGTTATCTACAAATACTAATCAAACACCACATTCTTCTCACTAAAACAAGAAAATGTTAAACCACCCACTACTATAATGCAAAAATTTGCAACAATGCAAAACAGCATGTCACACAACACAACACTATATTGAAAAAAGGGTATGCAAAAGTGGCGTGCTTTTGGAACAGACATAAATCCAATTTAAATGAATGATGGTTCCAAGTTCTAGGGGACTGTTTTAGTCCATAAACTGCCCTTTTAAGCTTCCAAATCTTTTCTCCTTTTTCTTTAAAGTCAATTGCAGGCTTCATATAAATTTTGTCTTCCAATTCTGCATTTAGAAATGCAATACTTACATCCATATGATGAATCTCTAAGTCCAATGAATTTTCCAATGCTAGCATCATCCTTACGCTGGCCATTTTCACTATTGGAGAATAAGTATCAATATAGTCAACTCCTTTTTGCTGAGAGTAGCCTTGAGCTACAAGCCTAGCTTTGTATTTCTTTCCACCATCAGGGAGATCTTTAACTTTGAATAGCCATTTATTCCCAACAATGTTTTTATTTACTGGTTGATCCACAATCCTATATTATAATGTTATGGCGTGTGTCGTGGATCTTGCCCTAGATTAAACGGCCCACGTTCGTTTGGCCCATCCGATGGTCATAATTGCTGAAATAAAAAGGTAAAGGGTGGCTATGGCGCGTCGATTCTGTGTTTTTTTTTTGCTGGGCTGGGATCACTGTTTAGGGTTTAGGGCTACGCGTGGGAGCGGATGTTGTGGCTGCAAGCAACAACGAAGAGGGTAGGGTTTGAAGAGGATATGGTTTGCTTCCTGTAACTTCTTGAATAGCATCTTGGGTCTGCCGGAACTGCCTTGAAACTCAGACTAAGGTAAGATCCCGGGGGTTTCACCTACTATAAAGGTGATACGCCACGTGCGTTAATGGGGTCAGCAAAAAACCCTCCGTATACGCCTTGTCCAACCTTCTAAACGCCCCTTCCCGTATACATATTACACTGGATCTTCCCCCAGAAAACCCCCTAGCCAAGCCCCTATCCGTATTTATACATACAGTTTAGGGTAAAAAAAAATCCACCCCTTTCACTCACATGGTATATACGCCTTAAACTATGTGACATCCCCGGGGGTAAGATTTATAGAAACGGCCCTCTTTGGCCTGATTTCGGCCTAATCCATGCTACTCCAAGCCTTTTCTAAGCGTTTCCTAACCTGTTTCGAGCCACAATATAGTTGGACTGCTTTCTAGGCAATGAAATATAAAGCGCAGATTACACCAAGCTTACACCAAGCTCACAGAGCGCCTTGCACATCTACTTGCTTATTCATAAAGTTTTCAATCATGGGTATTCATATACTCCAAATTTTGGCTATCATCATGGAGCTTCATATGGAGCTTTCTGCTGCTACAGTGGTAGCCATGCATTGTTTTTCGTTAGTTGATTTCTATTTCTGGCCGTATTATACTCTTTTAAGTTCTCAGAGTAGGAGGCTGAGAGATTGCAACCCAAAAAGAGCTCTATCGTTCCCAGTTAGAGAAGGGCTTGGTCTCAACATCGTAGTGTCTAAGACCATGCTTTGATAAGGAAAGAAGGGAGTATACTAGACGACAAAAATTTTATTTGAAGTCCTCTGTGCCATAATAAAACAGAAGAAGTTGTTCCAGAGGTACATTTTTTTTTTACATTTTCAAGTCATTGTTATGTTTTCAATCACTTTATTTTATGACTTGCAGATATTTGCTACAGAGCTCAGAGCTCAGGATGTCAAGGAGAAAAAGGAAATCTTTGTACGTTATAACATTTTTCTACTAGATGTTGTTGGATCATCACACGCAGGCGATAATGCAGCTGCATGAGGTATATAATGAAGCTCATATCTCTTTGGACATCTATGCTTTTGGCATTTTCCATACTGCTAGATAAGAGCAGCAGTGGATGCTTTGAGCACAATTTGTGGCTTGCCATGGCCATCTATGATGGAGCCTTCATTTCAAAAAACTGATGAAGTTGATCTTTTAGATTGGCTGCAGGCCATGTTCGGTTTTCAGGTAATTTATCCCTCGCACTGATTTGGGATGCAGTCCATTTTATTACATATAAATTTCAGTGTGATACTTATCTTGCTTCTCACAAAAGTGGAATTTGTAACTCAGATGAGGACTTAAACTAGATTTATCATTATCATATCTTCATGAAGAAATGCATATGCAGCCATGAGTATATTATGCAGAAACTACAAGTCTTGGTTCATATTTTTGGCTGGAAGAGCACCCTAATGTATGTTCTTACATCTGGTAAAATTGTTTTATATAGTCAATTCATACTAGATTTTGGATGCAGACTACCCAGCGAGATGTACTAGTGCAAGATCCTTTACATAGGATTTTATTTCTTATAGGAGGGAAGTAGCAAACCTTCATTTTATGCCAAGAGTGCTTGTGCTACATCTACTATAATGTAATATAATATTTGCACCAAGCATCAAATTCATATAATAGGGAGTAGAGTGCCTGTACATCATCTTCCATAATGTAATATAATATTTGCACCAAGCACCAAGTTAATATAATGGGCAACAGTGCCCTGAGTTGCTAGAGGTTGAGTTATGGGGATATAATTTTGAGGTAGTGCATTGTTTCTTTTGTTTCGAGCTTAGGGTCTTGGGGATGCAAGTTTCAAGGTAGTCTATTCTTCCTTTTGCTTAACATTGATGCAAGACAATGTAGATGCCTTTTGAACTTCATAAAATGTTGGCTGGTAATGTAAGATTTGTCATTGGAAAGTATATAAAGCCTGCATATGGTCATTGGGAAGTAAATAAAGCTTGCGTAGGGTGGGGATGAGGAATCATTTCTGCAGAAAGTCACTTTGTTTTGTTGGATTTATAGAAATGAAACTTGCAAATCTCCAATAAGAGCTTTTAGATTATATTAGCTTTTGGACTATAATAGACAATAGATGATTTGGAACATCCATTGCACTAGCTTCGAACTTGGTTGGAGTTTGGAAAGAAAACTATTCTTAAGCCCTCACAGACGAGAATGGAATATTTAGTTCTACACGTCATTCTAGGACAAGCTTGGGCACACCTAGAAGAGGTGGAAGACATGGAAATTAAACAAACAAAAAGTCAGGAAAAGAGTGGCCATTGCTCTGGAAACTAAAAAACAAACCAAAGCAAGAAACTGGAAGAAACAAGCAGAGTTTACGGAAGCATCGACCACACTTTTAAAGGAAAGAGAAACACTCCGCTCCTGCAGCTACTTTGTATGCCTAACTACCCTATAGAATCAAATGAGACAATTAATCTACTAGACCAAGCATTCGACCAAATAACCTACCACACCACATGAGAATCACACCACATGAGAATATAACAAGCTTGAAGAACATGAACAACAAGCACGAAGCCAAGAGAAAAAGGACCAACATAGGTAGGATCAGTAGCTAGGATTCGATCATGACTTGATTGAGATGTTTGAAGAATGCATCGTATGAGAAAAATAAAGTTGAAACAAAAAACTTTAATCCTAGAAATAAGAGCTACTCTTAGAAACAAGAGGTACTTTGGAAAACTATGCTTTTATCTACTTTGTGGGTAATAAAATATGCCTAATTATCTTATAGAATCAAATGAGACAATTAATCTACCACGCCAAGCATTCGACCAAATAACCTACCACACTATATGAGAATATGACGTGAAGAACTGGAGATTGGAGAGTTTGAGCTGAATAGGTTATCCTTCACACAAGTTTCAACTTATGCCCAGCAACGCTGGGCACCATTACTAGTTTCATATGTCTCTGTGTTTTTAAAAGCTTGCATTTCTTCTTCCATTGCCATTTTCCATTGTTTCCATTTTTCATTTGTCATTGCCTCTTCATAGGTCTGTGGCATATCACTATCCATTACTGTCATCAGTGCTGGAATTAATGTGACGCTCCCTGCTAAACATACGGCGCTCGGCCGTACACTCGGCAGGAAATCCCCCATCCGGCTCAGCAACCGCATGGGCCCTTCGTCTACCCCGCACTCTGAGGTGACTCTTAGTGCGGGGAGGGAACACGAAGGTGTCTTGCGCACCCTTCCCCTATGGGCTCCTATAACAGCGGAAGCGATAACACGTCAGAACTAGCATCAACATATACAAATACTACCTCGGAGGGTAGTGCATCGCACATAAACCAATGCAAAGATGATAATCACGAATAGTAAAACATGAGAGCTCCTACCCCGGCTCAGACTCGTAAGGAGGATGACTGACCGGCTAGGCCTCAAGATAGAGCAGACCGAGTCATGGCAATGGCGAGGGCTGGCATAGAACAATGGCTAGGGTTGACCGCTCCATCCGCCCCTCCTGTGCATACTTTGCAGATGGGCTAGATCGGGGCTCGACGGGGACTCTAGCCTTCCGGGATCACATAATCCCATGGCATCACCCATCGGGACTACTCCAGGTTGCATCTCCCTGGTCCGATGAGGCAGGAAGGGTTGCATCTCCCCTTCCCAGGGTCTAGAGGTGCCGTGGGCGGCTAGAGAATCGTGGCGACACACGATTCGTACCCGACTGAACCCCCCAAAACGAGAGCCAAGCCAACACTTGCAGCTCTCGAGAGGCAGGGCAACACCATTGCCGGGGAGGTGTCGGACCCATGCTCGCCCACACAAGTGACCGACCATAAGCCTAGCCCACTATGGGATCCCCGAAGCCCCCCTTTCGGCGGGGATCCTCCCTCCACTTTCCCTCTAGCCCGTTATCCGGTCTTGAGTCATATCATAGCCTCAATAGCACGGGTGGGCTCCTATGCACAAAGCCGCAACTAACTAATAGGAACTAAGGGATCTACTCTAGGAGCATACTACATATGGCTCTAGGTCTCTACCCCCTTCCCAATACAAGAGGAGCAAACATGATCAACCATCATCACATAATCATCACATCATGAGAATAATCATAAGAAGAACATCTTAACCTAATCATACAACTAACTAATAGTTAGGGTTCCTTGATTAGGGTTCAAGATGTTGAATATGGGTTCTAGGATGGCTCTACTCTAGATACAAAATACTAGCACATCCGGAATGCTAATCCCGGATGAGCTATCACAACTACTATCCTACATACGCTCTCTGATGCTCTCCCTCCGGATCAGAGGGCCTCCATGGTCTTGACTCACAAGTGCTTTGTTCCTACTCCAAGAAGCGAGTCTACCCTGGGGGGGCCTTTGCACAGACCTATGCCACAACAAACGATGTTCGAAACGGGGTTTCGAACGAGTAGGTGAGTCTCTGGGTGCTAGGGCTGGAAAGAGGTCTAGGGTTAGGGTTTATGCCTATATAAGTTAGGTCCACCTAGGATGCCACATGGCACCAATCGGGTGAGTCCTGTGTGGCGGTGCCCCAATAGGTTAAGGCCACGTGGATAATGGCTTAACCTATGGTTGGCTAAGTTATGAGAATAACTTAGCCATGCCCCCTAGTGCCACAATCTATGGTATACAAGGCTATGAAGATAGACTTGCATGGTGACGGATCCAGGAATATACGTATTTATGGCGTATATTCCCCTGGACTGTCACATTCTCCCCCCCTTAGGACAATGCTGTCCTCAGCATTGCGCTAAGGTGACGAACCTACCTTATGCCTGCAACACATCAACAACATGTCATAATCTTTAGTTTAGTTTAGCAATCAAGTTTTATTAGTTCAAGTCAAAAATTTAGGCTATATTTGTACTTATACAAAATTATATAGCCTTAACACGGTTATTTCTTACGATAATTCAAAACATTATTGTAAGAGTTATTAGGGTTCATAATCCAATTATGGCTCCCCCTATCTTCTCGTAATGCGCTCCTCGTTGAAGTCCACCTTCTACTTGCCTGCAAAGGGAGCACATTACGTTAGTTTAGTTAATAATTTGTGGTTTTAGGGGACCACCCCCCTTACCTCCTTGAGCGAACCTTGACTCAAGGTTGTCCTACTACCTTGCCCAAGATCATGGCCCTTTCGGATTTGAGCTTAAGGATCATTTAAGATGCTCCCTTCATCGCCCATGATCGAGTGCTACCTTGTACTCGGTTACCCGGTGCCGAGTACCCCTAGTGCATCATGCCCCATGGGTTTGAAGCTAGGGAACGTCTCACGATCCCATCATCGCGCATGATCACTTTAACCTTCACCATGACCCTCCTCACGGCCGGTGTGCGTACCCCGCATCGTGGCATAGAGATCATCCGATCGATGTCCCATCATCGCCCACCATGCCTCATTCCTCACTCACATGACCCTAATGGTCATGCGCACCTCTTGGTGCGTGTGGCCTAGAGAATGCCCTAAAGGCGTATCCCATCATCGCCCACACGATCCAAGGTTCTGGCACATGCACCCTAGTAACTAGAATGCATGCGCCAGGCTTAAGGCTAACTAACAACATACTAGCTAACCACGGCAAGTCGGGTCGACCAAGTGGAGACGACTACAAGCCCATCAAACTCCTTCATAAACTCTGGGTATTGCTTCTCCAAGTCTTGCTTCAATACCCATGTCGCATCTTCCACGGGTAAGTGCTTCCACTTAACCAAATATTGGAGGAACTGGGACCTCCTAGTCTTCTTGAATGACTTATCAAGAAGCAACTGGGCACTATTTCTACTTGCTCCTCCGGTCATTTCCAACAAGGTTGGAGTATCTAAAACCTCCTCGGGGTTAGGATTGTGCCTTTTTAATAAACTTACGTGGAAGACCTTGTGGACCTTAAGATGGGCTGGAAGATCCAACTTGTAGGCTTGAGAGCCCACTCTCTCCGAATCTTGAAGCGGACCAGCCCACCTAGGGGCAAGCTTCTTGCAGCTCCCAATCCGCGGCTTGGCTTGCTTCACCTTGATCTTCAACCAAGCGGTATACGCCCACCTTAAACTCCCCTTACGGTCCTGTGCTTGTCGGCTACACTCTTCTGCCGACTTCTTGCTGCCAATAAATAACCCCTTACTTCCTCTACTACCTGCTGCATATCCCCTAACATCTGCTGGGATACTTCTACCTTGGACACAAGATTGTGCGGTATCAGGGGTTAAGCTAATCGGTACCCGTAATTTACCATAAAGGAGACATCCGAGATGACTCACTGCTTGTCTTGTTAGGGCGAATTCCACCAAGTGGATGTACTCATCCCACTTGGATTGCTTATTCCACACATAGCTTCAAGCATGTCTTCAATGATCCGATTCGTCCTCTCCGCCTGGCCATCTGTTTGGGGATGATATGCGTGCTCATGGAGAGCCGTTGCCCTGAATGGTGCTGAAGAGGTCCCGCGAGAAGGCACTCATAAACTTGGAATCCCTATCAGATATTATCTCCGAGGCATGCCATGGAGTCCGAAAAATCTCCCTTACAAATAACTTGGCAGTATCTAATGCGGTGTCAGTAGTTTTGCAAGGCACAAAATGTGCCATCTTAGATAACTTATCTACGACCACCATCAATGCATCCTTGCCTCGAAGAGTTCTAGGGAGACCTGTGATGAAATCCATGCTTATGACCTCCCACTTTGCATTTGGCACCCCAATGGCTCGAGCACACGGAATCCGGTTGCTCGCTTTGGTCTGCCGACATAAGCGGGTAATCCCGAATGTATGCAGCTATCCGCCTCTTCATTCCTAGCCGAAGTAGCTGCCGAATCTTGAAATAGGTCTTCATGAAGCCAAGATGCCCTCGCTATTGGGCTGTTATGTGTGTCATGAAGAA
This sequence comes from Isoetes taiwanensis, assembly GCA_021234155.1. NCBI lineage: Eukaryota > Viridiplantae > Streptophyta > Lycopodiopsida > Isoetales > Isoetaceae > Isoetes > Isoetes taiwanensis. The sequence continues at coordinate 1,315,055 of JAJEKV010000029.1, read as the reverse complement.
TTAGCTTCCTTACCCCTGATGATTCGGGCACACACAACTTATGCTTGTGATACAACAGGTTGCCTTCCTTCTTATAATGCTTGAAGGCTTCCCGCTCCTTATCTGTTCTGGCTTCCTTGGAAAGGCTTTCCCATACCTCCTTGAAGTCCACATCTGTTGGCAAGGACTCCTCAATCTTCTTGCCAAACTCACTCGAAAGAGTGGAAATCGCATTACAATGCGTCCTTGTCTGAAATGGTCTCCTGGAGAGGGCATCTGCTACAACATTAAGCTTACCAGGCTTATATATAATATCAAAATCATACTCCTCAAGGAATTCCATCCACCTCCTTTGCCTTAAGTTGAGGAGTGGCTGGGTGAAAAGATACTGAAGGCTCTGGTGATCAGTATCTAACTGAAACTTCCTTCCCGGCCAGATAATGCCTCCATATCCTCAATGCCACGACAATGGCTAGCAGCTCCTGATCATGGGTTGGGTAGCGTTGCTCGGCGTCGTTCATCTTCTTCGAGTCGTAGGCGACTACCCTTCCTTCTTGCATCAAGACTGCCCCTGTTGCTATCTTGCTTGCATCTGTTGCTACCAACTTATCTTTACTCGGATCCGGGAGAACAAGCACTGGTGCTGTTGTTAAGGCCTCTTTAAGCTTCTCAAAAGAAGCTTGGACTTTCTCTAACCAATGGCTAGCCCAATCCTTAATCTTCTTGGCCTTAGTGAGGTCCGACAGAGGGGACGTCCACTTAGCAAAGTCCTTCACGAACTTTCTGTAGTATCCCGCCAACCCGAGAAAGCTTCTTACTTCTGCCACATTCCTTGGAGCTGGCCAATCGACTATTGCCTCAATCTTAGATGGATCTGTGGAGATTCCCTCGGATGTTACTACATGCCCCAAGTACTCCACTCGGCCTGTTGCAAAGTGGCACTTAGAGAGCTTCCCATACAACCGATGACGTCTCAACTTCTCCAACACTTTCCTGAGATGCTGACAATGCTCTTCAAGGGACTTGCTGTAGATTAGGATGTCGTCGAAGAAGACAATAACAAACTCATCCAAGAAGTCTCTGAAGATGTCGTTCATGAGGCGCATAAACGTTGCTGGAGCATTCGATAGTCCAAAGGGCATTACTGTAAACTCAAAGTGACCATACCGCGTTCTGAAAGCGGTCTTATGGATATCTTCTTCTTTAATTCTTATCTGATGGTATCCTGACCTCAAATCGATTTTAGAGAATACCTTTGCTCCTTGCAACTGGTCCATTAGGTCATCTGCCCTTGGCAATGCATATTTATTCTTTATCGTCTGCTTATTAAGCTGGCGATAGTCTATGCACATTCTTAAGCTCCCATCTTTCTTCTTGACAAAGAGTATAGGTGCTCCGAAAGGAGACACACTTGCTCTTATAAATCCAAGCTCGAGTAATTCCTGCAGCTGTTTCTTGAGCTCAATCAATTCTGGGATGCTCATTCTATATGGCGCCTTACTGGTAGGCTTCGCATCCGGAGCCAATGTGATCTCACATTCCACACCCCTATAAGGTGGCAGCTGCCGGATTTCATCCGGAAATACATCCTTGAACTCTGAAATAAGCCTTGCTATCTGCCTGGGCAGCTGATTTCCCTTTGGGTCACTTCCCTCCTGCTTGCCTGGCTCAACTGATTCCATCCTCAAGATGTAATCCACCTTATTCCTTTCTATACTCTTCCTTAGCTGCTTCAAAGAAATACACTGCATAGGAGAATCTAGCTTCTTACCTTTCACTATCAACTTGCTGCCGTCTGGTGCCGTCATGGTGACTTCATTCCGGTCGCAATCAATCATGGCTTTGGCTGGCTTCAAAAATTCCATCCCCACTATCAGATCATATCTTCCGATGTCCATGACTTCTGCTCCCATCGGCCACTTAGCCCCACTAAGGTCTATGTCAAAGGTGATCCTCCTCCCCTTAGTGTGCCGAATGGCGCCGTTTGCCATAGCTACTGGCCTTGGCTTAGACTTCAATACCTTGTTCTTCATTAGAGCAGCCAATCTAGGAGATGCAAAATTATGAGAGCTACCTGTATCTATGAGGACTACATAAGGGTTACTATCTATGATCCCATCAGCCGATGTGTTGGTGATTCTCTATATCACCCGACTCAATGTTTGCACATATGTGACACTCACCATCTATGAAGTCCCGGGCCTCCTGCTGGTCATCGTCCTCGTCCGCTTCTGTTGGGGAGTCCCAATCCAAGAGTTACGCCAAGGTATTTGCATGATGATGAATGGACAATCATGTGTTCGGTGCCACAGGCTGGGAAGCACACGAAACATAGCTTTTTCTCAATGCATTCTGTCTCTTTTCCTTGGCAGATTTGTCTAGGAGGCGCTTTAAGGCGCTGCCCCCGATGCATTACGTAGCTTACGGTCCCCAAAAGCTTTGCTCGACCCTTACCTTCTGCTGACTCCACGATGGTGTAGGCTGGCTGATTGCTTACCCGATATTGTCCCGATCTGCCACTGAACTCTTACCCCGAAGGTTGGTTGCTTCTCTGCTTTGGAGTTCTTGGTGCCTCCTCCAAACTTATAGCTTTATCTTCGGCCTGCGCAACTGACCTTGGGTTGATTGCTCTAACAAGCCTCTTGATATTGCTGTTCAACCCCTCAATGTAAGTATCCACGGCTTGCCTCTCACGAGACTCGAGGAACATGCGGACTGAGCCTCATAAATTCTTTCGTATGCTTAGCCAGCGATAAACCACCGATTCAACTTTTGTAAAAGCTGGCTGGATCTGTCTACTAGTATGAGACCTTGGCATAGTGCTTCTTGCGGAAAGCCTTTTGTGAAGGTCTTAAACCTGCAGATTGTTCCTCTTCAGCTTGTTGGATTTAGCATATCCCTTCCACCAGATCCTTGCCGGTCCAATAAGGTTAGCTGTAGCAACTTTCCCTATGTCCTTGTCTTTCATACCGTATGAGTTGCCAAATTCTTCCATTTCATCAAGCCATGCTTCAGCCTCCATGCACGATCGGTTTTCCCCGAGGCTGGCCGAGCTTCCTTGTCTTCCATACATTGCTCATAGCACTATCCACCTTTTTCTCGATAATCCACTGTCTTTCTTGCTCTTTTCCTTGCTTTAGGTGTGCGGACCGATTTTTTGAGCTAGAGCTGTCCTCCTTTGGAAGAGCCGTCGATGGTTGGAGCTAGATGATGATGGACTCTGGTTCTCCTCTTCCTTCTCCTATCCCCGGCGTTCCCACGGTTGCCCCTCCCTTTCTGGCCGAGGGACTTCGTCACCACCCAGGAAAACAAGGTGGAGGTGGAGGGCCATCTTCTGTGCATTCATGAGAGGTGTCGCCCGGTTGATGAGGTGTTGCATCACGGTTCCTCATCTCGCACCAACCTTGCGTTGATCGCCTCACGGTGACATATCCCGCTCAACATCTTCTTGTTCCCCGCCAAACAAATTCCTTGGTACCCAATTGCGTGGTCGGTGCGATCTTGAGATCCCAGACTTGAGTTCCTTGCTGCAAGGATTGATCATCAATACATTTTATTTGGGTTAGATGTTGATCAATTTTACTTGCAAATTGAATTATCTTTAGTTATAAGAAATCATACAAAGCCTTACATTGACAAACCAGTTAATAGTCATTAATACATAAGGATTACATGATAAAGTAGATATATCTTAGCACAATGGGTACAAGAAACATTTAGCACAAACTTAAGAAATTTTACAACTATTCAGTGGCCTCCCGAAAGCCTGAAGAAGTTCTTGACATCCCTGAATCGGAGGCCTTTGCCGAGGTTGCGCAAGATGTTCCTCGTTGATCTTCCTTCAAGTGCTCGGGCCATCTCTGGTTCCGGGAGTTCTGGTGCTGTTGCTGCTACCACTGAAAGTGTTGCATCCCTCAGGTGCCCTCTTTTGAAAAGAATGATGTGATCGGCATGGGCGTATATCTTCGAGTGCTGCCCGAAGCCCGAAAGCGCTATGAGAAGTGCCACAAATTCTTCCCCCCTTGGGCTGAACTCCTTGTGGAAGACTATCATTTGCCCCTGGCTGAGGGCTGGAAGATAGTAGCGGCTTGGCGCCCTTCCCACGCCTCGCGATCCGGTGCCCTTCCTTTGAGCTGCTTTCGCCAGTAGGCATCCACCGCCATAAGGTCTTCATGATCCCTCCACATCTTTGGTTGCGTTGTCCAAGTTAATCTTCTTTGGACCCTTCCCTCATGCTCTGGCTCGAACTGGTCGGCTTGAGCTTGGGCCCTTCCCCTGGTTTTGTAGAGTGTGCTCAGTATCTGGCTGGAACTCCTCCTCTGAGATGATAGGCTCCTGCTGTCGATAGATCTCCCTTATCTGCTGATAGGCTGCTATATCTGACATTGTCTCCCCAGCATAAGAGTGTCTCTCCGCCAGCTCCCTTGGAATCTCTGGTATGAGTAGTCGATGATGTGCGTGTTTCTTCAGGTGTGCTATCATGCCCAAGAGCTCGTCGATTCGAAGACCCTGTTCCTGACAGTAGGACAAATTGAGGATGTCATTTGCAAAAATGTACTCCTCCCCGTCGATGACTATCGGCGACAAGGCTGTGATGCCGACTGGTGGGTCGATAGCTGTTCTCACGTCGTCGTCATGCCTCGACGCATATCTCCTCATTCTTGTTGCCTCCCTCGCCTCCCATTCGGGTTCCGCTCCCCTAGCTTTCGTAGTCTTCATGGATGCGTAGAGATGGTGCCCCGACGTCGTGCCATAATATTAGTAGGCGGAGGACTCTATATTCGAGGATTTGATCCCGGGCCCTCACGGGTATCAAGTGGCGCTAAGTCTAAGGGCTGAACAGAGGGTTCCCCTACTTTGTTGATTGACTTATAGTGCATGAAGAGGGCAAGGGCTGTCTGAGCTGAGAGGTACCTATGCCTATTATGTCTGCAGGTCATGTAATCGGGCATGGTCCTAGTCCTATCCCATAGCTGCTTCTTGCCTCTGGATCCTGCCAGCTCTCGACCTAAGGCTTGGGTAAGTGTCTCAAGAGAAACCCAATTCCCTCCCCTAGGAGGCAGTCTAACTTCCCAAGGCGGGGACTGCTTTGGTCATATTGGCACATAATGTCCGTGGTAGTAGGGTGTTCTAGTCAAAGTTGCGTGAAGATCAAACAAGTGATCAAACACAGAGAAGGCTTGATCTACTGGAAGCACATGGATATGGCTGGCAGCATTGTACCATCTCTCAAAGTTGCTGGGCGCCATTGAGCAGAAAAGGGTGTAGAAAATGGCTTGCAAAGATCAGTGGAGGATCAGAAAATCGCCTAAGGGGCTGGGAGCAGTTCTGTAGGAAGAAAAATGGCAAATGAGACCTATTTTTATAGACTATGGGTGACCTCGGGGTTTGTGCAAAAAGGTACTTACCTAAGACGACCTTGGTTCTATGGCTCTGGGTGTCCAAATGAACTACCATGAAGTGCAAACTTAAGCAAAATAAAGCAAGAAACACTACATGGCAATTTGTTGGATCAGATTTGGCTAATTTGGGCCAAAGATGGCCCGACCCGGGTGAATCCGCGCGGATGGCCTCCGCGTCGCGGACGCAGACGCATTTGGCGCGGTCTCACCCGGTTGGCCCGTTTTGGGTCAATTTTTGGCCAATTTAGGGAATTTGGAAATGCTAATATGGCTAATTGGGCCGATTCTAACCTAACTAGCAACTTATTTTGAGCAAAACTGACACCAAAAAGCATGTTTTTGGGGGTAGGCGGGTGAATCCGCGCGAAACGCGCCCGCGTCGGGGACGCAGAGGCCATTGGCGCGGTCTCACCCGACTGGCCAAATTTTTGCATTTTTGATGATTTTTTTGCCAAAATTTTGTTGTAGTCATGATTTCTAGGGTGTTTCTAGGCATGCTATGAAGAATTCTACCACAATTGGGTTCTATTTCCTATCTTTCAAGCATACAATATTTTTCTAATTTACAGAGGAAACTGACTTTTATATTAATAAGAAACATAGTTACATGAAAATTTTAATTCTTCTACAAAATTTACAAAATTTGAGGCCTAGGGCCTCTCCCTGCGGATTCTCCGTGCTAAGTGGATGTCCTTCGGCATGAGGGTTACCCGCTTAGCATGGATAGCGCAGAGGTTTCCCTCCTCGAAGAGCTGCACCAGCTCTGCTTCGGCGGCCTCTTGCAGAGCCCGGGTCATTAGAGGGGTAACCCTGTAATCGGTCGCAGTGTTGTCACGTACGTCCTGTACAAGTACGGTACTAGACGTACACAAGCGTACAGGACGGTTACAAGACGTTGGGAACTCAAAGTACGTTAAGTACGTTTTTTCAATTTTGTTTAGTACGTGTATAGTACGTTAAGTACGTACAATACGTCTAGTACGTTTAGTACTCCTGCCAAATGTTAAATTTTCATAGTTATGCTACATGACCTTGGACTTTGCTACCAATGACAGATTTGTAGATCTCTTTGCATTCCTATTAAGTATATATGAAATTGCACTTATTCATACTAAACGGAAACTATATTCATAGAAACCTGTATTACACATAGCACTTTTCCCACAATAGAGTTTCTTCCGGAGGCATTTTTGTCAATCAAAGTCTGCAATCAGATCAGAAAGAAGCTATGGTGTAAATCGATCTATTTTTTTTGTACTTACCCAACACTGGCTTTCAAATAAATTATTTGGATGGCTTTCAAGTAGACACTGGTAGTGGAAGTTCAAGTTCATGACAAGCGGCAGAAAGGCAGAAAGTCGATAGAGCTCTGAAGAACTTGGAGATTTCTCTGCGAACCGTTGCTAAATTGTGGTCGTGACCTAGAATGCTAGGTTTGGTTACTTTTCCCTCTCTTTTATTTTTTTTATCTTTTTTAACAATTTGGAAGGGCAAAGCCATTTGAATTGTTGTTTGGACTCTCGTTGAATCATGAATCATGAGAAACTCTCTATTGGATCTAAAACCATATGATTTTCTACATTAACATCATTGAATGTTAAACTATCACAAAAAACATGAAAGCAACATCACGACTTGTGAGCTTGATATTTGAAAGAAATTAAATGAATTATTTCTTATAACTTGGTATTAACTTGGCAAATGGTATATTAACTTGGTAAAAATGATGTATTTCTCCCTAGCAATTGGCCTAAAGGGGTGCAAGGAGAAGTAAGGGACATATTGCACTAGTTGCTCCACTAGACATGTTAAGTACCTTATTAGGACGTTAAGTACGTCCTGTACAAGTACTTGTGATAAGTACGGTACTTAAAAATTTTCATTGAACTTTTGCAGTTTTTTTTCATGTACAGTACGTCTGGTACGTTTCATGAGGTACTAGACGTCCATAAAGGATACGTACGCGTACGTAAACAACACTGGTCCGGAACTGCTGCAACACCTCTCTAAGGAGACGCTCGAAGGGCGCCTTCCTTATCAGGAGATTCGTGCACATCTGGAAGTGCCGAATCTCCCTAAACACCCGGGCGTATGTGCTATTTGGCCCGTGGTGAACCCTCTTGGGTTTTTCCGGCCTCGGTGGGGGTGGCTTGGGCTGGTTCTTCTTCGGCCTGCCCCCCACTACGACGCGCTGCACCTCCTGCTGGCAATACCACTCATTGTACCTCGTCCAACGACGAAGGTACTCCTGGTATGCCACCATCTTCCGTTTGAACTCCCGGTCCTGCTGGAGCGCGAATGCCCGCTCCCCTACCTTTTGTTTCTTCACCACCTTAGGTGGTTCCGGCCACTTAGGGTAGGGTGGCCTAGCGTCGGGGTCCTGTTGCCCCTCCTCCTCCTCTTCCTCCACTTGAGGCTCCTCTTCTGGCCGGGGCTCTTGAATAACGACGGTCCGGCGAGGCCCGTCGTTCCTTCTCTTCGTCCGCCTCTCCTGCTCCCTCAGCTCCCTCTCCCGCTCCCGCTTCTTCCTGGCGGCCCTCTCCTCCGGCCACTCTGCTACTTTTTCCTTTCCCTTCTTCTTGGGCCTTTGAAGGCCCGCTTCCCTCCACCTGGCTGGCACACTGCTCCTCCCCCTCTTCTTCCACCTCGGTGTCCGAGGGCCCGAAATGGCGAGACTCGCCGGTCCTCTGAGTACCTGCCGATGGAGGCCGGCTCTTTGGGAGTCTCCTCGGCGTCATGGAAGGAGGCTTCAGCTGGCTGCCATACTGGCTGGCGGGGAAGCTCCTCTTCCCCTTTCTTGGGTCGGAGGTGCTCCGGGATCTTCTTCACATGTCGCCTGCTTGCTGCGCCATGGAGAGGGTAGGTCTTGTTCGAGGCTTCTGCCAGGTTTGTTTGGTGCGAGCCATATCTTATGGTTCGAGAAAATGGGTGTGAAGAATTTTGGGCAAGAGAGGGTTGGAGGTGAAGGGTTGAGAGAGAAAATGAGGTGTCGATATTTAAAAAAGGAGGGCCCCTGGGAATATTCTCCTACCATAATTACCCCTATTTATTAGCCCCCCTTATTAATTACAAGATATTTAATTAATTATTTAACTATTAATGTATATATTAACCTATATTAATTGATATTATCTTTAAATTTTCGAATTTTGCTAATGGTTCGAAGTGCACTTTATGAATTTGCGCCATTTTTCACCTGGGTCTCCGATTGGCATGATTCTTCGACCCATTTTAGGTGAAATTTGATGCAGATGCATAATTTTCACTCCAAATTTACTAGAAGGTTCGTTTGACTCCCTCAGGTCTTCGTCTAACACTTAGCCTAATTCCTGACCCACTACCTAGGAGAAAAATTTTCCCCCATTTTCGCGGTTCGATGGTGGAAATGTTTATTTCACACCCCTATAGGCCTGTTAGACTACTTCATGGTTATGGTCAGTGCTAGTTCTTGGTCAACCAAGAACATCGCTCTGATACCATTGTGACGCTCCCTGCTAAACATACGGCGCTCGGCCGTACACTCGGCAGGAAATCCCCCATCTGGCTTAGCAACCGCATGGGCCCTTCGTCTACCCCGCACTCTGAGGTGACTCTTAGTGCGGGGAGGGAACACGAAGGTGTCTTGCGCACCCTTCCCCTATGGGCTCCTATAACAGCGGAAGCGATAACACGTCAGAACTAGCATCAACATATACAAATACTACCTCGGAGGGTAGTGCATCGCACATAAACCAATGCAAAGATGATAATCACTTAATAGTAAAACATGAGAGCTCCTACCCCGCTCGGACTTCGTGGGAGGATGACCGACCCGCTAGGCCTCAAGATAGAGCGCACCGAAGTCATGGCAATGGCGCAGGGCTGGCATAGAACAATGGCTAGGGTTGACCGGCTCCATCCGCCCCTCCTGTGCATACTTTGCGGATGGGCTAGATCAGGCTCGACAGACTCTAGCCTTGGGACACGCAATCCCATGGCATCACCCATCGGGACTACTCCGAGGTTGCATCTCCCTGGTCCGATGATGGCGGGAAGGGTTGCATCTCCCCTTCCTGTGGTCTAGAGGTGCCGTGGGCGGCTAGAGAATCATGGCGACACACCGCGATTGCACTGCCGTGAACCCCCAAAACGAGAGCCAAGCCAACACTTGCAGCTCTCGAGGGGTGGCAACACCATTGCCCCAGGGAGGTGTCGAGACCCATGCTCGGCCCACACGAAGTGACCGACCATAAGCCTAGCCCACTATGGGATCCCCCGAAGCCCCCACTCGGCAGGGATCCTCCCTCCACTTTCCCTCTAGCCCCGTTATCTGGTGCTGAGTCATATCATAGCCTCAATAGCCTGGTGGGCTCCTATGCACAGCCGCAACTAATAGGAACTAAGGGATCTACTCTAGGAGCATACTACATATGGCTCTAGGTCTCTACCCCCTTCCCAATACAAGAGGAGCAAACATGATCAACCATCATCACATAATCATCACATCATGAGAATAATCATAAGAAGAACATCTTAACCTAATCATACAACTAACTAATAGTTAGGGTTCCTTGATTAGGGTTCAAGATGTTGAATATGGGTTCTAGGATGGCTCTACTCTAGATACAAAATACTAGCACATCGGAATGCTAATCCCGGATGAGCTATCACAACTACTATCCTACATACCCCCTCGATGCTCTCCCTCCGGATCCCAAGCCTCCATGGTCTTCGACTCACAAGGCTGCTGTTCCTACCCAAGAACGAGTCTACCTGGGGGGGGCTTTGCACCAGACCCTATGCCATTAACAAGCGATGTTCAAACGGGGTTTCAACGCAGTAGGTGAGTCTCTGGGTGCTAGGGCTGGAAAGAGGTCTAGGGTTAGGGTTTATGCCTATATAAGTTAGGTCCACCTAGGATGCCACGTGGCACCAATCGGGTGAGTCCTGTGTGGCGGTGCCCCAATAGGTTAAGGCCACGTGGATAATGGCTTAACCTATGGTTGGCTAAGTTATGAGAATAACTTAGCCATGCCCCCCTAGTGCCACAATCTATGGTATACAAGGCTATGAAGATAGACTTGCATGGTGACGGATCCAGGAATATACGTATTTATGGCGTATATTCCCCTGGACCGTCACAATTAATTCTTCTTCCAAATTTTCTATTCCTTTGCTTTTCCCATCTTTTTCTCTTCCGTGTTCATTTAATCTTATTCCTTTTTCTTCTAATTCTTTTCTCAACCTTTCTGCTTCAGTCATCCTTTTCTTTGGCCTATCAACCTCATTGTTTACATCATAGTGTTCTTCTTGAGTACAAGTCCTGTTTTCAGCATTGAAGGATTCCATTGTATTATCTGCAATTGGTGCTTTGATACTGTCCTCATCATCAATACAGATTTCTAGTTTTTGTTTTACATTTTCTTCATTGCTTGTCTTTTCCTGTCTTGATCTATCATTATCCTTCCTGTCCTTATACAGCTGCTCTTCAATGAATTTGACATCTCTACTGATCAATATTTTTCTGTTATTGGGTTCAAATAATCTATATGCCTTAGTCTCTTCGTCATATCCAACTAGATATGCAATTTGAGCTCTATCATCCAATTTATTTCTCAATTCCTCTGGTATATGGACATATGCTAAGCAACCATAGACCTTAAATCTTTCAAATGTTGGTACTCTTCTTGTCCACAAAGTTTCTGGTATTTCTCCATCGATTTCTACACTGGGCAGTCTGTTTTGAATGTATATAGCTGCCTTAAGCGCTTCTTCCCATAACATATTTGGTAAACCAGCGTGCTTAAGCATGGCTTTGACAGCATTCAAGCATGTTCTATTCTTTCTCTCTGCTATTCCATTTTGCTGAGGTGAGTATCTGCATGTTAGTTGTCTTTTTATCCCTTTCTCAATACAAAATGTTTTGAATTTTTTTTATATGTATTCTCCTCCTCTGTCTGATCTCAAGCATTTCAATTTGTTGCCAGTTTCCCTTTCTACCTAAGTAACATATTCTTTAAATACTTTTAATGCTTCATTTTTCCTAGATAAACAGTAACATTTTTCTTTTCTAGAGAAATCATCTATGAATGTAATGAAGTACCTTTTTCCCGTGTGACTTCTCATATTGAGTGGGCCACAAATGTCAGTGTGCACCAATTCCAGAGGGGATTCAGTCCTTTTTTATTTTTTTCCAAATGGAATCCTTGTACTTTTTCCTAGTAAGCATCCCCTACATACAAAGTTTTTTTTGATCTGCGTGTTCACTTTCAATATATCCAAGTCTGCTTAAGGCTTTTACATTGTTCATGTTTGTATGACCAAGTCGTTCATGCCAGACTTTTAGAGTAGACAAATGTTACATTATTAATCATTGGAACCTTTATGGAAGTATTCATCTCAAACAGGTCACCAAATCTTTCAGCCAAAAAACACAGTATTATCTTTCTCAATTTTGCATGCAAGTTGTTCAAATACCACACGATATCCCAAATCTACTAGCTGACTCACTGAAATTAGATTTTTTATAATGGATGGAACACAAAGTACTTTTTCAATCTCAACTGGTTTTCCTTGTAAGTCAAATAATCTAAGCATTCCTGCATTTTCTACTTCTTTGGTTGTTCCATCTTTTAGGCGTATCCTTTTAAACTGCTGCTCCTCATCCTTTCTTGTAAGCAACTTTGAAGCTTCTAAGATTGTTCTTTCAGCTCCCAAATCTAAAATGAAATTAGCATATTCTTATCTTTACTCAAATCACATGCAAAAGTATTGGTTACATCTTCCTCAGAATCTTCTTCCTCTATTTCCACTGCAGCCACATTAGTATTTGCAGATCTACTGCCCCTGCCTTTGCCTCTATTTGAACTCCAGTTAGTAGGTTTTCCCCAATAACATATAGGATTGGCAGGGAATGTATGCTTTAGTTTCTAATGGGTAATCTGGCGGTATCTTTAGGCAAGAGATAGATGTTCAAAGCCCTGTAAAATAACTGGGATGAAGGAAGAACAGAAAAATGAAAAGTGTAATGTTGAGAATCAAAAGCTAGATAAGACGAAGCGAACGTGAGGTTTTCTAAAGGATGTCAGGTTGGGCTACGTCGATGCTTATTGTGTTACGAGACTATGATGCAATATCATGCATATGCATGAGACAATAGATAGTCGACCTAAGCATGCCATTGATATAAATTTCGCTTATCTGGCATCCCATTTGCAGATACTCGAAATCTGGACCCATTCATCTCAGAATGGGTCTCTCCCATCGGAAACAATATGGCAACACCTAAGCCTATGTCGATGAATGACAAACTGATGATGAGAGCATCACTCAAAGGAGTAGGACTGCATAGACCATTCTTGGTCTACTTGCAGCCGTAAAGGAGGGCTGGACCCAGTCTTAACCATTAATCATTTGCAATCTACTCTATATTTTCTACAAAATTGTATGTGAGTACCATTGGAATGGTTGTAGCAGGCTCCAAAAGCATGCGAGAACATTTAGACCATTGTTAGAAGCATCCAAAAACGGTTAACCACCATTCTAAATAGGGTAAAGAACTGCACCACATGGATAAATCATACACCAAAAGCCATAAATTCAGTGAGCCATCAAAGGAGACCAGCTACTCCATGAACAGTCCATACACGAACATCATTTTGCCACTTCGAGCGCCAAATCGAGCTGCCCTGTGAGTTGTATTAGGTCGGGATGATCCAGGCTAGGGTTTCGTTGGAGCCATAAAAGGTGCTGACATCACAACGGGGCCACGCGACGATGCAAAAGCAGTGACTGCTCCAATAATGGCCAATCTACTCTGTTCTTGAGGCATTTAGTATAGATTGAGTAGGATAAGTATGTAAGGGCATTTTGGTAATTAAGTTTGGTATGTAGGGGGTATTTTGATAATTAAGTTTGGTGTGTAGGGCATTTTGGTGATTAGTTTGGTGTAGGTTGATCAAAATTGGTATGTAATGGTATTTTGGTAATTAAGTTTGGTGTGTAGGGGTATTTTAGTAATTAAGTTTGGTGTGTAAGGGCAAATTGGTAATTTAATTTTATGTTTATTTTATATAGTGTATTTAGTTGAGCCTGGGGCATTTTCGTAATTTTGAAACTCATAAGGGCATTCTGGTAATTACATAAACTCATAGGGGTATTTTGTAGTTTTCTGTTTAAATAAGTAGTAAAAAATCGAGGAAATTTTTACTACATATGGTTACGTCTAAGAAATAGTGTAATAGTTTGCGCATGAAGCGTCATACTTCCTAAAGAGGATGCTACCGATATATATAAAAACTAAGTTACTAAGTAAAGGCCATAATAACCGTTATGCCGTTTACCAACCAAAGGCCATAATAAGACCTAATTCATATTTATATATCTGCAGTATTTGAATTTAAATCCTACTTAAACCCTAGGCCGCGGCAATCTGCTTGGCGCTCTTAAAATGGAGTGTGATTGCATCAGACAATTTATGTCTGAGATGGAAAAGTGTATTGATCTTCTTCGTCCACCCCTACCTCGGCGTGTACGCATGTATGTTGATACTAGCATAGGCACTCATATTATAGTATCGGCATCTCCTGAAGCATTGTTTTCTGAAATAGCAGGTATGTGAAATTTCTACATGTGGATTGTTTCCTTTGCATCAATGTTGCCTCTGATTTTCTACTTCCATCTTATTATCCAGGAAAAATTGCTGAGTGCCATCTTAGGAATCTGCCTGAATATGGAAATGTATCTGTTACTCGTATGCAGGTAAAGTCTTCGGCTTAACAATCTTTTCATTTTGAAACTTATTTGGTCGCTCTTTTTGTATAGTTAATAATCGATGGTCAATTATACCATTGTGACGGTGAATATTATTTATGGGAACTTCCAGAACACCCTCGAGTGTGGGCTGATCTGGTCAGGGTTGGCGAAGACATAATAGCTGAAATCAATGTGCCACCTAGAGATGATAATGAAGTTGATCCTATAGTTCATGTTTCAAATGATCATGACGAAGAAGTAGGTGATGAAAAAACGCTTGATGCTTCAGTTGAGTCTGATCTTGGATCGTTACACGTTCAAGAATCAGCACAAGTTAATGATGATGATGGCAAGGTAGTTGTAAGCAATGTTTCAAGTCAATTGGAGGACTCTCAAGGATGTAACATTGAAGTAGAGTTGCCTTCTTGTTTGAAGAGATGCAGCATTACGACACCTGAAGAATGCCAATTCATGGCATCTCAAGAACAAGATAAAAGTTGCTTGTTTGAGAACATATCATGTAATATTGATCTAGATAACTATAATGGAGTGGGGAGTTCTACAGGACAGGGATGCTCTAGTGATTATCCAAGATTGATGAATGAAGATTATTGTGCTCATGCTAAGAAGCGTGGGACTCCAAGCATGAATCACCTTGGAAATATAGCCAAAGTAGCAAGGCAAAACTATGAAGATAGTTGTCGTAAAAGATTGTTTGGTGCATTTGAATTTCACTAGTCAAATTGTGTGGTACATCTTGTTATGTAAATATAGCCAAATTATATGACAGATCTGGACGATGAGATGATATCAATGCCTTATCATTTAGGTTTTAAATACGAATGTTTTCATTTTTCTGATCACTTTTAGAACCAGACGTTATATGCTGTTTGAACTTATTTTCTTTGCCATGGTATTCAATGTTTCCTGAACAACAGTGGGCAGATAAGACATTAGCTTACTATTTGTGCTCTATTATTAGGTTATTAATTATCTGTTTTATAAAAGTCGTTTCTAGGAAATATTACAGGCATTGCATGGTTGCTATGTATAAGGGGCTCAACATTATGGATGCCTAAAAGCACTGCTGTGACACCGTCTATGAGATTACACAAGCTGCTGTTCTGAGTTTTTTTTTGATTGGTGGTCAGATTTTGCTGTAGATATATTAGCATTGATTAGTTCTTTTCAATTAAACTTTAGATTTAGATTTAGATTTATTTCCAATTAAACTTTAGATTTACTACAATGCCACCATCTTGGCTTAGGCCTGGAATCTTTATTGTCCTTGTCATCACTGCTTTCTTAGAAACCAGAGTAGAAGAAGGAGAAACCGACATTCTAGAAGCAGAAAGGGCCTTAGAATCGTTAACCTTTTCAATGTACGCAAGGCTTTCCAAATCTCTGCCGTAACAATTTCTGCTGTAACCAATTGAGGGTAAGTTTTAACTTGCTCTTCATCTTATTATGAGATGTATCCTGCGGACTGTGTATTTGGAAAAGAATCCTCTAAAATTTCATACTCAAATGAGAGGAACTGCGCTTTCCTTATAGGGAAATGTGTGGCTAATAAATCTGCATAGATGCATGCGTGATTGTGTTTGCCGTTGAAGGTTCTCAAATTTCCTGCTCCAGTTTTGCAGACGCAGCAGCTAAAGAAAATGTTTTGCATGTGCCTTTGGCAGCTGACACCTTGCTCACAAGCAACTTCCATTTTGCTGCTTCCTTTTTTGTTTGTTGTCCAACTCTATCTATGGAATGCCTGCATCATATTTATATATGGCAAGTTTGAGAGCCAAAATGAAGAATAAAAAATACAGATTATTAAAAGAACAGAAGGAAGGAGAGGCGCCACCGGATTTTATAGCTCTAACTACCCAACAGATTCGTATCCAATGTATTGCATTGGACCGTAAATTTGCTCTGGATCCTGGACGCAGCAAAACTAATAGGTCAGTTTTCTATCTTGTCAGTTTTCCATCTGTGTAAGCATGTTTATAGCAAATTCGCTGGTTGACATGTATATTGAATTTGGTAGGTCATTAGAGGTGGAAGAAGTGTTTGACAGAATGCCTAGTCGAAACGTTTTTACATGGATAATCATGATATCAGGTTATGCTAAACTTGGGAACCTTAGAATACTAAACTACTGTGCCAAATGCAATGTGATGGCTGCAGGTCTTTATCAGGAAAAACACATACATTCATATCTTATTAAAATAAGTTTGGAATAGGAAGTATTTGTGGATAGTTCTCTCATACACATGTGTGCTAGATGTGGGAGCATTGAAAGTGCTTATCAGATATTTGACACATTGCTGACAAAGAATGTGGTTTGTTGGACTGCAATAATCTCAGGGTGTACCGATTATGGAAATGGGCATTTTGCAATTATGCTCTTCAAGAAGATGCGAGCAAATAGGCTAACATATCTCAGTATGTTTGATGCATGTGGTTGTAAGGCTTCCTTAGACTGGGGCAAATACTTCCATTCCCTATTATTCGAGGAGGTTTGCAGTCTGATGTATTTCTAGGTAGTGCCCTTATTTGTATGTACATGAATTGTGGAAGCACTCAGTATGCCTGTCAAGTGTTTTATAGTATATCCACTCGTGATGTGGTCTCATGGACAGCAATGATTTCTGGATATGCCCTGAATGGTAGCGATTCTTATCAATCTGTTAATCTGTTTGAGATAATGCAACAACATGGACTGATGGTAACATGTACCACCATTCTAGTTGCTTGTGCCAACGTAGGAGCTTTAGAATGTGGTAAAGGCCTGCACATTTACCTTACACATGCTAAAACGGATTTGGATTTTGTTGCTGGAAGTGCCTTTATTGATATGTATGTTAAACGTGGAAATATCAGAGCTGCTCAAGAAGTGTTTGACAATATTCATGTTAAAAATTCAGTCTTATGGTCTCCATTAATATCAGGATATGCTGAGCATGGCCATGTCAAAGAAACTTTCTATCTGTTTCAACAATTGCGCCCGGGTCGCCTCATGCCAGATAGGGTAATTCTAATTGTTGTTCTTGTGGCATGTGGTTATTTGCCCTGTTAGATATGGGCCTTCATTATTTTATTTCAATTAACCAAATCTATGAAATTGGATCAACATGTAAGCACTATGCATGCAATAGTTGACCTTATAGGCCATCTAGGGCATTTGGATGAAGCAAAGGACTTTATAAATACGATGGCTATTGAACCTGATATTGTGATTTGGAAGACCTTAATGCATGTTTAAGGCATCGTGTATGCTCAGCTTGCCGAGTCTGTCACAAAAGGCCTTTCAAGTTTAGGCAATGGAGATAATGGGGCTTTTGGCTTGCTTTCAGCATTAATATTGAACGTTGGAGATAACTTATGGATGCCCACATGGAAGTAGTGGGGCAAGACCTGGAAGGTTAAAGAATGGGCATAGTTCCTCTTACCATCAATGGCACAATATAAAACACATGACTCGTTTGTTGCTCAGATTGTACAAATTATTATTGCTTGAGATGTTTTACATAACATTCTAATTTTCTTCAACAGCTTTCTGGAAACATTAGGAACCAAACCAGCGCTTGAAAGGTTGTGGACCTGAGGTTTCAAACTTTTGTTTAGAACCCGTGAATTCAAGGTTATGACAGTTATAAATTAGAAGCATTTGGATAGCTGAAAAAGGAAATAAATAAGAATAGAATAGAATAGATTTTTTAGAAGATTGCTGAGGAAATGCTGACTACAAAGAAGAAAAGCATGGTGCATTACATTTCCCATCTTATTACAAGATAGAGCAAAATCAGGAGGACTACAAGGTCGTCATGTTTCAAAGAAACTAGCCAATTTCTACTTTTAGGAATTAAAAGATGTATTCTTGCTGCTGTGAGCTCCGGCAGCAAATAATTGCTCGTTTGTCTTTGAGCTTGCATGTATTTTATCTCTTTTGTCCAAAGAGCAGTAAGTTCGGGGCCATAAAATGTGGTACGAAAGTAGCCTTGTTTATGTAAACGTGGACATGGTTACATAGATTAAAAACCAGTTACAATATGGTGTAAATGCCTTGGCGTGAGGGTGTTATTGAAAAAAAAAAATTGAGGGCCATCAAAATGGCGAGTGTGTGTGCGCACCGCATGCCCGAGCCATTTTGATGGCCCGAATTTTTTTTTTTTCAATAACAACCAAGGGCCAGGGCGTTATCGCCCTTAACATATCGCCTCGAGAGTTTTGGGCCATCCCAATCACCATCAAAATTGCTATAAACTTGAGGGACGGTGTGTTAAGGAGTCAAAGCACCTCATTTCAAATTCTACAAAAATAGTCTTAACTTGTATCACTAACCTTATCGGACTCTTTAATGTAAAGAAGAGTTCCTTGTTTTTTGATTATCATCATTGGTGTAGGCTGATAACTAGTTATCAGTATTATTCCACCCATATAAGACCGATAAGGTGGTTATCGGTCTTCGCCTCGGCCGATAACCAAAAAGGCGTGACTTCGGCTGTACGTCCTCGGCCAGATATTTGGCACGTAAGGCCGATAACCTTACCTTCGGGCTCAATTTAAGTGAAATAAAGCCTCTGGATGCATGCTGACAAAGTAAACTTCTTGTAAACATCCAGACCATGCATGCGCTTTATGCGTGGTATTGGATTGTGTTGACTTCTTATTATATGACTTTAGCTGGTATATTGTGGATCTTAAAGATCACAAATGGTGGCAAAGCATTTGCATCACAAACTTTTGCATTCTTAACTTTTGCATCACAAAATGGCGGGTAGAAAAAGTTTTTTGGAAGATAAGATAGTTCGGCAAATGGAGAAGGGGAGCAGAGTTCTCGTGGAAGAAGTTTTTCATAATAAGTAACTCATTGAACAATAGTGATGCAATTTTGTAATTTGATAAACATGTTCTCAGTTAAGGAAGCAATTGGGTTATGTAATTGATATGAAGGCCATGGTTTAACTAGTCATATGACAAGCAACACCTTTGACTCTGCAAGTTTTTTGTGAATTACTGCTTACTCGTCTAGATAACTAGATGTTTCTCTTTTTGATGTTGTTAGATACACAATTGTGATTCATTAACAACTATTTTGGTCAATATATTACAAGATAATGGTGAATAACAAAATTCTGTAAAAGCTCTAATGCTTTGGTCAAATAATAAACAAAATAATACCACCTTTTCTATATGTTTTTTTGGGTCCAAGCAAATTGTTGCATTCTTCGGCAGTTACTTGCTGGACGTTGACCTATTTTCATATGCATCATTTTGCCACTTAAATTCATTCTCTCATTATTTTCATATTTTCTCCCAATTCAAATTTGGCTAGGAAAAGCAAATGCACATGTGCAAAATAAAACCTTGAAAATATATCTCAAAAATTGAAAGGAACATTTATGCATAGTCATAAGTTGGAACTGGGTTCAAACACAACTTCACACTTTGATTAGGGAGTTTAAGGTCCACTAGAGAATATATCATTTAATTATGCTACTCATAGTAAAGGGGGCTCATGGCTAAAACAACAAAAAACTACTACAAAAGTGGCACTTATGGGAAGTAGATCTAAGAATACTACAAATATGCTATTTGCAATATGTTAAGAATACATGTTATATGGTGGACCCATGAATCTTGATCCCAAAAAAAATGGTGCGAACCGATGGTGGAGAGCTTTTGGACCCTATCGGAAAATCTCCTAAGGTTCTCTTGTCTGGTATATGATGACATTCGGACACGCTATACTGAGCTGGTCCGGCCTGGCCAACCCGTGAATGAGATATTGAGTACAACCTCGGTGCGGATGCTAGGATCATACCTTTAAGAGTTCATGGATCGTAGGGATCAGCTCGGTCCTCGGGCACTGGCCTGATATGTGTACATATTTCTTTCCCCTCATGATAGATGCTTGTATAGTTTGACGACACTCTTATTCCTGTCACAGTTTTTCCCCCGAAAACCCTTCGGGGGAGGGTTTTTTAATCCAGAAGGAATACGTTTGCTACGCCTTCTTTTTGGTTTCCATTGTCCGATTGGTCTCCCTGGACGATAAAATTCTATTCTATTTTAAACAGTGATATTTCAAGTTTTCAAGTGGATTATGGTATGGGTGATTTATTACAATGTCTTTTTAAATAAGACAAATCTCTGGCCATAATGATCAGCATGTTGATATGTGTTTAGTGTTTTGTGTTATCTTGTCTTTTATGATGTGGCTACAATTAAGACAAATATCAAACTACATTGGTTGGCACTTTTAGAATGAGAATAGACGACCATATTGAAATTTTTAAAATGATGGTCCCTTTAAAGCGCAAGGATTTTATTTCTGTATTTCAGGTTGTATACGATGTGAATAAACAGGTGCCTCGTACAATGGTAGGATTGGCCCAGATAATAAAACACGACAAACATGATTTCTTAGAATCACTTAAGATGCACTTAAGAGGACTAAGGTTCTTGCTACAATAATATCCATAGTTGCTTGTACAGTATTAATCCAATAGCAAACCCTGACTTTGATTACCTTGTACTAACTTGAATAAAGATTTGATTGAACTTATATATATATCTCTTGAAGAAGAGGCTTGTACAAGAGAATTAAAGATGATCTCGAGAATCCACCCTGAGTACCTGGTGATGTTCATAGGCATCATTCTAGTGGAAACTCGTAGATGTCGAACAGGAAAGGGTTAGCGCGAACATATTCATCGCGGTTATCTTGAGCACCCCATAGCCATACATCCATGGGCCGATGGCCTTGACATTACATGGACTCATGCAACTACTGTGGGTTACCTTGGACAGTCCATGGCCACTCCATCACCCGATATTGCAGTTATATCATGGACCACACCATGTTTGCGGAAAATGGACGTAGGCAGGCATCTGTAGTATGTCAACTGGATTGGGGCAAGGTTGACGTCCATTTGAGTTACAAAGCTTCTTCATATTAAACAACTGCTCCATTCTTGATCATCTGCTACAGAATGATTGCCTTTTCTGACATCACGTCAAATAGCTCAAAATTCTCAAAATTGTATTCTCCTCTCCAATTAATTAAGTAGTGCTTAGTATTTCCTTATGGATAGAGTCTTTAGATGTTTCTGGAAGCAGCTTGCCTTTAATATAGGATTTATTTGCTTCTGAGATGCTTCTTTTCCAATTTACCTCTTAGTCTAGGGAAATTGATTATAGTTATGGGCCATAGGCCAGACAGATTTGGGAATGATTCCTTATCATTTATGGATTTCCACTGACTCTTGTAATCATGACAAGTCCGTTCCATTTCTTTGCAATGGCTGAAAGCTTCCTTTCTGCCGGCCATGTGGTTTAGGTTTCTTCTACCAAGACGAGCCCTATGTCCCTTCAAGGGTATCATAAATTAACTCTATTTTGCATATAATTCACAGAGTAGTGAACATTACTTTAGAATTTGCTAAAAAAGAGCACAATTTTGCAAGTGGTTCTTGTTTATTTTTATGTAGTCTGGATGGATATTTTTTAGCTAGGAATCTTATGAATCATACGCGCCAGTTACAATCAGCTTTGGTACCTATTTTTGTTACTTTATACTTTTTTCGTTGCGCTTTTCCTTGTGAGTTTGTCTTTAGATTATTAGGATGATTAATTCATGCTGCTAATGTGCATCTAATTTTTGTATTGAATCTATGTAAGTTGCTTCCATCTTACCATGGCTTCGCTCTCACAAGATCCTTGTTGCAACACCTAGCATGTTTCACACTGATTTTTGTTTGCATCTAACTTTCCATTTTCGAGAATTGCTTTGTTGGTTCCCATCTTCCTTATGTGATGTTCTCCATTCTCTAGAGCCCATGCTTGGTTTTCCACTCCAAACTCTCAAGAGCCCGTGCTCTTCGTCTTTCAGTCTAGAATGTTACTCCAAACTCTTGGTCTTTCATTCCAATTCTCTTGTTCCTAGCTTCTAAATTTCTTTTAGGTATGGCTTGCTCTTCTATTCTATTCTATTCTATTCTATTCTATTCTATTCTATTCTATTCTATTCTATTCTATTCTATTCTATTATATTCTATTCTATTCTATTCTATTCTATTCTATTCTATTCTATTCTATTCTATTCTTCATTTTGCTCTTGGTAGTCTATTATTTGCAGCATTCTCCTTGTACTTCAGGCCTCTCCTTTTATCAATTACCTTTATGTTTGATCTTACAGTTGATCTTTCCTTATCTACATTATCTCTTCATAGATGCATTAGTTTCATATATCACAATATGAGCTTTATTTGTATTATTCCAGAGCATATAGGCAAGGGACATGTGATCATGAAGGTGGATTGAATGCACCTTACACTCCTTCAATGCCAAGGTTGTGTTTTGGACTAGATTGTGATTGTGTTCTTGATTGTATCACAAAAACTTATCAACATTCAAAGTCAAATTCAAACTCTTAGCTTTGATACTGATTATTTTTTTAAGCAAGCATGGTTCAAGTTTATATACATGGAAGTAATTCGTAGAACTATTGCTATAGTGGCGCATCTAGTACTTAGATGGATTTATTCATACAAAATGGTAGAAGTAACCTCTAGGACCATTGTGTTTAGGTGGATCTATCCCGGATTAGGTTGAGTCATATAGAAGTAGTCTTAAGTGAGTCTATTTTGTTACTCGGCCCCTTTATTTGCTGAAATCGAGTGCTCTGTCTAGCGTAATGTTTAGCTTGTTGGTACCGCATCCTTTGATATTATTTGTATATTAGCTTGATATAACTTAATGTCTAAGCTCGTGGATACATTGTCCTTTGAATGCTTCTTTGATACACTAATGGATACATCGCTGTTTTGCGTCATCTCATATATCTTTGTGCTTCCAGTTATCTTGTTTCTTGTGGTTCATATGTTGCATATGTTTGCAAGTAGCATCTATTTGTTACTCATCTCCTTTATTTGCTGGAATCAAGCATTATGTCTAGCTTATGGTTAGGGTTGGCAGTATGATTTCCATTGTATATCTTTGATATAACTCAAGGTCTAGGGCTGTTATTATATCACCCTTTCAATATTTCTCTAAGATGCTAATATATAAATTGTTAATCTTGGTCATCTCATCTTTGTGCTTCCAATTATCTTGTTTTTTTCTTATGTGAACACTCAGCATGATATGTTTTTTCTTATATGTGAGCCATCATGTCCTACACCCTTGTATTTATTCACACATGCTTCCACCGCTTCGTTTGATTGATTAAATAGAGTTTAATTTCATTTCATGTTCTTTGGTGGGCTTTAATCTTATATGATATTTCCTGCGGACTTCCAATTTCGAGTCTTCTAGTTGTCCAGTCTATGGGGTTGGAGTTTTCATGCTGTGATCCATTATACTAAACATAATTTGGTTTTACGTTCTTTTGTATAGTTCATGCTATTTTCTTTACGTTTTTGTTTGTTTTATACTTGTGCTATGGTCAAGTCTCTTTTGCTCTATGACTCCTTGGTTTCCATTTACTTCATGGTCTCATTTGAACTATTTGCTTCCATTGCTCCATGTTGTTCCACCTTCAATGGTTGGGTGCGAGCCATCTAATTGCTCCATTACTTCATAGTATCTTGTGGTCACCTCAATAATATCTTTGTCCCATCATATTAGTTGCTTCATTTAATTTTAATTTTAACTTGGGCCTCGAGAGACCACGGAGCACATGAAACAAAGTTTTACAGCTTTAGTAATAAGGAACGACGTGCATCCACCACCCTTATGCAAGGTCCCAATAGCATCGGTGGCATAGATAATAGTGAATAAAAATCTGTCACCTGGGTGCCAAAGTTGTTCTTAATATGTACATATTCCGAACATTGCAAGAAAGCATGATGTTCATCTTTGATATATTTTGAGTTGCATACTTTGCACATCTGTCTTCCAACAGGGTCTTTGTCCATCTTCATGTCTCTATTTCCAACTTATGGCATACGGAATTTGAGATTGAATTCCAAGTTCCTCCTTCGAGAACATTTTCTGTATTGCTTCTATCTGCTTCTACAATCGAGTTGAGATCACGGGTCCCCAGATGGGTACACCATATAGCAAAACTCTTTGAACTAGAGTCTTGAATAAGATTCTTTTTAATCCCCAATCTGTGAGTGATGCCTTGCTACATTTCGCCAGCATGCTATACAAGGCAGCCTTTCCTCCTGATACTCTTCTTTTCACACAGTTTTCCAACTCTAATTGGATGCTATATCTATCTCCAGATACTTTTAGTTGTCAACATTCTCCAGAACCTGCCTGTTGTATGTGAATTCTGGTCTATCTCTAGTGCCAAATACCATGACCTTGGATTTAGTTAAATTCACACTCATTTTCTTTGCTTCAGTAAGCCACTTAAATGATCTTGTAATATTTTTCGATTACTTGCCAGGAGTACCACATCATCCGCATATAGAAGTAGTTGGATAATACATATGTCCCTAGTTTTGTGCTTGCAAGAGATCTGTCTCTCAGCCAATCATCTAATTCATCTATGAAAATTCCAAATAGAGCGGAAATAATGGGCAGCCCTGGCATACACCAATGGTGCTCTTAATTTCTGCGTCAAGATCCCAAGAGAATTGTATCAACACTTTAGCATATAGTTGTGAGATTGCATCTTTGATATTTTGAGGAACAGCAATCTGGATCATTCTGTCACTAAGCTCTTTGCATGGCACAGTATCAAAAGCTTTTGTAAAATCTATGAACGCTACATACAAGGATGCATTTGGGGCTTTGGCCTTTTCTATCAGAGTTCTGAGAGTAAACACGTGATCCAATGTGTTATTTTCTCTGCCAAGGAGATCATTTTTCTTTCCAGAAGGCTGCCTAAAATTTTGGCAAACACACTGCCAATTAGAATTGTTCTATAATTGCTTGCTATTTTTTTGTCTCCGCCTTTGTGGATTGGATGAACATGATTGATTCTCCAGTTGGATGGTATCCCTTGCATGAGGCCTTTATTGACAAGTCCGTCGGGGATGGTTTCATCCCCCATCCCCCCCATGCATCATGTGCCTTATTGGATAAACAATTACTGACTTCTGCTTCAGTGAATATATTTGCACTAAGAGCCATTTTTGGCATGCCATTTGCTCCCTCCTTTTCATAAATAGTGTTGCCTAAATTAGACAATGCTTCAGCGTTCAAGCTTTGATCTGCCTTGCAGTGCGTCCCAAAAGGTTTTTGGATGTTTCCTAAATTGCTCAGTCAGTTCATTGCTTGCTTTTGTGCATAATAGTCACGCATTTTATGTCTGATCAATTGCTTATACCATTTAGGTTTGCATAAGTAGTTCTGTGGTAGTTTGCTCCCTGCCTTCTGCCATTCTGAATCCCACCACGAGTTGCAAGGTTTACCTTGCATGCGTTTTTTGGATAGATCAAACACATGCTTAGCTGCCTCGAACAAAAGGATGCTGGAATTTTTGAACATCTTCTTCGAATTGCCTTGATCAAGTGGCTTATGTAAGGAGCTCCTCTACTATTTTTTGTATGCAGGGCTATATACTCATCGTTTACTTTGAGTTTGGGATGGAAACATAGTAGAACATCTCTGAATTTGTGGCAGCCTAAGCACCATATGCAATGGCATATGATCTGACTCAGGCAGTGTATCTCCCACACAAATGTCTGCAATTAGATCCTTATTTCTTGCAAGAAGATAGTCTACGATATTGGCTTCTGCATGATTGTGGTATGTGAGCTTTCTAGATTGTCTAAATGGCATCACTCGATTGAGTATTTTCATCTAACACATAGTGCCTAATTCAAGCAACTTCTCACCCATACCATTTGAGACAATATCATCTGAATTTCTATTATATGCCATGTCCTCTATCTCATTTAGACAGAGGTTTGCAAGGTTATCAAAGGCTTTAGCTTGCTGGAAGCCCGTGCGTCCGTTAAAGTCTCCTGCAATAAGTATTTCACCTTGTGAGGAATGCTCCAAGATATCAAATCATAAATTACCAAATGGATTATATATATGCGAATTTTCTGGAGCAAAATAACATGCTACTAGGAACAACTGTTGTATGTTCTCTGTTATCTGCACTTCTGTTATGAAGCACACGATCTCTTGCCTCTTTGGTGTGGAATTTTACTAAGATAGGACGTGTATGCAAGCGCGATTTTCCCAATCTTCTTGATGATACATTATTTGGATCATGTAAATGCATGATTTCTGAAAAGAAATGCCTCACTGTGTCTGTAATATCCTCTCCCTCAATCTCGTGAAGGCCAAATATTTTTAGATTTTTAGCCCGAGCTTCCTCATCCCTTTGCTCAGAAGAAATCTCTGCATGACCAATTTTTATTTGTTCTTTGGTGGTTTCAACTATCAGAGAAGCTAGTTTGCTTTCCAATGCTTTAATCTATGTTCTGAAGTCAGTTGATGGTTTTGCAAATTGGAAGACAATTCGGCATTTTGAACTTTCAAACTGGTGTTTTGAGCCACCAACTCATCTAGGGTCTCTCGAATCCCTTCAACTTCCATTTAAGGCCCAAGATTTTTTTCTTCAGCTCCTGCATCACAGCCAAGATGTGTGATGTATCTCCTTCATATTCAACCGGATCCCCTGATCCTTTTTTCACCTTTGGGGGCATTCCCCTACGAAAAATATGCTTTAACTAAAGAAGCCGTTCAGCCAAGCCATTGTTCCCTTTCTTGGTCACTCAAGTTCCATTACTCTTAGTGTCCACTTCTCATATCCACTTGAAGCCTTCTTTAAGCTTCGCCTTCCTAACTTTGATAGATTCTAGCTTCCTAATTTCTTCAAGTGTTTCTTTTTCTCTAATGTTATTGCTGATGCCCTTCCTCCTCGTCCTCTAGAGTACAATGTATAATGACTCTAACAGTGCCCTTTCAGCCCATATCTTATTTCTTCCTCATTCCCCCCCCTTTTTTTTTATCGCTGCCAATGAAGAGCTCAC
Source organism: Isoetes taiwanensis (assembly GCA_021234155.1). Taxonomy (NCBI): domain Eukaryota; kingdom Viridiplantae; phylum Streptophyta; class Lycopodiopsida; order Isoetales; family Isoetaceae; genus Isoetes; species Isoetes taiwanensis. The sequence continues at coordinate 1,288,003 of JAJEKV010000029.1, read as the reverse complement.
GACCTCCATATTAGATTTATGTTCACTCTTGGCAACCCAAATTTCCTTGCACCTTTGCTTGGACTGTTCATCTTCCAACCATTTGTATTTAGTTTAAAGATAGTCTTCAGTGATATAATGTTTTCTAGCTGATTTCTACCTACAAGCTACGAGTTATGGTCTGATATACTCCCAATGGTTATGCCAATATAGTGTTGGACATATATCTAATGATGTTTGATTTGTGTAATACTTATTGTGACGAGTGTATGCTCTTCCTTCTCCACTCCACCCATTACACCCGGTGAATCCAGAATATCCCTGAAATGACATATGCAAAGCTGAAAGTAGACCGAGCCATTATTCCAATTCAAATCCAGAAACACCCGAGCCATTATTCCAATTCAAATCTAGAAACAATCTTCGTGCCATTTCCTGTACTGTTTGCCCCACTCTTGACCATATTGAAGTCTCCTACCGGCCCCCATGCTATATTATTTGCATACTTCTTTACCTTATTTCTTAAGATGGTCCATAAGGCCCCTTGTTGTGACAGTTTATTATGGGCATAAATATTGATCAGTCCCCATGTCAGACCATTGGCATTCCCAATAATTATACTACAACGGCCAAAATTATCCACATACGTGAAAAATAGAAGGTTGTCATTCCGCCATGCTATAAGAGTTCTTGCACTAGACCTCCCACTCATAGAAGCCCAACAAACTTGCTCCTTAATAAACTTAACAACTGATTTATTTCTTCCTTGCTACACTTGTGCTCCACAAACATATAATATCTAACCTAATTCTAGCTAGAGCCAGAGCTAATCTTTTACTTTTTACTTCCGAGGACTTCACGCCCCTAATGTTCCAGCTTAAAACCTTTCTATCCATCTGTCAGAGTTGTTTTCTTCTTTTTCGCCTTTACACCATCTATATCATGCAATGTCTCTCTTTCGTCCATTTTATTTTTCTTCCAGACTTTATATCATCTTTGCTCCTCATTATGATAGTCCTCTTTTATAATCATATCCGCCCATCTATTTTTATGAGAGGAATAGCTTCAATTTGGTCTACAATTCATGGAGTATGAATACGCATTAAAGTCCCATTATTATTTGAATCCCTTGAAGCGGCCATTGAAGATACGCTTTATTAAAGTATTCAAGTATCTTATCCTATCCCCTACAACATTAGGCCACTTGCGTCCAACCACTTTCCAAGCACAATTTCATCTTCATTAGTAACATCCACAGTTAATTGGTTCCTCCCAGTCAATGTAGCATTGGTCAATTGAGAGGAGTCCCAATTAGCATAGGTAGTCACACTCCAGAAATACCATCCACACTGCCATTTGCAACTTTGTCTTTCTTCACTAACTCATGATTATTGGACTTCACCATTTTAGTTAGCCACATCATTAACATTACTAGACTTCATAACCTCACTGTTCTTATTCATCGTATCATTGAGACCCTTCTTGATGATCATTGTGTCTGGGCGTTTGGTCTAGTGGTAACACACTAGTTCCTTAGCAATGTGGTCTCGAGTTCGAGACTGCCCAGAATCGCACTCGGTACTGTTGGGGGTCAAATCCCAACAGATGCAATGTAAGGTGGTTGGGGGCAGGGCCCAACCAAGCAATGTAGTGTGGTGTGTGGTCACATGTCCAGTTGGATGCTGCCTAGTGGCGTGACGTTAAAACTACTATCTATCTTCTTGTCAATGGTCGACGCCCAAGCAATCTCACTTTTATATCTATCCTAGGAAACACAACAAAGCAACTCCCACCCATTCAATAGCTTCAATTTAAACAAAGAAAAATATGCACCACTTTTGCCCACCACATGCTTGGGAATTCCTTCGTTTGCAAGTATTGCAATGCAAATTTTCGGGCCTTTGACAGCCGAATGAGAAATATATGTATCAAGAGATTTTGCTATCGAGATCAAAAATTCAGGGTCTAACATATCAGGAGGAAGGTTTTGTAATTTTGACCAATAAGGCATCTTCATGGCCAACACCCTATCTGCAGTAAATAATCCAGGGGAATAGTAATGATAAAGGATGAAATCTCTTCGTAGTGATGCGCTGCCTTATTAACGAATTTTCCTCTGTCACTTCACTATCAAAGCAAATGAGATAAAAGGGGGAGGGGGGAATGAAAAGGAAAGAAGACAAGATTAATTAGGGTTGAGCAGGTTCGAACTGCTTGTTGAATGAACTGGAGCTTGTCTTATTTTTCTATGGATTTGTGGAGGAAAATTACGTCTACAGTTAGGGAATGCCAGGTATGGTTACGTTTGCACGCATTTTTTAAAAAATATATAAGCCACGAAGCACACAGATGGCGGGATGGCCGGGTTTTACAGCAGAGTTCGTGTCCTTCAAATATTGTTGATATTAGAGACTGAGAAAAAATACCATCCAAAAAAGCTATCATCTATTCAAGTAACTCTTCTTTTATACATCTCAGGCAGTGTATCCATTTATGGGACCTCACTGCACAGCTTGATTAATGGAACAGTTAAAGCAAGCTCCTTAACTTCTAGAATTCCAGAAATAGCTAACCCTATTTTGACTAAACCCTAACAACCAGACGTCACATGACTAATAGTCATATTTGTTCCAATATCAAAGTTCCAATACTCCTCCTCAAATATGACTTACCAGATCAATGCTTCACTACAAAACATAAAGACAACTCAAGAAAAAGATTCAACAAGAACTAATCAGAAATGAAGAATCGTACGATGAACCATCATACTCCTCCTACAGCAGAACACTAGCATTTCCCAAGTCCCATCTCTTGATGGCATTCATGAAACCTTATTTTTGAAAGAGGCTTGGTGAGTGCATTGCAGACATGAATTGTGTCTTCAAGTGTTTGATACAAACTTTCTTTGCTTCAACCTTCTCCCTGGTAAAATGAAACTGTATCTCAATATGTATGGCTTTTGAGAAGTTACCAGGATTCTTACAGCCTTGTTGTCATTAAAAATCATAGTAGGATGAGGCAGAGTAAATTCGATATCATGCATTAACCTTCGAAGCCAAATGGCTTCTTTTGTGGCTGCACATAAAGCCATATATTCTGACTCACAAGTACTAGCAGCTGTAGCCTTCTGTTTCTTACTAGACCAACTGACCACTCCTCCTTGCAGTCAGAAACAGAAGCTTGTACGAGATTTGTGGGTGACTATCTCACCTCCATAATCAGCATCTACGTGTCCCTTAAGAGTGAGGGGCAGTTCGGAATTAGCCATGTAAGTAATTCCAAAGCTCATGGTAGAGCTAAGGTACCTCAGAATACGTTTCACAGCTTGCCAACGTGTCAAAGTAGGAGCTTTCATAAACTGACTCACAGTGATAACACATTCAGCTATATCAGGTCTGGTACACACCATTAAGTGCATCAAGGAGCCTACAATGCTCCGATAAGAAAGTCCATGGAGTGAGTGATAAATCTGTGTATCAGCTGAAGTAAGAGGCTTAGAAACTGCAGGAGTACTTATAGATCGAGTTGAATGCGTGTTGGTGCATGTGAGCAAAGAGTCCACTGCCTTGGCTTGGTGGATCGTGATGGTTTGAGCTGCTGCATTGCTGATCACGTGAATGCCCAAAAAGTATTTGAGTGCTCCAAGATCTGTCATGCAAAACCTACTTGCAAGACTATTCTTAGTCTGAGCCATGAGGCCATCATCATTAGAAGTAAGAATCAAACCGTCCACGTATAGCATGACGATGATAAATTTCCCATCATAAGATTTGGTGTAAACATTCCAATTAGCATGTTCCCGTACAAATCCTTGGGCTATAAAAAAATCATGAATAATTTCCTTTTGAGAATTGCGCATGGCCTCCTGATATGTGATAGGTTCTTCTATAGTGACGTGACTGTGCAGGGCCAAGTACGCTGCTCTATGGGTAAAAGCATGAAAGGGTGTCTATAAATGTAGCCCTTTTTGTACATATACATGTGTATCGAATGCACATTTTTCGAATAACTGTCATCATGACCCGCTAGTAACTCTCTGAAACCGCACAATTTTCGGATTTTAAAATTCTTTACCAAATTCTTTCTTGGTTTGCATCTCGTTCACTATCCTGCCCCTGCCTTCTCTGCTTAAATTCCGATCACGAATTCTTCATCTAGCTATGGCCCCAAAACGCCCTCAGATCAGTGCTTGCTCATCACCACAGCCCAAGCAAGAAGCCAGTGCTTCCGGCAGTGGAATCTTACCTCCAAGGAGTTTACGTTTGGGTTCTGATGTGATCCAAGCCAAAGATGCAGAGGCCCACATACCCAACCTAGAGATGGTTATGAACGAGGTATGGGGTGAAGCTCCAAAAAATAGACGAGGATTCAAGGAAAGGAGAATCCAGAACGCATGGAAAGATGATTTTTTTAAATATTATGAATTGGTTTATGACAAGAAACAGGTTACAAACCATTATATTTCCACCTATTTTGCCAGAGCATTTGCTCTTCACTTGAAGGGACGACTTGTTGATTGGATGGACGTGGCTAGGACCGCCAAAGATCTTGCCAAAACTTCAGACCTTACAGAGGACCCTACAACAGGTAAATCCTCAAATATCAAACAGGAGATCGTATTGCAGCAGAATATTAGAGCCCTGGGTTATTCTAGATCAGATGTTGACACAATAAAGCAGTTACTTAAGCATGGATTGGAGGAGAAAACTAACCTATTGAATGAAGTAGAAACCTTTGGAAAAAAAAAAGGAGGGATGCATTGAAGGTCATCACCGGATTGAGGGTAGAAAGGATATGCTATCAGAAGATCTGCAAGCAGATCCGCTTGAGAAAATAGATGAGACAAAACAGAATTTGACAAATTGTCCCGGGATCCTGTGGAAATCAAGTTATCTTCTGAGTGTTGAAGTACAAGTTGGAAGACTTGGTTATGAGTAGACATGAGAAAGAGCGACACTCTTCTAAGCTAGAAATTGGTTTGGGAAGCAACTAAAGAAATTGAAAGGCATGAAATCTCAATTGAACAAGCAAAGGAAAAACTTAATTGCATTGAATTGGTTCAGCAAAGGCATTCTGATTTTGGATTTCATGGGGAGAGCGGGACCTATTGTTACGCACCCGAGGCCCTACAGTAGGAGCTACTTCTATAGAGCGAGTTCATCACATTCGAGTTCATGTACTGTTGTGGCCAAGGCTTTGCAAAACTGGTTTGTTCTTTGCTAGCTCCATGCGAGATGCTTATTGCCTCTTCTGCTTGTGTTATCTGGTCCATGAAAGACAGAATTGCATAAAAGGTTGCATCTAGGATGAGGGCATTCAAATTCAGCTTGGTTTCCCTGCTGTGAAAGGTATGCATTGCTCTCAACTAATTTAAACTTATATTTCTTTTAATTCATATTTGTTATTGTAATCTGCATAGTTCTACATGTATGGCTTTCAGTGCATTGCTATTCCTTGTACATGTATAACTTTTAGTGTACATCTGTAAGCAGAGGTACATATGCATATATTTGCTTGTTTATTGATGCTTTTATTTTTGAGCTTGGACTGCAGTTGTATTAGTTGTACATGTATCTAATGGAGTCTACATCTGCAAATAGATGTACATGCATTTATCGTTAGAGTGCATCTGTAGATGGATTCATAAGTATGTGCATTTTTTACATATATGTGCTTTTTTTGGGCATAGATCTACATTCCCTAACTGGATACCTGGGTACATCTGGGTACATCTGGGTACATTGAGGTACATCTATGTACATTGAGGAACATGTACATGTACATTTAGCTACAGTTAAATGTAGTTACGTACATTTGGTACATTTTATGTACATGAAATGTACATGCTTGGCAGAATGTACCAGATATTTCTCATTGTTTAAGTTCTGTTTTCATGTTCTTTTATGTCTATTGAAATTTAGATCATTTGTTTGTTTGCAGATGAGGCTGTTCCTATCCCAGAAGCAGCTTTAATGGCTGATGTTCTTGAGCCATCTGCATCGACTCTCTTTTCTGATTTTACCGAGCATAAGCGGACCGAATCGTAGACCCTCAACCTTCCAGCTCCGGATCACCAATGACATTTTACGATTGCCGATAATAGAACCATGCGCAGCGGTGCCTCCTCGAACATGGCAAAGTGAAGTTGAGGAAATAGAGAGGATGACACTTGAGAAAGCTAAAAGCGATTTGCGGTGTGCGAGCCTTTAATGGCTGCAATGCGAAACACTTTCATCACCAAGTGCTAAATTAGTAATTGAGAAGCTCCTAAGAAAGATTAAGCTTACGTCACCGGCATCATCTGCGGGTGCGGTTCGGACACATTACGAAGCTACAAAGGACACAGATCAGATTTTATCCCGGGAGATACCGGGGAAGAGGAAGTTGAGTTGGTAGTTGAGTCCACTCCAAAGAGGAGGCAAAAGAATCTTTGGTGATGTAACTCCAAGAGGAAAAAAAACAGGCAAAATCTCCGGCAACAAAAAATGTCCTCCGAAAAGAAAATCTCCAGGCAAAAAAGTGCCACCACCACCAAGAAAGAGGTATGTCCAAGATGAACTAATTTTGTTAAACATCTCAGATTTATGATAATTAACCACATTTTTTTTGTACATAGGACACGATCACGCAGCCGAAGGAAGGGAGGCGATCCCGATCCTGGCGAGTTGGGCAGGAAGAGGAGCTACAAGCAAATATTGATGTGATAACAAATAAGGTTAAAGCAGTCCACGAGAAAATCTTTGAAGCGGTGATGAATTTACAAGGTGAGTAATATACAATTGATTACAATAGATATATTCTTTTGCTAATGCTGTTGTTTCCTTGTACAGTTTAGTGAACCGACTGAAAAGGTTGGTTCCATTCACTCCTTGTAGGGACTGTCCTCCTAAGCCTGCACCCTCTATCTTTCAAAGTGATGTTGACGAGTTCTGCTGGAAGCTAGACTTGACCTCTAAGATGGTAGATGTCTATGGGAGGTAGGCTAGCATTTCAACATATTTATGTTATTTCATTCCCTAAGTCACTCATCTTATGTATTAATATGTATTCGGATTTTGTGTGCGGTACCTTTGTAGCGGTCTTCTATCTAATTGGAAACACAAGTTTTTATGGTTAGACCAGGACACCTTCCGAATTTTGTGAATTCCCTCAAGAGCGGGGGGGAGAAGTATAATGAACACTAACATAAAGGAAGGGCTGGATGGCATTTTGATTGCAAGATGCCAATACATATTTGTTCCAATTCACGCAAGGCCCAAATGTGGCATTGGCAATACTTGTGCTTGCTGGTCGATTGAAAAGCTCTTTTCCATCTATAGCTAGCCCAAGTATCTGAGATCCTCTCTCTGTCAAAGGCTATGTACCCGATGCTAAAGTGGTCCGGAAGTAAGTATGGGTTTCTTTTTGTTTTTATGATTTGATTATTCTCATATTGCAATTTCTTATGCTTGATTTATTCTCACATTGCAATTTTGCGGGTTTCATAAGCTTGTGATCAATAACATGATGCTCGGATCCGGATCAACGGCTTAAGCCATGGTAGGAAGAACTTTGATGCTCTCGTGTTACGTCCTAAAATGCCGTAAACTAGTACCAAGCAACCCTTGCATGTACATTGTGGCTTACATGCACAAATTCATAGATGTCGTGGTTGATGCACAACCAAGCTCCATTTTGTAAGTAGAACATGTTATTTTCCTATTAGTTATTTGTTGGTATAGTCCTCTAATATTTGTGCACCATGAGATGACACCCGGTTGGTTCCGATGCCTATCTTGAAGTCACGGAGGGATCATCTAATGGAGGCATTAATTGTAGAAGGCGAGATGAATATACAAGCGGTTGTTCCTACTACTGGGGTAGATAGTCTCTTTGACTTGTTTGTAAATTACAGGTTTTGTATGAGCCATGCTCAGAGCTTCTTTGTACTCAATAAGTAATGAAAAAATTAATTTATTTGTCTCACTTACACACTGTGCAAATAACAATTGTGTAATTATCAATGTGTTTTCTCAATTGTGTGATCTGAAATGTAATTATAAATTGTGAATCTCAAGTGTTTTCTTTGCCGACGGTGAATCATCTAATTCAGGGAGAAAGCTCATTATCTTTGACTTAAATTACGTGTTGGACAAGAGTGTGCACAAGAATGAAAATATTAACTCAAGATACCAACAGATCCGAAAAGATGAGCTTCAATTTAATATAAAAGCAGGTTTTTATTGCGGGGCGGGGTTAGCATCATTGTTAGCATTTGTAAGAGAAGGGTTTGATGTTGCCATCTGGTCTTCACTCACTTCTAAAAAATCTTTACGCAATTGTGGAACATATTTGTGATGCTTTTCCATAAAAGCTGAAGTTTGTTTACAGCCGGGAGCGTGTTGGACTACGCCACACAAACACCCTCTTGAACCTCAAAAGGGGTTGTTTGTGAAACCATTAGCTGTGGTATGGAAAGAGTACCCGTGAGTACTATGGACATACACGGTTACGATCGACGACGAAAGATACAAATCCACTTTGAATCTCGTAGGAAGCTACATATGTCCTTTCTCTTGGACACCGATATTAGTGGCTGGTGACATTGCTTGTCATGGAGCTCATTCCATGGCTTAATGGATTCAAAATGGCTGAAGATGGTATAGTTTATGTGAAAGAGCATCCAATGACTAATGCGGCAGAGATAGCATATCGAAAGCAGGTGGAGCAGATTTTTGTCGGGCAAACTATGGCATAACTTGGGTGCTCTCTTGCCTAAATTTAGTCAATATCTGAGCAAAGAATGGAGAAACCGCCATCATGTTATTGGCCTCTCGGTGGCCCATTGTTGGTACGGACTTTGGTGATGTACAAATTCAAATGTTATGAATATATGTATCAAAGTTTTTGTTCATTGCACTTGAGTACTCTGTTTTCTTGTCTTTCTTATTGGTACAATTATGAGTGTGTATACATAATTAAGTGATCTTCATTTGCTTTGTAGATGAATGATTTGAAACACAAAAGACTATTAAGAAACTAAGAGATAGAGTTTCGCTGCACCCGAGAGGTAATAGAAACCAACACAATTTTGCAAGTACATAGGGTTGGGGACCGACTATCGCCTCTATACTGTTGTTCTGAACTTTGGGAAAAGGTTGAGCATATTGAAAATTATGAGGAACGAGCAACCATGAAATGTATATTGGCAGCAAATCACTTGTTGCACAACCCTTGGGGGAAGGCACGTATCCTGGAAGATGCAGGCCATGTAGGATGGAGTGGTTTGCCAGTGGCACGTGCTATAGAAACCCATGGACTCTTTGTTTTTAGAGGATATCTCTTCACCTCTCGGTGGCTGGAAGACATGATGCAATAGTCATAAGATATCAGGCTCCTACTGACATTTTGAAGCTTGGTCATGAATTATGAGCCATGCTCATTTTCGGGTGTGTTGTATTTATGTCCACAATATAAATATATCAACCATTTGTACATGAAAACCTGTCCATTTCTTATCTTTGCCATGACTGAAACTATTTTTAATGTTTATGCAATTCAACTTTCTTATGTTCAATTCTAATCAACTTACACTTAACAAATTTTTATAATATTTCTGGAATGTACAACAGATGTACATTGTTGTACATCTTATGTACATTGATGTACATAATGCACTTCTGAAGTAGTCCAGTTCTTCAGTTCTTATCTTTTATATGAACAAAGTATTACAATATTTCTGGAAAGTACCACAGATCTGATAGTCCATGTCATCTACAATTGCTGGAAGTTGTGATAACAATGTCTCATGGACTTCATCTGGCAAGTGAAATCTTTGTGCTTGCCCCCTTCACTTGTGTTTTACTTTCTTGAATGGGATTGAACCCCAATCCGCATTCTGCGGTACCAAAACATTCTTAGTGGGAAGTAGTTTATATTTATTGTGGCAGCCTGGGATTAGTTCATAATATTGTCCTTCAATGACACTAGTGCCAGCAGAGTATTCATTTCCATAGTCATCAATTGAATCTTCTTCCAATGCATGCTTTTCCCTGATGCACATGAAAACATAGTATGAAACACCTTCCACATTGTATGCGGTCTTTTAAAAAAGACACAAATACACATCTGAAACATTTCTACGGTGTCATCTAAACCGGCCTCGTCTTACAAGCGTACAAAACTTCCACATCATTTTCGGCTTCACCACGAGAGGCAATATGATCTGTGGGCTCCAAACTTTTAGAGACCATTCTCCACAATGTTTAATGTTCTCACAATTCAACCAATTGAAGTTCATGCAAGCATCACAAATGCACGAGAGTGTCCGCGTGATAGCAACTTTGTTGGATCTCTTTGGGTTTATAGTTGACACGTAATGTATCTGGCGAGTACCAGGGTAAAGTCTTGCAATTGAATGCTTGCTGCCTGTTCACATCTGTTTTCCAACCTCCCAAAACACCCTTTCACAATCCGATTCCTTGGCCCTTAAAAGCGCACATCTTTTTTCGCACTTTTATCAGCGGCATGCCATTTTGTTTTCTCTTTCGCTCTCAAGCCACAACTTTGCTATACCAACCTCGCCATCATGTGTGCCTTTCCCATGGCGGATCCAAAGAAATTCCATATCTTTCGAATTTTATTTTCAATATGGTATCTACTGATTCCATACCATGCCCGTCTTGAGTTTTGAATTGAGATGCACAACCATCCGACCACATATAATGAAGGTTTATGTGTCCACCTCCATTATTCTTAAGCCACCCCAAATGTAATTTAAAACCATGTTGCACAAAATGAGTGTCATGCTTCCTGTCATCTGAAACATAGAAATGCACTATGTTTTTAAGCTTACCTTCTATTTTCATCATTGCAATATGGACCAAAATACTAATTTGATCAGGATTCCAATGCTCGGATTGCACTTCTGTCCCTGGTTTCAATGTGTAGTTCTCTGCAAAGTCAACAACAGACAACACACTATTATCCGGGAGTTTCTCAACACATCTTTTAAACTGTTTGCTCTGCCAGTGTGCTGTAAAGTTATGATCTGTAAACTTAGCAAGCTGAATTTTCATGTTCTTTAACAAAACAGATGCTTTGTCATTCTGATCAACTAATCTAAGCCTTCTAACCATCATTCATTTAAATTCGGATTATGTCATAATTTTTAGAATTTTGAACACGGGAGATTTGCGTGCGTTTTACTGAAATTTTCTTGTTTTTAGAAAACGCGTTTCCCGCCCGCCCTCAAAAAATTCCCCCCAAAATTTTTCCTTTCTTTGCGTTTTGGCTTTTCTCAAAACGCGTCCCGCCCCGTCATAAAAATTCCTCCTTTTATATTATTTCTCTTTATAGGTTTCGTGATGGCGCTGCCCTAATAGTTTTATATTATTTCTCTTTACAGGTTTCGTGATGGCGCTGCCCTAATAGCGAAGGGGCCCCAAAAGGGCAAAGCTTTGCTTCTGGCTGTGGCTCTGCTACATTCATCTCCGGCCGTGGCTCCGCTACACTTCCGGCTGTGGCTCTGCTACTGCTCTAGTTACAGATCTCATCGCTGAGGTAAGTACCCCTTTTCGGATGATCTGATGCTGTATACTACATGCATACAATATTCTGACTTGATGCTTTGTTGAACAGGGTATGGAGATAACAAAAGGGGTCGCTGAGAGGTCGCTGGGAGGTAGCTGTTCTTCATTTCTGGCATCTAGCAGGTGGAGCTCATTTCGGCAATCTGCTGCAGAACTGTGATGAAGCTTTGAAAACAAGGACTTTAAAGAATGGACCTCATGAGTTTCCCCTCTCTCTATACTCTGCAAAATGCCCTGCACCTCTTGTCGGCAATTTTCTCATCCTTGGGCTCGTAGCAAATCTGGCTTCGATAGGAGATGCATTTGCTCTATGTCTCTCTTAGCTTCCATTCTCAAAAGCAATCGAAGCTCTTGATAACATTTCTTTTTCTTCCTTGCCCAATGCAGTGCATATTTTGCTGGCAGGGACTCAAAGTGCCAAATTAGTTTCCAAGCATTCAACTGCAGTGAATAGCATTGTAAAATGTGGTTCAAGGGTTAATGCAAGCATCCAATAGCTTATATACTACTTCAAGGCCCTCAGATTGGAAGTTCCATGCTACTCTGGCTTTGTATAAGTGCCATTATATAGTTAATGAAGGCAGGACTAGGACTGATTTTGTGCTGTAAGTATATATGCAGATTGTAAATTGAAGCGTGCTTAGTCCCAGCAGATTGTAAATTGAAGCGTGCTTAGTATTGAAGCGACAGATATGGTAAAATAGAAATGCTTTGAGCATGGGTTTACTTCTGCTTATAAGGCAAAAGCCCTAAGATGTTCTTAGGATTATCTGCGCTCTGCTGGAAAGAGTGAAGAACTCTGCTGGAAAGGGTGAAGAAACAGGGTTCTAGGGTGAAGAAACAGGGGTTTAGAACTCCCTGCAGTTTGCACACAGCTTGAGAAATTGCGCCAGGCGCGATTTAACACGGACGCCACTTATCAAAATTGACCAGAATTGTTTATTTTAAAGTACTTGGGAGGAAGGTCACTTACTAAAATTGTCTACTTTAAAGCAATTCTGTAGGACATCTCATTTATTAATTGTATAGATATTCCAATTTTATTGGCCTAAATACCATAACTCTAGATTTAAATTTATTAAAAAGATGTGAATATTGAAGCAATATTATTTTTATGTATTGTAATATTTGTTTGATTTCGTTAAGTAAGTGATTATTTTGCTGTGATGTTGTGATCTTAATTTCAAGTAAATAAGTACCTTATTTAAAGTAAATATGAAAAAATAACTATATATGCAACATACACTACGCTTTTTAAATGCCAAAAATAGAATTGAAAAAACACTAAATGCCCTAAAAATAACGCTTATCTGGCGCGATTTTGGAACAGACATAATCCCAATTTAATTGAATGATGTTTTTCTGGATGTACCTTTTTTGGATGGCTCATTGACATATGCATATACTTGCCAGTCGACATTCTGAATTCCATCTTCCTCGTTTGGACAAATGTCTAATTTCTTAACTCCACATTCATCACATTCACCTTTGATGCATTTTAGTTTATGCCATTCATCCGTCACATATTTCTCGCAAACTGTTGACCTCCACAAGATACTAACATTATCAAAAGTCTTCTTGTTTGCTTGACATACTCCATTGTTTTGCTGGCATGCACGGGCACTGCAGCAGCAAGTGCAATTAACATGTAGGGATCTCCTCATATCATTGAAGGCCTTTCTGTACAGATCTGCTTGCTCATGTTTGACACAGCAACATGTGTTTCTCTCCTTCAATTTTCTTATGCAATCAGGTTTCAGATACTCGAACTGTCGAAGGCGAATTTTGGTATCAGGGTTCTGATATACAAACTGTTGATAAAGCTTAGACTGCAATAACAAAAGCATTAAAGACCATGTTAGCAAAATGATGTCGGCAACCAGATGCCAAAAGAGTATTGAACTATACAATTGTACATGTAATGTATGTTCTATGTACATAAAATGTCCATCCAACAGTTCCACTGATCTGTTACTGTACATCTAATGTACATCTAATGTACATCAATACATCTAATGTACAGTCAAACAGTTCCACTGATCTGTTACTGTACATTTAATGTACATCCAATGTACATCTAGTGTACATCTAATGTACACCTAATGTGCATCTAATTAATGTTACAATATTAGTACATCACATTAATGTTACAATATTAGTACATCTAATGTACATATGTATGATTTGTTTGGCTTCATTACCTGAAAGTACACTAAAATGTAAAATGATGTAATTTTGATATTCAAGTACATGTAAATGCAGCTGCATGGACATGTAAGTTTAATGGAAACAATGTAAACAATGTAAAAATGTAAACAATGTAAAATGCAATACATTTCATGAAAACCATGTGTATTCATTAACAGGTCACTCGGAACAGAACTAGAATGTACAGAAGAAAGTCATGAAAGAATTTTGGAAGAAAACATAATCTCTAAAACTGAATTGATTCAATTACAAGAGCAAACCTGTGAGATATCAAGGTATTGTATTGCTTGTGTTCTCCTCTCTAACCTTTGGTGAAACTTTGGTATTATCAAGCCAAAATTCACGAACCTGACATTTGATTGAATCATCGATTCTATTTGATCTTGGCATCCTTCCTGCCAAAGCCCATACATTTGCTCCACTTAATGACATTATCTTCCTTCTTGCTGCAGCTTTGGATAAATTTCTTGGCTGTATCTTTAGCAATTTTGAAGAAACATTCTTGTTTATATCTCCTTTTTTTCCAACAATCATTGATAACAGTGAATGTTTTGCAGCCAATTTATCTTTGCTATTAGCAGACTTTACTTCTTGAAGCCCATCTTTCAAGTTTCTGATCATTGATTTCATAACAATAACTTCGGAAGGATTTCCAATTACAGGCTCGGAAAAAGAAAAAAGCATGTCATCTTGCAATAAACGAGCACAAAAAACTAATCTTTGATCTGGACGAAGCGTTTTCCAGCAACTGAGGATGCAATCCACCGACCTGTCAACACGCTGCTTTATTTATTTTGTGGCATAACACTGGCCAATGTCGGCATGCTTGCGCTTAGAACCACCTCTTCCATTGGAATTCGCACCCTCCATGAACAGATTGAAATTGATTTGTATTTCTTGTAGATTCAATTGGTATGTGTTTGCTTCTGGAATTCGTTCGGTGTTCGTCCTGTGAACGGGGGGAATTTCGGAAAGGGAGGGACGGATCCATTCGAATTGGTTCGGTGGTTCGGTGGTTAACCAAGAATTTCGGGGGCACTGTCAGGGATGATCTTGCAATCATTGCAAACCTGACACAAAACGACAAACCAGACTATCTTGATGTACATCTAAAATGTACCCCAAAAAAGCACAAATTCGTCCTTCAATTCAGTACGATGTACGTACACCCTTTCATGCTTTTACCCCTATGGGATTTTCGACTGTCAAGATACTCCTGCATCTTAGTGATTAGCTTTGGAGCACGTGAAGACCTCCTGATAGGAAGTACTTCAACCTCAGGTTCCTCTGGAAAGTCAGCATCAGACTCAGGCTCAGAGGGCATGTTATCTTCAAAGGCATCTGCTGCACCTTTTGTATCAGAATCAGAATCTGAGTCAGACTAGGGAGTCTTTCATGGCTTGCATGGGATCTGTGGAGACATTGTGAGTGTTCAACCTAAACTGAAATCATGTTCATTGAAGCTTACGCTCCTCCGCACAATCATTTTCTTTGTATCCAGTATGTACAACTTATAACCTTTGGTTGTATCGCCATATCCCACAAACATGCAAGGTGTAGCTCGTGCAGATAACTCTCCACCTTTTCTCTCATCTTTAGAGACATGAGCGTAGGCTGTGCAGCCAAAGATTCTAAGGCCTTCAACCGTGGATTTCTTTCCTGTCCATGCCTCCTCTAGAACAGATGCTGGTACCGCCTTGGTTGGAACTTTATTGATAATATAAACTGCCGTATTAACAGCCTCAGTCTAGAACCTGTGGTCAATACCTTTGCACAAAGTCATTGATCTGGCACTCTCCAAAACTGTCCAATTCTTTCTCTCTACGACACCATTCTGCTGGTGTTCATATGCGACTGAAGTCTCATGTCTGATACCATGCTCAGTAATAAAAGCAACAAATTCATCATTAACAAACTCGTCTCCTTTATCTGTTCGAATAGTCTTGACTTTCTTTTCTTTAAAGGTTTTGGCTGTGACTTTCCACTATTTGAAATGAGAGAAAGCTTCTGACTTGTGTGCCAAAAAAAAATCCAATTCATTCTGGTATAATCATCAATTATGAGCAAGAAGAATCTGGAGCCCCCCATACATCCATGTGGATAATTTCTAAAGGATTGTTGGCTCGAGCAGCCTTTACTTTCTTGTAAGCCTTCTGATGCAGTTTGCCCAAAGCACAACCCTCACAAATCCCTTTCGGAGCATTGATCTTAGGAAGATCTTTGACAAACTGCTGATTTTTCATTTTTTGCAGCACCCTAAAGTTGGCATGACCCAACCTTTCGTGCCAAACTTGGTTGAGATCGGTGCATCTAGCACTCGGGGCAACATGCTGATCCCTGCACCAATTTAACTTATAAAGCTTGCCTTCCCTGACGCCCTTAGCTAGGACAATATCCTCTTTGTTTTGTATTATGCATTGTCCATTGCCAAATGTGATAAAAAGAGAGGCATCATCCATTTTAGAGACTGACAGAAGATTAACTTCTAGTTCAGGAACAAACAGGGTATCTTCAAGATCAACACATCCAGTAGGCAAATCCAGTATAGGTGCCTATGCCTTTGATATCCAATTTGTCTTTACCAATCTTCACCTTTGAGTTGCTGCTATACTCAGCGAATCCCTGTCTAAACAAACTTCTTTTGGCTGTCATGTGGTCACTGGCCCCCGAGTCTAAATACTAAATCCCATGGGTTACATCAGCTATCATACCAAAGCAGGATCATGACCACGGATCATCTTCACCTTCACGCATTATTTGTGTGATCTTCTCCAGGAAACAGATGACTTTCTAAATTACAAAGATGAAGACAAGGCAAAGCATTTCCCAAACCGTCTGTTTCAGGGATTTGCTTCTCGGTGCAGCTTGTGCCATGAAAGCTCTTGATGCTGAAACCAAAGAGTCACTGCTGAAATCATCAGTTCCCTTGGAATCACTGCTGTCCTCCTTAGCTGCTTTGTGTCCATAAGCTGATCTCTCAAGCTTTCTCTCAAGCTTTCTCGATCTTTTAACATCATCCTTTTCCACTTCTTTAGATCTTTTTTTCCTTTTGCTTGGCTCTGGACAATCTCGAGCAATATGTCCCACCTTATTACAATTGCACTTCCGAGTTTCTGCTCCTTTTGCTCTTCCTGTAAAGGCCTGACCATCTCTTAAATTTCCTGCTGGTTTGCTCCCTTTCTGGTTTAATTTCCATTAGAATCTGTTTGTTATAATCAGAGCTTGGGATTCGAACCCAAGTATGCCAAGACTCTGTCTCCTTCAAACCCCTCCCGCATTTATTTCTTCATACACACACCTGTATCTGCCCTCAGCTACCCTTTTTCTATATCAATCATTCATATATATATTTTCTTATCAATCTGGATATATCCACTTGTCAAATCGTGCATGCCCTTCATATAGAAAGTTTTTCAACTTGCCTAAATAATAGGATGCCCTGCTGTCCTTATCTTCCAGCTGTCGTTGACTTTGACCATTGACCAGTCAACCCAAAACCCTAAGTGGCGGGCAGGGGGTGTCTGTGTGTTTCTAGCGAGCCCAGCAACATCCGGGTAGGGTGTGCCCGCCACCTTTGACTTTGACTTTGACTTTGACTTTGACTTTGACTTTGACTTTGACTTTGACTTTAGACTTTGACTTTGACTTTGCTTCTCATAGGTCTCCCCCATTCAACTGCATAGCTTTGAATAACATGACACCATTTAACAACTCTAATCTACTGCCACTGCTTCTCATAGATTAGAATATCACATGACACATAATTTTGTCATTTCCAACATTCCCCCTTCATGTGATATTCCCTGTCATCACATTGTAACGATTTCCTTATTTCCTGGAATCTGGATAAAGGTAGAGCCTTTGTAAGAATATCTGCTCTTTGATCAGCTGTACTAACATAGGTCAAATGCACTTGATTTCTTTTGACCATATCTCTGATAAAATGAACTTCCATTTCAATGTGTTTTGACCTTTCGTGCAAAACTGGATTTTTTGTCATGGCAATACAACTAGTATTATCACAATAAATGATTGTTGGTCCTCTTTGAGCAAATCCAAATTCGCCATAAGCCTTCTTTCCCAAATAAGTTCCTTAGTCAATGTGGGCCGAGTTGTACTTTCGGCTTCAAAGCCTCGATAAAGCAATCTTTGCTTTGCTTTTTGCACTTCAAGCAATGGGGCTCCACCTAATAAAATAACATATCACGAAGTTGATTTTCGTTTGTCTAAATCTCCTCCCCAATCAAAGCATCACAATAAGCCCACCTGCAATTGTAAGTTGGTTTCATTAAATACTATACCAAAATACATTGTACCTTTCAAGTATTTGAGGATCCTTTTGCTGCAATCCGATTGTCCTTTACCAGCCCCGTCATTGTACCTCGAGAATATTAGCGCAAATGCAATGTCGGCCTACTAGTACGGTTAGCTACATAGGACAAACAACCAATCAAACTTACAGAAGGTATTTTCTCCATTTGTTTGCTTTCGGCTTTTTTTTGGACTCATATCTGCGAGAGATTCTCGTGGACCGGGAACCATAGGAGTATATGCCATATTGCAATCTTCCATATGAAATTTCTTCAACATGTTTTGAATATGCCCTTGTTGACTCAAAGCTAATATCTTGTGATTTCGTCCCTGTAAACATCTATGCCCGAAACCTCTTTAACTCTCCAAGATCACTCATTTGGAATCGTTTCCTTAAGATATCTTTGCAATGATTTAGTACTTGAGTTCCCTTTGATATCATAATATTGTCATCAACATATAAAGCAATAATGCACCGGGCATCTCCCATTTTGAACCTATAGATATTACCATCATAATTGAGCTTCTCAAAACCTTGTTCTACAAGATATCCATCCATACATTTATACCATTCCCTAGGAGATTGTTTAAGACCATAAAACTGCTCTATTCAACTTCCAAATTTTTCCTTTTTCCTCTTCAAATCACAGTGCGGGTCTTAAATAAATTTCCTCCTCTAACTTAGCATTCAAGAATCTTTGTACTTACATCCATATGATGGATTTCAAGGTCACAAGCATTAGCAATAGCTAATAACATTCTCAAACTGTTTATCTTTACCAATGGTGAGAATGTTTCATCAAAATCTTCTCTTTTTTTACGTGTAAACCCCCATTGCAACAAGTCTGGCTTTAAATTTCTTTGTATTTTTGTCTACTCCTGGTTTTATTCTATAGATCCACTTACTTCCAACTATATTCTTATCAGAAGGAATATCCACTATTGTATAAGTGTTTGTTCTTTTGAATGCTCTCATTTCTTCTTCCATAGCACATTTCAGTTCTTTCCATTCATATCTTGAAGCGCCTTCATATAATTTTGTGGAATCTTGTGCGTTTCAAGTATCAAAATGTCAAATACTGATTATTAATTTCTCCTACACGAGATCTAAGTCTTTTACTTTTTCCAAGTTCAGTTCTACCATGAGACTCTAAATCATGTTTGGCTTCTTATACGCCAACATTTGAGCTTCGTTTCGTGCGGGTTTTCTTTTTTGGTCTATCAATTTTATCCACTTACTTTTTGTTGGTGTTCAATCTCTTGCTCAACACCTGATTCCACTTCTGGCTCGACAACATTACTTGGAATCATTTCTGACTCATTATCAGAGTCACTCAAATCTACCTGCTCCAATCCTTGAGTTTTTTCTTCTTCACTTATTGACTGATTTGTTTCCTCAATACTATCTTTCCTTTCACTTTCACATGGATCTTCAGTATTTATCTTAGGAATTTTCCTATAAAATTCGTTTTCATTGAAGACCACATCTCTACTTACTATAATTTTTCTTCTAGCAGGGTCATATAATCTGAATGCTTTTGAATTAGAATCATACCCTACTAGATAAGATATGTATGCTCTATCATCCAACTTTTTTCATGAGTTCTTAGGGAACATGTACAAAGCATAAACACCCATATGCTTTTAATCTATCATAAGAAGGGGACTTACGGACCAAAGCATTTCTGGAATTGCACCTTTAATACTTGATGAAGGTAACAAGTTTTGAATGTAGGCAATTTGTCTTCTGACTTCATCCCATAAATAATTTGGTAAACCGAGAATACTTTAACATGGATCTCACAAACATCAAGCAAGGTTCTATTTTTCCTTTACGCAACTCCATTTTGTTGTGGTGAGTATCGCATGTCAATTGCCTCTTGATTCCCCTGTTTACACAAAAACTTTAAATTCATCGGAGAGATATATTCACCTCCCCTCGCCCTCGACCTTATGCACTTTATCTTTCTTCCGGTTTCTAGCTCGGTTTCAGCGATAAATAACTTCAAAGCATCACTAGCTTGGTCTTTTGTTTTCAAAATATAACACTTGGTTTTTCTGCTGAAATCATCAATAAAGCTCATGAAATATTTATGCCCACTCAAACTAGTAACATTTATAGGACCACATAAATCTGTATGTACCAAATCCAAAATGCCCTTTGCTCTTTTGTGTGACCTTTTAAATGGCAATCTTGATTGCTTTCCAAGTTGGCAGCCTCCACATAAAAACTTTTCATTTTGTACCTTGGCAGATATTAATCCCTTTTCCCCAAGCCTTTTGATTATTGCACCATTTACATGACATAATCTGTTATGCCATACTTTCACAACTGAATATTCCACAAGATTAATTTCATGAAGATGCTCCATATTCAATCCAAAAAGATTACCAACTCTTTTGCCAATAAACTTTAATTCACCATTAAGGAACACTTTACAATGGATCTGTTCAAACAACACTTTATATCCCAAATCCACCAGCTGACATACGGATATGAGATTTCTAACAAGACTGGGCACACACAAAACATCTCTCAATTTTACAATTTTGCCATTTAAGTCAAACAACTCTAAAACTCCAGTATCTTCTATTTTCTTCAAACCCCCATCACCAAGTTGCACATGTCCTTCCTTTTTTTCCCACTCCTTAAGCATATGCAAGTCACACATCACACTTTTTTCTGCTCCTGAATCTATAACAACAAATTGGTTATTGCTTTTCCTTGGAAACTCTGAAACATTACAAGTTAAGTTCTTCCTTACCTCCAAGGTGTCATCCTCAAGTTCACCTTCACTACTATCTTGTTTTTCTACCACATTAATACTTGAGCCTCCTTTGAATTTTCCCCTGCCCCTGCCACCTCTATAAGTTCCAGAAAATCTTCCTCGACCTCTTCCCTTTTTAGGACTTGGGCAATCAGAAGCAAAATGACCTTTGCCTTCACAATTGAAACATTTGAATTCCTTCTCACTATTGTTTGGACACTCACTCTTTAGGTGACCAAATTGATTACATGCATAACAAGGTCCTACTTTTCCTCTTGAAAAACCACCTCTTTTAGTCTTACCTGTATACAAGATCTCTGAGGATTGATCAGCTTCCTCACGTGTAATAGTAGGCTGTTTCAAATTACATGCGTATCATTCGATAGCATGCTCCTTGGAAGTGGCTACATTTCTGAGTAAAGTTGCCAAGTGACTATTATGAGATACTGCTCTTGCCAAAGCTAGTATTTGATACTGTTCATTCAAGATATTTCCAGCTCCCTCAAGATCTGCAATAATGGAATCAAATCTCTCCAAAAAGTCAGTCAAGTTATCTTTCTCAAACAATTTCATCTTCCTTAACTGTTTTTCTAGCACATCTATTTGTGAAGAACTTTTTGTTCATAGTGCTTTATCAAATAATCCCACATTTCCTTAGGCTTCATGCCTCGAAGCTTGATTTTAAGGCGATTGCCTACCTTATACATGATTATGGCACGGGCCTCCATAATCTTAGCTTCATCTTACGCTCCGGAACTTCGGAGAAGTTGCCCTTGCGGTAGACACACCTTCACGAAGTTCCCCGCACCCAGATTGAGCATTACTACTACTAGCGGCCGGGACTTGAATCACCGAGCTAGTTGCACCCCCTTTCTTGGACTACCATCAAACAAATACCACAATTTTTCAAACTCGGTCTGAGCTCTAATACTCTCCTTCATTTGAAATCCTCCATCTCCTTTAAAAACTTCAATAGAGTTCAATAGATTTGCCCCGAATCTGGTTGTCATTATCACAGGGCAGGATTTAGTTAGCTCTGATACCAATGTTATAATCAGAGCTTGGGATTCGAACCCAAGTATGCCAAGACTCTGTCTCCTTCAAACCCCTCCCGCATTTATTTCTTCATACACACACCTGTATCTGCACTCAGCTATCCTTTTTCTATATCAATCATTCATATATATATTTTCTTATCAATCTGGATATATCCACTTGTCAAATCGTGCATGCCCTTCATATAGAAAGTTTTTCAACTTGCCTAAATAATAGGATGCCCTGTTGTCCTTATCTTCGGTATCGTTGACTTTGACCGTTGACCAGTCAACCCAAAACCCTAAGTGGCGGGCAGGGGGTGTCTGTGTGTTTCTAGCGAGCCCAGCAACATCCGGGTAGGGTGTGCCCGCCACCTTTGACTTTGACTTTGACTTTGACTTAGACTTTGACTTTGACCTACTGCCACTGCTTCTCATAGGTCTCCCCCATTCAACTGCATAGCTTTGAATAACATGACACCATTTAACAACTCTAATCTCTCGCCCCTTTGCTTCTCATAGATTAGAATATCACATGACACATAATTTTGTCATTTCCAACATTCCCCCTTCATGTGATATTCCCCTGTCATCACATTGTAACGATTTCCTTATTTCACGGAATGCGGATAAAGGTAGAGCCTTTGTAAGAATATCCGCGCTCTTTGATCAATTTGTACTAACATAGGTCAAATGCACTTGATTTCTTTTGACCATATCTCTGATAAAATGAACTTCCATTTCAATGTGTTTTGACCTTTCGTGCAAAACTGGATTTTTTGTCATGGCAATACAACTAGTATTATCACAATAAATGATTGTTGGTCCTCTTTGAGCAAATCCAAATTCTGCCATAAGCCTTCTTTCCCAAATAAGTTCCTTAGTCAAGTGGTCGGGTGAAGTTGTACTTTCGACTTGAAGACTCGATAAAGCAATGCTGCTTTGCTTTTTGCACTTCCAAGCAACTTTGACTCTGACTTTGACTCTGACTTTGACCTGCTGCCACTGCTTCTCATAGGTCTCCCCCATTCAACTGCATAGCTTTGAATAACATGACACCATTTAACAACTCTAATCTACTGCCACTGCTTCTCATAGATTAGAATATCACATGACACATAATTTTGTCATTTCCAACACTGTTGACATACCCACTCAAATTGGAATGTTCCAATGATCCAATCAGGTTCTTTACATTGTTATACGATGAAGGCAATCCTAGTAATAGTGCTCCTACTACCAGATCATCTTCTAGCTCCTTTTCCATCCCTTGCAATTGAAGAGCTGCAGATTTAATCCTTGAAATATACTCCTCTCCGGAGGCACAATCTTTCAACTTCGTGGTGAAGATTACGGAGTACAAATTCACCTGTTGAGAGAAGTGTCTCTTCCGGTAGATCTTTGACAATTGCTCCCATGCTTCTTTGGCACTGCTAGCTGCTTCAACCTGTGCTATCATAGTATCATCTAGATAGCAGATCATTCGATTTCTGGCCTCCCAATCTCGTTGGAGCCATTTCGAAAGAGCTTGTCTGCATCATTCCCTTCTTTGCCTTCAGTTGATGTTTCATCTTTAACCACTTGAGCTGCTGTTGCCTTCGGAGCTGATAGCACTGGTCTTGGCTCGTCTCCGGAAACCACATGCCAGATTCCCTTCTCTGACAATTTGCCTCGCACATTTATAAACCAATAAGAGGCATTAGCATGCGTTCGTATTTCAAGTCTCGCCATCTCTGCCTGGCCAGGATCAACAATCCAACTCCAGAGGATTGATCGGCTCTGATACCATATTAGAGACTGAGAAAAAAATACCATCCAGAAAAGCTTTCATCTATTCAAAGAACTCTTCTTTTATACATCTCAGGCGGTGTATCCATTTATGGGACCTCACCACACTACTTGATTAATAAAATAGTTAAAGCAAGCTCCTTAACTTCTGAAATTCTAGAAATAGCTAACCCTATTTTGACTAAACCCTAACAACCAGACGTCACATGACTAACAGTCATATTTGTTACAATACCAAAGTTCCAATAATTAAAATTGTTGAAACTCTTATTTCTAAATCTTATTGGTAATCGATGTTCACTCCAATATTCTAAATGCTTTTCGAAATAAAAGTCTTGTTTGAAGATCATATAGGAAAAATTGACCTTGTTCTTCCGATAGTATTTTTGCCCTTTTTCAAATCATTTATTTTAGTTATCCTTTAGAAGTACCATATCAATGTTTTGTAGCCAAGGTTACTAGCATATTTTTTCCCTAGCCATTTCTCCTCCTTGAAAGAAAAAGAAGAGAATTTGGACCATTACGAATCCAAATGTCGTTGACCTTATTGTTAATCGGGCACATAACGTATAAATAGAGGATTCAAAGAACTACATTAAGCCTGGTGTTGTTTGCTTACTAAGATGGGTGGATAAGGGACTTATGCTGAGAGAACATATAACAATAATATTGAATCAGCATGAATCTAAAAATAGAGGACTTGGGACTACTAATGCGGGATGGTATTTCTTTTATTAAAGATGATCATGCTTTGGTTCGATTGCTTTACAAGTAGCGCTAAGGGAGACACCAAACTATCCAGCCAAGTCTTCTAGTTAATGAGGTTAAAGTGCAAAGTTTTGTAACATGTCTTCAGCTCAATGTGGGTGTTGTATATTCTTTATATTCTACATCTGATGCACTCTCTCAACAACTAATAATGTCCAATAAACCTCCTTCATCATCTATGAACATGGGATGCATAATCATGTAGTAGTGTCATGGGTCACACGATATGAAACATTGATATTATATGTAGTCAACACACTTAACTAACTTAAACGTCTTCAGCTGACTACACATTTTAGTTACGACTTCTCCATCCACCTTGTGTTTGTTCTATCCTTCACAAATCGATTTGACAAGCTCTTGTAGGGACCTGCTTTTTCTTTTTGCAACGTTCCTCTAATATGGAAAAACCAACCTTCATCAAACTTTGCTTACTAAGTGACAAGCAGGGCATGCTATGCTGTGATCAAATTATATAGGGGCCAATATACTAATTGGTGCCCTTTGCTCATGCCCATATCTTACGCTCGAGTGATATCAGCATGCTCTTATGACTTTAGGTTGTGCCTGCAATGCATAAAGGCCATAGTTATTCATGCATTGAGTGCAAGAACATATTGACAAAATCTAATGGACTTTTGGCCATAAGATTCATCATCAACTATGAAACTTTTGTCATAGAATCCATGTGTTATGGATTTTATTAACATTTTAGAGTAGCTTCAACCAAATTTTATTATTATATTGTACTAAATGTTTCATAACATTATATACATACATGGGCCGTTGTAACCTTTCGAACTGACATGCCCTTAACCAAGTGGGCAAAACTGTCTCTAGTCACTTCTACCCATTTATATCGGTGTCTTGGGAATGTCCCATGGCACATTCAAGGATCGATTACTCGAACGTCTCCCATGGACCCGTTACAGTCGTTGGATATTTGATGCAAGACACGCATGCACACTTAAAACTTTACAATCTTGGTCGTCCAATTTTAAGGGTATCTTGGAAACCAAAGCTAACGTAATCTTCTTGGTGTACTTCTATACATTGCTTTCGCAACATAAAATCTTTGGCCAACATGTAATGGTATGTCATCATGCAAACGACTACAGTAGTTGAACTGCAACTTCTCCGCTCCATGCCTAAGGTACATGTTCTTTCAGATGCTTTTTGGTAACAGTAAAATTTTTTTATGTCCAGGCATTTGAACTTATGTTGTATATAAAGTGCATTTATTCAAGACACATCTAGCAATGCATAAAACTCATAAATCAATAATGTCATATAGCCCTATCACATAACACTAAAATCCCAATACCTTCTAGACAACAACCTCTAATGCAATAGGACCTTATCAAATAATGACATGGTCAGTTGCACAAAAACTTATTGTCTAGGAGTTGGTTTTCTTTTGCTACAGTAAGTAATTTTTTCTAGTGGGTGCTCTTTTATTGGGCTATCCTCAATTTCAGTATTGGAATATAGTACCTTATCCTTTTTTTATTATATCACATTGATGTTAATGCCAGGGAATTTTATAAGAAAATCTAAGGACCAAAACTCCCTGCTTAAAAGTGGATTTCTAACTCCCACTGCAAACTTCAAAAGATTCAATAACATACGTATGCTTTAAAACCATTCAATTCTATGTACAAAGTAAATGCTAACAAAAATCAATATCAATTGTTCCAACTTTAGGAACTTCCCCTTTCTTGAGGTGCTTTATGTTTGCAGTTACTATAGTATACTCGTGTAAGGCTTCTCCAATCAATAAAGCATTGTTGCACCTTAGAGAAGATCAAAATTTGTAAGCTACTTTAAGGAAGCTCACGAGTTTCTTTACGAGCAGGCAGTTTCATACTCTTGATTGAAACTCCTATAGCCAGCAGCCATGACAATTCACAAGATAAACTTCACATTCACAGAAGAGAACTGAAAATGCCATGGACCGCAGTTCCATCAAAAAAAAAAAGAGAGGATCAATTGGCAGCCTCACAAGCTTCCAAGGACTCTACAAACACCTCCAAGTAGAGGCGTCGAACTTCATCCAAACCACAGTCATAGCACAAATACCCAATGCCCATTATAGCCATGAACACATCGCTCAGAGTCTTAGAATCATCACAACAATCTGCCCCAACAATGCTCATCTTCAACTGGCTGGCTCGCATGAACTCGCTGCACAGAGCTCTGCTCATCAACTTGTCTTTTTTCCCAATAATGCCCCTCATGTTTTCGTTAGGATGCTTGTCAATAAGCTCACAGGTGATCCACATGTTTAAGCAAGCATTCCCCAATGTGGTAAAACGTTCATGCATTGTGCTAAATTGGGAATTTGTGCTGATCATGGGATTTGCAAATGCTAAAAATAAGTATTTGTCAAGATTAAAAGGCTCTCCTTGTAAGTCCATCATTCGCATCCCCCTCTTCACAGAACCAGGCTCTGGTGGATAACCCAAAAAGTGCCTAACGCTCATAAGCTGAGTTTTGCACCAGCCAAGAGCTGGCTCTACTGACATGTCTATTGCAATTGGGGTTTTTGTTCCTTCTCCTAGCAATGCACCCCTTATTTCATGGAGCAGCTCTTTTCGAAGTTCCTCCTCCAAAACGTTTGTAGTGCTTCCTTTATTTGATCCTCTTCTGAATATAGTAGCATGTCCTTGCTGCTGTGTTATTGGGCCTCTGCCTCCCATCCTGGAAGTAGAAAAAGTTGAGGCCACTGGTCTATCTGAGATATTGAGCTGTGTTACTAGAGGTTCTAGATCAATGCACATTTGTGGATCTTCTTCTTGTCGCGATGTTTTACAAGAACTTCCACTGTGTGATTGCCCTACTGATTGTCTGGCTGCATTAACCTCCCCATCTGCATCAGTGGTTCTTTTTGTTAAAGTTTCTAGAGGAATAGAAGTAGCATTATCCTCCTCCAGCTTTGTTGAAGGTGCATCTTCAAGCCTTTTACTCTGAATGAAACTCATATCCTCTTCACAAACTCGGATGTTCTTGCTCCTGAGCATAAGGTCTACAGTACTACTATCTAGGTCACACAAGGTTGCAGCACACAAATTTTTTTCAAGGTCTTGAGCGATTTCTCTTCTCTCAGATAGAAGACCATGCGATATTGCCTTGGCCAATTGATGATTAAACATCATCCGACTTGCTGAATTCTGAAGCTGACCTCTTTCCAAATGGTAGATAGTGTTACTGCTTCTTTCCCAGAACACAAGGACTTTGGATGATGTTGTGAAGGTCTGCTCGCCTATATGCAGGGAATGTTTAATCGTCAGTCCCTCGTTCATAGTCGTCTCCTTTGCAGTGAGCAGAGGAAAAAGAGACTTCTTCCGCTCATGTGCTGGCAGCTCTTTTGAAATAAAGCCCATTACGAGCTTGGAAAGCTCAGGAGAGACCAAACACTGTATAGGCCATAGAATATCAGACGAAACAATCTTAGAGGTAGCAGCTGAGCTCATGTCTATTTCACTTTTGACACACTTTGCTAGACTTTGTGCGCCCATAGAAATGAATATTGAAAACAGGTTACTCAAGTTACAGACCTCAGACCCTGGATACCATACCATCGGAGGTGGATGAACAGAATTTCGAAATAGATGCTCCATCTCCATATCATCTGGCACTAGGGTCTTGGATGGACGCAGGAGGGTTATACATTCCTTTCCAATCAGAGTAGATGGTATTGAAGCATCCTTTAAGAATTTGCTCCAAATGGGACCCTTTCTGAAGTTAGCACGGTCTTCTCCAGCCAGCACAGTCCATGTCTTGAGACACTCCTGATCTGCGACGTTTCTGCTCTCTTTAGTCCAATCCAACCACAAGTTACAGTAATGACCCATTTCTGGTTTATTAGGCACTCCAAGCCTACGAAAGAAACTTGTAATTGTCTTGCTGTCATAGAATTTTTCTAGTATTGGATATTTTGTTTCAAATAAACCATCCTCATCACAAATCAGGCATTTCTCCGTTGCAGCCCAGCATGGACTAGAGTTTGCATGAGTTCCAGGAATCCAAATACTAGGAAGTGATTTCTCCAACTTCAGACTTGTTTTGAAGCTACTAAAATAAGTGTAAAACCGAGTTGCTTTATCTGCACACATTTCACTTGCAGGTCTTTTCATTAAAAATTGAAAATGCTCTATAACAGCCTTGTAACATTCTTCTTCAGACAGTTTTGTATTCACTCCGATGGCTTCCCAATCAAGTCTTCTCTGGGAAACACCTCCATAGTATGCTGTATCAACAAAAGGAAGATCGCCACTTGCAAAATATTTCATGATCTCAGGAACTAAAAGAAATGATTGACTTGGGCTTCTATGCCCATGCTTAGTGCTCACCCAACAACTAGAAGCAATGCTTTTAAAAAATTCTGTTGGTAGCTGCCCTAGTTTCTCCAGCGCATTCTTGATCCAGTCAAGGAAAAGTAGGCCAGCCTCTTTTTTTGCTAGCTCTTCTGTGGGAAAACTCTGATTCAATGGGTAGAGTTCCAAGATATCAATGGCATCTAAATTTCTTTGTAAAAATAATATAAAGCTCTTCTTCATTTTCTTGCTACTAAGATCAACCATTTTACACTGTTTTTCCAAGTATTGATCTGATAACTTGGTTACAAAATCCGCCCATGTCGTTGGCTTCATTAGAACTGGCCACTTACTAACAGATGGAGGTAGGAATATGTTTTTACTTGTATCCAAATGCAGCGAACCCAAACAATCGAGAAGCGGGATCTTACCTTTGAGTGAGTTTAGTGCCAATCCATTCTGCTCCATATCGTAGAAGAAATGCATGGATATCAAAGCAAGTCTGCGAGAAGGATTCTGCTTAGCAACACCTACTAGTTTCTCTACAATTGACTGGGGCGTAATAGAAATCACGTTGAGTTTAGCCTTTAACCAGGTTAGCAGAGTGCTATAAGTGGAATCTTTCACCACAAACAAGAATTCCTCTGTCATTACATGAAACGTAATCCATTCATACAGCTCATCTGCCCAGAGAGATGACCATGAGGACGTCTGATCACTAGATAAACAGATGGGCTCATTTGCAGCATTTTGCCTGTCTAGAATGCTTGCATACTTTATTTCTCCAGAAGAACAGTCCTTGTATTTCAAAAACTTGAAGGTTTTGCAGACCATGTCGTGTTTATCGCATATTTGAAGATCAAATGCTATGAATGACAGAAGCTTTGCGTACAGTTTGTCAGGCAATTTTTTAATCCACCATAACGGCATCAAATCAATGTATTCTGTCACGGACATTCTCTGAACACTCAAAGCAGAAAGAGCACTCGTTTGACCTTCCTGAACAAACCGATTCACGATTCTGAGCTTCCGACCAACTAATGGGCTGCCAATATTCAGTCTAAGAGCCTCCTTTAAAATATCTCTAAAGCTTCTGATCACTGTTCTTGCATCTGAAACCAGACAAAAACGTGTGACATTGTCATCAAGAACCTCGGAGGCACAAAGCATGATTTGCCTCTGCTTAAGATCGTCAATGATCTCTAAGCGTGCTCTTTCCAGACCTGGGCAAGATCTGGCAGTGGGTATGTATCGGTACATATGAGCGGTACCCATAGAAGACTGAGCTCCCCCAAAAGCCTCCTTCTTAACCAGATATTCAAAAGCATTGCAAAAAACCTGTGGAATAAGGTTCAAGATCCCTTGGTTCCATGAGTTCTCCCATGATATGGCTTCCCTGGACGAAGTAAGGATGAAATCTGAGTTAATAAGGAAAGGGAAGCGGCTTTGCACTTCTGTGGGAAGAAACGAGAAAACATTTCCGTCTGTGCTTCCGACTCCTGAAGGCCACACAACATCTTCAAACGGAAAGGCAAGTGTGATGCTCCATTCATCCACGCCATCTCTGCTTGCAACTTTACACCAATCCCAAACCCTAAATTTTTCCACAAACATGTAGTAAGACGATTCTCTGATTTGCCCACCACTCTCTGCGCTCAGAATCGTGGTGAAAGATTTACAGTTCCCCCTTTGTGTTGCTGCAGCCTCCACTGTCCTGCATAGATTGAGGTGCCTTCCAATTTTTAGTTTGGAAAGCTTGGAAAGGAATAGCAAGCTCTCCGGCGAAATCTGAAGAAGCTGATTCCCAACGCCTTCGATTTTTTCCTGGCGAAGCGGCAGCACCAGAACCGTATTGGGGACATCTCTGCTGCCGTAAATCCGAGCTAGGTCTTCATCTGTGGGCTTCTCAGTCCACTCCGGCACCACGTATCCTAATCCTGCTTCATTGTCAGGCTCGTCGTGAAATCGAATTCGAAAACCATTGCTTATAACATGAGGACGTCCAGATACTAGGAAGACGCTTTTGAATCCGATCCCTGCAACAAGCCCACGATGAAAATCATGAGCTAAAACTTAAATTGAACAACCCACAAGAAAAATCATGAACTAAAGCTTAAGATTGAACAAATGAACTAAGATAGAGTGAACAAACCTTTTTCTCCGATGTATCCCTCTGTTTTTTCCTTTTTGGTGGATCGCCCAATACTGCAAATAGCTTCTATGTTCTTTTCCGAGAATCCCACCTCGTTGTTGAAGAATACCAGAGTCGAAGCCGCTCCAGTTGCTGTGATATCCTTGCCTGTCATAAAGATTTCCAAAGAGGGAGGGAGCGATTCCGGATACGAATTATCCTCCGCATTCTGAATGCATCAAAGGAAGAATCAAAATCTGCAGCAAGAACAAACATTATAGGCCGAAGTAATCCTTCAAGTAGCTACCTGCAAAATTTCTAGAAGAAAATGGATGTCTTTTTGGTACAAGCCTTCACTCAAGTTTCTGATAGCTTCGTGAAAATCTTGGGCAAGAGGATTCGCTTCACTGTTACCGATTCCGAACTTGTTGAGCCTCAAATCTTCGACAAAGGCACGGCGCGCCATCCTGGATCTATTTGCTTCGGACTAGAAGAGCGAGCTAACTTAGTTCTTCAATAATATTAAGAGCGAGGAGGAGCTTCAAGAGCTCGCATCAATTCTAGACGTTGCGTCTGGACGATTAAGTTTCGCGCCCATACTTGAAGCCAACTTTTTTTGAAAATGTCTCCGTATTTTAGCCAAAATGACCGTTCGCGCCCATACTTTCAACCACTGACTACGTTGTATTTTGTTAACATGCCATTCATCAACTCCAACCCAAAAACAACTAACAATATAATAGTTGGGTCAAATTTTTTTTGGGTAGTGTAATCTCTAATTGCCACGTGTCTATGCCAAATTCCGTGGAATTACATTTGGGTAATAAAATTCCGGTTTACAGGTTTAGCAGGTAAAATTCACCACAGAATGACATTGCAAATTTGATGAAAGTTGAAACATGCTGAAACTTCAAGTACATAATGATCAGAGTTAAGAAAAAATTGTAGACATGCAAGTTTTGCAATCAAGTTTTACAAGTCATTTTGCTAACACAGATATAGTATCCCAACTCAAGATGCTTCCAGCAACAAAATACTTCCAATTCAAGGTTCTTCCAGCAACAACATACTTCAAGGCCTGCAACAACAAATCTAAGGCCTGCAAACAAAATAATGGACAGAACAATGTAAATAAAACAAACTGGAGCATAATTCTGCAATAAAGAAAAGCATGCACACACTTACAGAGAATTTCCAGCATTCTTTCGAGGGTCAGAAAAATAGCTCAAGTTGACGACTACCTATTGAATGTGATTACCAGACATGGATAACTATCCTCCCCAATGGAGATGCATCAGGAAAGTACTTCTTCACTTCAGGAGACTGCTCAAGTGCTTTAGTAAAAACGCGATCAAAATCATCATCCAAATTCATATGTAACATCCTGCAATGGAGCCGAATGCCTGGAAGTCTCAGCTTAGAAGAATCAGCACCTAAACCAGCAGCTTTTCCACCCCCAAAACCATTCAATTCAATACTAAGATTCTTTACATTATTTGAAAAAACATCATGGGAATTTTTCCCTGTAGCCAGAACATCCATGGCACTTGCTTTACCACTCCGATCATATCGTTTATAAGATCCCCTATCTCGATGACCTGTTATTGCCATTCCAATCTCAATTAGAACATTAGCGACAGCCATCTGAGTGATGGCAGTGGTTCTACAAGACTTGTTTGTGTAATAGCCCTCAATCCCACAACACTTCATCATATCTCTCAACCAGGTAGAGATAGTGCCCACAACAACATGATTTCTATTAAATCAGACCTCAGATTTTGCATTGTTGATAGCTTGAAGGAAATGTACCTGCCACAGAAAATATAGCTATTGTTACACTCGTCTTTAACTTCATGATCTGGAAGATGAAATACAAGCTTCTTTCACGTCTTAATAACATCTTGTTCGTAACATCTGACAGGCTCGCGAAAATCTTCCGTCTTGTACTTTTTAAGAGTAGCCCTCCAATTCTTGTTGTTGGTCTTACAGTATTCAAGATATTCTCTTACAAAATCACTTTCAGTGCAGAACATAAATCTCTAAGGTTTTCTAACTCCTTACCACCATGAACCAAGAACCTATTCATACAATAAAAGTTAAACCTTTTGGTGCAAGACAGTAGCTGAAGTAACCTGATGCATTGGATGCCCCAAGACAAGGTTCTGATCTGGCCGACTAATAATCTCATTCTTCTTTCTCTTCTTGATGGTACCAGAAGCTGCTGAATCCTGGATCGCTACCTCAAGTGCCTTACGAGCCTTTACAAAAATGATATCATGATATATATCAGTCACCTTCTCCTCCTTCAAAGTTTTCAACATTATAGCTTCTTTCTTCCTTCGCAAAATTCTGTTATATGTACGAAACAAATTCTGCAACCTGAAATAAGAAGAAGTATAAGCTCAGCAACTAAAAGTAGTAAAATGAAATCTATTGTTTAAATTTGGATTTTTCGGCCTGGAGAAAAACTTTTTTGGTTTTTTTCTTGGCTGATTTCCCTATGGTTTTGGGATTTTTGTCGTCTGAAAAAAAATCCGATTTTCCAAAAATCACGAACTTTTTTTTGGAGTATGATTCATTTCTGCTTTCCAATGTAGGGAACGGTCGCTGAAGGCTGGCCGAATTAGGTATGATTGCAGGTGGCGATGGAGGCCTGCATGCTGGCCGGATTAGAAAGTCTGGAATATATGAAAAGAAGAGATAAGGCAGAGGGTGGACGGTGGACGGCGGACAAAACGTTTCCTTCAAGTTCGTTTTTCAACTGAGATTGGCATATAGCCTTATCCATTTCGAGGCTTCGGCGGATGCATTATCCCTTCCTCCTGTAGCTGTGTATAGGATCTGAAGGGGAATTGAAGAAGGCCATCAAAGTAGTAGATGAATTTGCATCTTCTGTCATCAAAAAGAGAAGGGAAGAATTGACAGATAATGAATTTATAGGAGAATTGTTCTTGCTGGAAGAGACATAAGCTCTGTTAGCTTGGCTTGGTTCTTTTGGCAACTATCTTTAAATCCCTCAGTAGAGGAGAATATTTACAAGGAATTAAATGAGATTGCAGGCCATAGGGATCCAAAGCATGTGATTGTTTCTACATCTTAGGAGGCCACATTTCTCTAATTTCGTTTGTGCATGTTGTTATGAACTTTAGCCTATAATAGTTGCTTGCTTATATTATCACATACGGTATGTAGGGTCTTGGAAATTCCGAAATTATGTATGGAGATAATCCTCCTCCTTGGAAGTTAGAGGTCATCTCTGGTGGATTGGGAGAGATTTTGCAGACATTTATCTGCAGTCATCTCTATCTCAGTAAGTTTTAAAAAAACATTTATAAAGCATTTGCTTTAATAATGTAAGATTGTACATCTTCTGGCTGCCTGAGCAGAGCACTGCCTTAATGTGAGACAGACTTTGATTTTTGCTGTTATAAACATGATATCGATATGACAGCCGTGATCATATGACACTACAAGAGAAGGGGTCCATTAGTGTCATCAAAATGTCACCAAAACATTGGAAATTGTACACTATGACATTATTGGTGACATTTTTGTAGAGATGATGCTACAGGTGCCACAATTTATGTCACCTGTAGCTTCACTCTTTATATCACCAACAATGTCAGTAACTTTGCTATGATGCAATAGATGCTGCTATTAGCACCAGTTATAGTGTCACCCGTTGTTACATATATAACATCAGTATTAGAGTCAGTGCCCGCTAGTGACGTTATAGCTATTGTTATTAGCACCAAATATAGCGTCAGTAGTTGTTACACATATAACATCAGTGTTAGTATCAGTGCCCACTAGTGACATTATAGGTGGTGTTATTAGCATCAAATATAATAGCACCTTTAGTGTCACAAATTTCGTCAAAGGTTTTGTGGCCATAGTAGATGCCAAAATAGATATTACTATTAGTATCATCAATATTGTCAGGGATTGTCCCATTAGTTGTGTCAAACATTATGTCAGTTTAATGTACAAGCATAGCACTTCCTCTTTTATTAATGTGAAGGCTAATTTGAGTTGTTTCTGTAAGATAAAATTAGGTGGCATAAATTGCACCTTTATAATTAAGTCAACATTTCAAAAAAATTACTTTGAGGCAACATTTAAAAATAATTACTTTAGAAGCCATCCCTTTGTGTAATTGTGGCTCTTTCTTCTGTATGTGTATATTAAGAAATCCCATTTACGAGGGCTCTTTCTGTATTTGTAATTGTAAGGCAATTATCTCTCCCTAGCCTTAATCTATCTTTTGAAATACATGTATCCTTTACAAGAACTTATTCCTAAACCCAGCAAGAAAACACATCAAACTCCTTAACTCTCCCATCCATGGCCCTTACACATGCGCAGGTGGTAGATACCCTTACAAACTCTAAACATAGTAGAACAATACAATTATTCTCTATGCATCACACTTTTATACATTTTAGCGGTAACAAGGCTTCATGCAATGCACAACATGGAGATTATGCCCCAACTTATGCGCGACAATGCTGGGTACATATTTATTGGCCAACATGTTGTGGCATTGTCGGAAGTTGCAGATATGGATATGGAAATATAGGCCACCTAAAAGCACAAGCCAAAAGATTAGCCCGGCATTCGGGCACACATTTACTACTTCATGAATTATGATAATGTATTGAAGTTTCGAAATGGATTTGAACCATCAACCCCAAGATATAAAAAGCCATCCTTCCACTTATTACAAATCTTTCTCGAATATGACTCTCACATGGGAACATTATGTTAGATACGAAACATACGCGGTTTACTTTCTTTATCTATGTTTCTAACAGCTAATTGATAAAGTTGGGAACTAGTAAGGGCGGAATCACATTAAGGAAGGGCCCGAGAAAGATATCTGCGACTTTGGGCCTCCGTTGGATGCATGCCTGGGCACGCCATTTCTATTGTTGTCATATTAGGGTGCCCAAACAGAGCAAGGAACAGATCCACGCCTCAAGCTGTCCGCAAATCAAGGAGATCATAGTTTGAAATCAGCGCTTCAGATCAGGGTGCCCAAGTCTGGGACGATTTTGGTCATCCGAAAACACCCGACCAAAAAATAGAGGGGTGCCCAAGCCAAAATGGTTGTTTGGGCACTCAAGTATGATACAGGGATGTGCCCAAAATCTCCATGTTTCATGATCTGATTGGCTTATTGTAAATGCACGATTGGTCGGGCACGCTAATGTGATTCCACCCTAAGTTTAATGGTAGCAGGATATGGTGGGAAGATCCCACTTGGCTTTATAATCAAAATAACAATTGGTGTTGTAACCTCAGGCTTGTAGTCCATTTATGGAATACTAGAAAAATATGAAAGTTATTTTGTAGTGAGATGCATTTAGGGTTAGCGCCTAAGAATGCTTTGCCGCCTGATGAAGGCAAAGCAGCGGCTTGCCATTGGATCTCGACATTTGATTCGCAGATCAAAATATCTCAGATCTTAATGCTTCTCGACATCTACATTTGGAGTATTTGGTCATCCAAGAGCCATGCTTTTTGCAACCGTTTCACCTATTTGCCTTACGATTTGGTTCTTTAGAAACCATTTCGGCCCTTTGCCTCCAAGATCAGAGAGAATGAACGGCAAAAAGTCTGATATTTTCAGCAAGAACAAGCAGCACGCATATCTCCAAAAGCTCAACTTGTGGGTGAGTGCAACTCTGATTAAGATAAACTGCAGGTAACTTGATCTTGTTTCTGTACTTTTTTCTTGAAGGAAGTTTACAGAATAATAAAGATGCAATATAGCATTGGCTATAAAATAGCTCTGACCTGTCTTTTAAAATGCCATTTTGCATGGTTGACGTATCGTGCATCTTGATAAACCACCACAACCGATAAAATAACGGTCTTTTGAAGAACTAAGTTGGTTGCTTAAGACCAACTTATGATTCAGGAAGTTTTGCCTGTTGAAGAATCATATTGGACATATAGAAGAATGAATAGCTATGGTTACAACAACCACCGTTATTCCTGTTATTCCTGCCTTGAAAACTTGGCTCTTGCAAATATTATTTCTACCAGAAGTGAAGAGGTATGCATGCTAAATAATTGCACAAAAACAAGCTTTTGTTTGTGTTCTTACATTTCCAGATGGACTGCCAACCCTCAAACCTGTGATATGTCCTGATTATTGATGGATTGCAATGGAGTTTTTTAGAATACGATGGCAAATATCGAAACAGAAAAGACAGTGGAGAAATCTGACATATTTCATGATGTCAAACGCAACATAAATCTGCAGCAACAAGGTATTTCTTATTCGTCACTTAATCTAGGTTTGCAACAGACTTTAAACCTTGTTTAAATGCTCATCGAAGTATATATTTGTTCCTTGAGTATTCAAATGGATTCTTTCATGGATTAGTACGGGTTGACTTTGACAAGGAGATTAACATAGAATACAATGATAGCAGCTTATGCTCAACATGGAAGGGCAAGGATGCAGTTAATTTATTTTGGCAAATGCAACAACAGGGCTTATTGCCAGACAGAATCACAGTAAGTATTTTTTCTACATGCAACAGCCAAGCAGCCCTAACAGAAGGTAAGGAGGTACGTGATCTAATACGAGAAATTGGACTTGACATTAATGTGAGCAGCATTTTTTTTGCATGTGCAGGTCACGCTGCAGGAAGGCAAATTCAAGTGTAGATAAGGGAGAGGGGGTTACATTTAGATGCAAGCATAAGGACTGCCCTTGTAAATATGTATGCGAGTTATGGAAGCCTTGAAGACGTACAGACTGTTTTCTCTGGAGTGGTGTACAGAATGTTGTCTCTTGGAATGCTACAATTGTAGCATATGCACAACATGGGCATAATATTGTTAATGTGTTTTGCCTCCTTGAGGAAATGCTTGCCAAAGGTGCAATGCCCATGGATGTCCCGTTTGCCCATTTTCCTTGTATCACAAAAACATTACAAAGCCATGGTTGAACTAGTTGATGCTGGCTAAGTGAATTTATAAGGTTGTAGAACAAAATCCATTGTTTAATGTCGAAATCATTGTAAAACAAAATTCGTTGTTTAATGTTGAAACTAATTGAATGGTCGCTCGTGAAACCATTGTAAAACAAAATCCATTGTTTAATGTCGAAACAATTGAATGGTCGCTTGTTTTAACTAATTTATTAAGTACAATTGGCTCTCTAGAAGGCATTAGAAGGCATTATCTATGACCTTAAGTATGCCAAACAATGATATTTGCATCATCCAATGATAATATAATATGGTTCCAATTGCTGGCCTAGTAACATAGCTAGTGCCACTATATGTGGCAACAATGGATCAAGAAATAATAATTATACGTGGCAACAATGGATCAATAAATGGCATTATCATTGACAATATAGATGGCATAATAAATGACATTGATATTGGCAACATAGGTGACATTGGTATTGAGGAAGTAGATGTCATTATTTATGACTTTATAAGTGTCCTTAAATTTGCTATTAGAGGTGACAATATGTGTGGCATAATCTGTGACAAAAATGTTAGCATTATGAGTGGTGTTATTAACGACCGTATATGTGAAGTTATAAGTGGAACTATAGATGGTGGTACATGTGACTCTATAGGCGACTTCACCAATGATGTTAATAGTGGCATTATGCATGACGTTATAGTTGGCTCTATAGGTGACACTATGTTTGACGTATGGGTGACAAAAGTCCTGACACTATATTTGACATTAAAGGTGGCATTGTGGGAGACAAAAGTTATAACACTATATTTGACACTAAAGGTGACATTGCCAGTGACGTTATAAGTGACAAACATGCTGACATTATTTATGACGTTCTCATTGCCACATTTGTGTCACCGGGTTGCCTCACCCATAGCAGCAGTTATAAAAAAAATTCGAGTTGCCATTTTAGGCCAAATATTGACACAACTAATGACACTAATGCACCCCTTCTCTTGTAGTGTGAATCTTCTAGGCATATCTTCTGTATGAAAATGGAGTATGATATTCTTTGGCGGGACCTTCAGATGGGATTATCTCTGTTTTGACAGAGATGGTCTACCATAATTCAATTGCGCTGACAGTTGCCAAGATTTCTGTGGGAAATCAATCTCTTACATTTTCAGGTGAGCGTTTAAATACGTATTATTTAGGTATTTTGTGTTATAGTCTGGCACAAGTCATTTATGTATCTTTGGTTTCATTTTTCATTCTTAATGGCCATGATGTCGTCCCAATTCAGGAAAATGCACAGTGTATTTCACAAGTATGGATGCTTTGCTGGGTTTATGCTTTAGACATGCCAAGCTGGTTGCTTTCTAGCTTCTCCATTGAGGATTGTTAGTATGTCAGCAAGCAGGAGTTGCTTTTATGTTAGAAGACCCTTCCAGGTGGCAGAATGTAGAGAACGAAGGATATGTTGGGGAGCCATAATAGCCCAAGCAAGATGACTTGACAAAAAACATGATAATTATAGGTACGATTCCTCATTTTGATTTTATTCATGGTTGTCTCATAAGGCGCTGCCTTAGCATTACATTTCTTTTGGTTTTTGTTTTGTGATTCTGAAATCTATATTCTGCATTTCTTTTCACTGAATGTGGTCTAATAGTATCTCTGATTGATGTGCAAGTTTTTGTGTACCTTCAAACTAGAAAAGAAAGCATTCATGCTTTGAGGGCAATATTATCTGACAAATATAGGTATTATAGAATGTGCAGATAGTTTGTTTTTTTTGTTGTCACAATTGTTTTAAATTTTACTTCATTGGTATCGCAGCCACTGGTTCTGGTAAGTTTCCATCATCATTCCATTACTGCTCCACTTATAATGGGGATTACAACACTTTTATTTCAAGTCTTTGCAGACTAACCATGTTGACTGCTGTGCTTATTTCTGACCCTGTTATTATTCTTCATCTTATTTGCTAATTATGACATTCTATAGGAAAAACATTGGCATTTGGTGTGCCAGCACTCATGCATGTTTTGAAGAAGAAAGAAATTACTTCAAAAGCATTTATTCCTATTTGCCTTGTAATGTCACCAACCCTGGAGCTAGCCCAGTAGGTTAGTGTGTTTTCTCTTTGCCAACAGTCAGTGCATCTTGTAGCAGTTTGGTTATTTATATAAGATTTTTTATTAAGGTTTTGTATTACATGCAGATTGCAGCTGTGTTGACAGAAGCGGGAAGCAAGTGTGGGGTTAAAGTAGCTTGTGTTTATGGTGGTGCTTCAAAGGGCCCTCAAAAAGCTGCATCAAAAGCTGGTGCGGTACGTATCAACTGTAATAATAATGGCATAATGGATGGTTTGAGTGTTTCTCATGCATATTGTTACAGTCAATTGTAGTTGCAACCCCTGGAAGACTGCATGATTTTTTGGGGGAAGGCGTCTGTACCTTAAGAGATGTCACCTTTTTGGTGGGCAATTACTTCAGATAATATTAGCATCTATGTAGCACTTCAAATTGCTCAAAGTCTGTTGCTTTTGTTAAACTAGGTTCTCGATGAAGCAGATCGTATGGTGGACGAAGGATTTGCCCCTATCATCCGTGAAATTGATGGTCAAACCCACAAGAGTATGTTAGACTAATTAAAGTATCATGCCTATAGATCAGTTCTATTTTTAGAACGAGAAAATATTTGTAATTATTCCAATAATTGAACATCTTGAAATAATATGTTGCAGGTGACTGTGGGCTCTGCAGATTTGTTTGCCAACCATGACGTGACGCAGATTGTCGAGATATAGGGTTACGAGTGCAATGTTTGGATCAGGCTTGGTAGTGACTGGCATTCTGATATTTCATTCCGCATAGGTGCTAGATGAAGGGGCTAAGGAGGCACGACTGGATTCTTTGCTTCATGAATACCATAAAACGCGCAGGTGATCAGGGGATTTTGGTAAATCATAGATTTTTTGGGTGGTCAGCGGACGAAGTCTAAAACAGTGTTGTTATTGTCAGTGCTAATGAATCATATGTATCTTGCAGAAATCGTATTTTGGTATTTGTGTTGTATAAGAAAGAGGCAATGCGTATCGAAGCCTTTCTATATAGAAGGTTTTTTTGGTTCCAAGAAGATTGATAGACATTATGTAGAATCAAGAGGGCTCGACATTCCTGATGTAGAATATATTAGCAACTTATCTTGCCCACTTACCACTGAAGATTATCCATGTCGGAAGAACAGGCAGAGCTGGCAAGAAAGGGATTGCTCATACATTATTTACTCATACTAATAAAGTGCGTATTTGCCACTATCATCTTTTGAAAGCTTATATTTGACAGTTATCAAACTCCAGGCAAGGGCAGGAGAACTCATAAACGTTCTGAGGGAAGCTGGGCAAGTAGTGCCTGATGAGCTCCTCAAATTTGGCACTCATGTGAAAAAGAAGGTATATATCTTTTATTCACTTGGTGCTTGGCAATATATTTGTCTTCATTTATTTATTTATTTATTTTTTGGGAATCCAGTGCCGATGCTCCAAAAGCCACAAAAATTACCTTTGGAGATTCAGATGTCGAATGATTGGTTTGAGTTGCAAAAAGCATTGTAATATCATAAGCTTTAAACTACACATAGATCAAAAGAAAATGATTCTTGACTATTAACAAACCTATCATGGTTCAGATACATAGGCTGAGTTAGGCCTAATCCAAATTGGTGACCATGACCTAGGGTCTGATCCCACCAATAAGTGGGCTCTTTGATTTCCCATCTCATTACAAATAAATAAATTAGTGGTTAAGGCAAATTACTAGAAGCCTTCTATTTCCAAGATTGTTCGGTTATCCATCAAGCATTGCTCAGTAAGCCTTTTATTTCAAAGATTGTTAGGCAAGGTCAATTACTGAGAATTGCTAGTTCATGCAATGTGGTGGACAAGAATTTGCCCTTCGCATATTAAACAAATACACGGAGGGTTTGCCTCCCTCGGGTGTTTGACCATGCAACTTCTTTGGCATTAATGTATGCATGGGTATTAATGTTTGAAATGATTTATTGCCACTCTTGGTGGTAGGGCGAGTTTTTATATAAAGGCCATGGATGCAACTTTTTATTTTTGCTGGGTTTGTCAGCAGAACTAAACCTATCATGAATAGCACTTAGTCAGCACGATTCTTCATTATATTTATTTACTGTTTTGGACCTATTTCGCCACAAGATTTTACTTGTGTTATTAAGAGGAGCAGGTTATCCCTCATTTCTTCACATTTAGGAACTGGTCCTTTTTCCAAGGTAGAAATGCCTCTTGTTTCAGCTAAGCAAAGTCATATTGATCTCCATCAAATTTCTTCGCCTTTGACAAGCCCTAACCAAATTGCGAGATCTTGAGTTTTACAAATGTATTTGCTATTGCCAAGACGAAAGACATTTATAAGGTATGTGCTTTGCTTGAAATGTATATGAAATGTTTATTAGAAGGACTATGCAAAGTGCCATAAGAATGGAGAGGAGCTTTTGATATATTCATGTTTCGAGCATTGAAAAAGCATGGGCCTAGTGGTAGCAAATAACATGTTATTAGAAGAATGGGGCAAATTCTCAAGAACGAAAGAAAAACAAAATTGCAAAAGCCATGATAGCATGCATACAAAAGATCACTTGCGATGCTATGGCTGCAATCATGTTTGGAGCACTGTGTTTGAGAAAGCATGGGCCTAACAGTAGCAAATAACCTGTTATTAGCATAATGGGGCAAATTCTCTGGAGGTATAAGAAAACAAATTACAAAAGCCATCATACATGCATACAACATATTTGTAAAAATCATTTGCAATAGTATGGTTGCAATCATGAGAGAAAAATCTAGTTGTTTTACTTTCAAGCAAATAGACCACATTCATCATTAATTTTATAGGGTATATATGTTTTGCTACAATGCAAGAAGCTAGAATAAGTCAGGCATTTTCTCGTTCAAGAATGATGTCTGATGGTCTCTAATTTTGAATGTAATATCAACTATCAATGCATTGGAGAGTTGTCAAAATTTCATGGACAATCTTGGTCCTTTTCAGGGTGCGGGAGAAAGGGCTTTCTAGAACAGAATAGAATAAAATGGGCCTTCTAAAATAAAAATTTCAGAAATTTGACAACACGTCAAATAGGCTAAATAGGTTGAAATTCAAATTACTATGATTAAAATTCAACACAAATCCATCTGCCTAGCCTTCTTCCCAACCCTGCAATTCTGCTAGGTTTTTTTTTTTTTTGGGTAGTTTTGCTATCTGGAGTGGATGATGGGGCTAAAAACGATGCCATGGAAGATCCTTATGGAGTTCTTGCTGAATCTACTAATTCTTTATTGGAAAATTCTACTGATGTAGAAAGATCTTATGCATATAGGTTTTTCGAATTCTACTATTCTGCATCTTGTGCATTTAGGTCCTAGGTTCTTAGAATTCTACTATTCTGTAGGTACATCTTGTGCATGTAGATTCTTATAATTTTAAGAATCTGTAGCATATATGTAATTATAAAAATCTTGTAACTAATCATCAAACTTTCTCTAGTTTTTGGACTCACAAGTAGCTGGCTTGATGGATCCTGCTTATTTGCCACTTCTGGTTGCTATTTGTGAGAATCCGGTGCAGAATATGGTTCAAGACACTTCCTCATGTAAGTTCGATTTTACATATATTTTTTACAAATCGATTTTACATATATTTTTTACACGGTTGCTTCTTGCTGAATGCTTAAATGTGTCTTACTTGTTGCTGGATGCTTAAATGTGTTTATTGTTGTTTGTTTCAGATTTGACGAGTGCAGATGATGCTACACATGATGTTACTGTTGGTGCAAACATTTTTGCATGCAAGTTTATCTAAACGTGCATTGGGGTGTAAATTCTATAGTGGTGTACAGAAAGCACTATCCGGACATGTGCTTTATGTGCTGAAAGCGCTTAGTACCTCCTGGACGTGTGACGTCCAACCGAATTAAAACAGAATTGGCATGCACCAAGAATAGTATATGCAATTCCGGAATGGCAGGGATCAGTGACTAGGATCTCCAAAGACGCGGGAACTCCGTTGACGGGGAGGATGGATGGAGTTTCCTTTAGTGGTTGGCGGGAGAAATCAGAATTCGGAGTTGCAATTAGAGAATTGCAATACCAATTCATACAATTCGAATAAATTTTGCATTGTTTCAATTGAATTTTCAATTTGGAATTGTAATTCGAGTCGTGAAATCTGTCTCGTGAATTTCAATGGAAAGCTCCCCTGAAAGCATCGATTCAACTAGAAGAAGGATTTTCTTGCAAATTCAAGCTGAAAATAGAAGAAAATCCCGAGAAAGGAGGAGACAGAGAGAGAAGGAAAACAATCCTCCTTCCAATACCAAAGATTGTGGTGTTTTGAGTGAAAGAAGATTACAGGAATTGTCGAAGAATTTGAAAGATTATTTCAATGAAATTACAAATACTTTTGCCTCGAATGTGGACAAAGGGAAGTTAGCATCGAGATTCTTCAAGAAGATTAAACATCTTCCACTCGATGTTGATGTAGCAGATCCAAAAGAAAATGCCCTTATGAGGGATTTAATTTTGAATGTGAAAGAGACTTTTCAAGCTCAAAAATATGATAGAAATCTTGATGTTCTTCAAGCAAAAGGAGTACACCGCAAATGGCTGCATCTTCAACAAAGGGAGTGAATCAATCAAAGAATAGCAAGGCTTCTATCTATTCCAAGAAGAATTGTGGCAAGAGCATTTCGAGAGGCGTGTGTATGCAGAATTTGAAGCGAGTCCCCGGTCAATGTTTGAGGAGGAGAAAAAGGTCGATGCACTTTCGGATGAAGCAATAGGTAAGATAAAGAATTTTTGGGATGAGAATACTAGGATCTCACCATATAAAAACATGTGAGAAAACATGTTAGTGAAACAGTGAAAAGATTGACCATCCTATTCATTTCTTTGGAGGTGACACAAGTAAGCACATTACGCCTCTTTTTTTTCGTATTTTGCATGATATTGTTCTTTGAATACGTGT
Organism: Isoetes taiwanensis; assembly: GCA_021234155.1. Taxonomy (NCBI): domain Eukaryota; kingdom Viridiplantae; phylum Streptophyta; class Lycopodiopsida; order Isoetales; family Isoetaceae; genus Isoetes; species Isoetes taiwanensis. Next base: position 1,243,139 of record JAJEKV010000029.1, on the reverse strand, counting down.
TATGATCAGTTGCAGTTTTATCTTCAATTCAGGAAAGAGTATCCTGAGATCAATATATGCCAGCAAACTTTTGAGGAGCTTAAACCAAGCTATATTAGGAGACTGCAAGAAAGAGAGACTTGCTGCTGCCAGTACCACATGCACCTTGATTTTGTCATGCAGGCAATTAATAACATGAGGCCTGATCCTTATGGTGTGCACAAAGATTGCAAATGCGCATGCAGGGTATGTGGTCCAGGTCCAACATGCAATGCTAAGGACAATATTTTCAAATCTACAAGTGAGTATTGGAGAAATGTGGTATGCCCCAAAGTAGAAGCAGATGAATGGCATAACATGCATGTTTGATGCAGACCTGCAAGAAATGTGGTCTCAAGAGGTAAGTTATTAACATAGCTCATATATATTGTTTAACTTTTCATTTCTATGATATCTAGATAACATATGTCATATATATTGTTTAACTTTTCATTTCTATGATATCTAGCTTCAATATTCTCTTACGGTACTTTCTCTAATCCACTTTATCTGAGGATTCCAAAGTGTCCAAGGGAAACAAGTAAATCATTAGAACACTGGTGGATTGGAAAGTTTTTGAAAAAGTTAGTGTTGAGTTTGTGTTAGAAGGATCACGTCATTTATACTAATTTGTTGATTCTACTACTTGCAAAGAAGAAGTTTGTTTCTAAGAGAAACCCTAAGAAGAAACCAACTAAAGTTACAAGATTGGCCTACAAGATTTGGTACCCCTTTTGAATTTCGGGAACATGCAAGAAAAACAATGGCAGCATTTGTGCCACACAACTACAAGGCTCATTGGCAAGCAAAACAATTCAGACAATGTTTGGCAAGTTTTGGAGAAGACACAATAGTTTCTGTAATTGACTTTGCAGAAAACTATGGTTTCAAAGTTCAGCGAGAAGTTTAATCATGTCATTGGCACATTGACAGGTATCCATTTTAGTTCATATCACTTACAGGTTTGGAAGGAAACAAGAGGTGGATGGCAATGACATCAAGAAGAAAAGAAAAGATATGAAGCAAAAAGATGATAACAGAGAAATTATAAAAGAGTGTCACTTCTATATTTCAGATGAGAAGTCTCATGACACTGAATTTGTACAGCATTGCCTCTTAAAACATGCCAGATGGTTGGAGTTAAATGGTATTCAATATTCCAAGCATTACGTATGGTCAGATGGTTGTTCATCTCAATTTAAATCTGCAAGACCATTCTATTTCTTGGGTAGATGGTACAGAGATCTTGGGAAGGAGATTATTTGGAATTTCTTTGCCAGCTCACATGGAAAAGGTGAGCATGATGGCCAAGGAGTAGTGGTAAAAAGATTTCTCACAAAGGAACAACTGAAGTATAATGGGAGAAAACTCCAGTGTGCTGCAGATGTCGTTCAATCTTTAAATGAATTCTTTACCAACAGCTCATCTGATTCCGATATACACAGGTAAGTACTGCACTTGTAGCACTTGAAGCACTTGAAGCACTTAGACCTGTATTTTATAATAATTATTGTGCATGATTTTTATGTATGTTTGGTGATACTTTACTAGTTTTATACATGTTGAAGGCCATTTATGTACAAATATAACATTTTGAACTTTTTTTTTTTTTTTGTTATTGGAATGTTTACTTATCTGTACAACACTTACAGTACTTACAGCAGTTAAGCACTTACAACACTTGATTAATTGTTGCCTGCAGGTACTTTTGGGAAATTGACCCTCATAGTATAGATAGATCAGAAAGGTATGATGCTCAGACTCTCAAAGGGACAACTAAAATTCATTGCATCAGGCCTTTTGATAGAGAAAATCCTTTGAAGCTTGCACATAGACCTTTGTCATGTTTTTGCATGTCTTGCCAGCAAGGGAAATGGGACTCCTGTAGCACTAAATCTCGTATAAGAGGTTGGGAGACAAATGAGTTGGTCCCAAAAAGAGCAGAACTGCAGGAAATTCCTGACAATGAGGTTGTGTCTGAAGACGAGGAGACTGATAGTGAAGATGATGGTGACCATGATCTAATCAGCTCTAATGTAGAAGTAGGGGACAATTTTGCAGTGAATGCAGAAGAAGGCAATGCTGAGGGTGTAGACTTTTATGTCCTGAAATGTATTGAGACAAAGAACACATTACTAGATGATTATGAAGATGACTGGGGCAATGTTTTGGAACTAAAGGTGGCTCAACTTCTGCTCTCCTTTTCTTCACTTTATTGATGATGTTTGATTTCTCTTTTTCATTATCAAATTTGTTTGAATTTCGTGCAGACCTACATTAGAACAAAACAAATTCAAACAACCATTGCAAAGCAATTTAAATTTTTTTGATTAATAACACTCAAATGGCTACAATGAACACTCAAATACCTTCTAATGGCTACAACACTTCCTTTCATTGATATGGAATTATCTCCAATTGTCCCTGCATGGAATCAAGGCCAGCTAATTTTCATGTAACAGACTCTTGATTGAGACATAATCATTTTTGTCATTCAGAGCATCAAGTATAGCTTGAAATAGAATACCTTCTTTTGGAGTTGGACCCTGATCTTCTACTTCAACAGCAGCAGTGGCAGCAGATTGACCCGTGATGATGCTTTCCCAAGTAGCAGCATTATTAAGTGCTACAAGTGCTTCATCTGTTGTTTGCTGCAACTCTAAACTTGTATTCTCATCAGCCTCTAATGCATCTTTCAGATTCTTCTTGCTTCTGAATGGATAAGTCCTCTTAGGTACTTCTCCTTTCCTGCTTGCTTTATCTTTGCTTTTCTGTTTCTTTGGAACCTGCACTTTTGATTTGGGTGAAAATTTCCTTTTCTTCGAATGTTCCTTCATCACTTCTATCTCTGTGTCACTCTCTTGATGTGACTCTGAATTTCCTTTCCCCTCAACAACCTTCCCAAGGTTTTCTGTAGCAGCTTCACCCTCATCATTTGTTAGTATAACATTATTTGCTCCAATCTTATAAGGAGATCTTGAAGTTGAGGGTAGCAGAGCAAGATTTCCAAGAGTTGATATCCTATCATGTACAATGGAAGGTGATCCTGTATTTTCAAGCACTATCTCGTCCACAGGCACTGTCATACCAAGCTCTAAAAATAAAGCAGAACTGATAGATGAAGTGCAAACAATGCATTTACCTTTAGCCAACAAAGCTGTGCACATTAAGTGATACTCATGATCACATTTTAGTTTTACTGATAACCTGTAATTGCTGGAGAATGCTAATCCACATGCAGCACAAGCGTCCTCAAATAGCACAGGTAAGTCTCTACTAACTGCATTGACTCTAATTGGTGAAAATTTCATACCTTTCAATTCTTCCAAGTTTTTGAGGTTTGATCTCAGTATTGAGAGGTTAGCATCCTGCATGTGAAGTTCACCTTGCAATTCATCCCTTCTTGATGCTGTGTTTGGATTGACCTTCCTGTAACTTGCCATTTTTTTGCTGCATAGGTCTCAAGCATAATACTTGTTTCAAGCTCAGCAATGTCTTTCTCTAACTCTGGAGTTACCTGCAAAGATTTTTTTAGTTCTAATTCTTTTTTCATTTGCTCAATATTATTGTTTGCTTCTGCCACATTGCCACTTAAAGCCTGGTTTGAGAGATCCTCTGCTGCCAATGTGACAAGGATGTCATTCAACTCCAATGCACAAGCTTCTCTCTCACTAGAAATTCTGGTGATCTCATTCTCGATCAGTTCTACATTCTGTAAAATTTTTGTGTTCAAAATAAAAGATTCCACTGCCAACTTCTTTTCCTCTTCAGCTTATATTCAGGCTTCCTACACCTCCTATATTTCATAATTTGAGCTCCAGCAGCAGCCCAATTTACCTTGTGCTTTTCAGGATTTTTTTGTGTAGATATGCAATTTTCCCATGCAAAAGCATAGGCTATCTGTTTTCTGATCTCATTATTGCATAATCCCTCACTCTGATAAAGCTTTTTTATCAATGTTTGTAATTGTTCTTTCAGATGTGGCTGTACCAGCGAGATTTTTATACTGTGTCTGGAATTTATCTCCTCTCTCCAAACTGATAGCCAATCTTCAGTGGTGATTTTTTTCTCCAAATATTTCATTTTTAGAGCCGGAATTAGTCCATCATCCGACAATCCATGCATTTCCACAAAATCTTCTACTGTCACTGCTTCGCCCATTCTGATGTTTTCCATTTGGCTTTTAGTATGGCTATGGCGCGAGAAATTCCCAGACTAAAAGCTATGGCTATGGCGCGAGAAAGTTCGACTAAAAGCTATGGCTTATGGCTATGGCATACGGTTATGGCGCGGGAACTGCCAGCATTAATTGCGTGACACAAGGCTGACGGGATCCAAGTGCTTTAGGTGCTGGGTGCTGTCGCGTTTTTTTGATCACCAGTATAGAATTTACACCCATTGATAATGTTATAAGCCTCTTATTTTTTGTTCAATTTAGGTGTACCAAGTTCTGATGATGGACCAAGCTTTGATATTGGTCTTTCAGATGATAACGTAGAGAATACTCCTTCTGATATTGAGAATGCTCTTGCTGGTTCTGCATTAATTCGGTTAAAGTTGACAGACGTTGTTGGAAGAAGCCCTTGAAAATTGGAAACTTTAGGGATTTGGATCCTAAACTTGTGGATAAGGTAAATTCTGCTGGAGACAATGCTTCTGCAAATAAGGATGAGTGGGTTCGGGGCAGATTTGATGCATGGCGTCATTATACCAGAAAAGATATTAGCATTCAGCTTGAGGACATGCCAGTTGCTGAGTTTGCTGAATGTTTAGAGACTTTCTTGCTTTGCGTTTAGTGGATAGATGGCACAAAGTATCCTCCTAAATTGTGAGTATTGGAATTTCATTTTAACTAGTAACGTGTGCTCGGCATTGCCGGGCATAAGTAGAAATATAAGCTAATATGGGTCATTTGATTGGATACAATTGGGCAAATTAGATATTGAAAGGTTTTGATTTTTTTTTAAAGTTAGAATGAGCGTTAGCTAATATCGAATATGGAGAGAGAGCATTGGGCTATGTGAATTTTATATTAAAGATTGATGATTTGTGAGATGGGATAGTACCATGTATTATTTGTTTGTGGATGCGTTGTGCGAATTTGGATATCATTTATTCTTTAGTATGAAAATATGGAAAGAGAAGGTTGGGATATGAGAATATGGAAAGAGAAGGTTGGGATATCTCGAGTGAACTTCAACTTTGAACTTGATGCTTTATGGGCTAAAATAGTTGTATTTAGATGTGTTGTCTGAGGAAAATGACAATGTTTTATGTCAATTAAAATAAACTGAATCAATATAGTAATGGTTGCCAAGTGTTGTCAAGCTTTAGCAGCCCTGAGGAAAATGACAATGTTTTATGTCAATTAAAATAAACTGAATCAATATAGTAATGGTTGCCAAGTGTTGTCAAGCTTTAGCAGCCCTGTCTCTAGAACATGTGGCTTCTCATACATAATATCGAAATAAGTTTTAATCAACTTGATTTGTACATAGATAATATATGATCATGTTCTTGCCATGGTAGGGAAGCATGCACGTTTAAATCACGATATAGTTACAATTATTTGCCATAGACGTTGCACTTATGCTCAAATATGGAGATATAACTTTGGTAGACTTATTCGTGGTTATGGAGATATAACTTTGTTAGCCTTATTCGTGGTTATGGATACAACCATGTAGATAATACCAACATTTCATGGGTTTCAATAAAGACACTTCGGCAAGACCCATTTAACAAAAGAGATTTCAGTGGTGGCATAATAGAACTACTCAAGATATGAAGTTCATAATTCATCAAATACCAGACAAACATGGTCAATCTTTTATACTTCACAATATTCTCACATGAAGAATTCTTAAGAAATTTCTGTGTAGACACCTCTGTAGAGTGGTCAAAACCAGATGTAGAACCTTTCAAAGTTTAGACCTACCGCATTGTCGCAATAGGAATGCATAGCAACATTTTCAAAGAGCCACAGATGTAGGACCTTCCAAATGAAGAATCCTTAAGAAATCTATTTCTGTGCAGACACTGTTGTAGAGTGGTTAAAACCAAATGTAGAACCTTCCAAAGTTTAGACCTATCGCGTTGCCGCAATAGGAATGCATAGCAACATTTTCAAAGAGCCACAAATGTAGGACCTTCCAAAGTTTAGACCTACTGCATTGCCATTAGACCTACTGCATTGCCGCAAGAGGAATGCATACCAACATTTTCAAAGAGCCTATTTCTGTGCAGGATCTTTGTAGGGCACTCAAAATAATTATGTCATAAAAACCTTTCAAATTTTTGGGCTTGTCACATTTCTGCGAGAGGAATGCACATCAACTACAGTCCAATCTAATATTATGTCCTTTATAAGAATCAAACAATCTCATGCAATTAGATATGTTATAGCTGGACAACACAACACCAGAGCTACCGATCTCCGTTTACATTTGTAACAGCAAGGACGTCCAGTCTTATCTGAAAGTAAAATGCTTCAATCCAACCAAAAATTTAAGAAGTATTTGTACAAAAAGCATTATGCTATGATTGGAAAAGGGAAATCTGCTTCTAGCAGGCTTATCTAGCACATTCCAAGCATGCCCTTGAATCGGCGAAGGCTTTTCAAATTTCATGCAACATTTCATCACATCATCCCTCACACCTTCTACTTTGAAATTTTCTAGAGCCTTAAACTTCGGATCTTTTGAATCCCTACCAGACACAGAGACCTCCATCTGCCTATACACTATCAGCCTTGGTAGACATATCAATAGTTAGCTGACATATAAATCAAGGGCCTAGTTAAAGCAAAGTTTGAAGAATTTTGATATCAACTTGGATTATTACATCCGCATCATTTTGGTAATCCAAAAGCATCCTTCTCCTGCAACATAATTTGGTATAGAAACTTGTCCTTGAGTAGCACAAATTATTTGTAACAACAATATACCTCATCTCACACATAAATCAATCTCTAATCAATAGCAGTAAATATAGGGATGTTAAATGCAGCTATTCCAACTCTAATTTCATAAGTGTGGTGCCTGCCACTGTATGCTATTGATTACAGAAATCCCAAAACAAAGGCAATCCTATGTTGCATTAAAATAGAAAAAATAGAGGCTAAACTCATGCACTGAGAAAGAATTGCATAAGCAAAAGTAGTTGTTTACCTTCCTGAAGATGATGCATGGGGGAGCGGGTAGCCATATCTAATAGTTTTGTACTTCTTTAGCTGGCCAGGGAAATGATATGGTACCTTAACGTCCTGGGCCTCGTCATTTAGGCCCAGGATTTAATCTGGACCATAGATGGTATGAGTGCTATATCCGATGGCAATCCTTGGGACGGATCATTATCTGCGATAAAATTGTTATGGCCATAACAGGTACATTATAGTCATAACACCTATAATTATTGACACGTGTCGCCATTAATGTCTCTTTTTTCGTATGCCATTGCCATGGCTTCCAACGCTGCGCCATAGCCGGAGCTTCAAGCTCCCCTTTTGCAGGTCCTGATGTGGCGATCACGCTGTTTTCTGCAAAACTGAAGGCGCCATGGGCTTAGCCCCATTTTTCTCTTCCTTTTGCATCATTTGGCGTAGAGATTTGCGGTTTATTTGGTAGTTTCCGGTGTGTCTCCTCCAGCCCCGTCAATGGAGATGCTCAATACAAAGCTGTGTTGTTCTGGAGTTTCTGGCCGAGCTGCTATCAGGCCTTTCCCTTCAATAGTGTGTTCTTCCACGGTGGGCTGCAAAAGCTTTTTGACCCCAAATGTTTGATTAACGGCCCTGCTTCCAGGGATTAGATGTGAGCAACTATTCCCGCACTAAATGTTCAGAGAAAAGCTATGTGAATCACTTCTCAGGTACTCAGGTAGCGGTTGTTTCATTTTCATTCGGATTTGCAGCTTCGATAGCTGGTGCTTTCATTTTGGTTTCCCAATACTTAAAAAACAGCTTACTTTTTATGGCTTGCAACATCTTTTGAGAAATCACGACTCTGTTTTTTATCTGGTAATCACAAAAACTGCTTTCTAGCTTTATCTTTACTGTATATTTGGGTTAGGAGCTTGATCTTTGCTAGAAAGCAAAGAAACTATAAAAAAACTGTTTCAATCTGTGTTGTTTTCTGTGTTTTATTGCACTAGAAAATGCACTGCAGAATGATTCTTTTGTTTTTTCTTCTGGCCTAAATGACTCGGCCCGGACGTTAAGGCTGATAACGTCCTGTGCAGAGGCGTTATGGCCAGTCAAAAATGGCCTCGTGGCCATGTGGCCAGGAAAGTCCTCGGCCGTACTACGTACGGCCTAGGACTTAGTACGGCCGAGGACTTTCCTGGCCACATGGCCACGAGGCCATTTTTTCCTGGGCCATAACGCCTCTGCACAGGACGTTATCTAGCCCTTCGCAGCCAACCTTAAATTTGAAGGCTTCATAGCCCAGGCCTTAAATTTGAAGGCTAAAGGTAGATATTTTTACGGCGCAGCATAGGAATGGCAGGGCAAGACTTCATTGTATTTTATGGATGTGCATGCAAACCTCGGTGAAAACCATGAAGAATGATGGGCATACCAGAATCGCGACCATGTTCCCTTCTTCCAACATATGATCGAATAAAACCAACTCCACTAGTAACGAACACAGCCTAACTCCGTCCTCATGCTTTGAAACCATCGCAAGGTGAAAACATGACTAACAGTTTTTAATGTTCATGTTTGAAACAGAGCAGAAATTTGAAAATGGAAATTTAGAGATACCATTAACCATTCTCATCTTTGGATGGGCCAAGAGTTGGAAACGAAGGAGTGGATCGCCCAATACTCCAAATAGCTTCAAGTGCTCGCATCAATTCTAAACGTTGTTGCCATGTCTGGACGATTAAGTTTCGTTCACTGGCTTTTTTCGAAAATGTCCCTGTATTTTGGCCATCACTAGGCCTACATTTTTCCTTTTGAAAATGACCGTTCGCGCCCATACTTTCAATCACTGACTACGTTGTATTTTGTTAACATGCATTCATCAACTTCAACCCAAAAACAACCAACAATATAAGAGTTGGGTCAAAAAAAATTTTGGGCGATGTAATCTCCAATTGCCACGTGTCTATGCCAATTTCGTGGAATTACATTTGGGTAATAAAATTCCGGTTTACAGGTTTAGCAGGTAAAATTCATCACATAATGACGTTGCAAATTTGATGAAAGTTGAAACATGCTGAAACTTCAAGTACAGATTGATCACAGAGTTAAGAAAAAAAGTAGATATGCAAGTTCTGCAGTCAAGTTTGACAGTCACGTTTTACAAGTCATTTTGCTAACACAGATTTAATATCCCAACTCAAGATACTTCCAGCAACAAAATACTTCCAATTCAAGGTTCTTCCAGCAACAACATACGTTAAGCCTGCAACAACAAACCTAAGGCCTGCAAACAAAGTAATGGACAGAACAATGTAAATAAAACAAACTGGAGCATAATTCTGCAATAAAAAAAAGCATGCACACACTTACAGAGAATTTTCAGCATTCTTTCGAGGGTCAGAAAAATAGCTCACATTGATGACTACCTATTGAATGTGATTACAGACATGGATAACTCCCCCCCTCAATGGAGATGCATCAAGAAAGTACTTCTTCACTTCAGGAGACTGCTCAAGTGCTTTAGTAAAAAAACGATCAAAATCATCATCCAAATTCATATTTGTAACATCCTGCAATGGAGCAGAATGCCTTGAAGTCCGGTGGTGTCCGGTGGTGTCAGGAAGGCCATTTGCACTGTGTAAGTGGCTTCATCACTTTGAAGAGTTGTAATAATCCTTTTTGCATGATTTAAATGCTTCCCTAAGATCGATCTAGCAAGTTATTTCCACTTAAAACAAAATTTTAATGCTATAAATGATATCTTAAATAATACACAATTCTGAGTACATGTTTAAAATAATGGTGGCCCAGATTTTGTCCTTTCGGATCTTTTTTGTCAAGTTCATATCCTTGAACATTACTGTGACTCTTTCGGTGTGAATAGCGCACAAATTTTCCTCCTCAAATAGTTGAGTCAGCTCAGCTTCAAATGCCTTATAGTAGCCCTAACATCATTGGAGTCACCTCAAGGTCGGTCTTGAATTCTTGAATTACCTCTCGAACCAACCTCTCAAAGGGCGCTATTTAGATCAAGAGGTTTATGCATTGCAAGAAATGCATGATCTCCCAAAAAGCCCAGGCCGTGGCGGTGCCTCTTTGGTGGGTGGGGTCGAGGGGTAGCTTTATAATATCCATCTTGGGCCAAATCTTATTAAAAGATTCGTTGACTTATTTATTTATATATTCTAGCCTATAACTTCGTTTATTTTATGACCTTAATAGTGGGAACAAAATTCCTCCCACTTCTGGAGACTAAAAATTTGGAGTTCACATTCCAATCTTTTACTAGGCAAGTTAGTTACCTCTCAGGGTTATGGCCAACGCTTGAGCTTGCTCAACCAAGATCATTGCTCTGATACCATTGTGACACTCCTTGTGCTATATACGGTTGCCCTCCACATACATTGAAGGACCTTCTCCATCCAATGGCTCTCCATCGTATGGGCTCTCCGTCTGACTCAAGCTTGGGATGGCAAGATAGTCAAGTAGATGAAACAGAGGTGTCCTCCGGTTCCTTTTTCTATGGGCACTACATCAGTGGAAGCAAAATATATATAATGAGCACTAACATTTATAACACAATAGAATTACATCGAAGGGGAGCAATGATTTAACCAACCCTAACACCGACAACTACATCGTCTTACATATACTAGCATCAATGGAGGCTTCTATCGGACTCAGACCCAATCGGACTCCAGATAGTTCAGACCGAGTTACCACAATTGGGCTGGCAATAGACAATGGATATGGTTGATCACTCCATCCGCCCCTCCTGGCAGATAGATTGGAATAAGTTCTGTAATGATTGTAGCCTTCTGAAGCTGCAGTCCCATGGTACCTATCACTCGATGAGACTACTCCGAGTTTCATCTCCCTGGTCTGATGAGGCAAGAGAGGGACAAGTCCCTTCCCGAAGCACAATGGCTTTGTGAGCAACTAATGGAGCGTGACGGCACATAATACATGAGTTAGGCTGACACCTACAACTCTGCGAGTCGAGATGACACCTCAGCCTAGGGAGTATTAGACCCATACCCAGCCCACACGAAGTGATCGACTATGATCCTAGTCCGCTATGAGGACCCCAGTAGCCACACTCAGCAGACCCTTTCTTCATCTGTCCCATAGACCAATTGGTCTCCATGGACAATAAAAGCTCTATTCTATTCTATCTATAGTCCTCACTGTCTAGTGTCCAATCACCCCATAGTTTCCACAACCCCTTGGGATACATGTACATGCTAAATTATAATGGAAATTATTGGGTCTAACTAGAAGCATCATCCAATAATAAGCAGCTAAACCTCTACGCCCCTTCCCTCATACACAAGAGATGCAATCATGAGATCAATCGTCATATGAACTAGTTGTGCTTCTGCCGCGATGTCAAAACTATGGCGGATACATTGACCGTCATTAATATATAAATCGAGACACCAGTTGGTAGTAGTTAAGTCCCTTCTATGCTCCCGCACGGAAAATCAATACAAGGATGATCTACATGTCCAATTTTGACTAAAAAGTATGAGTATTCTTTGGGTTCTTTTAGATTTTGTGAGATACCTTTAAATGCTGTCAAGATTCCCTTAGGGTTTCTAAAACTTCATGAAGGTTTTTTTTAGATTTGCATAGATTTCCTTATGTTTTATGAGATACCCTTAGGTTTTATGAGATTCTTTTATTCTAGAATGGTCTAGAACCTCCTGGAAGGTTCTAGACATTATATATTTTGATAAGTGATAAGAATATCAACAAATCCTAATCACAATATCTAACTTACAGTTAGGGTTCATGGATTAGGGTTCAGGATTAGAACTGTGATTCTAGAATAATTCTACTAGAGATACCGCATGCTAACCCATCTGGGATGCTAACTACCTGATGAACTACTCAGCTATCTACTTGAGATACCTGCTCCTGAGGTGCTGCCTCTGGCTCCAGGGGTCTCCATCTCTTCAAGGTACTTTGGAGTAGGCGCTCCTTAGGCTGATGTGCTTGTGCTCCCGAGGCTGATGTAGCGAGCTACACTGTCGAAGATGATCTTTAAATTGGAGCTGTAGGAGTGATCTGAGGTTTACCAGTTGATGGAGCGAAAGTGAGCTAGGTCTAGGGTCTAGCCTTATGTATGTTAGGGTATATGGCAAAAATATGAAACGTATGAAACCTCCCCCACTCTTACAAAAAATGTTTTTTATATGTCCAAGAAAAAATTGAACGATAGAAGTCGTCGGAAACTAACGTGGCTAAGAAGAGATCAATGCTCATCCGTGTATAATTTGCAGCATCCTCATTTTGCCAACCTGGTGGACGCAGTAATTTATACACTTGCGGATGCATTGATGACGACATGTGGATGCCATAAGGGTATGCCATCTGTGCTATCTTTGACATGCGATTGTGAGAAGACTGCGGGTTGGGGTTTTATGTGCAGGGGGATGCTGTGCAACGCTTGCGAATGCACAGTAAGGACAATGCGGATGCAATCTAGCCTGGAAACTTTGGCATCCTTTGTGACGACCGCAAGTTTGTAAATTCATTAATGCCTTGATTATGATGCGGGTACGTCAAGGAGGACTCGCAAACGTATCATGTCTTCTAGCAAACTCTTGATGTGTAGTTTTCACTTATACGTAAGTTCTGTGCGTCAACATTCATGCAGCAATGCTCCAGCATAGAACTTACTATCTAAGAAGTTCAATTCAGTTGATATCATTCCATCAAATCGTCAACTATCAAGTGCAGTTTGCAACTCCTTGGAAATGGTCTTTCTTTGATGTCGTAATTGAGTCTATAATCCCAACGCCAGTACTTAACAAAATGGGTTTGCTTCTTTGCTAGTCGTAATGGCCATGGGATCACTAGTCGTAATTCACTAGCTTTGATTGGGGGTAGTGTGAAATATGCGAGTGAGCTGCTCCTTTGCTTATACAGACTAGCTTTGGTTGACTGGATAGAAGTTCTGCAATGGGTGATGGGGCTGGTGCTCTACTTCTCATGTAGTAGGGGCAATTGAGCCGGCAAAAAGTATGCCAAAGCCAAGATGGCCCGTCCTTGAGGTAGAAAACTAGGGATTGAGTGGGAGTATATAAATAAATTCAGTAATGGAGAGTGAGTATGCAAGTTTTGTGAACATGTCTCAAGGAATTGGAGTGCTACTCGAATCCGTACCCATATTGTGAGAGGAGCATAGAAAAGAGATAAAAGTGATGGAATAGTGCAATGTCTAGCCCCAAAGGAACTTTGTAAGGATGCATTAAAGAGGTTAGGACAACTTCAAGCCCTCCGACGACAGAAGAACACAAGCATAAAGAGGGTGCAAAGTGGGTATGGAAGGGGCATTGCTGTGGACAAGCAAGAACAGGATAAATGCATTGAGAATATGATGAGCCCCCAATATTTTTATCTGAGGGTGGGCTTGGGGCAATCGAACTAGGAACATGTAGTACATGGCAGCAAAGAATGGCTGAAACAATGGAGGTAATTGCCAGTCACAGCAAACAAGGGAGGGTTGACCAATATCCGCTACAGAGCAGCTTCATCTGACTCAACAAAAAGTTCTTGAATGATTTTTGTACATTGGGTTGTCCCTACATTGAGGAGGATTTCAAGAGGTTACTAAGGTGAGACCTTCATTTAGATTGCCTTCATACAAAGTATGTAAAAACCATCATTCAATTAAATTGGGATTATGTCTTAATTTTGGGACAAATTTCATATTGCATGTTTTTAGTATCATATTCAAATTCACACATTTCACCTCAAAATTATGAAAACGTAATATCATGTTATTTACAAAATAGTCAATATTTCACAATATAGCACCATATCATAAAAACGCGATAACAAAAATTTACATAGTTATTCAACTTTCTTCAAGCACCCCCAATGATATCATAGCCTTCTTCCTGACATCCTGAGGTATTGTAATTCTCGCATTTCTAGCTGGAATAGTGTTTGGAGTCCATGAGTACAAAACACTTTCATAGTCTAGCCAAAGATCAGGATCACTCGGATTTCTCCTCCATCTCTTTGTCCAACAATCTGAGTACCTTTTCTTTATCCGACACGTTGGTCAATCGATGCCTTTGGACACCACCATTCCACCCGCACATGGTTGAAGTTAATATTACCTTCTTCTTTGCAAATATCAGAGATAGTGAACCCCAACCACTTTGGATATGTATCTAAATCTCTTTGGCTTTACTACCACAAATTGGTGGCATTCCAAGTCGATTGGAAGGTTCATAAGCATCCATGCCTAGAAACTTTGGCCTATTGTTCTTAGGACCAACATAGGAGGAGCATATTGCTTTGCGAATGCTACTTACAAAGTTGTCATCAACAAGGTCTTCCACCTAGTTTTAGGCAACCACCCTTCTTTCAATTCATCCGAGGATGTGTCTATCTCCCCAACGGGTTAATCACCTTCTTCCGGTAAGCCACTAAGGCACGGTTGGTGTCATCACGGATTGGTTTGCCAATGCTTTATATAGTCTGGATTCCTTCCTTAGTCAATCCCAATTGCTTCACTTCTTGAGTGGGTTTTAGAGCTTTTGGTTGACCTGGAGGTATCATAGGCTTGCCATTCTCATCTCTATACCATATTTCCTCCCTCCTCTCCACTCATCCTCTGAAGGTCTCATCTTCCATTGGAAGATTGGAATCCCATCTCTCACCCAAAAAGTGAACTGCAGAGGCTGGAATGACCTTCAAGATCCAATGTATAACTATCCACAAAGCTCTTCCAATCGGGCACTTCTTCTATGAGAGAAGCTATAGGGTTTGGAGTGGTGCATTCATGCAAGATTTCCATTAGCCTAGGAAAGTTGGTCCTTTGTCTGCTGCCGATTATACAACTATATTTGCCAAATAATGCATCCACATCCTCATGGGTATGCCGGGCATAAGAAACCCTAAATTAACTCTTTCAAATATCCCCACGGCTGTTAAGTAGGATAGGAAAGAAAACATCCACTGTTCTTATTTTGGCCGGCACAATTATCAAGTTGCAAGAGAAACCTTTTGGGTAGATCTTGAGGTCTAGCACGTGAAGTTGAAGCTCCAACATGTTCATTAGACCCATGCTTCCTAAACCTTGCTTTGCTGAACTTTTCAATATTGTTAGGGTTTCCATCTAACAATGCTCTATGTAGTGCCCGGCTAGTCTGTAGGGTCCTGGAGGTGACCATTGTATCCATTTTCATAGTTTCTCAAACACCTCATGATACTCCCAATATGAAAATTTGGACCATCACTCCACAACTCCAAACTAAAATGGCCATAGTAGGTTTGAGTCGCCCATACAAGATTGCCCCCCAGTCATTGAGATCTGTAAAGGGTATGATCTTCCACATGACTTTGGTATGTACTTGAATTGTGGAAGACAAGTCTTTTGTTGGTCCATCTTGTCATGTATAATACATAAATAGTTATTGGGTTCCAATGCAGATAAAGTCCTCCACATCCAATAACATGATCTACATGATAGTTGGTCAGTCATATGGTCCTTCATATGCTCCATTATCCTAGCCCTTTGACTAGGTTGCAGGTCTTATCAAGAGTCTCCTTCAACTTAGCACATAAATTGCACTTTGCAAAGTTGTTTGAAGTTGCTATGGTGACATGATTGAAATGCTTCTTCCATAACCTACTAAAGCTAGGTTGGGATATTGGAAGAATTCCCAATTCTCGAAGTAGGGAATTCACTTCTTCCAAAATACTCTTTTGAGTACAATGTGATGGCAATCTTTTCTCAACAAACTGCTCTTCCCTTTTCATCCCTTACGCTTTTTGTGTGGCATAGACTCGCATTGAAATCAATATATTTTTCAAATATCTCCCGGCAGCCAAGGTCCTAGTTGTTGGTCTCAACAAACCATTATTTCCATGTAAAAGCAATCACGTTTCCCCCTTTTTTTTTTTTTGCCAATTATGCCATGAAGAAGTTGGAATTGCATGGATAATCTGCCATGCTTTTGCACATATCCATTTGCCTAGCAAAGGGTATCTTTTTCTGTTTCGGTTTCTTTCATCCTGAAGTGCATGCTCGAAGATTGTGTACATGTAGGTCCTCCTCTCATCAACAGTGTACTCTTGAAAAGTGGCTCTTGCTTCCTCCAATTGTTCTATTGTAAAGAATTGCATGCAAGCACTCCAACAACAATCTGAGCCCCTAACTTTCACCATTGTCTCACGTTTGGTGTCACTAATCAATTTGACTCTTTTGCTAGGATATTGTCTGGCAACTGATACTTCTCCCCTTTTGCCTAGGTTTAGAGTTCCAACTGCCAATAGATCAATATCAAGACAATCATTGTTCCCAACAACCTCAGGCTCTGGAAAAATATAATCCTCCACAAATTGAACACTACTTATAGGCCATGCCATGATGCAAGGAACCTCCAATTGCTTGACACAACCAAAACATTCCTTGTCACCCAAATCTTTACCTTTCCAGTTGTCTTCCAACATCGAAGTTGCAATACCAATATTGTCTTCCCCTCATTAACAGCTTGACCAGGATCTGCTAGCACAATGACTCCTTGGCCTACTATTTCCTTGTTGCACTTGTGCATGATTCTCACTTCTTGTTCCTCCATTGCACCCTACTATAGAGGACTAATTGTTTTTCTTCAACATTCTTACTAGGAGTTGGTTTTTCATTGATATTGCTCTTTTCAATATGTTGCACACCATCTTGAGTTGGAGAGGCAGTATTGACCTAGGCAAATTGCACCCTTTTTAGTCAATGAGTAGGAAAAAATTATTACACCATAAGATAAAAAAAGTACGTACATTTATGGAATATGTAGAGGTAAATCAATTTTTTTTAAAAGCAAGAAATTTCTTGGAAATAGGTTTAATATAATAATAACAATGGGTAAAAACGAAATCATTTAAAACAAAATTTTCATTGGCAACAACAAAGGAAATGACATTTATATAAATATATCCAAATTTTAATTATCGAAAATTTGGATATATGATTCTGAAAAAGACATATAACCGATAAGGTAGGCGTGAGAATTTATTATCCATAATAATATACCCTAGATGATATATAGGGGAATTTAAATGCGCTGGCGTGTTATTTGAGGCAATCAATTATTCACGCTAATTTCTAATTAACCCTATATAAATCCGGTTCACGCTCTCAAGACCTCCATTCTGTCCAAATTTTTTTTTTCTGCCCGCCATGAAGCGTTCAGCCTCAGCGCTCGACCTTCATGAAGAACCCGAGGTCTCCTCCAAGAGACGTCGGGTTTAAGAACCCCTCAATTCCCTCCCCCATTGATTTTTTTTCCCAATTCTCCCTCGATTCGATTGAGGAGGATGAAGAGGAGGAGGAAGAGGAGGAGTTGGAGGAAGAGGAGGAGTTGTCCTTTCAAGAACACATGACCGCTCTGCTTCAGGGTTGGCTCGACCCTGAAACAGAGAATGAATTCTCTGAAGCGGAGTTGGAGTTGGAGGAGGATGAGGAGGAGGAGGATTCGAAAGAAGGTCGACAATTCGACCAATTTTTGGAGTGGTTGAGAGATGAACCAGGTTTGCATGTTTGTACATAAAATTTTTTGAATTAAATCAAACTGTTTTCTCCAATTATTTTATCTCCAAGCTGTTTTCTCTAAAATTTTGTCTCTGCATTTGTCTCAACAAAGTCTCGGGAACACTATAAATCAACCACATGAGAAATCTCTGATTCATCACAGTAACCATAGGAAATTTTCCTATACAACCTAAAACAATTCCCCAACCCTACAAGTCATTTTTTAGCCTTGATAATTTTGCCCAGCCTTTAAAATCATTTTTAATTTAGCCTATATAAAATTTCTAAATTCTATTTTTTTCGAATGCAATAAATGGAATAAAATGCCGTGAGAATTTATTGCATAAAATGCAATATTCTCCATATATACCATATACATGTCATGTCTGGCGGGAAGACTATACGCCAGGCGTGTTAATTCAAGCAATCAATTATTCACACTAAGTTATTTCTAATTATGCCTATATAAATCCATTTCACGCTCTCAAAGTTCCTACATTTTCTTCCTTCCTTCATACGATTTGCCGGTTGCGCTTCTGCTGTGTTTGGATCCGCCCTCCTAAAATCTTGGTGAGCAGATTTATTTTCAGCAATGTTAGATGTTTGGTTTCGGCAATTCCTAACTTACTAAAAGACTCCGCCTTTTGTTCTGTAGCATCTGTAGCAGAGGACTAAGGTCTGCGAATCCAAAAGCCTCGGAATTAAAACCAAAAGCAAAGTCCTCCGTTCTTCGAATCCTTCCAACCTCAGAACTCAAGGTTAGTTTTCATTTAGTTTTAAGCTGCATCTCAATGGCAGGTTTAATCCAAGAAGACAAGCTTATGCATTTGCTCGAGGCAGAGGAAGCAGATGATGTTTATGAAAATCAGAATAGTTTTTTATAAACTTCATCTGCTTCTTTTTGTTTCGAGTAAATTCTTGAGTTTCTCTTCCTGAATTAATCATGCTATTGCATGCAAGTTTCTATTTATGAGTAAGTGTAGTAGAAAGCATTAGAAAAACCTCAAAGATAACATTTGAAACATGCTAAGCGTGTTCCATGCTAACCTTAGCCTTGAATATGAATACTGCGGCTCGGCGTGCATTGTGAGAGGAGGAAAAAAAACACATGACAGATAGATAAGTAAATAGATAAAGGCCAGGCAGCGTGTAAATAATTGCCTGGCCTTTATCTATTTACTTATCTATGCATGCGGTTTTTTTTTCTACCTCTGGCTGAATGCACGCCGAGCGTGTATAGTTTTTCCTATATAGCGGTTTACCTTTGGCGTGCAAACAATTTTATCCCTAGTTTCAACTTTTTAAGTTAAACACGCCGGGCGTGTCTCTTAGTTTCTAAGTTTATAAATAAATAAATATAACACGCCAGGCGTGAATACTGATACTCCACTCACTTCCTATTGATAGATGCCAAGTTACATTAATCACCCAGTTGGTGACGAAGATTCATTGGAATTACATTTGGGGCAGCAATCACACGGCCCGACTCGGTTTCGGCTCCAATCTCTAGTCGGTTGAACCGCGGTAGAGAGCACCGGTCCGCTGGAGCACCAGTCTTGCAACCCCGCAGGTACTTGGATCAAGTAATGATGATGGCGGTGAGCGGGGCAATGATAAATCTGGGCTCTGAGGCCCTTGAAATCGCACGGAGGCTGGCCCTCTTATCTGATCACTTCGATCAAGCAGTACATGCATTGATCGAGAGTGAATCTCGCATCCGTCAGCTCGAGATTCAAAATGAGGAGTTGTGTTTCTTAGTGGTTAGCCTCTATGCCCGGATGCCCCAACACGATGCAATGGAGATGGCTCAACCAATGGAGCAGGAGATGGAGCAGGAGGTGGAGGTGGAGCAGGCGGGGGAGGTGGAGCTAGAGCCTGGGGTTTTTGCTGGGGTTTTACCTGATCCATTCACTATGCCCTGGAATGGAAATGGGAGTATTGATAACCCAGCTACTCAGTAGACTGGGCTTGAAACAGTAGTCTGGGATTTTGTCTGGTTTATCCAGATTATCCAGATTATAGACAATTGTAAACCTTTTCCAATGAATACAACAAATTTTGTCTACTTCTATATTTCTACAATGTAGTACATGTTACATACCTTTTTTAAGCGGTTTCTTGGCCATGCAACAAATGTTCCTACACTTTCTCCAACCGTATCCCCACCGGGGTGTCTGCGAGGTAAAGCTTCATCCATAGCGCAGCAGTTAATCACTGTAACTCGGACATACTTATCCCCGAGCGGAATTCCATGACAGTTTGCAGTCGGATCGATGGAGTCGATCTTGCATAATCCTACTTTCCTTTTCTGATTTGTAGTTAACATGAAACATTCATCTTCGACACTGCAGACAATTGCTATTCAGACACCTACTATTGCAAATTAATGTTCAAGCTATAGGAATGAGATGCTTACCAGAATTCTGTAGCCATTCTTGAGAAGCCGATTCGAGTTCTCGAAATCACAGGCGCTATGGAAACGCAGGCGGTCGGGAAAAATTCGAGTTACAAGAAAGCTTAGGTTAATTACATTTTGGCGGGATAAATGTAATCAATGAAAGAGGTAGATTGGTTTTTAAAAACTCAATGAAAGAAGTCGGCGGACGGGTTCTTTTTTTTTTTGAAAGTGAATCTTCATCATTATTATTTTTATGTGTCAAGAATATTTCGAAACTGCATATTGTGTTTTCTTGAAATTCAAATTTCTCTCTGCAGGTAGAAAACGCTATTTCTCGTACAGGTAGAAAAAGCTATTTCTTCGAGCAGCTCGAGCGCGTATCCGAGCGACCTTCCGACTCTGTTACTAGGCGACTCCGGAGATGTCTTCTAAAACGAATCGAGGTCGAGGCAGACGGGGCAAAGGAAGAGGTGGAAGAGGAATCTCAAAACCCGGCTCTTCTCAAGTTTCAGAGGACGTTGAAACCCCTATTCAAGGTATTTAATTTGCCTTCTGAATACACAGTGTAAGAAGAGTATTATGCATTGCATGAATTTGAGTTATTTCCTTGCCTTCAGTTAATATGGTTTGCATGAATTTGAGTTATTATGCTTTGCATGAATTCAAATTATTACCTTCAGTTAATGCTCTGATTGTCTGTTTTTTAGGACATAATTTTGCTCTGTTTTTATATAGAATATAGTTCTTAGTAGTTTTTAATAGAGGGGTACACACCTATTTAGAGCTGGAGGTTTGACCGTTAGAGATAGCAGTGTTCAATGAGGTTAAATAGTGAGAAATATGGATTCATAAAGGGTACGTAGCTTAAAATGTGGATGCATACTAATTTAGCTTCAAATTCACGCATAGCATGGTATACAGTAAGAGCTACGAACACGCCAAGCGTGAATTATACCAAATTCACGCCAAGCGTGATCTCTTGTTCTGGAAAATACAATAATCCCAATGTTCATCTTCTTTTGCAGTGCCCAAGAGGAAGAAAACGCCTAATAATTCGGGTTCTATTCCTGCCAACAAACCTAAGGTAGACGACCCAGATGCAGTACCATATGATCTCACCTTAGATGATGAAGGGCCGATTCTTATAGCAACCACTGACCCTGCCTGCCCTGAAGAGGAAATGGACGAGGGTGCCGAGTGGTACGTTGACCTTGCCAAGACAAATGGCAAGCTCGACCTAACTCTCTTCTCCAGGAAAAAGGAAGCAGACAAGATGACCAAACAAGGGATCCTAATCTCTTGTGAGGAAGAGGATGACACCAACTGCAAATTGCTCTTGGAGATTACACATAAGCAAAAGAAAGATCTGCTCAGACTTACTCACTGTAGAGCTACTGCTTACAAGGATACGTTCATGAGGACAGATGTGAACGGTGAGACATGTTTTAAGTATGGTTGGCCAACCAATGTAGCAGTTTCTATCCGCGGCCGCACTTGAAGGAGATGCTAGTGAGGCATTCAGGTTATTTCGAGTTGGTATTTGGTCATCTATGGAACTAAGGAACATCAAGGATACTTTGGAGGCACTGGGGGAAATGCGTAGACATTGGTTGACCTTTTGGGATCAGAACAAATGTGTGAAGTTCACTAATCCCAAGGATCCAACAGGCAAGCCTATCTTCATCAAACACTTGAGTAACATGATGGACGAACTTGGTATCGAGAATAAGGATGATATAATCATAGTGGATGATGATGCTCTCAAATGCTTCTACAATCAAACGCAGGCCCACGAATCCACCATCTTACGATCCAAAAACTTTTGCGACGGATGATTTTACGGTGAAGTTTGTGTCTATTATGCATAATTTGGCTATGGGGATGGCCGGTGGGTGAAGTGTTAGATTCATACCCGTAATTGGATAGAAGCGGTGACATGGAACCACACCTTGTTAAATACATTGGAAAAACATGGATTGATCCCTTAATGTTTTATTGGAATATATGATATTTTTGTATGATATTTGTGCCATGTATCGATAATTTCGAGTCTGGAATTGCCTCGCAAATAATGCAATCTGTTATTATCAAACCTAATATTATCATCTAAATGCTCTTCAATTTTGGTCTCATCTATGTTCGCAACTTGCTCTTCATTTTTGCATATTTCAATTCGCATATGAAACGTCACATGTGAATCGCAACCTTATGTTATTTTTGAAGTCCAAAAAAAAAGATTAAAAAAAACAAAAACCCCCTAGAAGACAACAGCAGGTTGGCGTGATTTTGGAGTTGACATAATCCCAATTTAATTGGATGATGGTGTAAACAATAAAATGGTCTATTGACATACACGAAGCACGACCAACAGGTTGATGACTGATAGATGGAGCAATATAACCAGGATCGCCTTATTAATTACATGATTGTTTCTCTTGAAGGTAAGGCATTTTTGAAGTCCGTGGAGATCAAGAACGAATATGTGTCAATGACTTGGATTTACAAAGGCAGTCATTTCTGCCTTGTTATTTATATGATCACTTCCTCAATGCTAGTTGTATGTATTCATGAATACTGAAATCAATGGAAGATTCATCAGCTCTCATTTTGTTTATAATGCTTTCCTGAGTTCTATTTTTCCGTTCCTTCACATGCAAGCATCTTTTTGTTGTTGCAATATACATTCCAATTCAAGAGGGCAACAACGTGAAATTTCTTCCATGGTTTTCCTTTTGATTCTTGTCCACTATAGGTTTCTTATATGTGGAGATGGCAACCACCAAGCCTCAAGAAATAACTGATTATCAAACCTTTGATGCACGGCTTGCAAATACCATGCTATGAATTCTTGTTCTTATTTTGTGTTTAATATTCCAAGTTCCTTGGTTGATAGTTCATGGGAATAATGAGTTGCTATGCAACAGTTGTGACAGATCTTTAATAGACACAGATAACAAGTGTCTGCTCTGTGCCTTGATCGATTTTCAGCACCTCCAGTTTGAAGGTCCCAACATTCTTTTCATTCTAGATGTGTACAACCAATGGCGTTTCTCATTCATGACCACCTTAAGGTCCTTTTTTTGGATGTCGTCGTGGATGGTCCTAACAACTCTACTTTTGCATCAGAGACTTATTGGGTTTTCAAGACACAAACTCTTTGCTGCATCTGAAAGTGGCACATGAAGTCGCTCAATAATGTTTGGCCAGTCTGCCATACCCCTCTCTTGCTCAAATGTTTCTTCAACTACTCAAAGAAATGCTACCCACATTTGGAAACTCTCTCCCATTCAACATCTATTGCCCATAACAATGTGGCAAGATTTATTGTCTCAACTTGACACCCCTCTCCTAAGAGACTCACATACTTCCTATATAGAAGATGCATACTCTCAAAATAGAAGATGCATTATATTTTCTATAAGTATCTTTCTCTTGGAACCCTCGATCTTCCTCTGGCAGAAATATCAGATTTGCATTATTAAAGCTGGACGCCATTGGTCAACATTCAAACTGGACTCCAACACATACTTTTGATGATCCACGTTGGGATCCACATTTGATCCACATTTTATAGCCGCAAGAATTGGCTCCCTAATGACCGTCTGAGTAACAATTCTAGTTGAATATATATATCCAAACAAAGTGGATAAAAAACAACAAACGCCGTTATCTCGGCCTTGACTTTCGAAAAGAGCGGCAGATTTCCAAATCTAATATTCGCCAAGTGAAACAATGCCAGTTTTTCTTATACCCCATCTTCGTGTTTTAGTGGTGGGAGTGTTAGTCACATGACTATTAGTGTGAACACCATCTGCAAGCATGCCAGACCAAACACCACATCCAAGTCTCCACAAGGTCAAGGCCACCAAAATGTTGGTATACACATCGAAGAAAAAAGAAAGATGTTTCCAAAAGAACAAAATGCATAAAATTGTAGTGGAAAATACAAGAAAATCTTAAAAAATGGGCAAGATCCTAGCCATTCAAAATCGCCATATTCCAAGAATGAGCATAATTGAAGCTTAATGTTCCTTTTGGAGCACCCCAAAAATGGTATCCCATAGTGCAGTCCTACTAGGAAACGTAATACAGACAAATATTGGATGGTGTTAAAGGTGGAACAAATAATGTATTGTGCTAACTTATGTATACAATACAATGAAGGAACCAACTATCAACAAATATGGTTTCGATATTCAATTATCGACAAATACGAATTTCAATTTTTGATGTTATCTTTTTATGGTCAAGATGGCGGTTGGTTTCTTCTACATGCACATGTTATACATGCATGTTTTATGCATGTAACATTGTGTTCCTTCTTGTTAGCAAGTATTGTATGGGTTGTTCATAGCATATGCATGTTTTTGTTATATTATATCATGTCTACAACAATATCTACAACAATATGTACAACGCTGCATTCTTATTTATTGAGCAAATATTGTTTATAGGTTGTTAAAAGCATATACAAGTTGTGATGGGGGATGGAAATGGAGGATCACATAAGATGCAATATTAAAGAGATGCAGATAATGGAATTACTTATAAGCATTTTTGGGTTGCCCCTAGGGGGCAAACCCTCGTTTATGTGGGTATGTGGGCATATCCAAATATATGCCGGCATATGCGTAGCATATGCTGGTGACTGCTCCAAACTGGCTGCTGCCTGTAAACTCTCGGTCATCCAGCCCACGAACAAACAGCAAATGCACAAACAGCAAACAGCAAGCAGCAAATGCTGTAAATGATTGCGGATCTTTGAAGAAACAGTGGAAATTTTTCTTTTCTCTTCCTGCGGAGCTCATGAGGCCATCCTTCAATCATCTGCTTGAGA
Source organism: Isoetes taiwanensis (assembly GCA_021234155.1). Classification (NCBI taxonomy): domain Eukaryota; kingdom Viridiplantae; phylum Streptophyta; class Lycopodiopsida; order Isoetales; family Isoetaceae; genus Isoetes; species Isoetes taiwanensis. Next base: position 1,218,196 of record JAJEKV010000029.1, on the reverse strand, counting down.
AAATCCAAGGTTAGATGCTCTTCAAAGGCAAAAATCTCAGCAAAAAAGGGAAAGGGGCAAGCTTCGTTTAAGTTACCATAATAACAGGTCATAGCAGGGGATTTCCGTCGCCGTAGCTGCATGCAATATGCTCTTATCAGTTTAAATAAAAAAGAAGAAGGCAGCATAACCTTGGTCAGCTTATCTGTATAAGCTGTGCTTCATGGATCAACATCAACAGCCAGAGTTTCGGAAGTTCCAGCGCTGTAGCTGCATGCAAAGACTTGTACTTTCTGGCATGCAAAAAAGCTCCATAGAGCCCCGGTTGAAGTAAACGGACTCCATAACAGAGTTCAGCTTGAAGTTAGCAGCATCAGAGATGGTCATCAGAAGGAAAACAACTGTTTGCTCATCCGAACAGGGTATTTTTATAAAAAAGGATCTGCAGGCGGAAATCTTCAGATTAGAATCATTCAAAGGAAATAGCCAAAGGATCAAGAACATAAAATTACAGAGATACATTAATTGTTGAGTCCAAGGTGATCATGGTTTAGATTGGGCTTCCGATGCTTGACTTCCAGAAAAAGCTCCGGACTTCTCTGAAAACGATAGCAGGAATGATTCAGTGCTCTTCAACAAGGTCATGTTCAGTCTGTGCGAAACAATCCAGAGCATGTTCAGCTGCAAAAGGTTGATTACCTATTTTATAGAAAGGTGTAGTCATAGATCTTCATACGATATGATCAATAGAAGAGTGTTTTTTACCTTATATGCAAGCGTCGAACTCCATCGCCCGCAGTTGGTGATCTCTCTCTATTGGAAATCAAAGCCGGATTGGAAATCTATGATTCATAGAAAAGCAGGCATGCATTGGCACATGCAAAAAGCTGGAGTAAGCATGCAGAGCTCGAAGGCATGCAGTCCAGGGTTCGAAATTGGGGGGGTTCGACCCTTAAAAATCCGGTCATTCCAAAAAATTTCCGATAGCCAAAAAATATTCCCGGCATTTTTTCTGGCTATTTTTGGAGAAATTTCTAAGGATTTCCGGGAAAATACACTATAATTTCATGTATTTCCGGCAGGCTTAAATGTAAGCAGGCATTTTTAATGGTTGGGGCAAATTCTAATTTCGAACCCTGAGCAGTCTGCATGGAGCGGATTCATGGTCGGAAGTAGACCATGAATCCGCATTAAGTAGCCCCACTTTTCATCACCGGAGTAGAAGTGGTCGCCATGGCCATGGCATGGCGTTTCAGATAAGGTTAATGAATTTTGTTTGTAAGGCCCCCGCCCGGCTCGAACCTTACCGAGACTGTAGGATTCAGACAGTGTCAGTTTTGTACTCCCTTTCATTTCGTATGGTAATGGCAAGTATAAGGTAGGTGGAGATTGACAACTCAATGCCACACGTGCCTACCTAACCCGCAATTCCGTTGAAGCTTTATCTCACCCGTTTATTGTGGTGATAACTTTTAAAGTAAGGTTTCCTATGTATTCAAGTTTAGGTTTCCACATAAAGTTGCTTTTTTGGCCCTAGGTATTTGTGGCCAAGGTGGAGGTATGAGCCCCCCCTAGCCATTTCTTCCTTTTTGGCTAAATCGTGTATTATGGCTAAATCGTGTATTATGGCTTTTTGGCCATTGGATTGCAGCACATGTGGGAGCATATTCCCTCCCCTCAAATCCAGAGCACACAAAGTGAGTCTTTTCCAAGTCAAACTTGGCCCCTGTTGACCCAGCCATGATAGGGACATTATTGAGCCAAAGACCATTGCATAAAAGAGTATTTTCAATGCAATACAGTACAGTACGAAAATAACAATGAGATACAATACAGTAGGAAAAGAATAAGTAGAGCCTGGAGGATCGAACCCCAGATATCCAATGCCCATGCCTTACCGGTGTGCCACGTTCGCGCCATGCATAGGAGCCATCGAACACATGCCATTGACTACAACTCCAAGATCCAGTTGTCAATGGCATGCAATGGCATGCATTCGATGATCCTATACATAGCTCTTTATTCGTTTCCTGGAAACCAACAAACACGATTTGTTAGCGAGCTTAGAGAATTGAACCCCAACTTAATGCCAATGCTCATCTGAGCATAAGGGAAATCCTGGTGCAGGGGGTCTCCCTTATGCCTAGGGGCCAAAGCCCTCTTCAACCCTACAGATATTAGTAAGCAAATGGAAAGCGCAAAGCATGTACAAAGCAACAGGACTTCATGTATTCACAGGCTCAGAGAATGTACATGTGGCCTGGGGCCACGCATATCAAACTACATAAACAAAAACACTGCAAACACAATAGAAAGAACAACGCCAAAACCAATTTACTGCTTAAATACATATCGCACTTCACCGCCTAATGCAACAATCCGTTCCTCCAGCTGCATATCATTGAATAGGGAAAGGAATCATGAGTTCTTAAGGCCTAAAATCATGGAAACATTTAAGAATACAATAACTACAATCACCCTATATGGCTTTCATACAAGGTAATGTACCCTTTATATATCAACGTAGGAAAGATAACTAAACTTTTGACTTTGCCAAACTAAGAAAAAAAAACACACATAATCATTCAATCAAGAAAAGGTAACAAAGCAAGAAAAGACAAATAGAAAGAACTTACTTTAAAATTTTGGAGCAATCTAGTCCATCCAATCTCCCGAGTCTAAACAAAACCAGTCATGTTTTAACGCATCTTCAGCTGTTATCCTCTTCTCAGGATCATAAGTTAGAAGCTTATTCAGTAAATCATAGGCTGCATCTTCCAAAGGATACTCTGTGGAAACCCTTACCAAATCCAAAGTGCCCGGCTAAGGAGACCAGTGGCTTCCTTGTGTTAGAGTCACAAATCTGGCCAGCATTTCAAGTCTAAAGTTCCAAGAATGCGAAATATTTTATCCAGCTGATCCGTTGGACTGGCAGAGGGAGCCGGATTCTGATCTTCAGGCTACAGGCTGAACCCAATCGACTACAGACAGAACAAAGGGTGATAACAGGGGATTTCCAAGCAAATTCGGTGGACTGGCAGAAGGAGCCGGATTCTGATCTTCACAAATCTGATATCTTATTTAACAGGGATTAATGGCCAGACTCTACTGCGAGGAACCGGATTCATGGTAGGCTTCAGGCTGAACCAACCAGGCCTTGCAAACAAGAAGACAGTTGCTCACGGAGCTAATTAAGGCCAGTTGACTTCCTATTGAACCTGTTATTTGTGCAGATCGATCGACCCTGGGCGCCCAACCAAACCTGATATAGCTGACACCGGCCTCCCACAAAACAGCTTGTGCGACACCTAATCTAGCCGGATCAACCGGATAAAGGCGTGATGCAACACCTAATCTGCCCGAAATAGCAACCTCCTCCCTCACGACACCTGCAACCTTCTCCTGCCAGGTAGGTTTCCAAAACGCATCTGTGATGCCACCATCAGCAACATACGCTTCTGCATACGAATACTTGCCCAAAACCTTTGGAAATCTTATGTAACAAAAAATCTTATGTGCCCACATTATCCCCCTAGTGGGTGGTATTTTATTCTACAATTCCTCCTCGACTTAATGGGTTAAGGTGTCTAATCCCAATGTCATGGGCCATCAGGTTGTGGGTTCAATTCTGTTCTTGGTATTTGGCTCCCACTTGGTTCTTGGTTCTGTCGTGAATGTGAAGGCCGCGATTGGATGTCTTGAATGCTACAATTGGTCATGTAATATGTTATTTGATTGTGAAGGCTCAAGTGGCGTGTACACAAGTCCCTGGTTCTTGCTGTATAAGCTGTATAAGCTACAACTTATCGTAACAATGGCATTATATTGTAACAATGGCATTTCGCAACTTATCGTAGCAATGGCATTACATTGTAACAATGACATTTAGCATGTTGTTAAATTTCCTTTGTACCTAAAATTAATTGACACCAACCAACTTAAACGCACATATTAGAAATGGGATTAATACATTAGCAAAGCACTTAAACGCACATATTCGAAACGGGATTATTATATTACCAAAGCACGAATTGGTTCTTTGTGCATTCACTAAGAAAGTAGAAGTATGTATTCATACAGGCCGTGTACAATTTCATTACTCATATAACTACACAAAACAGTATTCATGAATGGCTAATATGTTTTAGACATAACATAATCTTGTCAATCACAATTGGTCTAGGCACTGAGCTTTGCAAGCCTCTTCTTGGTCCATGTACAATTCCAATTTAGTACTAAAATCAATAGAATAGAATAGAATAGTTTTTTTAACGTCCACGAAGACCAATAGGTCATGGGACCAATAGGTGGTTGGAAATCTTGGAGGCAATTTCAAATTTAGAAAACAAAAATAGCAATAAAAAATCGAATTCATTGAATCTTGGAGAACCGGGCTACAGTGCGTGCATGTGTTGAGCCCCGATAAAGAAAACTAAAACACCAACGAAATCATCATTCTTGCTTCTCGTCTTTCGATATGTTCAAGGTTTGAATGGAACCAATGGATTGTGTTTCTTTTTCCTATTTGCAACATTCAATTTGTGAGTTATTAGCGTATTTGAATGCCTTGCCTTATGAATTATGAATTGGGCATGGAAGTAGCATTCCACTGATATGTAGAGTCCCTCATCCATGTGGGTTTGTGGCATATTCCAAGTATATGTCAGTATATGCTCGAAAACATGACTTTGAAGTGTGATTTAAGCCATTTCACTCACGGGTCACGGAGGGCAACCCTCCGTGCGCAGCACCTTGTTATCTCTATCTCTACATATGTAATTTATTTCTTCCTTTAACTGCCACGTTTTCCTAAGCAGCATCCACAGCTGCTTCTGGCGCCACGTTCATCTCAGCGTTCTTCCATATCTGTAAAAAATCACAGCTTAGATTACAAATTAGATCACAGCTTGCCCATCATTTTGCAAAAACTTCGCTTGAATTGGCTTTGCTGCGGCAAATGTGCTAGAATTGTTCGAAGTAAGTGCGCTTATCCTTCTTTGTTTGCAATTTAGATTTAGAGTGTCCTCGTCTAGTTTCCAATAGCAAACCCAACAGAAACCGACCACAAACCGACTCTGCATGTTCATACCTCTATGTTCGCTATCGGCAGAGGTTGAGATCTGTAAAACCTCTGATCTGAGCTAAATGTGATGTGATGTTTTGCCTCTATTGCCTCCATTGCCCCTGCTACTGCGCTTGCTGCCTTTTTTTATCATATCTGAGTATATATCTGAGACCAGACACTCAAAGTTGCTTATAATCACGGCTATCTGGAGACTATAGCCTCACAAATATTCCTACGAAAGCACGAGAAGCTGCAGCGGCCCCAAAGGGCTGGGCTTTGGCTTCGCAGGTACAGATTTGCTGCTGGACTGGTTATGACGGCGCCATGGCTGGGCTTGGAACGCTATTGTAATTCTGGGTGATGGTATCTCCTTTTTGAGGTTCCCATCACGTTTTTCAACCTATTTATTTTCCACCTCTCTAATTATTGTTTATTTTTCCTTGCTGCCTGCAATGGGATTCCTCTCCTTAAACATTGGTGTCGTGCAATTATCTGATCGCAGCAATCTCCACCGTTAAATCAACATCTTGGCAGAGGAGGTTATTTCTGATAATCCATCGCTCTTGAGTGATTATCAAGTCCGCGGCTGAGATTGAGGAGATTATCAGATCCATGGTGATAATTGCCTCCACCAGATGTTTAAGGGAGGCCAACCCTCCCCTCTCGATGATTATGGCAGATAACCCTCTCATAATCATCTCAAGAGGAGGGTTATCCTCGTCTTCCCAATTGGACCTGAGTCATGTATAAAAGTTGTCTGAGGTGGCCCACTTAAAAAAAATATTCCAAGTGGCCTTTAGATAAAGAACAACTAAGTTAAATAGATTCCAATGTTGAGTCATGCATTAAGTATTGCTATTTGAAATTATTGGATGTGCCTAGAAAATGGAAGGTCAATTTGTTTTCAACTCTGAATGCATTTATATTTTACGAAGATACTAGGCTATAAGTTAATATATGGTTAGCATTACTAGGCTATAAGTTAGTATCTAGGCTATAAGTTAATATATAGTTAGCATTAAGTTATATATTATATGTATTCATCATCTAGTACATTGAAATTTTAATCCATTATGTTTTTAGTTTGAAGAAAGGGATCTGCTACTGGTTGACGTGATTTGGAAGAGAGAACATGAGCACAACGTTATCAAGTATGTTACTATTAGACATTGTTATTTTCATTCATGCACGTTCTCTTTGCATGCTTGGTTGGTAGCTGCTGGCTGGGTGTCCCATTTAGAATTTGAAAGAAAGAACGTGAGGACAACGATATAAAGTAAGTTACTATTACACATTGTTATTTTCACTAGAAGTCGAGGATTCAATATCCCTACCTGTCAAATAGGACTTACTTAAAGTAAATTAGCATGGAGGGTAGTGATAGAGCCGCACAGGGGGATTTAGTCGAGAGATATAGAGAGAGAGAGAGAGAGAGCGATGGAGAGAGAAACCGCTACGCAAATTTGACTGAGGAGAATAAGGAGCGGATATGAGAAAGAGCTAGAGAGCATGCAAGACAACGACGAGCGAGAATAGCGGAAGAAAGAAATTCCGAAGATGTAGCTAAATCTGTGAGCAAGCAAAATATTACTAGAAATTTGAATAGTTCGACTGACATAAATTTAGCTATAGAGGATAGAGAAAGAAGACGGTATAAGAGAAGGGCGCGTTATGTTAACTTATTAGAAGCGGACATGGACCAGGTACGATGTAGAGCAATAGAACACGATGCAAACTTATCCGAGGAGGATAGGGACCGGATACGATGTAGAGCAATAGAACGATATGCGAACTTATCCAAGGAGGACAAGAACCGAGTACAATGTAGAGCAGTAGAATGCTATGCAGAACTATCTCAGGACGATAGAATGAGAATATGTCAAAAATAGAGTTGCAATAGAAACGAGAGGGGATCGTTGAAACGGGAGCAAAAGGAATATTCCTCGAAGATTCCCCTTTTTTTTCAAAAAAGGGGCTAAAATGAGGTTTAAAAAAAAAAAAGACATAAAAGCGTATCTTGACCCTCCCCCCCTCCAAAATCACTAATTTTGTTGTGCAATGAGAGAATTCGCTATTTCAAAGTGACACTTTTCTAGCAATAAGAATTTGGATGAAGTATGTTTTTAGAGAAAACCTCTAATTTGAGGGAACATATATTTTAACCAAAACTTTAAGTGAAGTTTACAACTGAAATTGTAGTATTTTCAAAAATTGAAGACAAAATCTTCACATTCACATACAAAATTTACAGTCTTTTTACAAGACTTAGTTATATACAAAAGTGTGAGGAGTGATCACAGAGGGATCCAGCACATCTTCATCCTCATTTATGCCATCTTCGTCACCTTCGCTTTTTTCGCTGTCGCTTGAGGAAGTGCTTGAGTTATCTTCCTCGTCATTTGTCAAGAGGTGAAGCATTACCACCCTCTTCTTCATCTTCGTCCTCGTAGCTACATGCCTTCTTAAGTAAATTGATTATTCTCTGGCGTAAACGATTGTCAGATTTCAATTTGAAATCATAACATAGAATACTCACTTTGCGTATGTCTAGCTCATCCCTATTACCCACTCTCTTGAGTTTTTTCCCCTTGCCTTGACTTTTCATTTCTAAATCATATCTGCCTTCAAAAGCATTTTCTAAACGTGTAGCCATCCAGTGAATCTTGAGTTTAGTCACCAAGCCTTCCTCTTTGACTGTGTCAAGTACTTTTGCTATCCAGAAAGGTCGTCCTTTATTATCGTCCTCAGTCGGAGTAGCAATCAACATACCTTTGGTAATTTCTGTGATATTACCTGCAGGCTCATTTTTGCGTCTTGGCCCGAGGTACATGACCCGATCCTCGTCTTCCTGTACTGGTGGTGTTACTGGTGCTACTGGGCCCGCCTGGTTCTGGAGTTCGTGGAAGGCATTAGGCCAATGGAAAGCTTCCTCCATTTGCCTTAGAGCTAAGTTTTGATTCACAATCGTTTGTTCAGCAAAGAAGCTTCTCCACCACATTTGGTCTTCTTCTAAGAAGTACTTAAAGCCCACAGAAATTCCACTTTCAATTGCTTTTAAGGAGTTAGCGGGGTGCTTTTTCTCACGCTTTGACTCTTTTGGGTTTTGAGAGGAAGTCGCCAAAGACGTTCTACTAAGCAAGTGTCAGAAATATACTTAAGGAAGCGCAACCCCTCTGGTGGACTCCAGTCTTTAGTAGTGGTGTATTTCTTCCCTTGTAAAAAACTCTGTCCATCCTTCAAGTAAAACTTGATGTGGTGTTGAAACGTAATATCGTTCAACTTGTTCACAGCTTCTTCTCTAGAGCCACGTCGAGAGAAAACAAATTCCCTAAAGTCAGCAGTCTCCACTAGAAGCTCAACCACTGGCATGGGAGTGTAGGAGTCTTCAATGATTCGAACCAAAGTAGGAAGACAAAAAGCCTTCTTCCTTCTTAGACGAACGGAAAATCTGTTGAACATCTGGTCTATCTGATCATGAGTGTGCCCTACAAGTAAGAATCCAAGCTTGTCTTTTTTGAAGATCCCTAGCTCCACTAGCATGGCACAGTAAGCAAAGAGTGTTTGATTCTTGTTCTCCCTGGTAGTGTTGTCAAGCTGCAGGTAGAGCACTGGAGGTAATTGCTCTTGCTCACAAAGCACCTTATTAAGAATTGTAACAGTGAGGTTCGGGTCACCATGCAAGTTAGGATACGTCAAAAAGACATTGCATTTTAGACTTCCTTTGAAGACCATAGCTCCAACAAGGTGGACCTTAACAAAGTATTCCTCTGGCACATCTTTAGGAATATTCAAGAAATGAGGAATAGTAGTCTTTTTCTGATCCATCCCATCAATCACAACAGACATATACTGCAGTGGACGTTCAAGAGCTTTTTTCCTGTGCTTAGCAAGCTTCCTTCTCTCGGCTGCTTGTTGGTCACGGTGTCTAGCAAGCTTCTGTTGCACGATATCTGTTCAAGAATTCAGGTCAAAACAATTCTTTGAAACAAGTTAGAGAATGAAGAACTTCAACTTACTTTTTTCGACCTCTGTCTTTGCAGTTTCTTTTTGGCTCTTCAATTCTGCACACGTAGAGCACACAAACATCCTATGTTTTCGGGGAATTTTCACAAGACCAAACTGAACTTTCCACAGTCTAGTGAAGTGAGAGTAAGAGATGTGTTGAGACTGAGTGCATGTTTCTTTGTACTGGTTGAAGACATCTTTTTTTGTGATGTTGTCTGTCAAATGATACATTTTACTGTTTGGCAGCTTTTCACATGTCTCTCTAAAATATTTCTCCATCCAAGCTACAACACCTAAGGCGTGCATTGTTACAATTCTTCCTGGCCCGCATTGATCATCAATTGCAGGGACTTTATCCAATCTTCGGTGTATTCGAGACATTCTAGTGGACCCTAGACGGTGAACAACCATAAAACATTTCTGGCACACTTGTTCACCTCTAATGTAGTGCAAGAATGTTTTGCGGTCTGGCCTTACACTGTATGCCAAGTAGGCATTTTGATCTGATAATGTCATCGAACTGTACCTGTTTCTAATTTCACGAAGTTTAGCCATGTTCAATTTGGTGATGCAACCCAATGAGTAGGAGGATGGGGGTATAGTGTCAACCCTTGTGACAAGTCCTATGTGTAGTGACAAATTTGTGTCGAATACTACTATCTTGACACAAAGTGCTTGTGTTGTGTCAACATTGTGTCTACTGCATAGTGTCAAATCTTTTGTCAAAGCAATGACCTCCTTTTGTCAACTTTCTATCGCATGTTAAGTAGGTTTTTGCAACAACTTTTGAACAATATTTAAGCTAAGTTGTGCCAATGTTTTTTTAAGACTTATAACAAATGATTATCCAAAATTTCATCTAATATCTTAACTGAACTTTGAGGAACTTTGGTGTACTTCAACACCAAAATGTAACTTGTGCCATTTGAAAGATTTTGAAAAAATGATGATAGTATTTGGCCTTGGGGTAGGCCTAAAAAATGCAAATGGGCCATGTCATAAAGATATTGGGGGATGGTGAGATAGAGTCGCACAAACAAAAAGGTGTCGCGTTGCTAGCCAAAGTGTCCAACAAGGTGTGCAATAAGGCAAATGATAAATTTTTTGACAATAAAGAAGTGGCAAGATAAGATATGTGAAGGTGCAAAAAATGGCAATAATATATGCAAGGTATGGCAAGGCATAACAAGTAGGTGAAAAATAACAAGTGGTAAAGCGGCAACGTGATAAGGTGCTAAAAATGTAAAAAATGTACGGTCTTACATAAGATTGGTAATGGTATTTCAGGTGTATTCGTAGACAAAGTAGTAGGATGCTGACGGTGGAAAATGAGTTTGAATGCATCGAAGGTATTGGCGCAATAGAAGGAGTCGGAATAGAAGGAGTATTGAATGCATGGAAGAAGTATTGGCGCAATAGAAGGAGTCGGAATTGGCGTTTCTAGCAGATAGAGTTCAGTCGGTAGGAGAGTCGGAATAGGCGTTTCTAGTAGATAGGGTTTAGTCGGTAGGATTTTCTAATGTGAATGGCGAGGTATGGCGATGGAGGAGGCAAGTCACTTATTCACAGAGCCTATTACCTTCTTTCTTCTTGTTGAAGATGTAAAGTTCTAGTTTTGTTTAGGATTCACATCTAGTCTGTTGTTCACATGCATCAGGCAGAGTTGTGGAAAAGCATATTTTTCATATCCAGCTGTGAAAGGGCTGTGGGAGCACAAAGTCGAATCTGCCATACATATGTTTCTTGCAGGGCTATGAAAGGTAGAAACAGATGAAAACCTGAAAGCGGCTTCCAGTCTGCCCAAGCGTCCGCCATAACTTATGCTTTGGAAATAAAATCGATTGGAGGAACTTTGCAAATACATTTCTAGATCCAAGACTCTTCTTGACTAGAACCAAACATAGATAGATATAGATATCCACTGTCTATGATTCTACTCAGTCTTGGATTGAAGTTTGAAGATTCCTGGATCCACCTAATATGTCCTTTTCTTGTTAAATTGTATCCTTTATTTGTGCAGAGTTATTAAATATTTGTCAATGGCCAGTGTCTCTTCTCCGTAGGCAAACAAAGAAATTCTAGAAACTGAGCTCCAGGATCATTATCTTGGGCTTCTTCATAGAGTGATTCATTTGGAAGAAGTTTCTTTTATATAGCGATTTCTTGCAGGGGGTTTAATTCGACTAGTCTTGCTAGTTAGCACAACCTATTGAGGCGGTGGAGCAGGACAGTAAGATTGACTTGGAAACCATTGGCACAAAATCATATGCTGACATGGAAATCACTATTTGACCCCATTAAGGGGTCAAAGGACGGCTATGGTGTCTCCAATTGGAATCAAAGATGGAATATTCATAAGATCAATGGTCCAAAATAGACGATAATAGAGAATAAACGATTGATGTTATAATTGGAGTCAATGACATAAGGGGTGGAAAAAAAAGGAGAAAAAAGATACAAAAATAACATAAGGCTAAAAAAATAAGTGTGAGAAAATTAGTGGTTATAAAAAAGGCATATGGAACGAATCGTGGCATGGAAAATCAAATCAAAGTGTGTGGCAAAAAGGCAAGCGTGGACGAGAAAGGCAAAAGGGGCAAATATGTAAATATAAACATGATAAGAAAAGAGGGAAAGAAAATTCTTGTTGATCGTGGAGCGGCAACAAACAGGTGATGGCGACAGCTTCTTGATAGGCATGGCTTCTTGACAGAATGGCGGATATGGTGGTCAGTAATGGCGGATAGATCTTCCTTTTACTCTTCTTTTTCTCCTCCCTTCCCATCTCTTGCAGATCGTGGGTGGCAAACAGGAAGCAAACAAGCGGTTATGGCAGAAGCAAAATTTCTGTTCTTCATTCCCCTTCCTTTCCTCAGTAAATCCGGCAATAAGCCTTGCATCTTTTACTGGCTGCTGCTGCACTCTTCTCCTTTTCATTCTTTTTTTGCAGGTCGGCTAAGTATGTGCGGCAAACAGGCTATAGCGAATCCGCGGATGGATTCGGCAACAGGCATGGTGGCTTTTCTGCAGGTTGGACAACAGAATGCTGACTATGGCAAAACTATGTCGGCTATGGCAAAACTGCACTTTTTTGCTGATTCTTGTGCTTGCAGATAAAAGATATGGTGAGATATGAAGATATCAGAAATTTTCTTGCAGATACTTGGCTCCAGCTTTTAACATGTACAGTATATTTTCTTTTCTAGATTCGGCTTAGCAGAGCTTGGCTATGGCTTATCCTGCAGGCACAGAATCAACGTGCAGGTTCTTGGTTCTTTTATTAATGCTCTGGTGAATTTGTTTCTGGTTTACAGATACTCTTGGTGGAAGCAAGGAAACAACTTGGTGAAATATTGTCTGCATTTGAGTTTCTTGATCGAGCTGCACTAGATATGGTAAAAAGCTTTAGATTAAATTTGCCAGTGGAAAAATGTATCCCGTGCATTTGTTAATAAGTCACCACATTCCATGACCATGTGATATAGATAGGTACCCAAGGAGTGGTGACATCTAGCATATAGTATGGTGGAACATAGAAGTTTCAGATATTATTCTGAATTGGGATGTGCCTCTGTTTGTGTTTAATTATCATGAATTTCAAAGCTTATGTGGTCAAACAGAGAAACAAGGCAGAGTATGAAGCATCAGACACTCTCTAAGCAGAGGGCAAGAGCAGGACACAGACCAGCATGATTTTATAGCATTGGAGGGCTGGCATTTTGCTGGCTCTCCCGAAATAATCATAAGCAGCATCGATCTTCTTGATTTGTCATTCCATTCAAAGAAAGGCAAAGAACCATTGAATGTAAGTATTGTACATTTTGTCATTTCGACTTTGTGTTCATACATTATTCTCATGCTTGTACTTTTGTGACATTTCTGAAGACTATATGTGAAGACTATATGTTATGTTGATGATTCTGATGAGGTAAGGGAGAAGCTTTATTATTAATTTTACTTACGAAAGTTCTAACAACATGCTTTACAAATATAATCAACAGGATAAGAACGAAGAAGACAATGCGGGTCATGAAGGCAATGCAAATGATGAGGATCATGGAGATGAACCAACAAATAGAGAGGATTGAATTGCTTATATGGATTATTTTGTTGACATTAAAATTTGTACTCTTGCCTTGAACCATTTTTTTATGACAATTTGAACCATTTTTTTTATGACAATTTGGTATGTTGGAAATTCGTTGATGATCAATGCAATTTATTACTTTTGACTCTTTATTATCTAATTTCAAATATGTGTTACCAAAGCAAAATACCTGGATATTTATCATTTTGACAAGACAAATGCACACATTATCCTAATATTAGCTATTACCTAGAAGCAAAACTTGTCAAATGTTGTTATCGGTTGTTTTAAGGTAGATGGAATATAGCTATCATGTCGTTACTAGCTTGCCATGATGATGACGCTATGTTGTTAGTATAGGCTCCATTTGTCTATCATAATGTGGTCATAACACTAGTTATTTTGTAGACACAAAACTAATCACAAAACTTCTTATTGTGGATAGGATTATAGATGATATTTTGTCACTACCTTGCCATGATGATGATGCTATATTGTCATTATAGGCATTTTTTGTCTATCACAATATGGTCATAATACTAGGTATTTTTTTAATACAAAATTAGTCACAACATTTCTTATTGGTTGTCTTATTGTAGATGTATTCTAGCTACTATCTAGGCACTAGCTTGCTATAACGTTGATGTAATGTTGTTAAAGTATTGCCACAAGTTTGACATTTTCTAGATTACCGTATAGTTTCAAATTGATTTTGTGTCAATATTATGACATAAATTAAAGCCACAAGCTTGACACAACATTTGACGCTATTGTGGCATGTTTGTGACAAATGATCACGACAAGTATAGTGTCAAGACTGTGACAATAATTGGGTTTAGACAGGTTCTTCTTGTGTCAAAAAAATTGATGTTACAATAGACACTATAGGTACCCTTCTCTTGTAGTGTAGTAGTTCTTAGAATTCTCCTCATTTTGTTCTCGTCCATAAGGTTTTTCCTTCTCACAGATGAACATGCTCTCAATCCATAATCCACCCTGAATTTCTGGGTAGTTTGGCTGGAGAACATGTAATCTCGTTGGTCATTGTTGCCTTCATCTTCGGATGAGAGTTCTACTCTTGGAGTGGCCTCCTCTACCCTCACTGGTGTGTTTCTAGAGGAAAAGAGGCCTCGTGAAGCTGTTCCCGAAAAAGGCGGAGGCACGGTGTTAAATGTAGGAGATGGGCCATAACCTGTTGTGGTAGCAGATGTTGTGGGAGCATCTTGTTGAGGAGTTCTTGCAAACATATCTCTTACTGCACTTTGAAACTCTGCAAACCCATGTGTCACAATATTTGTGTGTCGAGGTGTTGAAGCTGCAACATCATCCTCATTTGTGTTGAAGTCATATTGAGAGAAGTTGTGGTGAATCTCGTATTCTTCTGACCATGCAGCAGACCTTGCACTTCTATTTGGTGATGGAGACACGACAAAGGGTGGGGGGAGCCTGTTCCGAGTAACCGTTGCATGTGGAGCCTGTGCACTTTCGGGGGAAGGAACAAAGGGTAGTGGAAGCATGTTACGTACAGGTGGTGATGGAATGAATGGAAGGGGCAGTCTGTTTTGTACAGGACTTGGTGACGGCTGGAAGGGTTGTGGCAACCTGTTTGTTTCTGGACTCGGAGTGTCGAAGACGAGCAATGAGGAGGTTGCTGAGGAACGAGATGGAGAAGAGGTGGTATCATGACAAACAACATCCTGGACCAGGGCTCCCTCCGAACTGGACGAACTAGATACTACAAAAGGTGGTGGTAGCTTGTTCAGCACGCGGTTAACAATCTTACGAAGCTGCAAAACATTTGTTAGACGTAAGTAAAACACAGAAGTGGTGTGCATTTTGTATTCGGGAATACAAATCGAGTTGTGCAGCGAAGGGAAGGAAAAGCAGAAGACAAAAAGAAACTGCAAATGTATTCTGGAATACACAGCGATTGGCCCACACAACGTACTGTATTCGATTTCACATAGAACTTGGACAAACGTGTCAGCGTATCTTTAAAAGGAAAAAAATGCGCCCTCACTTTTCTATTCGACTTCCGCAGCTCCAGTCGCCAGACCCAGCGCCTCCGCAAATTTCCGCTCGAGCTGTATTCCGATTTGCATAGGCTTACCATGGACAGGTTAGTGCGACTTGTCATTTGTACGTGCTTTTAATCATTCAAGTTAGACATATTGTCCTTCTGTCTAGCCGAAGTGTATTCGGGAATACACTTTGGCAATCCCGTCAAACCAAAGTGTATTCCGGAATACACTTTGGCTTAACAGTGAAAGCCAAAGTGTATTCCGAAATACATTTTGGCTAAACAGTCTAAGGAAAAGTGTATTCGGGAATACATTTTGCTTTACTTTGTGCGGCAAAAGTGTATTCGGGAATACACTTTTGCTTACTTTTAGGGCTTTAGAGGATTGCAATGTTTTTCCTTGTTTTAAGTGTCGAAACGCTTGTTTTTTCTCCGTTTTTGTTACTTTAGCTGATTATCCTGCTCTAGTTTCTGTTTGCTAACGACACCATTGCTACAGCCAAAACCCTGCCCAGAAGCAACCTGCTAAGAAGATCGTGAAGCTTGTCACAAAGAAGCACCAGCCGCCGAAGAGTCTGGGTGGCCCATCTGAACCAACTGTCTACGAATGTTTCCAAACTCAGTGGTTTTTTACTAGAGGCCATGGGGGCAAGTACTCCACACTCACATTCCTGCACGTCTGTAAGAGTCCAGGACAGAAACGTTACGACGACGTCGAATTCCAGTGCATGGGCCATATAAAGAGTGTCGACAGCGTTGCTGGGCAGTCTGGACAGTGCGGTAGGCTGTCATTTAATACATCACAGGGGATGTTTGTTCTTGATGAGGCTATGTTGAGGTTGACTAGGGTAAACCCAAATCTACTTTACAAGTATGTGGCACACTATATAAACAAACAAACACTGTTGTCCATTGTACACATTGTAAGTTCTTCGTTTAGTGAAGACTTTACAATCAGTGACACAGAGGAAGAACAAGTGGAAGGCACTAGCATCCCATCTGATAATGAAGGGAGCAAAGAGGATTTTGTGGAGCAAGAGCCACGAAGGCCAGTGCCACGAAATACTGTTGCTGCTAAAGAGCCAGCTAAGAAGAGAACTCAGGCATTAGTGGTATCGGAAGAGCCAGAAGAAGAACCAAAACAAAAGAAGGCAAGAGGAAAAAACAAAGCCCCTGGTGTGGCTATTAGAGAAAAGAAGGTCGACAAGGCCTCAGAAAAAATGGCAGCAATAAACAGGGAAAAGCTTGTGCAAGGTGTGATATACTTGCAAGTAACATCAATGAAGCTGCCACCAAAGAACGAAAACGGTGAGAGACCTCTTCAAGTTCGAAAGATCTATGCAGATCATTTAAGGAACTTGAAGGACAGGATCAGGAGCAATCCGTATGCTCATGTAGCTCCTATACTTGTGCTAGTTGACAGGCAACAGTGCATTGACCCCGCTCAGTATGACAAGGAAAATGCGGATACCTACACGTATTATGTGTTAGGGGGGAATCACAGCTTTAAAGCAAGGAGGCAACTGTACAAGGAGAAGTTCAACGCGAGGTATCTGACGGTTCTTTGTGCAGTACATTGTGGCCTTACCGACGAAGAAGCTAAGATCGTTGCCAACACCCACAATGCGGACAACGAGTACAAATTGAAGATGAGCTTCGTGGACAAAATCAGGTTTATGCACAGAGAATTTCTTATATTTAAAGAAAAATATGGCGACCACCTAAAGAAGCCAGCATACTTCTTGGAGCTCAAAGAGGCGTGTGCCATAGAGTGTTGTCTAAAGTATGACGAGGACAACAAAAGGACCTCTCTTATTGCCCATGACAACTGGTTCCAGCTTGCTTTTAGAGAAGGAAAGGGTATGTCCGCATTTTAGTTCAAGTAGCTAGTCCCAGCATTCTATTCCAGAATACATTGTACTAACGCCACTTGTTACCATGTTTAGATATGGGATTTGCAAAACAATATGTTCGAGCGCGGAGACCTCAAAAGTAAGGGCAAAGTGACAGACAAGAAAAAAGGATCCGATGTTCCAATAAAAGAAATGACTATCACTGTCTGGAGAGAGCTTCAAGGACTGCAAAAGGTTGTGGACAAGGAATTTACTTTAGAAGAAATGTCGAAGGAGTTGCACAAGTAAGTCTTTTAGAAAGTTTAGTCTTTTGTGTCAACGCTCTGTACAGTCCGGAAACTTTAGCCTTACGAATCCGTCTGCAACGCTGAGAAACTGAAGCAAAGCCAAAGTGTATTCCGGAATACACTTTGGATTTTCTTGTTTGATGTGGTGTTGTTTTGTGATTGCTAAAGTTCTTATGTAGACGTGTCCCTGATGTAATTCTTGGTTTGGATGTTGCAGCCAGAAGAACGTCATTACATGTCAAACATGTTTGATGGAACAATTGAATGTGCAAACATGGGAACGGTGCAAGGAGCTTTATCCTATTGCTACATCTGACGAGAGAATTGTTCAGTACGCTCCAAATTTTGAAGGCTGGGTAAGCCTGCTTTGGGCGTTTAGGTAGCGTAGATTTGTAAATGTTCTAATTATTTTGTGGATTTGCAGAGTAAGAAGAAAAACAAGGACCTACCAGAAGGATTGCTCGGGAAGAAAGAACTTTGGCAGAGCGTCGGACTGTAGAGGTCGCAGAAACGGACTATGAAACGTTTACTTTATTCGACCAAAACAATCTCTACTCAATTGTACATGGGGACTGCACCAAGCTTGTAGCGAGTGTGAAGCCACAAGATTTCACGCTAATCATTCTTTGACATTCCCCACGGCTTCAAGATTAAAGGCGGTCGATAATGATGACATCCCTTTTTAAGCATGGATTTCAATGAATTCATAAAAGGCTTAATGAAGATCACTACTGACTAGACACCGCGGCTAGTGGTATTTCACTCCAAGATGCAAAGGCTGGTCTTGTCGAAGCCGACTTCAAAAATCACTTTGGATCTCGACCAAGCCGGTTCACGAGAACTTAAATGCATGCACGCCAGATACGGAATACACTACTTGTTATTTTCTTTTGTTGTTGACCATTGACCTTTCTCTTGAAGGTACAAAACGAAATTAAATTATCATGGTGGAGGCCCCAGGCTGTTAAGCAAAGTGGAATATCTGGCCACGTTGTTTTGGAGCTTCGATGGCAAGAGGACCATGGAGCATTTCAACATACGCCTCGACCGACTTCTCAAATGTTTTAGAGTTTCTGCATTGTTACGAAGAACGCAAGACCCGAAAGTGCCACAGGCAGAATTGTGAACCACTATCAGAAGCCCCAAAAACTCATCAACCATCTCACTGACATATTTTCTCGTCCAGGAGATTGGGTGCTTGATGCATTCTCTGGCTCTGGTACCACCATTGCATGTGCACTCAAGAAGGGCCGAAATTGTGTGGCTGTGGACATAGACAAGGAGGCTGTGAACTTCATTAAGATGAGATTGGCTGTCTTACCAAACCTTCCTGATGAGAATCAAGAGCTAGGCGCCAAATCCTCCTCTGATTATTCCAAGATGACATCATCAGAGATTCAGCCACCTCTCACGAGCTCTGTTGACGAAGAGGTTGTTTTTGTAGAGCTAAAAGAAGTTGCTCCAGTTGTTAATCCAGAAGACAAAGCTGCAGAAGAACGGGTTGATTCACCGGACAAGCAGCAGTCGACATCAAAAGAAGAGCCTGAGACAAGCAAGAAGGGTGATGACGAGTATATCTTGGACCTTTGAATTCAAAACTGATTAATAAATTATTGTTAGCATTACAACACCACTCAAATTTGATGTGTTACCAAAATATCCAAAATATATATATTTTTTCATCCCACAATTGATGGTTTTTTTTGTAATACTTTGATAGATTTACATTGCATTTCTAAAATTTGCCCTTTTCAAGTATGTTGTTTTACAAAAACAAGTTCTCCCCTGCATGAGGTGCCAAAATTAGGGTAAAAAAAAATTGAACTATTGAAGAATCTCAACCTCAGCCCAAAAAGATCACTTTCTGGATCATGTTGTGTTTTTTACAGGGAATCTTTGAAACGGGAGTTGTGCAACACTCCCGTTTCAAATGCAACTCTGTTCAAAGAGAGGTGGACCACTATGCGCTATTATCTGAGGACGAAATTCAATTTCACTTTCCAAGAGATGCATATTTTTTTTATTCCTTCACATTGTATATGTCCCTCACATTCCAACAAGATTTTCATCTATGTAGGCTGCAGATGCTGCTCACTATCCCAAAAAGAATTCTTATTGATTTCTAATACTGACTTTAAAGCTTTTATTAACATATAAAAAGTACACCTTTTCTACATACAATGTTCTTTGCAATTCTATGCATCCTCCTCCTTTCCATCACCTTTATCAAATGTGATCAACTATGCTGCTGCACAACTATACTAGGTTTAATTGAATGCAAGATCTTTGCTTGTTCCATTGATCATGATCGATGAAGTCTTTTAATGCATTTTTTATTGGGATTCACCTTTTATATTCTCACTACACATTCCAAAACATTTAAATTCGATATATCCTTGACCTTCATCATATGCCCATAATCCTTCCTTTTTTCTTTCCCACCCTCAACTCCAAGCCTGCCTTACCACTAGTTTTTTTTTTTCCCTCCTTTCCACCTTAGCTTCAACAGTTCTCTTCTCCGGACATCTTCACATTCAGAAGTTCGCATTGCATATGAGGCAGTCCTTAGATTTTATGTTCTATTGTTGTCGTGGTTTGCAAGATTGGGTTTCAATACCAAAAGGGCTTCTGCCGATTAAGGTCTGTGCATGATACTTAAGATCTATACATTGGGCAAACACCAAATCGTGAATGCTATTAGGACCGAAATCTAGAATCACGGGCACGGTTAATAAGAAAGGCCGTGAGGCAGGTTAGGCAATCTATGTTTGGGATAACTTTATGCATATGGTTGTGGAGTCTTCTTCAAGATTTTAAAAGAGGTGCAAAATATTTATTTCTGTAATTTTGATATGTATTCTGTGTCACAAAAATCGAGTTTCGATAAATATTTTGCATGCCATTCAGCAACAGAATAGAGATAACTAGGTTGAGGTTTTAGGCAATGCGAGAAACTTATACGATTCAAGCCCTTTACAGAGATGACGATAAGACTATTTGTAGCAGCAGCAACTAGTACTCTAAAGACTTTTATTTTTCAGTGACTCGCATATAACTATATTTTCAGTTACTCTTGCTTTAAGTTTTTCAAACAGTGTTTGAATTCAGTAAAAATTTCCTCCTCGGGAGAGTTAGGCCAATTTTGACAAAGTCATGGCCTGTATAACAGAGTCTCACTCTGTTCTTTTGTATTACTATGTATTGCATGTAATATAATACCACTGCCGTTTCTACAAAAAAAAAAATAAAAAAAAAATAAGACTATTTGTAAGTGTTTTTCCTTTGTAAATAATATAAGTGCAGACTCCTCCGTCTTAGTTCATTTATGTAGTTTAAGATTTTATAGGTGAACAATCTAGAGGAGGTATGCGAAAAGCTTAGATGTTCTTAAAACTCGAACCTGAGACGCACATTTTAAAATTTGTTTGAGATGTGCAACTCTCTACTTTAGGTTAAACTATACATTATGATATTGTGGTCAAGAAAATTGTTCAAACCAAGCTAGATGTTGAGTCAGAATTTCCAAGTGAGGCATTTCCTAGTTCTTCAAGAGAATGTGCTTGAAGTAGGTAGAAGTAAGAGCTATGCATCAAAGGGCAATAAGGTTTTGGATGCCTTGACAAGTTCTTAGATTGCATGAAGTACACCTTCCAACAAATTGAAGCTTTTGGAGAAGAGCATCATATCTCACATTCAATGCAACTAGTCTTTTTCTTAGACCACTATCGAATGCATTTGATTCTTTGTGCAACAGCTTCATGCAAGACAAAGTTATAGACTTTCAGCAAATACTTCTATTAAAAAGGAGATCATGATGAGGTAAGATGCAGGTAAAGATCATCATGCCACTCTCTTTGCAGTGGTGCATTCAAAGACTGAATCTACCATGAATGGGAATGAGCATGATGAGGAGGAAAGAAATATTGGCTAGTGGACTTAAATCCTTCTACTTCATGGATATTAGATGATGTAGTAGCATCCGATATGCTGATGCTGGCTTTTGATACTCCAACACCTTATTAATAGCCATTGAGCTAGGATATCTTGATGTGGTATTCATTCACCCATTTTCAGGTGTCCTCATGAGTTACTGGAAAGGATGGATAGAGCTCCTTGAACTTGATAGCATCCTCCCAGATCGCGTCTTCTTGCGGATATCTTGCCCATTGCACTAAATCTTTTTCAATGGTTCTGCCTCGCAGTATTTTAGTGTCAACTTGCAAAATCTTCTGAGGCCTTACTGAGAGAGTTTCTTCGACTGCCAACCAAATTATCCCGTGACAATACATGAGATGGATTGGCTAGATACTTACATAAATTGCTAATATGGAATATGTTATGCATCTTAACCTCAGCAGGCAATTCCAAACAATATGCAGCTTTCCCTGTACGCTGGATAATTTTGAAAGGCCCTGCGTACCTAGGTGCTAGCTTTCCAGCTTTCTTAAATCTCAAGGATTTAACTTGCCTAGGATTTATCTTACGAAATACCATATCATCTTTTTGGAACTCCAAGGGTCTCCTCCTCTTATTTGCATATTGTTTCTGTCTATTCTGTGCTGTAGCAATATTGTGTCTAATAATTCTGAGCTGTGTTCCAATATCTTCTACCATAATCTGGACCAAATCTGCTTTACATTGCGGATTACATCAGGTCAACGGATATCTGCATTCTTGTCCATATACTGCCTCAAATGTGCGCATTTTTATGGAATCCTGATACATGTTGTTGTAGGCAAACTCGACTAGATATAGATAGAACTCCCAAGAATGTGGATGTTCTGGCACATATATCCGAAGCATGTCTTCCACAATCTGATTAACTCTTTCTACTTGGCCATCCGTCTGAGGATGATATGCGGTGCTCATCTGCAACTGAGTCCCAACTCCTTGGAAGCCAAAACTGAGCAACAGGACATGTATCTCTGTGGACACAATGACCTTAGGCATTCCATGCAAACGAAATACATTCTTGATGAATATCTTTGCAATATCTGCTGCAGTGGCCCTAGTTCTGGTTGGCATAAAATGAGCTTGCTTAGTGAGACGATCCATTACAACATAAATGGAATCATATTTTGCTCGCATTATTAATAAAGTTTGACGACCTTCAAAAAAAAAAAAAAAAAAAAACCATAATAATTTCTATACAGACACTTTCTCATTTCGCATCTGGAATACCCAAAGGTTGCAATTCATCGGCAATCTTCTGGGAGAAGCTTTCACTTTCTGCATGGTAGGCATCTAGCTAAATAATTTAATATATTTCCTTTTTCTTGCCAGGCCAAAAGAACTGTTTACGAGGGTTTTCTGAATTCTAGGGTGACCTGACATTGGACTGTCTTGAGCTTTCTTTAGAATTTGCTGTTTAAGCTCTGCATTATCAAATATACATCGTCGATTCTGATAATACGATTTAGACCCTTCCAATCTATAGGGATCCTTGCTTTCACTTTGTTTAAGTGCTGCTATTATAGGTCGGTAATGAGGATCTTCCTGGATTAACTGACTTAAGTTGTTGTCCCACTAATTAATAGCAATACTAATTGCAGCACAATATGACCGTCGGGACAACGCGTCTGCGATTAGTTATCCTTGCCAGGCTGATACATTATAGTAAAATCATATTCTTGCAGCATCCATTTCTTTTGGCGAGTGTTCAGCTACGGCTGCGTTACAAAGTACTTAAGACTTTGATGATTTGTCTTAAGGAGAATTTTTTTAGTCAAGAGGTAATGTCTCCATAATTTCAAAGCATGAACAATTGCAAGCATCTCCAAATTGGATAATTCTGTTCAGTTGGACTGAGCTTTTTAGATTCATAAGCACACACATAGCCATCTTGCAGCAAAGCACCCTCAGTACGAGTGCCTGAAGCATCCGTTACTACACAAAATTCTCGCTCCATGCAAAGAATCTTTAGAATGGGTGCATGTGTTAAAGCATCCTTCAAAAATTGAAAGTTGCACTGACATACGTCAGATCATTGAAAAGCTAAATCCTTTTGAAGCAGGGAGCTGCCTTCTTGGAAAATTGCTTAACAAACTTCCAATACTACCTAGCTAAACCCAGAAATGCCGTGATTTTTTTTACAGATTGAGGTAAAGGCCATTCCTGTATGGCTTTCACATTTTCAGGATCTGGTTTAATTCCATTGCTAGAGACGACATGGCCCAAATAAATCAACTACTCTTAGGCAAAACTACATTTGGAAAGTTTACCGTAGAGCTTATGCTGTCTCAAGAGATTCAAAATCGCAAGCGAGTGCTCCACATGCTCTTCTAGCATTTTAGAGTAAATCAAAATGGCATTGAAGAACACAAGCACGAATTGATCAAGCTGAAGCCGGAAAACATCATTCATAAGCCTTATAAAAGTAGCTGGCACGTTGGTAAGCCCGAATGGCATTACTACAAATTCATACATATCTTGACGGAAAGCAGTTTTAGGAATTTGTCTTCCTTAATTCTGATTTGGTGGTGGCTGGAGCACAAATCAATCTTAGAAAAGAATTTGCTACCACTTATTTGATCAAACAGATCATCTACTCTGGACAAAGCATAACTATTCTTGATAGTAATCTGATTCCGCAACTTATAGTTAACACATAGGTGCAAATTGTCATCTTTTTTTTTTTACAAATAGGAGAGGAGCTCCAAATGGAGATGTGCTAGACCTAATAAATACTTGCTCCACCATTCTTCCAATTGCTTCTTTAATTCCACCATCTCCACAACATTAAAATGATAAGGAGGTCGTGAAGGTGGTGCAGATCCAGGGAACAATTCGATTTCATGGTTCACTTTACGAAAGGGAGGTAATTCTGTAAGCTTATCAGGAAACATATCTTTCAATTCCTCTAACACAGTCTGAATAGGCTGAGGAACGACCGTTTCTTGCACCTCCGCAGCTTTAATTAGCATTCCGGCATACATACCCCCCTCTCCCCTTGTGCAAATAGCACTTAGCCTGCTTACACGATAATATAGGAGGACCAGAAATCATAGGGCTACTACCCAATCTCTTAAATGAACCATCTGACAAAATGCAGAGGATAGCCCTCTCCTTACAATCTATATAGGCGCCTACAGCTCAAACACGACATTCCCAGAATTAAATCATATTTCCCCAGATCAAGTACTTCAAAATTAGCAAAAAGCATCACCTTGGCTTTGAAGCAGCTGCTCGGCATCGGCATTCCGCAGACGTGGTTCGGTCATTCTCACCCGTATCTATCCATTGGTGGGGCGGTCACCAAAGGAGTTACTCCATCCAGCCAGACATTCTTCGTCTGCTCCAGAGAAAGTGAAGGAATACTAATCCACAAAGTTTTTTTTTTTTTTTTTTTTTTTTGTAGTCAAGATATTTATATTTTATTAAATAATAAAACAGGGTACATGACCTTATTAAAGGCTCCACAATAGGCCAGATAAGCACAATTTAAACAATGGTCACCAAATAGGAAGAAGTATCACCCACATTCCTAAAAACCAGAGTCTAAAGCATGATATAAACCTTCCAACCTGAACAAAGATTGAACCAATGTGTGAACCGCAGCTGCAACCATTTGAAGCTCACCTCCATAAGATGCAAGCAATTGAGGGCAGATGAGGCAATTATCCTTCCACAAAGTTTAAATTCCAACTGAATTTGATATCTTAATCACACCATCTGCTAATTCTACCGATCTAGGATGTCATGCAGTCACATGCAAACCCAACTGATCAACCAATCTAGATGAAATGAAATTATGCGTACTATCACTATCAATCAGAAAATGAAGAGGTTGCGTTTGAATGCTACCTAGAAGATGGATAATGTCGGTGGCAAGATATTCTGGAGGATTTCCACCAATAGTATAAGCGCACATGTCTGGTTCCGCTTTCGATTCTTCCAGTGTAACGGCTTGGGCCCGTGCAGGCCTCTCCTCAGTATGAGCATTTCGTGGACCAACAACACTCTGCATACTCGCTGCTCCTCTATTCCAATTTCCTGGAGTCCCACCACTAGCCTGAGGCTGATTACCATGATTCCCATAAGTGGCATTTCTATCATACTCAGCAGTTCCAGCAATCTGCGGCACGGCATTATTCATGTTTCTCCATCTGCGAGGATAACATGCCACATTATGCCCAACCTCTTTGCAGAAAAAACATAATCCTTTCCGACGACATCGTTCTCATTCCTCCTGGCTCATCTGAGCTGGTGCATTTGTCTGCCTTGCAGGCATAGGACGTACATTTCCTTCAGGACCACCAGGAGCAACAAAACCCCTCTCTCTCTATGCTTATGAAGATTTTCCCTTGCAGGCTTCCAGTGTTTGGTTGCTTCTTCCCGACTCTGCTTAATCCCATCCTGGACTTGCTCTTTAAACTTAGAAACTCTTATAGCTTCTTCGAAGCTAGGATATGGCGCTCCCCTTACTAACAGAGTCAGCTCGGGCTTCAACCCACGAATAAACTTATTGGCTAATTGTGCCATAGTCATAGTAGGTCCATATGGCTGTAATGCCCTGAATTTATTGGCATATCCTTCCATGATATCCTCTTGGACAAGATTCTGGAATTTATTCATTTGCTCCAGTTAGGTAATGGAGTTTGAAAGCGTCCTTAAAAGTACTCCATGTAATTTGGCTCAAAACCAAAAGATTATCTTTCTTATACTCATCCCATCATATCTTAGCACGTCCAGTCAATATATCAGCAATAGTTGCCTTTAGCAGCTCTGGAGTTTTCTTTACTTCGAAATAGAACTCAATTCCCTTTATCTATGCATCAACATCCTCATCCGTGGTATCCTTATTACTGAAAGTCTCCCTTTTGAGCTACTTCAAAACCTTATTAACTTCATCAAGGTCATCCTCTTTCTTAGCAACTTGTTGTTGCATAGTGGCCAGCTATTGTTGCATTGCTCCCAAAATCTGTTCAGTTATTCTCGGAGGATTATTGCTACCTCCAGCTCCTGAACTGTCACCCTTATTTTCAGACATCTTGCTATTCATCTGGAAAGGACAATAACGGTTATTCCCACGCCAAACCATCCTCCTTTATAGTAGAATTACCTAATTCTTATCCCATGATTCCCACATCCCGAAGGTGTCAGAAACCTTCGCTCTGATACCAACTGAGATAGTCCCAGTCCTTTTGACATGAGCCTGTCGCCTGCATTACACAATTACATTTAAAACAAAATAGACCTAGCTATCATGTAATACTAAACATTCATGAACTGCAAAATCTCAACAGGTATTCATATTGATCACAAAGTGACAACAGCTCCTATGCCTAACGTCTGACCACAGCATGATATCCCACCACTATGGCCTCATTGCTTATAGAGCTTATATGCTAACAACATATCAAAGGATAACAAAAGATGTCTGTACAACGAAAATACACTAAGTTCATTCAGATCCTTCATCAGAAATGACTGATGAAGATCCAGTACAACCAGAACCCTCGGAAGGTTCATCTCCCGACTCTCCATCTAAGAGATGAACCCTCGGCTGTCTCTGCTCATAGTATATCTGTCGGAAGAGGTCGATCAGCATCTCGTAAATACGGTGCTTCGACACCAACTCTGGCTCATCCCAGGTTTCCCAAAACCACCACGTCACAAAGGAGTCTAAGTGTAACGTGATATTGGTCTCATCTAGACGTGCCATCTTTAATAGACATACAACAAGCAAGAGGGGTTAGTCCACCCAGACTAAGTGGAGAAAACTGGGGTAGGGAACCAACAACCATACTAATAATGAAATAGCCATCCATGTTCAATACACGACTACAGCAGCTTACCTCGCTCCATTTTCCTGCAAGACGTTAGACTATTAATCTCATACAGTCTCATGCTAAATGCATAACTACATGCCTAGGATCTATGATCCAATCCAACTTTTCCCCTTGGGTCGCGACCCCAAGGAGACATATTCCACTATACATACAGGCCTTAAAACAAGAGGGCTATCCCCTTGAACTCATCCGTCTAGGCCTCTGGCCATGGGTGGAGTTACACGGCCGCCCCATCCCTCCAAAGATGGGCCACTCAACTTAATGCAAGATGCCACATAATTATGAAGACTGCACATAATAGAATCCCACAAGATGGACCCAACCCATGGTTAAGAGTCTAACAAGAATATAAACCTTAAGCAAAATATGGGAGAATGTGGCATTCTATGATTAAGTCATGGATCTTTTAGCGTGTAAGCATGGATCTATGATTAATAAGTCATCAAGGCATGATTCCATAACTTAAATCATAGAGGCTTGCTAATGTATGGTTCCAAGACCTTAGGATAGAATATCTGTTAAAGTATGGGGATACAGGGACCTGGTATACCCTCAATGAAAACAGAGAAGGCACGATCAACAGGCCATCAAGGATGACCCAAACATCCTTCCGTTGTCTCTTCCGTTGCAAGGTCGTCTTCGTCTTATATAGTTTTGCTAATGCAGGAAGCCCCGACTAGCAATCTATCCTGTTGTCAGGGCATCCTGCCAGATCCCCATCCGGCATGCTGGAGGCCTGATTTGGCATGGTTACTTCTTAATTCAGGTCGTATGCTGTTGCCATATCGGAACCTAATTTAAAGGTGTTCACAAATTTTAATTAAAGGTTTATTGACTATTAACGTATTAAGAATGTTTATTTTAAATTTAATTTACTAACAACATGCCCCCAAGGCCACTAAGTTCGTTACACCTTGCAGATAATTCAAGTTTCCCAAAAAGGCTTATTAAGGTTGAAGCATACCATTGTGTTGGTAAGGACTAATGCTTCTTTTGAAGAATGGAGAAGGTAAGCATAGTGGATTCTTAGTCTGAAGCTTCTCAATTACTTGAACTGAACATACAAAGTCGATCGACCTTAGGCCTTAAGCCTTAAGCCTTCCTGTGCTGGAGAGAATCATTTGTACTTCTACAGAATGATCTATTGAAGCGGCCATGGAAGCAACATAGCAGGAGGGCCAACATTTGAGAGTCAAAACGTAAGTTAGATTAATATTGATCACTCTGAACAATCACATGCTCAGGGAGCTCCATCCAATGGAAGAGCACACAATTTTTGGCACCACCCACAATGGAGTGTGCAATATGGATCCCAAGGCCTTTGCTACTAGATTTGAGAAAAGAGGACACGAGGAGGTCAGGAGGCAAATCTACTAACTGAAACTAGCAAGGAACCTTAGCCTTTAGAGGCACGTCAACTGAAAATCTTGGGAAGTAGTCTTGACAGAAAACAGCAGTGCCACCAATTTATCCACATCTTTTGCATGGAGGAAGAAGCCTTTACCCACTTCATCTTCCATAAAAAAGGGGATGTATATAAGAGGAAAGAAGAAACTTGGCAAAGGACCCCCAACGCAATAAAAATTTCCCTAGTCTAGCCTATCTATCTTCTCGTTGATTTTCCCCATAATTTCGCCTAGATTTGGGTTGCTGCCCCCTCAATATCCATGAGCCATTATCAAAATTTGAAGTTTTATGTCTTTTATACCTTGGCATCTTTTTTGCTTCGAGCATGTGGGATAGTTGGACTCAAAGAATATTTTCTTTAAGTTCCTTGCAAAGACTTTTCCTTGACTGATCTTGAGCACTCTTCTAGCGTTCCAAAAAAAAAAAAAAAAAAAATCCTCATTCGAAAATCCTTAAACTCTACTCAATGTTTTAGCTTTGACTGCACATTGATTTTATTTTGACCCCACTTTGATTTAATTTGTGCCCTATCAAATCTATGACGAAAAGCATAAAATCACTATTTTTCTTCTTAATTGTGGTCTGAATACTTCCCATGTATCTGAGAGGCTATAATAAGGGCTTGTACTACCTTTTATTATTTTATCAATAATATAAAGACATCTTACCTCCTAGCAACTTTTTCTGAGCACTCTCAAAAAACAATCATCTCCACGAGATTGGGTTGATACTCAGGACTCACGTCAATAACTGAAAGACACTAACTTTGCCTTTATTTACAAACATTGTTGAGCCACATTTTCCTGGCCCACTAAACAAGCATGGATTTGGCCCTAGGGCAACCCAAAAATAATGTAGAGAAGCAATGCATAAATTGTCATTGTTAGATATCCTATGAATGTGATACAACAAAGAGATTCAAATGAAGGTTATAAAGAATATTTTACCTCTACTAAAGCTAAGCATTTTAACTATATTATTTGACGCGCATTCAAACATGCCACCACAGTCTAGATCCGCTATGTCGCATAACAAGTGGATCCATCTAAAGGACAACACTGCGACATAAAAGAAAATAAATGTGACATCTGCTAGGAATACGTGCCTTAACCCTTCCTCAAATGTAACGAGCCTCTATGGGCAAAGCACAAGTAGTAGGACAAAAAGTTTGACCTCTACCTCACATACAAACGCTTCCTCAAATGTGATAAGCCTTTATGGGCATGCGCTTCCTCAAATGTGATAAGCCCGGACAAAAAGTTTGACCCCTACCTCATATGCAAAGCTTTGCTCGAGTGCCTAAAGTTTGTTCCAAATACAGCCAAGGATTAGTGAATCCATTGGAGATTTATGACTTCAATGGGACAATTTTTATAAGTGCTTCATCACAAAGTGTATTAGAAGTTGGAATCCAATGTAGTGATAGGAGATCTTCAACATAACTAATCAATGAACCTATGATCTTCAACCAAGCTAGCTTATTGCCAAACAATGCAAGCTCTTTGCCAAATGCTTGGACTTCATTGAGATTAATAAAAAATGTAGACCCTTGCAACTTGCAAAGCAACCACAACTGCAATAACTCGAATTTTATACATACCTGCAACCAACCGATGAAGCAAATCAAAAACGTTTGTAAGCATCCAACCACAAGAAATTAGGCCAATGGAAATTAAACCAAGTGTGTCTAAACAAATGGAAAAAGAATCTAACGCTCAGGCAACAAACTCATATCAAGTTGGTGAGAGGCCATAATCTGCATAAACCCAATGTAAATTTTTGCCCAAAAAAAAACCACAACATACTGGCCCACTTGTGTGAATGATTTCGATTTTTCTTCAACCTAAATAGACAGAAGACATAGGTTGGTATTTACAGATAGGGCGCCAAATTCATCATTTACCGTTATCAAAGTTGAGCAAAATAGATGTGTGTAGGTATCAAAGGGTATCCTGTTCATCTTTGGACTTCTGCAACCAAAATAAGCTTCTAACATAAGCTCGTTATATACTTTTCTAGTCTAGCACAAATACAAAATCAGCCATGCATAAGAACTTTTCCTATCACTTATTGATGTGTGGCATTTCTGGGATACGCATATTGAAGCTCGTTATCCCCTACAACAAGCAGTTGTTTCCCGTTTCCAAGCTACAATTTGGTTTTGCAAAATTTCCAATTTTAGATATGTACTTTGATGTTACTTTCAAACCAAAACCATGTCATCCCAGTCTAATTTGGTACCAAATTCGGCAAATGGTAATTTGTAGAAAAGGATCACACATAATATATTAGAGGAGAAAAAAAGAAAATAAAAAATATTGCAAATCCATTTCACACTGTTCAAATGAAAATTTAAGCTTTTACAAGAGCAAACCTTGATTAGAGAAGTGACTCTTAACCTTTGCACTGATGGTATTCGTCTCTTCTATAAGGTTAAGAATCACACTATGTACTGCATCGATTTCTCTGTGTAATTTCTTTCAACAAAAAATCTTTGTTAAGACAGGTCTATATAAAGGTGACAATATTTCAATGCTTACAATAGAAAAATTAGCTTACTTGTGTATCAAGGGATGCTTCTAACATCTCAACTGAAGATTTAAGCGATTGTAGTTTAGACAATAACTTCCTGTATAGAATGAACTAAATTGGTCAATTAAATTGGATAGATCAAAAGCAAAACAAGCGTAATAAATGTAAAAGGTGACTTCCAAGCTGCCATGATTGTTAAAAAATATGGATTTAATCCGCTCGCTTGAACGTAAAATACTTCGAAGATAATAAAGCAAGTTCACCTAGTAAAACAAGTAATGCTTTTCAAATAGTAAAGCAAAGACTGATTGACTACATGCCTAATATGTCTGTACAAGAATAAGAGAATAAGATACTCACGAATCTCTTGGTATTTTTCCTACAATCTTTGGCCTCTTGGACCTTAACAAATACTTCCGGATTGCTCCTGTTTTCGCCTTTAAAGCACTGCGTTGATTCCTTAGGAGAATAAAGATGTCAAAATATGCAATTTGATGATGTGAAATAAGATGAATACCTGACGACATTTCCATCATTCTTTGGTATTATGATCTGTGGATTCGCGCTACCCAACCTAACTGGAATATCATCTTCACTCAGACTTGCTTTCCACTCTGGAAAGTCCTGAGTTTCAGGATCCAAATCGGTCACATTGATATTAGGATCTGGACTCCAGTCTTCTTCATTTGACTGGTACCCCTTTGAACTCTCCTCCATCGAAGTATCCCCACTTGAATAGTATTTATCATATCCAATTCTTGGAGCAATGGGACTTGGGCTAAATTCTTGAGTTGCAAATTCTAGAGAACCTAAATAAAAATCAGATTTCCCTTCTGCATTTTCAACCCTGTCGGAAACTGGTTCATCCCTGTCCACCATGGTGGCGCTAAACTAGAACCATTCACTCGTGAACTTAAAGCTGGGTTTAGCTACGACTAACCCTAATACAGTATCATTTTAATGAGAAATATGACACGTGTTTTAAAGAAAGGGCAAAAATCGCTGAAGCTAAATGGGAGCTCATTTCACTTGTTTTTTGGAACACCATAAGTTAGACTCTGATTCCGCTTTAGATGATTCTGATGCCATTGATAGGTCTTGACTCCTATCTATAAGTTTCACCAAGGGCACAGTTCTATTTACTCGATCACAAAAACGTTATTGTCGTTTGAGCCAAATGCTATGTTTCTGAGGGTACTTTTTAGAATATTTGCAAACTTCAAGGGTACATTTGGAATTTTCTCTAAAACAAATTGTAGGTTGCTTAATCTGACATGTGTTGTTTGTTGTTGGTTTGCTTGAGTGTTGTGTTGGTGGTCACAATCTTCTATTTCATGTAGCTTTTGCTAGCAATGACATAAGCTTGATATTTTTCAAGCAAGCACAAAACATAGCAGGAATGATGATCTTACATTTGAATACGCTATAAGTTTGACTCCTCGTTTTTTGGAGAAACCAACTCATTGTAGACAGATCGGTGTAAATCTTAGGCAAAGATCTGCATTCTTTTGTATGTACTATGTAGATGCCGGATAGAAGCATGGACATGGCTGGGGTGACAGCTTTAGCTTCCCTTCTAAAAACATCTTGACCCAACCGGCCATAGGCACTGGATTTAGCCTCAAGTTTTCTACTTTTTGAAACCAAGATGTAGACGTGCAAAAATGTTTTTTTGTTGTCAATTTTCTCTGCTCTCTTTCACCATATCCAAAATCCAATGCCTTCAAGAGCTGTGTCCCCATGCGTCCGTTTCAGCTCCGCCACGAAGAACATGCACAGCCTTTGTTTCAATTGATTGATTATCAGACAAACAAAAAAATCTAGTGTCGTCACTTAGTTAATTAGTTAGTCAAACACATACTCTAACATCAAGAAGATCGAGTTATGTAGGTTTTGGTAATAAAAGATGTAAATGATATACTTTTCCTCTCCACATCAATATAAAAAGCCAACCAAAAAAATACAACTTTAAGATTAGATGCCACTTCTAATGCCACCTCTAAAGCCGTTGATGGCATTGACATTTACATAGCAACCCAATATAAAAAGATTATTGCTAGAGCTCGATAACTTCGGGTAATCATTACTAGTTAATAACAAAGCAAGCTTTATTATATCGGAAGGAGAACCACACAATAACCAAGTACTATCTTTTAGCATACTTTAATACTGTGTCAATAGCCACATTTGATATTTTGCTTAGTCGTTGTGGATGAAGAGTTTGACAATCAATGGTGGAATCTAACGCCCATGGTCCAACTTTGTTTTTGCGTCTTAAACAATGTGTTTATCGATAAATTTGATATTGTCTATGTGATTTGACCATGCTATATTGTAGCCTGATGTCCCTAAATAGTACTGTTTTACTTGTTTTATACAAGCTTTAGAAGTCAATGCCTTTGCCCATTTGCTTTCCATTGCCTTGAAGTAACTTGGCCCCTGACATTTATGGATATTCTGATACACTTTGAAGCTTTTGATGGAGAAAGGAGAGGTCAAGTAGCTCTTCAAAGTTTTCTGCAAATTTGAGAATGTCTGAAGAAAAGGAGAATGGATCAAGTATTCGAAAAGATTGAGTGTTTAATAAAGTAGAGGAACACACTTTTCCCGTGCAATGGCAGATAAAACAAGATGTATGACAGGATTCTCAAAATCACCAATATTCAACTGGAACTGTTGTAAGAACCTATCCCTGAGGGCATCATTATTTCTACCATCAAATATTTTGCTTGCATGTTGCCTCATAAGGTAGCATTCCAATGTATGAGAGGCAGAAACAACAAAGCGTTTAGGTAAGAGGGCAGTCACTGTGATCCTCAGCTAGCATCCTTCTACAAGAATCTTGAAGACGTGAAAGCTTGAAAACTTGAACATTTCTACCTGCTATTGTCTACATACACCAAACCCACTTTGCAAATTGTTGTGTTGCATTTTTTCTTTATCTAGCACCTGAAACCTCATCTTTCCATATGCATTAGATTCTAGCTTATGTAAACAGGATTCTGATAGGAAGAACGAGGAATAAAAACAGACCCAAACATATACCCCATCCTATCTTTTTTATAGGATAGATAGATAGGTTTTTTAACATCCCGGAGACTAAATTGGCCATAGGACCCAAACAACAAAAGGGGCATGAAACCCAAAAGTACAGAAAGATAATGTTAATGCTAATAGTAAATTTATGCTATTTGAATTATCTAGACATAGCCAATCTATTGGAAGGCTATTGATCTAGAATGATTGCTCTACCCCCTCTATACATCACCCATTTATTTTGAAGGCGGGCTGCTCTCACCTTGTAGAGCTCCTCCTGACGGTCAAATAATTGAAGAGGGGAGAGGTCCTCCTGTACTGAGAAACTAGTACACCTGAGACAACTCCCACCCGAGTAGCAAAGACAACTCTAGCAACCTTCACTTGCATGACATCAGTGAAGAAATGCAAAGCCTCATCCACATCTGAAAGGCCATCAGTCTCAACCTCTGTAATCCCTATATTACGCAAGTAGATACTAAGACAGCGGAGTAGCATTTGATACATGTGGTGTCTGTGTCAACTCAAAATGGACGAATGTTGTTCTCTTGAAATTTCCTTTGCAAGCACTGGAAATTGACGGCTAAATTTTCCTCAAATTCTCGTCACCTGTGGTATTGAAAACCTCATTTATCTGCCTCTAAAACTTTGGAAAGGAAGAGTACAGCATGACAAACAAGATTGTGTATTAAACGGGAGCAAATCATCGAAACGAGAGCAAAAGGAATATTCTTAAAGATTCCCTTTTTTTACCAAAAAGGGGGTAAAACGAGGTAAAAAAAAAAAGGATGCATGGAATTCTATTTTGAACCCCCCTAAACGACTAGTTTTTTTGTGCAACGAAAGAATTGACTTTTTTAAAGTGACACTTTTCTTAGCAAATAGAATGTTCTTGAAGTATGTTTTAAGAGAGAAACTCTAATTTCAGAGGATAAAATATTTAACAAAAAATGAAGTGAAGTCTGTAACTGAAACTGTAGTATTCTCAAAATTTGAAGATAAAATCTTCATATTCACATGCAAAATTTACAGTTCTTTTCTAAGACTCAGTTATGTACAAAAGTGTGAGGAGTGATGAAGGAGGGATCCAGGACGTCATCATATTCATTTATGCCTTCCTCATCACCTTCACTTTTTTCACTGTCACTCGAGGAAGTGTTTGAGTTGTCTTCCTCATCACTATCAACAGACGGTGAAGCATTGCCACCACCACTCCCTTCTTCATCCTCTTCCTCGTAATTACAAGCCTTTTTAAGTAAATTGATAGTCCTCTGGCGTAGACGATTGTCAGATTTCAATTTAAAATCATAGCACAATATAGTCATTAATCTTGAAAGCTGTCTATGTGCGCATAGTATGAGATCGGAGTTTGTAAACTCTGTCTATACGTGCGTGCTTCGCATGGCTCCTACATTCTGGAAGCTTGTCCATATGCCCATAGCAAGGCTCCTAAATCCTAGAAGCTTGTCTTTGCTTGCACATCGTCCTTACTGTTCTTTTGAGGTATTGACTAATGTCCTTGACTATAGATCAAATAACTCAGGAATTACAAGTTCACAGAGAGGTTCAAGCCCTGGAAAGAAAGAAACTAGCAAAACATAGAAGAAATCTTTGGAGATGCCACTCGAATATATGTCTGTGATGGTAGACGGCATGGACCAAAAAAAGATATCACTACCCCATTTTGTAAATGTTCCAAAAGATTTAGATGAATCTGATTATTTGAGGTTGCATCTAGTTGGCGCCATGATCTTTCATGGAGTTGTACAGTGCAGAGTATTTTTTATGTATCCAAATATACACGGTGATGCTAACCTCATGATGACAATACTAAATAAGATTCTACTGGCAAAGGAGAAGCTGCCTCCAGTATCGTCTCTAATTGCTCGTAATTTAGACATTGTTAAATTTGTTGATGCAACCCAATGAGCAGCATTTGGTTCTTAAAAGTCTTCTCATTTTGTGCTCTTCATAAGGTTTCTTCTTCTTACAGAGGAGCATGCTCTCAAACCAAAATCCACCTTGAATTTCTTGGTGGACTGGCTAGAGAATGTGTAACCTCGTTGCACCTCGTTGGTGTCTTCATCTTCTGAATAGAGTTCTACTCTAGGGGTGACCTCCTCTATCCTTAGTGGTGTGTTTGTAGAGGAGAACAAACCACGTGAAGCTGTACCCGGATAAGGCGGAGGTACAGTGTTGAATGAAGGAGATGGGCCACCATATGCTGTGCCAGCAAATGTTGTTGCAGCTTCTTCACAAGGAGTTCGTTCAAACATGTCTCTTAGAGCTGACTGAAATTCTGCAAACCCATGTGTCACCACGTTTGTGTGAAGAGGAGTAGATGCTGCAAGGTCATCTTCATTTGTAGTGAAGTCTTGGTGGGAGAAGCGATGGAGAATCTCGCAGTCTTCGGAGCATGTTGTATTCCTCGTTTGTGTAAGTGAAGAAGGAGAAACTACAAATGGCTGAGGTAGTCTGTTCCGAAAAATTTGCTGAGGTCGAGCCTCTGTAGTGTTGGGGGATGGTACAAAAGGTGTTGGAAGATTGCTACGTGTAACAGGTGAGACTGTGAAAGGAGGTGGCAGCCGGTTTACTACTGGACTTGGAGAGGGTTGGAAAGGTGGTGGCAGTCTACTAGTTACTGGACTCGGAGTGTCTTCGAGAAGCAACAAAGACCTTGTCGAGGTAGGAGCTGAAGAAGAAGCATCTGCTTCATGTTTTCCATCTGAAGTAGAGGTACTTAGGGAAACAAATGGTGGTGGAAGTTTGTTCACGAAGCGGTTAACCATCTTAAAGAACTGCAAAAAATTATGGACTTGTTAGTAACTCACAAGGTGGTTGGACTAATCATATTCGAGAATGCAAATGCTATTCCGGAATACTGTTTGGTGTACATCATTTGCCGTCGCATTAACTCTCTCAAAGAACTTTTCCCAAATCCCCAGGAAACTTACTACCTGCATTGGCTTAACAGATACTCCGCCAGTGTATGACAGATCAACTTTTTCCAACCATTTAGGAGCCTTATCCTTTTTAGTTATCAGTTTCCGTAGTCATCAAAGGCTCTGTGTTGGCAGTCACTGGCGGCGGATTTTCAGGTGGTGGTGGTGGATGAGCAGGTGGAGGGTCTCTGGGTAATGATGGTGGCTGAACGTTACTGGGTAAGAAACCATAGAGTAGAGCAATCTGCTCCAGTTTGTACTGATAATCTTCTGGAGATGTAGGCTGTGGCAGAGCTATCTAGGTAGCAATAAAATCAGCAGTTCTTAACGCCTGCTGGTATTGTTCTTCAGAGATACTGTAACGGTATGCCATCGTCACAGGTTCAAGAGCGGGCAGGCTCTGATACCAAATTGATACCAAGAAGGGATCTCACTGCTTATTAACACTAATCTATTTCAAAATATTCACTTCAATCTCTGGAAGGTTTTAGTTCCACCCAACGGGGCTCAAGCTTTCCAAGCAAGAAGTCGTTATCTTGCTCCCACAATCACAAACAGGAAATCAAACACAGAAGTCTAGCTAGTTCAGCTATGGCTACAGCAAATCCGATGATCTCTCAGAGCACTCAGCCGGATTCTGAATTAGAATAAGAAGAACAGTTGTATTTAAAGGCAAAAATGGTCTATTTCCGGATTGCCCTTTTCAGAACCCCAAATGTCTTTCAAAAGGTAAAAGATCCTAAATATCTGAGATTCGGCCGAGAATATCTGTGATTAAACCTGTGGCAGAGCCGGATCGACCCTTTTCTCTTGAATCCGGAAGTTTTCTAAAGCTCTGATACGTTTACGGCAGTTTCGGCTGAAGGGTCCGCGACCCGTTATCAGCCACGCCAATTTATCATTTAAATTAAACCATTGAATCATAACTATAAAGCATTAACCTACCTATCTAAACCCAAATGTCGTTCCACAAGAAATAAACTACCCTTAACCATTATTTCTAGCCTTTGAGATATTATCTCCCGTTGCATTGTGCCTGAGCCATTCCCCCAAGCCGGCATTAAGTCGTAACAGCTTGCAATGAACATAATTGAAGGCCCCACTTTATTCTAGGACAAAGCTGATCTAGACCAGTGGTTTAAGATATGTTTGGATATGCCTGATCTAATACTTTCAGTTTCCTTATTTTTTGCATGCTTGGCAATCAGACAACTGTCGTGACAAAAGGGCAGAAGGTATGAACTACAACAAAAAGATTCTATATTCCATATATGAGTAGAACATGATTGTAGAGTTGGTCATCCAAAGTCATCAAGTTATACGAACCATATTTTGATTTTAGTATCCAAACCACCTTTAGACTTCAACAAGAGGTAGTCAAGTGAACATTGTATAGATAACTTTATGGTCTCTCAAGAAAATATGGATTCTTGCACTGCAACTCGCATGAAACCAACAACATCCCGATGATAGGCTTTTCATTCATCTCATCAGTTTTTCTACAATGGTATAGGGTGGGTAGCTGCACATCGCAGGCTACCCAAAAAATGAAAAACATAGGGAATACCCAGTTATAACACCTGGACCCCAAATAAAATTGTGTGCTACAGATGTTGGCTAGTGTACCTGCCGAGAGCTTATCGCCGGGATTAAAAAACCCCGCCCTTTCGGGTTTTCGAGGAAAAACCCTAGCGATAAAATCTCGGCAAGGGGCTTGGACAACGCAGGGCTGCTAAACGTTCCCACAAAAAAAACCCACGCTCCACAGAGAATATCGAAGTCGCGCAACACCCCTGGACCTGCACATCACCAACAGAAAAACCAATAGCGAAAAAACCTCGAAAAGCGAGGGGGCTGGTCCGCCGCGCCACACCATTTGAAAACAACATTTACACCTCGAAAAAGCGAGGGGCTGGTCACGCGTGCCACGCGACAGAAAACAACATTTACACCTCGAAAAAAGCGAGGGGCTGGTCACGCGTGCCACGCGACAATTATAACAAATATGAACATATAAATAACAATTTTAAGGGGGGAAGGGTGGGAGCCATGGATACTGCTGAGAGATGAGAAAGCGCCGATGAAACGTCAAATCGATGAAGAACTCTGCAATAAATAGCGATCCCCCAACCTGATGAACGGCTTAAAAATGCATGCGATGCATGCATGCGACGCATGCATGCTCGTCTTGTGCAAGAATGTCGATCCGCTACGCGAATTGATGACATTCTTGCACTGCGACTCGCATGAAACCAACAACATTCCGATACTAGAGAACTTCAAATACTAGATCCGAGGAGAAAAGTTGAAGATTGTCCTATGCCGGACAAAAGGGCAAAGATAGAAGAGGTTAGAAAGGATATGAATGGTCAAGAAATAGTAGTTCATGCAAGAAGAAGCCCCTCCTCCGCATGAGATCAAAGAATAGAAGCCATGGATACTGCTGAGAGATGAGAAAGCGCCGATGAAACGTCGATGAAGAACTCTGCAATAAATAGCGATCCCCCAACCTGATGAACGGCCTAAGATGCATGCGATGCATGCATGCATCTCGCATGCGACGCATGCAATGCATGCATGCTCGTCTTGTGCAAGAATATCGATCCGCTACGCGAATCGATGACAATTATGGAGGGCAGGAGGTTAATACGAATGCCATTACAGGTCAGCAGGATGTTGCTACGGTCCAATCCACACGTATTCTTATATGGCCAAGGGTTATCACATACTTTGTCACAAGCTTGGGCGAAGATAATTAGATTGTGTGCGAGTGATATGAATGGATTGTTCTCCGAAGGGGTCATGTTATATAGAATGAAACTGACATCTATAGCTGGGGACAAGGCCCGGATTGGAATAGTCAAGTTGTATTTGGATGCACTTCATTATCATTTTCAAAATAAA
This sequence comes from Isoetes taiwanensis, assembly GCA_021234155.1. Classification (NCBI taxonomy): domain Eukaryota; kingdom Viridiplantae; phylum Streptophyta; class Lycopodiopsida; order Isoetales; family Isoetaceae; genus Isoetes; species Isoetes taiwanensis. The sequence continues at coordinate 1,178,288 of JAJEKV010000029.1, read as the reverse complement.
AAGAGAGATAAAAAGATTTAGGACAAACATTTGATGCCTACAGATGACAAGGTAGATAGCAGCGAAGCCAACCTAGAGGACAACCTAGAAATCAAAGGCGTGGACATCGAGGTAGCAGCGCAAGTAATTGAGTGACTTTGAATGAACCGACTGGCTAGCCAAAAAACTCAATTGGATGTGATGCCCTCGTGCGAACATATACTGATAGCATTTATTGTTTCAAGACTCTTGGTTTGGAGCCCCTTCCTTTATCATCTTTAGAGTCACGCTCTCATCCATCTGAAGACATATTGCCTTTCCCGTCCCCACCACAAAAAGATTCAGGTGCACAGCAAGATTCAGTTGCAAATCAAGATCAACTGCACAACAAATTCCAGCTCCACAACAAACTAGGAAAAGCATCAAAATCCCTTCTCTGGATCTCAAACATAAAATCTGGTCGGAGCCACACTCAAACTGAGATCCAGAGGCGCCTACAAAACTTGTAATATTCGATCTCAATGGAGTTCTAGCACTATGATAGTGATGTTTCTCAGCTCGACACCTCTCAGACACCAATAAAAACACAAATGAAGCTGGTGTACTCTTGGCCCCAAGTGAAAGCTATTATTGAACGGTGGCTTTAGCACAAATTTAAAGTGGCCATCTAGTCATCGATGGCAAAGAGGAGTACTATAAATGTGCTTATCGTGCTAAGGCTGATGTTATTTAAGTTTAAATTTGTATGGGGCAATGAAAGTGTCACTACTTGAAGGATCTCAATCCGGCCATCACAAGAGGTAAATCTAATATAGTGGAGCGGTTTGAAAGAGTATATGAGGTGTAAAAGGAATTCATGGAGCACAACACTATTTTTTTCTTTTTTTTTGGGAGAATGAGATACTTTTTTCATAATCATAGAAAGAAAAGTACATATAGGTCAAGGACATGATTCTAGATAGAATCAAAATGCAAGACCTATGCAAGTTTATAATAAGATAGGTCTTAATATCATAACAATAGAAGTATTATCATTTTCCAATAGGAAAATAATAACCAAATAGATTAGGGCAAAACTCCAAAACTTTTCTTGAGAATGTAGCAAACAAAATTTAGGGTAGAACACCATAAAATATCCTTTGTAGCTTCTATATCTCAAAATTAGTATAAAATTTCACTGAAACAAGAGGGTGTTCAGCCATAGAAATGTTGCAACATATCTTCACTTGTAGTTGTCTTCACAGATAACTATGTAGACATAGATGAGCCAAAATACCTGTAAAAGAAAAAAGAAAATGAAGATGGTCAGTTAGAATTTGTAGGAATTCGGTATGGGAAATGGTCTATGAATGAAGTTTATTGCATGATATTCGTGTATTTTTCCCAGTCCAAAGCCTCCAGCAAGTCAGTTACAGAGGAAATAGCCATAACCAGCATCAAAGTTCCAAATGCATCTGCCTTTCCATGACGATAATAATTCTCTAATACCACAAAAATGGTTAGTCGTATATGGCTTTCTTATAATCTTTCTTATCAAAATGGGACGATGTTGTTGGGAACCGTGCTTGGAACGCCACATGTGCAGATGCATGCGGCGTTCCCTCTCTGCTTGCAAGACGCTGATTGGCAGCATTGATTGCAATTTGTTGGAATGGCCGAACTCTTTCAATGCTCCCATATTCAATTCTCCCTGCCTCAAGTTTTTCCTCTACTCTCCACAAATTTGGCGTTTCAAAATTCTTAAGCTGGGTCATGTGCGGTATAGTGTATTTTGCTTTCAGTGAGTCTTCTAAATGATGGTAGAATCATGGAAGAATGTAAATGCATACAAATTAAGACTAATGCCAATGGTTGTTTTACAGAATCAATGCTTCTGGACGACAACATAAAACTTTAAGACGACAACAAGTTCTTCTTTGGGTGCCATTGACAGCTATGGAGCTAGCAGAATATCTTTGGGGTGAGTAATTGAAATGGTAGTACTTGAAACTGAGATAGGCAGGTGGGCAGATAGATAGCTAGATAGGTAGGTGGGTGGGTAGATAATAGATAGATAGTTAGCATACTTACTTGGTAAAACTAATGCGAATCATTGTTTTTCAGGATTAAAGCTTCTGGATGTCTTCCTTCATCGAGATTCAAAGAACTCTTTTATTTTCTAGGTATTTTGGTTTTCAGCAGGTTCTTCTTTGGGTGCTAGAATATCTTTAGGTAAGCATTCCTATTGTTTCTTTTGTTTGTGGAAATAACATGCAAGATTTTAGTAGCATCCTAAACAGATTGTGCAAGTTATGAGTTCATGATCATTTTTAGATGTTCAAACCTGATCTTGACTGCCATTGATATATTGCGATCAGGAGAAAGAAATTTTTCCCTTTTACCCAACACTCCCAATCGAGTGATGACATGTGGACCCATCATTTTAATGGTCCATGCACTTTATGTGCCCACATTAGCCATTTTGGTTGCTTATTTCATACAACACTCTAATATTTGACCAAATGTACATGTAGTAAATGCATATTTGAACATACGTCAAAATAATGAAATCATGTATTCCACTCTCAATCTCTATTATGCACTAGCCCTCTAATGCCAACCAGCAAGCCAAAACTGTCATTTGCTGGCACCTTAGGTGATGTTCGACGATTGATTGAGGAAGATGATATACTCTTCTAGAGGCAATCAACGGATTATACAAAAAACAGTACGGGAGATTTATTTCTAGAACTAGGAACCATTTGCAATGTGAAAATAGTAAATGGTACTGCCAACTTTCCAGATTCAGGTAAATACACTATCTACTAGCGAACAACCATAAATCCGTATGTAATTTCTATGTGATGGATAAGCTGCCAGAATCAGATCATGCACCACTATGCTTTGAATTAGCTGGATATCTCTCTACCAAGCGAGATCAAGCAAGTTTTACACCTAGGTTGAGGCTGGATTATAGGAAAAGCAACCAATATGCAAGTTATCTGGAAGAGCTAGTTTCTGGCGTTACTTGGGTGGGAGATACTGAAGCAGACACACCAAAATTCTCGGCATTATTATATGCAGCAGCCAAAGAGGTATTTGGGTGCGCCAAAAAGAGAAGAATAGGTAGCAATGGATGGTGGGGCACAGAATGCAGCATAGCAAGAGCAAAACTGCCAGCAGGATGCTTATGCAAACTGAAATGGTGCAGGACACTCATAAGAAAGAAGAAGAGAGCATACCTTAAAAAAAGACAAGAGGACTTGCAGGAATGGTTTTGTGTTCATACCAAGACCTTCTGGAAACAAATGCCATCGGTGCCAAAGAAAGCAGATCTGGATTTAACGGGGTTGCTCGATATGGTCAAGGGACTCTATTCACACAATTCTGACGGTATGCAAGTAGAAGAAGTCATCGAGAATTTGTTTACAAGATTTGATGTCAAGGCCACACTCAAAAACATGCAAAATAGGAAGGCTGCTGATTTACAGGGTCTTAGCATAGAATTATTGAAATGGTGTGGGGAATAGAACATAGAAGTTGTAATAAATCTAATGAAACAAGCTGTTAGGTAAGGTCTGCCTCATACTTGGAAGACAAACATAGTTTTTCCCATTCATAAATCCGGTGATAAAAGCAATGTAAGGAATTATCGGACCATTTTGATTGGCAGTGTTCAAAACTATTGGGCAGCTTGCTAGAAAAGAAGCTCATCTTCTGGACTGATGAGACTGGGAAGAGGGCCAAATGCCATGCAGGTTTCAGAAAACGTCATTGTACCCTTGACCATGCTCTTAGCCTGCGGGTCTTGATTGAAAACTCAAAAAGACTAAGGCATGCCCTATATCTAGCATTTATAGATTTTACAAAAGCCTTCGACACAGTTCCTCGGAGAGATCTGGGAATGAGAATGGAGCAGATCGGAGTACCCAAGCAAATCCGATGAGCTATTTCTCAACTATACTCTGAAGTAATTGTCAAGTTATCAGTCAATCTTGATGAGAAAATCAAAAGTACTATAGGTGTCTGCCAGGAGTGCTTGTTCTCTCCAACCCTGTTTAGTTTGTACATAGATGAGCTTGAGGAATGGCTGACACACAAAAGTTTTAACAGGTTCTATGCTGGGTAATTTCCTTGTGCAACTCCTCCTTTATGCTGATAACTTGGCCACTTTCTGTGAAGTAAGGCATATGCAGGTTAATTTGGCGAAATCCAAAGTCATGATAGTGGGAACTGTAAACTGGCCAACTTTCACATACAAGAATGACATCCTAGAGATAGTAGACAGTTACAAATATTTGGGATTGGAATTTTTAGCCAAATACAATTGGAAAGACTGTGTCAAGAAGCGGATTCAGGGAGGCAAGGCAACCATATATAGCATGCTATCCAGATGTCATAATGCTTTTCTTACAGATTGGGGTCTCAAAAAGATTTTGTTTATGACATTAGTACAGACCGTGATCCTTTATGGCTCACCTGTTTGGGGTCCTTTGTGGCATCTCATTGCATCAGCGGTCCCAAGTGAAGGGGTGCTGAATTTTTTTTCTTCGTGAGGAATTGGGGATCAGATCTCAAATTCCATATGCAATATTGTTGGCTGAAGCTGGCATGCTTCCTCTGGAAGTGGAGGCTTTGTATCAAACTCTGAATTTTATGACCAGAATCCATAAACAACCAGATGGACGCTTATCAAAAATTGCTTTATCTCAATCAATGACAGCAGGATGGTACCGGGATGTGAATCTGTGGGCGGAGAAACGGGGGATATACCTGAGTCAGTTACCGGATTCAGATCTTGGTGCTCGAGATCTAGTGTAGATGAAAGTTGTCGAGAAGCTATGGGCGGAGCCAGGTTCATGTAGGATCACATACAACTCAGAAGTTAATCCTCTATTGGTGTACTCCGAGCAAGATTACCTGAAAGCTCGAATCCCCCGACATCTGAAGCAATGCATAGCAAGGTATAGAACGAGTTCTCACCGATTGCATGTGGAAACAGGCAGGTGATCAAAGACTCCAAGGGCTTGTGACTTGAACATGGTAGAAGACGAAGATCATGCTTTCTTGTGCTGCCCAATTTATGCAGAGATTCGGGATAATTTCTGTGACAGAGGTGGATTTTTCCTCTCTATTGAAAAGGAACCCCATGATACTTGGTCTGTATTTTAAAACTATAGAAGCACGTCGCTCTCTATTACTAAAACTATGAAACATGTAAATGTCTGTTGTTCGCTCCATGACCTTCAAGGTCCAAAGTGGGCGTGATTAATGCATCGCCATCGCCATCGCTATCGCGCATCGCGCATCGCCTCTCGCTGCTCCCGCTGCTCCTCGCTATCGCCGCATCAAGCATCATCGCTATCAAGTATCGCTATCTTTCTATCAAGCATCGCTATCGCTATCGCTATCGCTATCAAGCACGCTTGTAAATGTCTGTTGTTCGCTCCATGACCTTCAAGGTCCAAAGTGGGCGTGACTACTACTACTACCACCACTACCACTACCACTACCACTACCACTACCACTACCACTACCACTACCACTACCACTACCACTACCACTACCACTACCACTACCACTACCACTACTACTAGGTTTTATCTTATGCCCTGCGATCTTCATAACATTGATATCAGAGCACATGTTCAATTCCCGTTTGGGGCAACTGCAGGGTAGTTGGTGGAAATGTCTATTTTCTCTCGTGGTTTGCAGCGGCCACATGCTCGAGGACAAGCATCCTATAGGAGGTGGAGGAATGTTATGAACATAGCAGGGCATGGCATAAAACCTTAGAGAGGTTAGGGCCTAATAAGGATCCACCCTTTTGGCTTGCTGGTGGGCACTAGAGGGCTAGTGTGTAACAATCTTAGAGCACAAAGGCTCAAAGGCTAAAGCAAGTAATATTCAAGAATATTTTTTAAAGTAAGCATTATATCTTGTTGCAAGAAATGGGATAGGGCACACAACTTATGGGAGTGACGACTAGATCACAAAAGATCTACAAATATATAACATACCTCACAACTGCCATGAAGTTAAATTTCGTATTTATCAACCTCAAGCTCCACTAACGCTGAACGGTGTTCTTTTGAGCTGCTCTTGCTTAGGCATGTACTTAGTCTGCTATCTTTTCATAAGCATCCCATTTATGCTTATGATTAAAATACCTCCTTTCTCCAGCTTCAATTGGTTATTTTCTCAAAATGTAGCTCTATTCTCACCTTTGTAACACTTCTAGCAAGGTTATATTATGGTAGTCTGTCTAAGAAAAGCATGCTGGCATTTTGGCAAAGAAAAACCAATGAGATGCCAAGGCCGATCCCAAAGCATCCCGTCGGGGGCATTTTACAAAATGATTTCGACGTATAGAATCCTCGTTGATGGTGTCTTGATAAGTTTTCTCATAACTTTTATAATTTTCCTATCCATGGATGCTAAAATAAATAGATGTAATGGTTAACATTAAAAAATGTATTTATAATACTGCTTAACAAGTAATTTTTTTTAATGGTTAGATTAATTCTAGTGATATATAAGGTCACTATTAAGAGGAGGATAACCCTCCCCTCGAGTGGATTATGGTAAATAACCCCTGAGGCCGGCAGGCTGAGAGGGTTATTGCCATGATCCACGAGAGGCAGTTCGAGCAGGTTCTCCATGGCCAATTTAAGTTGGGCTATCTGTGAATGAATGAAGATGGATTGAACTGCCTCAATTCGTCAATGAAAGCATCTGTGACAACCTCTTAGAAGAAAACATCTTCATAGTTACAAGTAAGATCCCGTTTGCCTTCCAATATTCACCAATACTTCTGATAGGCTCCATTGAAGAAGGCAGCTTTGGAGCCATAGCTGAGCTTTGCAACCGTATTTGCCATAACCATGATTGCCATAGTTGAGCTCTGCAACAAATTCAGGTTGAGAAATACAAATGGCTTGTGTGTACCTGCCTGAATTTAAATTTGTAAGAAGCAACTGCGGCTTCTCCAACAACTGCCTAGTCCATAGATTATTTTGTCGAAGCAGCCATGTCGAAACAGAATTATGCCGCTATGATGAAGCAGAGCTATGCCGAGAAGCGCCAGAAAAGTCATGCTGGAGGAGTCATGTCGAAGCATAGCTATGCGCCAAAGGTGTGTTAGAAATTCCAGTAACACACCTTGGGCATGCCAAAGGTGTGTCATGCAAAGGTGCTATTCTCTAAAAAGGAATATCCGTGGGATCATTCCAGTAATCATTGGAATATTTTATTAAAAAAAAAATTGGGAGGTTTGTAAAATAACTGATCCAACCGACGGTTGGATATTTAAACTGGGGTTTGAGGGGGTTTAAGGAAAATATCTACCTGCGTAACCTAGCATTATTCCCAGAAATCATGGCCATCCCCGAAATCATGCCTGCTCGCTTAAATTTTGCTTGGTTTCTGCCCATCCGTGAAATTGAAATTGTGCCCATCTCTTTTTTTTTGGTCAGACCTTGCTTGTTTCTTCAGCCTAATTCGATTCTAGAGCTTGCTTGGTTTCTTCAGCCTAATGGAATTCTAGATCAAGGATAATGGTTAGGGAACGGAATGCTGCCCAATTCTATGAAAGTATTAAGTCTGCAGCAAAAGCATCTACTGCTTTCCCAGTCTTCATTTTTCCATCTGCAGCAGATGCAGATTCTCTATGTGCCGTTAAAATTGCGACACAAGTTCTGGCCTCTGATGGAATCAGGTATTCTATTTATCCTCTTACAAACTTTCGTGACATTGAGGATTCAGAGCTATTGGTAGAGCAGCATCAAACTTTAGTGTTGTTGCTTCTAAATTGGGGCGCGGCTCTTGACCTAAGACGTCTACTCAAGGTTGGAGCTATTTCAATTTTTGTTATTGATAGTCATAGACCTATACATCTTAACAATTTGAGTGACAATAACACACAAGTTGTGGTATTGTACACCAAAGAAGATGAGGCTGAAGCAGATCTGGTGTATAATTTTGATGTGGCGAGTCTTGCAATCTTCTCAGATTTGACAACAGCAGCAGAATCTGATGTTGAAGATGAAGACGAGGATGAATCAGATGATGAATGTGATGTGGAAGGACCAAGAAAAAAAAGAAGGGATGGGAAGGGTGATGAGAATGCTAGGCGCTTAGAAGAGGCTAGAAAGGAATGGGTACGCCAAAAGAGGATTTATTATGGAAGTGGCACCTTCCATGGAAAACCCACAGGGTGTTTGCTGTTTGAGATTGCACATGCTATCCACAAAAACTCAAATGAACTTCTTTGGATGGCATGTGTGTCATTGACAGACCAATTTGTCCATGAAAGGATCACATATGAGAGATATCAGGCAGGGGTCATGGAGCTTGAGCAGTATATTAATACTTCTGGAAATCTTCAGATGGTAACCACAATTACTTTGAAAGATGGTACCAATGTGAAGGCTCCAGACTTTTCTAGGATAATATATGAAGATGAACCTAGACTTATGCTTTTGGGAGAATGGACACTTTATGATTCCATGTTTTTTTCTTCGTACGTTGCTACCAAGCTGAAGACTTGGACAGAAGGTGGTTTAAAAAGGTTGAAACTGTTGTTAGCTCATATGGGAATTTCATTAGTGGAAGCCCAACAGAAGTTTCAGTATATGAGTGAAGACACAAAGAAGAGAATGAAGGAGGGATTGAAGACATTTTCAGCAGGTTATGGACTTTCAGAGTTGTACTATAGGAGTTTCCAGAGGCATCATGGCTACTGTTCTAAGGTCTCAGCAGCGGATGTGGTATATGGGGTAACAGCAATGCTGGAATCCCAAGGAGAAGAGGGTAAAAATTCCGCAGATCAATTCTGGAAAGCATATGCTGCCCTTTCGCCAACTAATTGGGAGGATTTGCAGCTTGGTATGCAGCAAGCTATCAAGGTGCAGAGGGCTATTGTGAGCCAAGGCACTTTAGCTATTTTAAAACAGGGGTACATAAGGAGTGCCGAAGAGTTTAGGTGGTTGAAGCTTGACGGAGGACCTGATACAATGCTTTTGGGACGGCCCATGTGTCTTATTAAGTTCTGTTACTTCCTGATGGATGCTCTGAGAGAGCAGGGTGCTGGAATGAAACCTATGATATGTGCTGTTCGCTATCCCGAGTCTTCAATGGCTTTAATTGTAGGTGTTTCCCACAGGCCAAGGCTTGGAGCTCAGCGAGGGAACAATTTTGGAATAGTATTTCAAAAGGTAGCTAAGGATCTTGGCATAAATTTTCAGCATGATGGCTTTGAAGCTGCTTGGATACGACTTGATGCGGCTGCAGTTGGAGCATTCATGATACAACTCGCTGAGAAAATGTGATCTAACTGGGAGTTGGTTTTGTATCCCTGTCTCATTGGCAGCAATTCAAAATTTCAATGATTTGTATAAAGACATTTGTAAAATTCTTTGCTTAAGATGTAATTCTGAAAACCATTTCAATCTTGAGGTATCTCTTTGCCATTCAATTTGATTCTAACCAATTTGTGCAGATGGCTCAAACTCCCTTACATCATGCCACTGCAAACAATGAGGTTGACGTTATTCAATTTCTACTTGAATGCAAGGGCTGGAGAAGGTTGATCTGGAAGCTACCAACATGGTGAGTATGTGTAGAACAATTTTTTAGATGGATGTTAAACCTTAAACAGCATCTGAATTGAAGAATTTCATTTTGGCGAGACAACACTGCATTTGGCAACCAAGAATGGATGTACAGCAGCTGTAAAAATGCTGGTGAAATATAATGCATGCGAAGAAGCGAGGGCCCATATAAGATTCCTAAATTGTCCTTTAATACCCCTTTTACATTCTAGCTAACGAATCTGCCGACCAAATTGGCAGAATGGGATGTTCCCTTGCACTTCACTGTAGGGTCTTTAGTTAAGGCAGGTGATTGTAATCTGAACAGCTGTTGCAACTTTATGCTGATGCTAATGCTGAAGATAATGTAAGCATCCTCTTCTTTTTATGCATTTTGTATTTATACTTTGTTGCAAAGTAACTGAATGCTGTCACTTGTGGCTGCGGGAAGGGTTAACTCCTTTGAGCCACCTTCCCTAAGTTTCTAGACTTGATACAAACTCATGTAGAGTTGCAAAAACGTCAAAGGGCCCAAAGAGCATGTGAGTTATCAAAGTTGAAAATGCTGGAACTTGAAAACGAGATAGAAAAATTGGTTGAACTGGAAGAACTGAAATTACAACTGAGAAAATGGGTCAAGGGAATGATACTTGATGAGAACAGGAGAAGTCTTGGTTTAAAGGTCCCCAAAAGAGGCCTCCACACATGGCATTCCTTGGCAATCCACGACAATCATGATATTTGACAAAGAGGGCAAATGCGAACTAGGTAACCAAATTGAGATCCAAATTTATTTTACTTTCATTAAGATGTCTATACCACAGCAATAGATTATGGATAATATGATTTTGTGAACAGGGTCATTCTTTCTATGTCAATCTAAGAACACGTGCACTTAAGCTCTGCAAAACTTAAGCTCTCCATTGTTGAAAGCAAAAAGGTATGACTTGAAGATACATCTAAGGTTATGATTAGAAGTTACATTGTTGGGGCTTAACGAATTTCAGCTCTGATGCTAATACAGTGTTATAGCTTGTAATGATATGAAATAAATCACAGCCCCTTGTCAAACAAGATCTAATATCCACTGTTATTTTGATCAAGTTTTTTGCTTTGATCCTGATTCCTGCTAGCAGTACCGTCGGTGTCTATCAAGGAGATATCTACATGAAGTGATACAAGTCTGTTAGAAGCTGAATAATTTTGATTATACTTTAGAATCAATGAACTTTTAAAGATGTTGGCTAGAGATGCTGAGATAGAGATTAGCATATCCCATAAGGCATAACTGTGCAAAGCATGAAACCATGGATGAGCAGATTAGTAAAATCCCTTGGTTGCTTGCTAAAATTGTTGCTCACTGAGATTATCTTGCCTAATTTCTAGTATCTATGTGGATACCTGGACTATACATCACATGCATGGGATATCATTATTGTTAAGAAAGGAATTCTTGATGTCTGCATGGTGGTAGACGCATGCCATCCTATTGTCTGACATGTAATTTCTTCTTGAGTGAAAGTTGGGAAAGTAGACCTTTAATTGGCCGGATAGAACGAACTGAAAGCTTATTCGTGATTTTATAATTTGGAACCGAGTGATGATCCAGTCTGAAATTTGGGACCCATGAATTTTGTCTGCCTTCTGGCTTCCAGTGATTTTGTTGGCTTGGGTGGGATTAGCTTGGTTGTACCAAATAATTATGTATGTTTGGTGGCATCATTTGCCGTTTCTTCTTACTACTATGAGCCTGCAGGTACCTTCCTCTGAAGTGGGTTGCATTGCCGAGTTGTCAGAAAAATGTTTCAGATGGTCGTGGTGAAGCACCTATGCTGTTAGAGGAGCTTGGTTGTGGTGCCACTAGTGTTGTTGTCTATAGATGCCTTCTCGAAGGGCATACACTGGCCGCTAAGGTTTGTCTTGGGCTGTATAAATTCTTTGTAGTTTTCCAGAGCTTGAAGTTTATTGAACAGGTGAGACAATTAAGTGCAAGTGAGGCTTCCATATTAAAGCAAAGTGGATACCTGGTTGATTGAACTGCACAATCTCTACAACATTGGAGAGCATTTATTCACAGTAGGCTTTTATGGTCATGAGCTGAAACCAGTGCCAGAAACAGTAACTGGAAAAGACAGGATTGCTTCACAGCTTATGTTCTTTTTGGAGTATATGAAAACTTGCACACATCAGGTAGTTTTGGCTGTTGATGATTCCAAGAGATTCGCCAGTTCTTAAAGACCCAAGCTTTTCACTGCTGCAGGACCGCAAAGACTTTCTGTGGATAAACCAACTGTCAAGATTTGTGACTTCGACAGTGCAGTTTCTATTCATCTACATAGCACGGATGCTATTTGGCTTGGTGTGCCATCAACAAAGGGTTGTGTTGGGATGCTTCGATGGATGGCTTCTGACGTGCTATATTCTAATCGTATCAAGCAGCCATATGGATTGGTGAGCAAGCATTTTCATTCTTATCTATTAAAGTGGTTATTTATATTAAGACGTTTTATCTTCCAAAACCAGGACAATGCTCTCATACATGTGATATCATATCAATAAGCGGACATATGATTTTTCGGATGCCTGCTTTGCAGAGAAGCTTATACTTGATGTACCATATGCAGGATTAGATGAGGCATAGGTGTGTTCTTATCTTCAGGTATGCATTTTTCTCTTTGATGTAGACTTGCAAATAATCTAACCTGGTTCTCTTATTGCAGAGAGGTGAAAGGCCAGTGCTTCATTATTTCAAAGTGAATTGCTGTTGAGCATAAAGGGCGCCGAGGTGGTGTGTATGGCTACATCTTTGGCAAGTATTGAAGGCTCAAAGTTTCTAAAGGAACTGATACATATCTTCATTTCTGTATGCAAAAAGAACCATCTGCACGGAATGGGGGCATTATTTTTTGTGTGTAGACATTTAGATTTTAAGCTTTTCCATGGCCATTATGGGCATGTGGGTATCAGGATGATAGTACGTTTGTTAGTGCATGTTAAACCAAGAAGAAAATGTAGAAGTAAGATGCATATCTAGTTTTCACTTGGATTAATTGTTGTGTAAAGGATAATTCATTGTGTGTCTTTTTATTAGTAGATGCTGAATCTGCCATGGAGCGTGCAGTTTATACCACAACAAAGGACACGTTACACAGTACTAAATCTTATAGTATACCATTCGAGGATGTACAACATGGTGTGGCATGCAAAAAGGGGGACTATGCTCATGTTTCAAATGCTGAACAACATAGTCTGTTTTCTGAGAAATGGTCATTGATGAAGTGAGGCATTTGCTTATGATTCAATTTTGGAAAGGGATAAGCTGACGTCTGAAGTGTTTCTGTCCTCTTTTCAGCATAATGAAGGAAGCCAGTCGAGGCTAAGGTTGTTCATAGACGATAAGGAAATTATTAATGCATTTGGGGGAAGAAATTCAATTACCAATGTCTGCAAGCTAGAAAGGAATAAGTTTTAGAAAGAAATTTGAAGTGTCAAGATGATTTCGAACTGTGTACACATAGGTGCATTTGCTGAGTCCATGGTCAATTTGCTCTTTGAAAATGGCATAGCACCCTATCAAGTAGTTTTGTTTTATGTATACAGGTTTCTAGCGATGTTGCTATTATTCTGAACTTGGTGATTGAAATATATGCTGCTACAATTGACATTAGATTTAGAGCACAGGGTAAGCCATAAGTTCCACCTCAAGTTTCTAGTTGTTGCGCTGTTCCTTGGAATCTTCCCTGCAATTGGCAGTTTTTTAATGCTAGACAGGTTGGCAAAATTTGGAGGACTAAAACCCCAAACCTGATGAACAAGAAGATTGAGGGTATGTCCTGGTGCATAGCTTGGGTTAAACAAACATGGATCAGTTAATGGTTGGCAGGTCCTACACTGCTCCTCATGGGCACCTTGAGCACGCATGAGGCCCAAGGATGTAGATCTGTCTGTACCTTTTGATGTACATAGGTTTAGGCCATCTCTTTGCGGAACCTCTTTCCAATGTCTGAAACGTGAATGAAGTTGCTCGTATGTGTCAATACGAGCAAGAGTTGATACAGTTGTTCATCTTGATAAATTAAATTGTATTTCAGATTAAATGACCATAATGTTGGGTTCCTTTATGAGAATTTGTGCTGTTAGATCTTGGTGGGTGTTTGATACTGAAAAGATTTTGGTTTCTACATTTAATATCGCAGGTGCTATAAATCTGTCAATGCTAGAATTTCATGTCATTGTGTTTGACTGCAGATGAATTTAGATTATGCATTGTAGATTTTCAAAAGTCAATTAAGTCCAGCCCACCCAACCAATGGATATACTAAAGGTGGTGAGAATAACAAGGCCTGGTGAAAATTATTGCAAATTAGACGTAAAATAGACTAAATAGTTGGTAAGGAGTGATCAATACATTGCCTTTTAGCTTGTTAAGGAGTGATCAATACATTGCCTTACACTTATTCTATTAGCTTGTTAACCCATTCCTATTGATGTACAAATAGTAGCATAAGAGCAAAAGCTAGCTAAAATACATGACACTAAACAACAAAGTATGCAATCAAACGATTATACACCTACGTGAACGTGCCTTTGAGATGTGACATAATCATTGCTTGTTAAATTTTTTGGAGTGGTTGAGATTATTAAAATTACCGAGACTTTAAAAATAAACCAATTCTTTCTAAATTTTCATGTTTGGTTGCCTAATTTATGCAACAGGTTGAAGATGCCTTGGCATGCACTTGTTTGACCTGGAATTTCTCAAATTAATGAGGAACAATGCTTCCAATGGACTCTCACGCTATGAGGCTCATCTCTTCTTCCAATTTATCACCGGAATTTCTCAAATTAATGAGGAACAATGCTTCCAATGGATTCTCACGCTATGAAGCTCATCTCTTCTTCCAATTTATCACTTTGTTATACTAGAAATTTAACCTTAGAAATGGCTTTATTGACTGACAAGATGTTGCTAAATATTACTTTTTATAGTGTTCGCAACAGAGTTGTTAAATGTAAACTGCTCTAATAGTCCATTGGATATATTTCGCAATTCATACTTAGTCTTCGAGTTTTTGTTAAATTTGCCATTGTTAAATTTTCCAAGCCTTATTTATCTGCTATAAGTTGCTATGCTGATTCAGTTTTTTAGAATGCAGCTAAGATTCATAATTGTGCGCCACCATCTGCAATATTACAATGGTTAAGAATGCTACCATTATGCTACACTATGTTGGTTGGCATTTACGTACCTATATTGAATTATATTGCAGCGACTTTTTCATTTTGCTCATAAATGGCTAATGTTTACACCTTCTGTTACGGCACTAGCTTGGGGGCGTGGCTCAGAGGGATGATTTGCAGAGACAAACACAGAGGCAAGGGCTTTAGATAGATATTTTGAATATTTTGATTGATAGCCTTAGAAGTTTTTGAATTATAACTTATAAAAGAAGGAAACCATTGAAATGTTAAAATAAAGGAACTACTAAAATTTTAACAACCATGTAAACAAAAAGAAATAGAAAACAGAGCCTTTTGTTGGCGTTAAAACAGAAAAGGGCCAGATCGTCCGGATAGCTCCTGGGCCATCGTAGCTGGCCGGATTGCAGGAAAAAGGCTTCGGATCTAGCAAAAAGGTAAGGGGAAGCTCCAAATTTAGTTATGCAATACCTTTTAGAATAGTATAAAGCCATCGATCTGCAGAATAGAGAGGCAGCCGGAAGTGTTTGCCTGTGGCAGAGAGGCTGATCGCCCAAATCTGCAGAAGAATACTAATAATTGTTGAGTGCCTTACTAAGCCTTAGAGAATTCCAGTGAATCCCAGAGAGGCTATCCAGTTGGTTAGCAAACTCTCAGATTTGGGAAGAGACTGAACTTAGACTTGCCGTGTTTGCAAATCAGAGCCCGATTGGGTGGATAAGTTGTGCCGAAAGACCTTGATCTGGAGATTCCAGGTTGTTTTGATTAACCATCTATGACAGTTTTGCAGACAGGAAAGACCGTTTGTATCACCTTCGTTTTGTTGAAGTTTAGCTAGATAGAAAGTCATGAAGGAACAAAATATATTGTTTAGCTAAACGCAAGAAACCGTGATTTAAAAAAATCGCATTGTTTAGCCAAACTTTAGATACTTTTGGCTCTAGATTTAAACCCATTTTGGCTAAACAAAAATATGGGTTGAATAATTTTTTCCCTGTTCCATAGTCTCCAATATCCACAGTCTCCACTATCAACAACAATTAAGAGAGGGGCTTCAATGATTTTCAAATTGCTCTGCTATGGGTGTTGTGGAGGTAATTTATTATATCAACTCATCAAAATAGGCAGGCTCTACCTGCACTAATTTAGGTGATAATCATTTTTATTATCACAGATTATGATGCTCAAATACGCCCAAATGTATTTGGAAGCTATTCAAACAAGCAACTTTTTGCATCCTGCAGCTAGGGAATATGGCCATTTTGGTAGTACCAAGAATCGTGACATGAAGAATTTTAAGACCATAGAGAAGCTGCTTCTTATAGAAGCAGATGTTAATGCCGTGGATCATGATTTTTCTTTTTTACAGCAAACTTTATTTAACATTAAAAAAGAAGTACACAGACAATTGCAAAGACATGTATAAAATCTCAGTAGACAAAGATAATCTACTGAATGAAGCATTCTGCTTATGCATAAGATAATATACCCAAATATTCCTCAAAATCAAGCATCTCTTCTCAGGAGCAAGTTCAGAACATAGGTATGCCTTCATCAATCTATCTTGTGCCTCATGAAGAACTTGGTCAGCACCAATTGTTAATCCCGTGGATCTGATGATGATGGGAATACAGTCCTTCATACTGTGCATCCAATAATCCCATAGGCTCTAAAACATGAAACGAGAAAACAAAAAATATGCACACACTCTGGAGCCACCAGAGGGCAACCCTCTATGTGCAGCATCTTGTTCCTCTTCCCCCCTCCCTTTTTTATTCCACCCTTCCACTTTTGCCCTTCTTTTTTCTTTTTCTTCTTTCCCTTCTCTTTTTACCATTTCCACTTCCAAAACCTTTTGATAATTGGATTGAAGCGAGTGGATCTCAGTCATTAGATCAAAGCATCTGCACTTTCTAAAAGATTAAATGTTGTCCACCCAATCGGATGGCAAACTCGTCCATCCAATCTAGGGTTTGCTGAATTACATATGTACGCTATAATTTATATCTTCTTCTATAATGAAGTTGTAATGTGTGTTTTGTATCACGTCCTAAATTGACCGACCAGGATTTCATCATCTAATATAATCTGAGGGTTGTGATTCAATTTGTTTCGCTATGGCGTCAATAGGATTGAGTAATCCAGGATTAGTGGCAATGCTCGCTAGCTAGGATCGAGGACTGGACCTCCCTGGCAGCATCTATATATGTCTTTATGCCTCATCAAGCAAGTAATCTAAGTCTATATTTTCAAGAAGGGAAGGCAAGGTAGCCCTCAAGGTAGACGAAAATGGATATCGGAATATAGCAAATAAATGCCTTATGCTATTGAGCGAACATGTATTTATACCAAAAAAATTATTGATGGGCCCTGTAGCAACATTATTGCTTATAATATTGAGTGTCTTGTATACATGTGTATGTAGATATATAAATAAAGACATATATGGTATGCCCCCAAAACACTCGCCACCAAAACACACGCGCGCGTGCACACTTTGCAACAAATATAGATAACCCCACAATTGGACATAACCATGCATAACCCTCCAATAACTCTACATTAAAAGAACTTTAGATTCTCTAAGTTTTCCTTATTTAATGAAGTTATGCTTAAAGTTGACAATGATATAAGATTATGTGACGTTTCCCTAAAGTACATGCTATGAAATATATATATATATATTCTACAACCATGCCATTCTAAACCAGAAATGGAGCCCAACATTGCTGGGTATAGCTGGGAACTGTAAATGATATACTGGAGCAATTGTTTAATGAATTCAAGTTTATAAAATTATAGAATCAAGAGCATTTGACCATATTTCCCACTTCTCCTTATTTTGCCTCTGTCTCTTTCCCTTTTCCTTTTGCCTTTCTCCATTTTTTTCCCCTTGCCCCTTTTCCTTTTCTTATTTTCGGATTTACCTTTTTCTTATCCACCGTCTCATTTCTCCCATTTCCCTTTTCTATTTTTTGTTTTCCGCTTCCCCCTTTTTTCTTCTTCATTTTTCCCTTCCCTTTTTGCCATTTGTGTTTGCCCTTTCCTTTTTCCTTTTTTCTCTCCCCTCTTTCTTTTTTTCCTCTTTTCCCTTTTTCTATTTTCATCTTCCTTTTTATTCCTCTCTCCCTACTATATCCTAGTTTATCGTCCTTTTTCCCTTTTATTTTTTCCCTTCGTCGTTCACCACGCTTTCCTGCTTCCCATTTTCCTTTTTTTTCCCCATTTTTTCACGTTTCCTTTTTCTATTTTCCCACTCCCCGCTTTTCCCCTCCCTTTTTCTATTTCCCCCTTTCCTATTTTCCCCTCCCCTTTTCACATTCCCTTTTCACATTCCCTTTTTCCTTTTATCTTTTTTTATTTTCCTTTTCTCCTATCCCTTTCCTTTCCCTTTTCCTTTCCCTTTTATCGATGGCCCTTTCCCTTCCCTTTTCCTCCTCTCTCGACCCTTTCTCTTCCTCTTTTCCTGTGCCCTTTTTCCCTTCCATTCCCTCCTCTCGCCATTCCTTTTTCTTTTTTCTTTCCGTTCCCTTTTTTCCCTTCCATTTTCCCACTTTTTTTTCTCTTTCCCTTTTGACAGTGCCATTTTTCCTTCCCTTTGCCCACTCTTTCCCTCTTCCTTTTGCCTTGTGGTCTTTTACCTCCCCTTTTTCCCTCCTTTGTTTTTTTTCTCTTTTCCCCTTTCCTCATTCTCTTTCCTTTTTTTGTTTTTTTTTGGCATTATACATACTTGAGGTTCTAGATAAACGTCAGCAATTACTGAGCCCTCAGTAGTCATTATCTCCGCTTGTCTAGTATCATCATTACTGCAAAGGTTTTTCCCTTGAAAACCTTTCGAGGCAGGGGTTTTTTAATCCTAGTAGTAATGATTGTACTAGCCCATTGTATGGGTCCCATGACCTATTGGTCTCCGTGGACGTTAAAAAAACTATTCTATTCTATTCTTTCCCTTATTTCCTCTTCCTCTTTTTCCCATGCCTTTTCCCCCCTCCCTTTTTTTTTCCCTTTCCCTTCGCTTCTTCCATCGCTTTTTCTTTTCCCCTTGTTCCCATGTCGCTTTTTCCTTCTCTTTTTCTACTCTTCTCCACCCTTTTTCTCTTCCTCTTTCTCAGTGTCCTTTTTTGCTCTCTCCCCTCCTCCCCCCCTTTCTTTTCCCTTTTCTTTTCCCATGCCCCTTTCCATTCCCTTTCCTTTTGAGCTTTTGCCTTTTTTCCCTCCCTTTTCTTTTTCTCAGTTCCCCCCTCTTTTTTTTCTCCCTTTTTTTCCCTTCCTGTATGCACACACTTCATCAGTTGATCAAATCCTCAACCGGTTGATCTAGGGTGTGGTTCACGACACACCCTATAACATTATAATATAAAGATTCTCCAACTCGTCTACATATAGACCAAACAAAGTTGGTGACAGAGGGCACCCTTGTCTCATTGCAATCGTACTATTGACCTCCCTACCATCTACTACAGATTTGCTAAGACTTCTTCATACAACCTTGAAACTGCACCGCTAGGAGCATCAGGGACTTCAATCTATTTCATCCGAGTGCCCAAGCCATCTTTGAGTACTGTATCGAAGGCATTGAAGAAATATATGAATGCCGCCTCATAAACATGGGCTGCTAAGCTTTTCAACAAATCCAAGCTGTATTACGCCAGATTCTGGCTCTGAGCAAAAAATAAGCACAGAAATGGATATTTCGACAATCTTAGACCTGGGTACGACGATCTGGGAGCTTTGGAACAAAAGGCAAAGATGCAACAGCGGCGGATGAAGACCACAAGTGCATATGGCCAGAGATAACGAGTGTATACGCCTCTTGATTTTCTGGATCAGGGCTCGGGGGATTCACCTTTGATCAGCGTATAACCCATGAGAGTTCAACGGAGGGGTATTTTTTGGACCATTTATGTACGTATACTTAGGGGTTAGGGGTGTTTTTAGGCACTGATTTGGAGCAATATCTATACACAGAGGGGTCAAATTGCCTTTTAAATTTGCGTATACAAGGGGGGTTTTTTGCTACCCTTCGAACGCAGATGCCATACCCCCCTTATGTATAAGTGCACCCCCCGGGGATCAGGGTTTATGACAAGCGTAGAATTTGTTCCCAAGGTAAGATCTTATCCATTATAGCCGCCAAGCTTTTCTCCATAATCTCACGTTCCTTCTGTAGCTGCTCAGCCTTCTCCTTGGGGGTTGCTTGGCTTTTTGAACATTCTGCTATATCTTTTGAAGACGATGGATTCTTATCCTGCGAGTATGGTACAATAGCAAGTCCATCTTTCGCCTTTTGTCCGAGAGGACCCCAATCAGTTTTGGCTAGTACTTTTTCAAAAAACACGTCAAGGAAGTCCCTGGACTGGTCATCATTGACGAAGCTTAAACATCTTCTTCCTGTCTTCAAGGCTTCTCTACCAATATACCCTCCAACATGAAGTTCACAGCAAGTGGTATGAAGAGGGGCGAAAGCCTCGGTTGAGCCCTAGAAGCTAGAACAAGAGTTGCGGTGATAAAGAAGATAAGGATCCGACAGAATGTAGCTTCAAGAGAAGCAATGGATTCTTTTTAGTGATCTTGAAGCCTGTGCAAGAGCCATAACCGGAAGCTAAAAAATTTGTGGCAAGCGAGATTGATAAAACTGGTTTGGCCTAAAAGTATGTACCAAATTTCAAATTTCAAGAATGGGCAAGAGGAAAAGAAAATACAGGTATTAAAAAAAAAAAAAAAAAAAAAAAAAAACATAAAATAGACGTATGGTTATGATGAGTGGCATACATGAAGAATATGGAATATCAATAGGATGCTCTTTAAAATCTTTTATCTCTTTAGGATGCTATAATTATGGCCATATAAACCTTTATTGCAGTAGATTTGCAAAAACAGAGATCTGATGGTGCAAAATAAGCCACATAAGATTTTGATGACATGGAAATTACACGTGGATAGGCTAGATTTTGAGGAAAGGCTGTAGGCCCGGTAGGGCTGGTGTGCTAAAAAAAAAACATAAAATAGACGTATGGTTATGATCAGTGGCATACATGAAGAATATGGAATATCAATAGGATGCTCTTTAAAATCTTTTATCTCTTTAGGATGCTATAATTATGGCCATATAAACCTTTAATTGTGGTCAATGGGATATTTATGAGGATGAGATAAGTTCACGAACTTACGAAGGATTAGATATCTTAATATAAAAATTTAATGGAAAAAGCACTTCATATAATTCTACATCTTAGTTACTTATAATGATACGGATTAATTCTACTATGAGTTGAGGGTGGAATTGCCCTTGCTAAATAATATTCCATTCACTTTGGCCAAGCATGACATTTTTCATTGAAGGCTCACTCTGAGCTGCCTTTCCCGAAGGCCATCAGGTTGTCTTTTTCACTTTGAGCGAGTCGAGAAAGGCCATTGGTCGAGAAAGCCCCACAAACATGACTTTTTCACTATAAGCCGCCTTTCTCGACTCATGAGTCGAGAAAAGGCCCTCATGTTGCTTTTTTTACTCTGAGTTGCCTTTCTCGACTCGCGAGTCCAAGAAGCCCTTCAGGCCTGGCTTTCGGCTTTTTCACTCTAACCTGCCTTTCTCGACTGCGAGTCTAGAAAGGACTTCAGACTGTTTTTTTCACTTTGAGCTGCCTTTCTCAACTCCTAAGTTGAGAAGGTCCCTCAGGCCTGGCTTTTCCACTCTAAAAGCTGTCTTTCTCGACTCGCGAGTCAAAAACGCCACTCAGACCTGACTTCTTTCGTCTGGGCTGCCTTTCTCGACTTGCGAGTCGAGAAAGCCCCGTAGGCATGGCTTTTTCACTCTGGACTGCCTTTCTCGATGCGAGTCGAGAAAGCCTCTCAGGGCCACCTTTTCCACTCTGAGTTTCCTTTCTCTATGGTCAAAAAAGCCCCTTAGTTTTTTTTTTTTTAGTTACTTTGGTTGAGAAATGGTCCTCAAAACAGGTTCTTATTTTATTTATCTTGTCTGTAGCATCACATGACTAAATTGATTATGTCTTTTGCAGTCCTTATCCTGACCAGATTGGACATGCTCGGGAGCAATGGAAAAACCCCTTCATTGAAGAAGGGAGGTGACATCTGTTGGATAGGCATAAAGCACATCCTTACGAATTTCTATCGTCTTCAAGTTGCTACCGTGGCTTGGAACAACTCCATTCTGAGGGTGACGAGGGTGTAACCATTCCCACATCATGGCTGCTATGGTCTTTTCATCCACTGTAATATATATTGCAGTGCTCTCATAGCTAAATAAAAATTCTTTCAAGATTAGCACTTTGTTTAGAATGAGAAGACAATTTCCTTAGTTTTTGATGTGTTTTTGCTTTTCTCGACTCGCCATCCAAGAAAAAAAAGAGGCAAAATTTCTTCATGAAGTGATTCAACCTCGCACAAATAAACTCTTCTTTTCAATGACCAATTAGGCAAAAAACGTTTCACACATCCTTTTTGTTCAAAATAAGAGGGTTAAAAAAAAAGTGGGAATTGCATGTGAGCCACTTTAATTAAATACAACTTGAAACAAAAAAGAGAAAAAAATTATGGTGCGGATCTTCTCAGGTTAAACTGCACACGTGTCTTTCATAACCATTTTAGATTGCGGCGAAGAAATATTAGGAGGGACGGAAACGAACGATTGGGGGCCTCCAAAACAAGTAGTATTTTTTGGGTTGCCTCTAGGGGGGCAAACCCTCGTTTATGTGGGTATGTGGGCATATCCAGGTATATGCCGGCATATGCCTAACATATACTGGTGACTGCTAAAAACTGGCTGGTGCCTGTAAGTGCTCGGTCATCTAGCCCATTCCTTCGCAGGCGTGGCTATGGCGCACCTTGTTTATTTTTTATGCCCTGTTTTTCTCTAAGTTTTTGCCTGTTCATCCTCTGGTTTTTGCCCGTTCATCGCCATAGCCACTCTTTGGAGCTTCTTTCCGGTAGTATGAAGCAACGACAGCAATTTTCAAGTGCAGATCGGCCATTCCTAGGCTCTTACCAACAGTTAGAGTATAGCTGCGCTATGGATTGAGCAAGAAGTTCTCGACCACTTTGGAAATGGGATTACGCCTCAATCCGGTGGTGATTTGTTTGGTCTTTTTGTCTTTATAGAGGCTTAAGCTTTAGTCTTGTTTATCATTTTGTTCTTGCTTTCCTCGTCCCCTTTTTGAAGTTTGTGTCATTGAAAGCTTGGCGCAGGTTTGTTTCTTTGTCTAAGAGCAAGGGGTCGTTGAGGTGTCCGCTCGGATTCTATGTTTCTTCCAGGTCTCTAGCGATTGTGCAGGGGGGCTATGGCACCGCGTCTATAGTGTAGTTACTAATGTAGGTTGGAAAAGGATTGAATTTTTCTCCACATCCGGACTAACTAGAAGGAAGGAAGGAGGGAGGGAGGGAGGGAGGGTCCACAGGAGATTCTCGGATCTCACGACACCAATATTTGCATTTTGTATCTTCTTTGCATTGTAATGTTACGAATAGCACACGGTTGGCTCATGAAGGTTCATGCATAGGAAAATAAAAGCGGCACATTTCCACGTGTACATGCTTCAAGCGGTAGTCCCTGTCATACATTCTAAGCTGCCACAAACCATGTCCATTTGTAAGCAATTCTAGACATGCAAGTGAAAGGTGTCCATATTTGTTATGCCAAAGAACACCTAGATCTTGCTTTTTGAATTCTGGCTGCTGCTATAATGTGCAAATTGCTAACGACAATTGAGAAGGTATATAGTCTTCCGTCTGTCTTTGCTTTAGCCACAATATGGAGCTCCTTATTTGAGCTCCATTTCACGCATTCCTTCTACATAAAATGCAGGTCGTACATGTAGTTTCTGTTTTTCTCGCCCTTGAGTGGCACTGGGTTTTTCTTTGGATTGTACTATAAACCGAACTAAATTCTCGTGCCGTAGATGGGGAAAATTGCTGGACTAGGAGCTGAAGTGGAGTCCGCCCGCCATGAGTATGACCCGGAGAACAATCGCTACAAGAAAGTATCACCTTTGGAAAGACAAAGTTTAGGTTTATCGTTAGAAGAACGTAATTTCTCTGCAAACATTTTGGACCATTATTTAACTGCAGGGGAACGGGCTGCATGGGTCTATATGCACTCTTATTCCATAGCTTAGATATGCATTATTTTATATGTCATTCACCACCTTATGCATTTGTATGATTTTGGAAACAAAACATGTGCAAAAGGCCACGAACTTTCTTTGCACTTTCGAAGCAAGTTTTTGTGCATGAGTAGTCCAGGGTGTTTTTTTTTCTTGCAATGGAGGGTATGCTTGTCTTGTTTGTTTGTTCACACCAGTTGTTGGTCTAAACTATAAATGTCTGATGACAGTGATGAAAGAAAAGGAGAGTGGAAAGGTAAGCACCTCCTTGTAGAGGAGGAGAGCCAATCAAAATCTTTAGTTCAAAGAAAACAGAACTTGAAGGTGTGTTTTTCCTCTTTGTGTTGGGAGCTCGTTGTTCATCTCCTTGATTGAGATATACTTAGAAGCTTTAGAGTACTGTATTTGGAGCTCTCTTTGACTGGATGCTCTTGCAAAATCTCTACTTTAGAAAGGCAACGCACACAAAAACACTGCTAGAAAGATCTTATGAAGGTATCACCTCAATCCCATGGCCATAGATTTGGAAACCCAGGCCGTTGACTCATCCCTATTGTAGGGATCTATATGCTTGATAGTTGTGGTAAAAGATTTACCTTCACATAGATGCCATTTCTTTTCTACTCACAGCTAGGCAAATGCTTGCAAATATGGAATTGCTTAGAATTGTAAATGGATGATGATAAAAGTTTCTTTTTTTAATACAAACTAGATTGCTACATTCCACATTTGGGGCCATACTATGGTAAATTCTTTATGCAAACAAAAGCTTACATATGGATATGCCATTTGGCCTGCCCATTAAAATGCTTATCTCTTGGGCTACACAAAACAATGGGAGATGCTAGCGGATGACGAGAAACAAATTTGTATCACATCGAACAAGAACGCCGCCTCAACTTTGTATTGCCAATGTAATGCGATTATGTTGTACTTAATCGGTAAATGTGTAGATGCTTTGTGAGCTACCGTGTCTTGTGCATTGAAATATATGCTTATGCTATAGTCTATCACACGGGAGGTGGAACAAAGCATAATCAATTGCGAGATGTGCCTAATAAAAGGATTAATTGGCGACATTTATTCTTTGCTAGATTGAGCGGTATTCTTGCATTGGTCATCCGAAATGCCCGCATCCGTAAATTTATTTGAGACGAGTAAGTCGGGGTTTGTGCTCTTGTCCCATTTATGTTGCCACTAATAAAACTTCACACATGGTCATGATGGTGTAGGAAAAGTTTTATCTTGCACATTCTGTTTAATTCTTTGTTCTCTTCTCATTCACAACCTATTGTTTTTATTTGTGGTGTGTCGCAGACTTGAAAATTTTAAGAGAGCTTTAGCTTGTTTGTGAGATGCCTTGTTCTCACCAAGAAGTTATTTTAGGTTTGTGTTAGGATTTTGAAGCCACGAGAAGTCACACGATTGCTATCGGTCAATCAATGTTATGTTTGAATATAGAGAGAAGGCGGAAATAACATTTGATGCTTTTCGGTGGCATTGGCTTAGATGATTTCGGTCTTAGATAACCTTCTTTTCTTTTCATAGTTATATTTCTTGATTGTTAAGCTGTTGGGTTTCTCGGGCCTGGAGGTTCAATTCCTACGCTTCACATGTCCTGTTTGTAATCTTACTCGTCAACATCCGGGGTGTGCTCTTTTCATGCATGCAATACGCATGTTGAGGTGGGTGTTCTTCTATCGGGATTATAATATATATGGTTTGCTATCCTATGTCGTGCAAAACCAAAGTATAAATCTGCCCAACACCATTTCTAAGAATAATTTGCCTAGAATTGCTAATCATGCTTTCACAAAAGTCTACGGTGCCTTTTTTGAGGTTTTGAAGTACCACTTCTTTTTTATCAACTATTTTTGTTTTAGTTTTTGAAACATAGCCATTTTTGTTTGTATAAATTAGGATGCTAAAAGATGTACTCATCATTTCAGGGTTAGAGGATTCTACTATTCAAAAATGGTGAATGTAACCCAAATGGCATTGACATATATGATTCAAAGCTTATCCGATCCGAAAAAGTGGTGTTTTGACTTCAACTCTATGATACCTTTTTGAGACCCGCCCAATAAACAATACATGGAAGACATAAAAGCACGACTAGTCTAGTCACTTTAATGGTTAAGATAGGCCAGAAGATATTAGGTAGTTGTGCCTTTGGTTAGATGTTAACCTTGCACCAAGAATAGTCTCTATTTTGATGGGTTGTCTCTCCATTATGAGTCTAGATGGCAAAGCATATGGGTTCAAAGCTCGGCGTGTTCAAATCATCATGGAGTGTGATGGACCGAATAAAAATTGGTGATCAAAGAATAAATAAACGATCTTAGGAAGTAATATCTATAAGCAAGGGCCAATACTCCATTGCAATGTTTAGATCGTAATATGATGTCGAGAAGAGAAACGCCGCCCAGTCAAAAGTGATGACATATCTAGATGGGGATGGTGCAACATTAGATAGAATTAAATAACGGAAAAGAAAACCACGATGGATTTATTTATTACAATATACTATGAAAATACAATTGTTGTAATAAAGACATTGAGTTTCTAATAAAACAAGTCCATGGTTTCATATTAAGCATCACGTTGTGAGCTATATTGTTGGGAGTGATGTTTCGCATGGAAAAAGTTACATATATTCAAGGTTTTTGAAACATTCTACTTGTCAAAATTAATTTTGAGGCAAATTTCAACATTTCATTTATTAATATTACAAGAAAATTTATCGCGGCGGCCACCGTGAACATTTCTCTTTCCCGATCCCTATTCTCTTTCAAATGACTTACTAGCTGGAATTATATGTAGCAACAAATGTGTCTCAATTCGAGAACACACAAAATTTGAACTTGCGCTATTGCTTCATGTTTCCATGATGCATGAGATTTAAACAGGCCCGCATTATTGCCTTGTGTTCTCGGATTGGCATCTATAAGTATCTCTACTTAAGTAGAATTTTGATTTCCACATACCCAATGGTTCAAAACACAAACAATATACATTCATCAACTAGGATAAATAAAAGGAAAATGTTCATTTAATACCAAACAACCCAAATTTCAACATATTTGCAAAATATATATCTTGAATATGAGGATTGAAGCAAGGAAGCGCTCACACTAATAATCCAATTGTTTATTGTGCTCAGCCTATATTAGGGGTGCTTACACTTTTACTTAATGGTATTTAAAAGTATATCCATTTTATTTCAATGGTTATTTAACCCCATACGGTTTTTCCCAACCATTTACCCATTGCTATTTTCCTTACATTATTTTCATAATGTACCAAGGCATTATTTCTCGAGAACCATGTTTGAAATAGGCTTAGGAATACTATCCTAATTGCTCCTGCAATGGTCCATTGTGTTTCTAGTGTCAGCACTAACAAACCCTTATGCATGGTAATAAAACTTACTTGTGTTCTATATAAGTAGTGATATGGCTATTGTTCTTATATGTAATGGAAGAATGAGAGAGGATTATTATCTAAAGAAACAGTATGGTTTTATTGGCTAACATGTAGGTAGTTGTTGCAGGCATAGGCTACAAATTGATGTCATGTAGTCTATATAATATAATGATTGAGACAATTTGATTAAATTATTTTGTTAGCGCCACAAACTTAAATCCATATCATTGCCATGATGGCAACAATATATTCACGTGTCTATTTAATACAAAATCAGTGTTTGGAATTGAAAGCATTAATAGAGCAACATCTCAAACAAATAATTTGAACCCAAACGATGTTAACTCCAATGTGCATATTTAAGTCAAAAAGCTTTGTTTGTCATTTCTCTTTCAGTCACCTTAAATGGTTGAGGTTGAGACATTGAGTTGAATAAAATATTGTATATGCTCAAAGCAATGTTGACGTATGGAATAACGTGATAGGACTCTGGCCCTTTTCGGAACTAGAATAATATTTTAGGGATCACGGATGAAATTCTTGTTCACTTCACCCTCACGTCACTGAGGGCAACCCTCCGTGCGCAGCACCTTGTTTTAAGTGCCACCACGTTGTTGTAGGGCTGTTTTTTTAACTCCTTCCAGTGGTTTAAAATGATGGTCAGGGTGCGTTTTAAAAGCATCGCCGTTAACTATGATTTAAATTTCGCGGGGTTTAGAGGGACGTTTGGTTGGACGCTTGAACCTATGGCGGAGAATGGAAATGAGTTTGAGGTCAGCAACCCATTTCAAAGTTTGTTTTGGGGAATGCTTATCACTTTGAGCGTTGTATTTTTAGAGACGATTTCAAAAGTATTTCTGTGATCACTTACTCAGACAATCCTTCTGCCAATGTAAAAAATACTATATAACATGCGAAGAACGTCCAATTTTCATAGAACAATCACGGAAAAGAAAAGCTCATTATAAATTGGATGGTAACATAACTTTCACTGGATCATTTCCACTCTATTTCTCACTATGATCTTATCATTGCTAGGCGTGCTTTATTTTAAGGACACCCTTGAAGAAGGAACCTCATGGAAAAATGCTTCACAAGAGGGGCAAGGAAACTGCTTTGGGTCCATGTGAAGATGTGGGAAAATTACGGCAGACTTTTGCAGGGCGTCAGTTAACAATGGAAGATGAAGAAGCCATACGTTTTAATTGGCGCTTGCAAGCCTTTTGGAGTTTCTGGAGACACATTGAAAAGCTTATTCAGGTATACGTTCTACGATTTGCATAGAAAATTGAAAGTGTAATAAACAAATCATTTTACACTGTACATTTATCTTTCTGCGTCATCTTTTGAAAAGTCGCACAGATTTTGAAAATGAGATTAAAACTTGTATGAGTAATTTTGCTGTTTGTTACAAGTTGTTATTTTGGGACCAATTTTTGAAGAAAGAGCTCTTACATGAATGCTGTTTTACAGGATACTTTGATGAGGGTGGATAGTAGTGTATTTAAGGACATATACAACTGGATATGCAATAGGCAGTTTTATGATGCACAAAATAACTTGTTCAATTCATTAAGTTTTGCCACGGAGAAGGGTTGCAGCCCTTACGAGATAAGTCTAGGAGATGCTAGGACAAGACTAGATGCTGCTCTTTTCACTCTTGGTGAGTATTTTATATTTTTGCCCGTTTGGATGGAAGTCTGATTTGCTTTTGTCAATGAAACATTTTTGCAGGAACCATAGATTCTTCTGATAGCAATGATGTTTTCGATAGTTTTGTAGCATATCTTAAAGGGAGGGGATGTCATGTTTCAAGCTTGAAACCAGTTGAAGTCTCAAGTAAAGGTGGAGTAGAGAATGCTTTGCGATCACTTTTCAGGCAGTTTATTAGAAGCAACCCAGATGTAAGTTGTGTACAGCATTACATTGAGCTGAGATGAACAAATATCGTAAATCTTAACTTCCAACTCCTATAAGAATCAAAACTCATTGTAGGTATATGGATGAAATGCAAGACTTATATACTGTAACATACCTTGGCGGTGCTGAATGAGTGCTCTTTAATGAAGCACCTTGCCAAATTAAAGTGCTTATGGTCATGTTTCATGTCATGGCATAAACAATGCACTTTGAGGAATTGATTGGCATCTTAGACTTTAAATTGTAAGTCACATGGGGAATCTTCTAATATTACATGTATGGAAAGAAATCTATCCCATTTACTTACTTTTGTACTTGCCACGGGGCTTTGGTCTTGTATCACCAGCTTATTGCTATGTGAATGTCTGTCAGACAACAGATATGGATATTTTGGCAGCCTGGTATCGTCATCAAGAAAATAAGGACAAGCCATTGATAGTTGTAGCTGAAGATGCAGAACGTTGCGATGGAACAGTTCTTAGTGATCTGATTATTGTTTTGAGGTATAATCTAACAGTGTTATGATAATAATGCATATTATATATGTATTGTGTCTGGTCAACTACTTTTTGTTTTAAGGATAAGGAGCGAATGCTATATGGAACCTTCTTAGTAATAGTGCATTTGCAATGGATATCTATATATTCCTGTAATGAAAGATATTGTCATTTTTGTTACAATCTTGTTAATTTATAATTGAAGCTGTTTCTTTGATAAATAATTGTTGAAGATGTGATATTTGAAGCGTTAATAACTGTTGGCATGATATCACAGTGAATGGGCAACTGAATTACCAATTGTGCTAGTGCTAGGAGTCTCAATTACTGGAAATTCAGTACAGAATCTTCTTCCAGGAGCAGCAATTAGCCGCCTTCATTTTAAACGTTTTTCATTGGCGTCCCCTGCTCAGCGTCTGGAAGCAGTATTAGTGGCTAGTTTAATCGAATCATCATACTTCTTTACCCTTGACCATGCAGTTGTACGTTTTTTGTACAACATTCTGTCAAGGCATGACAACTCTATCACCTTGCTAATCAGATTCCTCAAGGCAAGTGAAATGGTTATACCATACTTGTCCTATCCTCTTACATGTATTCTTTTTATTCTTAGAATTTACTGAACTCGTGGTGGGTATCATTCTTTTTAATCTACTTGTTTGTCTATAATGTAGGCTGCTTGTGTGGAGCACTTTTGGAAAGAGCCACTGAGTTTGCTATGTGAAAAACTTTTAGCTGTTGAAAATGAGGTCTGTATAACGAGTCAAAATATTTTTAATTCCACTGATACTACGTGCTAAGCAGCTGTTATCAAGCATGTAGAATAAGATCTTTAATTGTTTTTTCCACTTGTAACAGGAGGAACTTCAAGCACTTTTTAAAATTATGCCAAAGGAAGCGATAATGTGAGAGATCTTTTGAATGTTTAATTGGGCCCATGGCATTCTTTGGGTCAATGATGTTCTAATATTTATTAGCAACTTTGCTTTGTAGGGATCTATGTAACAACAAGGAGATAACTAGCCACGAAGCTGCAGCCTTACTTTGGAAGCAAAGGGAATATAAAAGACTGTGGGCCATGGCTGTTAAGGTGAGCCGTTTTCTGTGATTAAGTGTATCAGGAATAACCCTAAGACTTTAGTTGTACCAGGAGGTACGTTTTGTTGTGAGATTTATTAGCTCAACATAGATATATAGAAAGCCAACTTGTCATTCCGTTCAGCTACCCTTGAAGATGAATTTCAAGTATGGATTTTTGATCAACAATTATCTTCCGGTTGGGCCATCTAAAAGTTGAAAGTGAGAACTTTGGAGCACAGGATTGCAAAGCACTTAATCTTCGCGTCAACTTGTGATCTAATATATGACGTTCTTTCATGGATTAATCCCCTCCTACTTCTGTGTGTTCATCCACTGGCTGAGAGGTGAGTTGCTAGCAGCTTCTGGTGTGCAACCTTTCTTTAGGATAAGGCTGTAGCTCTTCAATGCTGAAGTCCATTTTTTCAATAAGTGCTTTATTCAGCAACGATAGTTATGGTGATAAACATTTTCGATTTTCACCATATTTACCTTATAAATTGATGGTGGTATTTTGCAATTATTGTGTAGTGCATCGCTGAAATTGGAAAGCATTCAGGGGTACCTTTTAAAGATATCTTACATAAGGCACTTTCCTCCTCAAGTGTTGGATCAAGTGATGACATGCTGTTTACTGATGTTATATCAAAACTTAGGTACTCTCATGCTCGTTTTTACATACTAGTATGTGTAATGCTGATGCACTATCCAAAATTGATTATGTTATATACCAGGCTACATACACGATGGCCTGGTGTAGGCTAGGTCATTTATTGAAGCATCGTTTCTAAGGGCCCCCAAGATATGTGCAAATAGAATACCAGCCATTAATGACCCCAGACCTAACATCCCGTGGACTTGGTCAAATCTAGCCAAATTTATAACACTTTTGCTGGCAGTTTGACTAACTTTGCAGCTCAATAATCACAAGCAATCCATGCGAGACATTTTACACATTTTCTGAGGTATCTTTGGGAAAAGGTAGTCTATGACTTGTTTCAGTAATTTGTACTATAATCAATTTCCTTCAGATATGATCTCGTGGACCTCAGTAAATGTGTATTATGTATCTTGTGGAGCTGCCAGTTGACACATTACCTGTCACCAATCCTTTGTGCATTTGTGCCCTTGTTTTCTTAGTCCCCTTGCATCCTGCAGCGGCATTCTAGTTGAATAACTCTTAATCTGTCATACAACAAATAGTACACCAAATTTGTATGTCTCTGTTCTCGATGCATTTTTGAACAAAGGGATCGATGATGGCAATTCTGCAGGGATCTTCCCCTTACAACCATTAAAGTTATTTTGGAAGGATGGAAGGAATCCACAGATCTTCCTCTAAAGGTAAATGATTATTCTATTTTCCTCTTTCAACAACCACTCCCCTTCTTGTGTCCTAGCGGAAACCACTTAAAGATACTTCATTGCTGCAGAAAATTAGTTATGAATGTGCAATATTTTGAAGCAACCTTTTAGTTGTCAGGAAAATGATGATTAATTTATCTTGTACGTTACCAGGTGAGGACAAAAGTTGAAGAAATTGAATCTGAAATTTCGAAGTCAAGTTGTAAGGTTCAATCAAAACCTTGCCAAAGTGGGAATTGCGGGATAAATAATCAGCTTGAGAATATTGAAGACAAAAATGGACACAAATCTCTTACAGAATGTTCTCCAGTGGGAGCTCCTTACTGCAAACCTAAATTGTCAAGCCCATATACTGGGGAATGTGATGCAACAAAGGTGGAAAAATTGTATGTGGCCCCTGGCATTATATATACTGCGTATTTTCTTGGTTATTTCTTCATGGTCCTCCAAGTATTGAAACTTCATCTGTTTTTAAATTTTTTTTGAACCCATTAC
Organism: Isoetes taiwanensis; assembly: GCA_021234155.1. Classification (NCBI taxonomy): domain Eukaryota; kingdom Viridiplantae; phylum Streptophyta; class Lycopodiopsida; order Isoetales; family Isoetaceae; genus Isoetes; species Isoetes taiwanensis. The sequence continues at coordinate 1,145,645 of JAJEKV010000029.1, read as the reverse complement.
TGCTTTTCTTATCTCAACCACATCATATATGCCCATGCTAATTATTGTCTTCCAAGAGATGCTGGCATAAGATGAGCTATGGAAATTGATATATGGAGAGTATCTTAGTATAGCAATACTTACAGCAGCAATTATTTATATGTATTTCTCGTCCATTCTGCAGAGATCACGCTGTGAGATCACAATTTATGCGCATTCTTCGAAATATGTGCAGGTACATCCTTCTAGGCATAACTATGTTTCCGTTATTTAAAGTCTTGCATAAAACATTGTACACGCCTCAGCTTGGCAGTTACTCTGAACTGTTGTATTATTAGTGAATCCTGTTGTAAATAGTTAGATTTATGCCAATTCTTCTTGTATGACTAGTTCTAACAGAAATACATGCAACTGATGTTTTAAAAAATTTGAATGACTAGGTCTGAGCTAGCTGTGGAGCCATTCTTTCTGCATAAAATCACCTGCTTTGCGGATGTAACAACCTTGGAACAGGTATTCACACAATGTTGTTTGTGGCACTGAAAGGTTGATTGGGATAATCACTACTTGTTATTATCTCAGGCTTTAATTGGCGAGACACGGAGAAATATTCACAAGGATCTTCTTACTTCCTCCAAGAAACTACAATGCACTTATTTTGATGATGGATCCCTTAGATCCAGTATGCACGACACATGTATTGCGTAAGTAGGAGCACCCAATAGGAACACATCTTTCTCTTTAAACAAGAGCTTTGAGTTTTTCTTTAATTCTAGAACTCGAGATGGATATTCATTTGCAGGTACATTTTATCTCAAGAACATAATGACTTTATCAACGTGCATGATTGGTTTCAATCGTTTTCAACCATATTACAGCAAAATGAACTCCCAAATGCTGTGAAACATGGAAAATTTCCTCGAAAAGATGGGATGAAGAGTTTAATGGCAGAAATGTTTGACCAGGATAAGGCTTCAATCCAGTATCCAAGCTTAGAGCATGATGCATTAATGTTTTTTTTTTTCCTGGTTATTTCAATACTGTTTCCTTGTGTTAGCTTGACAAACTGCAACAGAGCAAGGTTTTGTCGTGCTGCTACTGAGCTCCAAATCTGTGGGCTACTTCGAATACCAAAGCGGCAAATTCCTGACTTTATCCAACGACATACAATCATCTAGTCTTGGCAAAAGCTCCTATGCAAGGCTTAGCTTTTCTTGGTTTGAAGTTGCTCAGTACTGTTTCCATTTGATGGTTATGAACACAATAAACTTGTTTACAATTATCAAGAATGATCAAATTAGGGAAGCCTATTACGTATATCTATTTTCTTACTGTTGTAACAATTTGACACTGAATGCAACATGCTATGCACCGCACAGTAAAGAAGACAGCACAGAGTGGACAATCTCTGTTCATTGAAGGGATAATGACTGTTATGCCTGATAAGGTGGAGTTTTTAAGGTTGAACTTGCTGGCCGCATACTAAGAAGCAGCGAACTCCCACCACATGGTATAGGATGGTTGATCCAAGGGCTAGTCAGCCTTTTGGCCTGTTGATTAGCGTTAAAACAAATGCTGTTCTTTCTAACTCTTAGTTGCAATATTTGGATGTTAATTCTTTTACATTTTAGAGAATATTTTTTGGGTTTCTGGAAGGGAAGGAGTATGAGGTTTTAGAATATTCATAATAATCTCCTATTTTTAGCTGGCTGATGGCTGGTCCCTTTCGCCAACGCTTTAAATGCCGGACGTGGGCATGTTATAGCCAGCCTTACTTAAATGGCAAAAAATCCACTATGGCAAAAAATCCGCTAAGTCCACAAGAATGCCTTGTATTTTTTTTTTGGCGTGGCTATAACATGTAAAGACACCTGTGGCTACAACATGACGACGTCCGATATATTCAGCACTCCGATTTGAACAATGAGATATTTGGAAAGTTAAGAGTAATAGTTAGAAAGTAGAGATTGGTTGTTTCCAGGTTTACATCTTTTCTGTACGAATATTATAGGTTTGAATGAGATTGCTACTGCATACTCGGCTCATCGGACTTGCAGACCAGATTTGGGGGATGCATGTTATAGGCAAAATCATAAATGCTATATCCCTTTCTCTTCATGCAGGAAGAGATAATAGGAAGTTTTGGTGCCTCATTTGTCCAAAAAAGCCAAGCAGAAGAAAAAGAAGATTTGGGTATAGAAATATAGAGGATGAAAAATTTGACTCTAGAGAACCCATGCAGGGTTGTCTTTTTTTTTTTATATTTGATTTTAGAGATCTGGCTTGTTATCTTACATAACACTAAGATGATAGTTTGTGTGCGATCTTGGCCGTTGATGTTAATTTTATTGTTGGCTGTTGATGTTGTTAATTTTATTGTTGGCCATTCAATTGTATTTTCAAAAGATGTTTGTTAACCGCTTTGGGAAGGATAGGGTTCGATGCTTCCTTCTCATGACCATCTATATGGCGGATCAATGTCTACTAAAAACATGCCTATTTCGTTCGGGGTCGCGTCCAGTTCATGGAAGTAGGGATTATTTTATCAACATGACGTGCAAACAAAATCGGCGGGTTTGTGATTTCAGGTGGGTCTATGATTTTGGATGGAGATCCCATATATCTCTTTCCAAAGAACAATGTTGCTTAGAGCATCTGGAAGCAAGATGGTTTCAACATCACTGATCGACCTATTTCTAGCCTAATACATCAGTAGTTGACCTATTTCTAGCCTACTGTAAATTACGTGGAAGATCAAAAGTAAATTAGGTTGTGGCGCCATTAAAAAAATGCCCTCATCATAGGGCAGTCCAAGCATCTCGGTATTTTGTCATTAGGAAGTTCGACTTCTTCTCATTCTTCTGTGAAATAATTTCTGATTTTATTTTATGGGCGATGATGACGAGAGTTTGATATAACAATGTGACAAGATTTATCATTCAACGGAGCCACTAAGTTTAGAATCAAGACTCAGGCAGGCCAGATGCTCCTACTATATTTGCTATTGGACTTACTATATATGCTATTGTATGTTGAATGCATGCCTTTTCTCCGCATTGTATTTTGTCAGAAGTATCTTATCTTATATTTGAATAAAGTTTCTTGCGATTTGGACTTTACTATGAGATTTTGGGTGTTTTTCTCAATGCATATATGGAGGCTATAGCTTCGAAAAGCATCGAGGTCTTTTTTTAAATTTTGCACAACATACATGCATGTTTCAGCTCAATGCAAGAACCTACAAGGAAAACTTCTCTATTGTGGAATGATCTGGGTCCTGATGGCATTGTTCCAACTTTAAATGCTAATGGTTTACCGATTCCTTATGGCAATCCAAGATTTGCTCAACCCGTTATGTCTGATCAAGAACTGGCTGAGGAACTGAACAATCCTCAACATCAGACTAATCCAAATGTCTAGCTTTACAGAGGTATTATACTTAATTCCCCTTCTATTGCTTCCATGATTGATTCTCTTTCTAGCACAATTGTCATTGTTCGTGTGGATAAAATTGGGGTTAGAATTGAGAAATTATGGGATCATGTGCTTAACCTCCACAAAGGGATCACAATCAACTCAATTTACTGGCTAAAATATCCTTATCTTCTTGTTGAATGTGCTAATTCAAGAACTGCAATTTTTTGTTGAAAACTGCAAGACTAATTTTCCACACCTTCCAATTGTTATTTCTCAAATGGAGTCCCTTGCTTCCCATAAATGACTTTGGTAAATTCTATATTGCCTCTGTAAGCATGAGTGACCTCAACCTTATCTACTGGAATGAGGATTGTTTCTCAGCCATTTTCAAATCTATTGGCACCTACATTTCTACAGAATATCCTCCATATAAACCCCCTACATGTTTTATCCAGCTGGACATCTCTAAGATTGTGCCTACTTCCATCCCTTTGTTCGATTTCTTTGGCAAACAAATTAGTCTTCAGCTTAGATGGATTAGATTGCCAACTTTTTGTCATGATTGCAACTCCAAATGCTTTTCTTCTATGGCTTGTCAATGTAAAGGCCAGGCCAAGAAAGAAGGTGGTATACAGATTGATGGGAGAAGTTTGAAGTCAGCTAATATAGCCATCTCTATAGATATAAGATAAGATTTATATCCCATCAACTCTATTAAAGATCCGGCTAATCGATTGCTCTATTCTTCACAGAATAATATCAATAATGATAACAGTAATGATGATACAAGGCAAGCTCTTTTTCATGGGTTGAATTGGACTAGAGTAAATGGCAGCAAGAAAAGAATTCAAAGGAAAGGAGAACAGAGACAGAAACTTACACAAAAGTATACAACATGCTCTAGAAGTTCACAAGTTTCAAATACTTCCAGCATATGAAGAGATAAGGAACATGTACTATATGCAGGCTAATGATTTTTTATCACTACTTGATAAAGACCCTATGATACTTGGTTACTATTTTGAAGTTGTAGAATCACACCATTCATTATTAATGACAGTGTGAAAACATATTGTAAATTTGTCGCTCCATGACCTTCAAAGTCCAAAGCGGGCATGATATTAATACATTACATTTGTTGGGCGTACAGGACATGTGAGTTCAACTATAGGGTTTTTTTTACCATTTTACGTTCTACAGTTACAGGGTTTTCTCACCACTATTTGGGGTTAACTATATACTTTAGGGGTTAAATTAGCTTTCATAATCTGCACAACCCTCAAGTGCAGTGAGAGTTTTAATTAAAGGAGATTTTCTTCCTTTAAACACAACCAAATTTGTAGTTGTCTCTAAACCTGCAAATACTGTAGACGGCTCAAAGAAGAATAAGGAAAATATTAATCATAACAGAATAGAATAGAATAGAATAGAATAGAATAGAATAGAATAGAATAGAATAGAATAGGTTTTTAGCGTCCACGGAGACCAACTGGCCTATGGGACCCAAACAAAAAGAGAGCAGCAAGCGTATTACTGACAGGATTAAAAAACCCCCGCCCCGAAGGGTTTTCGAGGGAAAAACCTTAGCAGTAATAAGCATGCTGGCAGACTGTACAATTGCATAGGACAGTTCAAGACCGTCCCGTAGGACACAAACGAGTCCGTGCATCCATAACCTCCTAGAGGTATGACCCCAACAAACCCACTGACGCCGTAGTCAATAACTGATGCAATGGCTGGCCAGGCACTAGTAGTCGAACATACCTCTCTCGGATATGGGCAAATGCCGGGTAGATCTGGAGGGTATGACATTCATCCTCAATCGCACCACGGGTGGCAAAGCCCTCGCTCGTGCTTCCCGAGCCCAACGCCTGTTTCAATGCGGAGGCGATGTGCACCCGCATGAATGGAGGCTATAAGTAGCGCTTCTTCATGGGCTTCATTTGGGTGTACAAATCTTGGTGTGGGCCTCTTGTGAGCCTAGGATTGACTTGCTGCGATAGTGTGCCCGGCTTAACGTCGCGTCGAGCCTCTCGCATCCCGAGCTTGCGCGAAGGAAAGTAGCATCCCAGTGCAGTTTAAGTGCCTCGCGATCTTTCTTTGTCGACACGGACGATCTGTTTGCCTGCGACGCCCCCGTGAGAACCACTGAGCTTGCTTGTCTTTCCAAAGAGATTTCAGGCGTTGGGGACCCATCGCCGGGCCAAAAGCAAGATGGGGCAAGCGTGTATCAGCCATAGCGACCACCTTTTGGAAGTAAACGATATGGCGTTCCAATGCAGCCCGATTGAAGGGGTAGAAAGCCTGCTCTCACGGAGTAGGATGCAGTGCGAACTGTGGACTTCACCCCGGGGCCCGTGCTAAGAAGGCCTTGCACCTGCCGAGGTCATTCCGGTGTTGAGGGATATCACCGGACCCCACACTTCTGCCCCATACAAAAGGACCGGCTCAACCAAGGCCCGAAACAAATGTGACTGGTGGCCCCAGGCGTACAACTCTGCCTTATGGCTGTTGTTCTGCATGGCATATAGTGCTTTCCAACCCGCCGTGACCCGCAACCTGATAGCCGCATCCCAATGGGTGGTAGTTGAGAACTCAATCCCCAAGTACTTGTAGGTCGGAGCCACCTCTACCTCTTGCCCCTGGTAAGTAAATTTCCCTTCGAATACTATGGAGAGCCTAAAATTCAAAATGTTGGAGGTTGAGAGGCTTGTGATACAATCATTGCCAAAGGAAAGAAATTATCTACGACAGAAAGCACGGTAGTGTTGTTACATTATTCTTTGAAGTTGGAAAATTTAACCATCATTTTTATCTTCTGTCTACATTTTTATAGAAGCAAAAAGCTAAGCAAAAGTGAGTTCAGAGGATGTAATTGAGAACGCAATAGTATCAAGTCTCTAACTTGGAGGTACTTCAAAAAGAGTTGGAAACAACATAGGAAGCATGGCATTGTTCCATCATTAGTTAATCTATGTTTTTATAGAAGCAGAAAGTCCAGCAACATGACTTCCAGACTCTTTCTTCATTCATGTGTCTGTAATAGTCCTCTATTTGCGAGTATTGAAATGGTTCTCTCCTTTCAATTACTACTTGTAACAACTCAATGGTACAACTTTGCCGCTTTGATAGATGGATGGATGGATGGATGGATGGATGGATGGATGGATGGATGGATAGATATTATTTTAATGTCCACGGGGACCCTAGCCCTGGGTTCAACACCTAGCCATCTTCTACTAATAACAATTGTAATGAATCATGGATAGCAGTTTCTGAAATTTACAAAGTGCCACTGTATTTTCTCACATGCTCTTCTACATGATAACCTGCTTTCAAGTAAAGCAGCGTATTATTAGCACATCTTAAGTGTACATAATGCTTAATGTCTAAAAGACAATAACTTTTTAGATTTAAAATGCATATAGATGATGATTTTACTGACAGGAGCTTGCATAGTAGAAAGTCCAAAGCAGACTCTTCTAGGTGAAGAGGAAGTTACTTATTTGGCCTTTTCAAGAAACAATATGTTGTTAGTCTCAATAATATGTAAATGGGCTTAAAAACCAAAGTACATGAAAATTGTATAATCGATTCTGTTCAGTTAACAGTTACATTGATGTGGTTGCAGGATAAGCTTCGAGCAATCAAGTGACAAAAAAAGGTAAATATTCGAGGACCTTCCCCTAGTTACTACCTCGAGCAAATAAAACATCTAAATGATTTGAAGGATTGCAAAAATTGTTCGATTTAGGAAGGACATGCCACTTGCAACAGTTGATGGCATTCAGGCAAAAAATTAGGAGGAAAAGAATTTGCAACTGGAGGCAATGACCCAGCTGGTCAAGTATGCAGACAATTACCCACTTGGCCAATCTTTCACACATTCTATTCATGTTGCCCGCCTTGTGAGGTCGCATCTATCAGTTTATATTAGCAGGCGGTATAACCTGGAATATGCCAGGGAGATCTTGAGGCCGATGGTGAAGAATCTAGGCCAAGTCCCCATGCCAATAGCGTGCTTCCTTGGGATAAAAAGAAGGATGCTCCACTCCAGTGGACAAAGATAGAGGACCTCATAGAGAAAACCGGTGCTTTCTGATTATTGACATGCAACATTCTATTGAAGCACAAAGAGCACTCTCCAACTAGGCTAAGCAAATAGGACAAACCATGTATCTGCTGTACTATAACCATAGAAGGTGTCATTTTCTAAGTCCTAATACGTCGTGGTTCTCGCGAAAATTAGTGCGACATTAAACGAAATGGGTGAAGTGCTTCTTTACAAAAGGTTCGTATAATTCTCATGCCCATAAATAAGGGTTTCTTCTTCTCTCTCAGTAGTACCAACAAGATTGCATATTAAACGGGAGCGAATCATCGAAATGAGAGCAAAAGGAATTATTCCTTAAAGATTCATTTTTTTTTTTACAAAAGGGGTAAAATGAGGTTATTAAAAAAAAGGGTGCATGAAATTGTATTTTGAAATGCCCCTCCCCCAAAATGACTAATTTTTTTATGCAACGATAGAAATAACTTTTTTAAAGTGACACTTTTCCTTGCAAATAGAATTTTCTTCAAGTATATTTTCAGAGAGGATATAATATTTAACAAGAAATTGAAGTAAAGTCTATAACTGAAATTGTAGTATTCTCAAAATGTGAAGATAAAATCTTCATATTCACATGCAAAATTTACAGTCTTTTTCTAAGACTGAGTTATCTACAAAAGTGTGAGGAGTGACGAGGGAGGGATCCAGCATGTTATCATGTTCATTTATGACATCCTCATCACCTTTACTTCTTTCACTGTCACTCGAGGAAATGCTTGAGTTATCTTCCTCATCACTATCAACAGATGGTGAAGCATTGCCACCACCACTCCTTTCTTCATCCTCTTCCTCGTAATTACAAGCCTTTTTAAGCAAATTGATAGTCCTCTGGCGTAGACGATTGCCAGATTTCAATCTGAAATCATAACACAATATAGTTACATCACTTAGGTTCAGCTCATCCCTACAACCCACTTTCTTAGACTCTCTCCCTTTTCCTTGGCTTCTCATTTCTAACTCATATCTATCAAAAGCATTTTCTGAGCGCGTTGCAAGCCAATGAATCTTGAGTTTAGTGATTAAGCCTTCCTCCTTGACTGTATCAAGTACTTTTGCTATCCGAAAAGGTCGACCTTTGTCAGCCTCCTCAGTTGGAGGAGCAATCAGCATACCTTTGGTGGCAATTTCTGTGATATTACCTTGAGGCTCATTCCTGCGTCTTGGTCCGAGGTATATAACTCGATCCTCGTCTTCCTCTACTGCAGGTGCTATTGTAGCATTGCTTGGACCTGCTTGGTGCTGGGGTTGATGGAAAGTGTTAGGCCATTGAAATGGTTCTTGCAACTATCTTAGAGCTAGATTTTGCATAACAATTTTCTGTTCACGAAAGAAATTTCTCCACCACATCCGATCTTCTTCTAAGAAGTACCTAAAGCCTGAGGAAATTCCATTTTCAATGGCTTTTAAGGACGTCACTGGGGTACTTTTCTTCTGCTTGGACTCCTTAGGATTTTTGAGAGCAAGTTGCTCAGCACGTTCTATGAAGCAAGTGTCTGGAATAGATTTAAGGAAGCGTAATCCCTCTGGTGGACTCCAGTCCTTAGTTGTGTACTTCTTCCCCTGTAAGAAGCTTTGTCCATCCTTCAAGTAGACCTTGATGTGATGTTGAAAGGCAAGATCATTCAACTTGTTCACAGCTTGTTCTCTGTCTGAACACTGAGAGAAAACAAACTCTTTGAAGTCAGCAGTCTCTTTAAGAAGCTCAATCACTGGAACGGGAGTGTAAGAATCTTCAATAATTCGAAGTAAAGTAGGAAGACAAAAAGCCTTCTTCCTTTCTAAGGTGCACAAAAAATCTGCTGAACATGTGGTCAATATGATCATGAGTGCACATGGCCTACAAGTAAGAATCCGGAGCTTTACTTTTCTAAAGATCCCTAGCTCCACTAACATGGCAGCAAAGAGTGTTTGATTCTTGTTCTCCCTTGTAGTATTGTCAAGTTGCAGGTAGAGCACGGGTTGTAATTGCTCTTGCTCGCACAGGACCTTGTTAAGAATTGTAATTGTGAGGTTCGGGTCACCATGCAAGTTTGGATACGTCAAAAATACTTTGCACTTTAGACTTCCTTTGAAGATCATAGCTCCTACAAGGTGGACCTTAACAAAACATTCCTCTGGCACATCTTTAGGAATATTCAAGAAATGGGGTAGAGTAGTTTTTTTTTATCCATTCCATCAATTACAACAGATATATATTGCAGTGGACGTTCGAGAGCTTTCTTCTGTGCTTGACAAGCTTTCTTCTCTCTGTAATGTTCCTAACCGACATGCCCTTAGCCAACTGGGCAAAACCGTCTAGACGTTTATGAGTAGTCGCTTCTACCCATTTATGCCGGTGTCTCGGGTACGCAACACCAAGATCTACTCGAGCGGTCTCCCATGGGTCCATTACAATCTCTCCCACTAGACTATGCTCGTCCTCGAGCATCACAAACCAAGTCATGATGACCTACCGTCCAACGGTATTCCAGGTCATACTTGCCCCCATGGAGACTCGAACTCGAGCCCTGCTCTGATACCAAATGTAACGTTCCTAACCGACACGTCCTTAACCAACTGGGCAAAATCGTCTAGACATTCTGAGTAGTCGCTTCTACCCATTTATGCCGGTGTCTCGGGAACGTAACACCAAAATCTACTCGAGCGGTCTCCCATGGGTCCGTTACACTCTCTGCTGCTTGTTGTTCACGATATCTGGCAAGGTTCTGTTGCACATTATCTGTTGAAGAAATCAGGTCAAAATATTTCTTTAAACAAGTGAGAGAGAAGAGAACTTGAGCTTACTTCTTTCGACCTCTGTCTTTGCAGTTTCTCGTTGACTCTTTAAGTCTGCACACGTGAGCAAACAAACATTCTATATTTGCTCGGAATTTTCACAAGACCGAATTCACAGTCTAATGAAGTCTGAGTAAGAGATGTGCTGAAACTGAATGCAAGTCTCTTTGTATTCATTGAAGACATTTTTTTTTGTGATGTTATCTGTCAAAAGATACATGTTGCTGTTAGACAACTTCTCACATGTTTCTCTAAATATATTTCTCCATCCATGACACAGCAGCAAGGGCATGCATGATTACAACTCTTCTTGGTCCACAATGATCATCAATTGCTGGGTTTTATCCAGTCTTTTGTGTACTCGATACATTCTGGTGGACCCTAAACGGTGGACAACCATAAAGCATTTTTGGCAGACTTCTTCACGGTTAATGTAATGCAAGAAGGTGTTGCGGTCTGGCCTTACATGATAAGCCAAGTAGGCATTCTGGTCTGCCAATGTCATTGAACTGTAGTTGTCTCTAACTGCTCGTAATTTAGACATGTTAAATTTGTTGATGCAATCCAAGGAGCAACATTTAGTTCTTAAAAGTCTCCTCATTTTGTGCTCATCCATAAGGTTTCTTCTTCTTATAGAGCAGCATGCTCTCGAACAAAATCCACCTTGAATTTCTTGGAGGACTGGCTGGAGAATGTGTAATCTCGTTGCATCTCGTTGGTATCTTCATCTTTTGATGAGAGTTCTACTCTAGGGGTGACCTCCTCTGCCCTTAGTGGTATGCTTGTAGAGGAAAACAAACCACGTGATGCTGTACCCGGATAAGTCAGAGGCACAGTGTTGAATGAAGGAGATGGGCCATAAGACGTCGTGCCAGCAAATATTGTTGCAGCTTCTTCACGAGGAGTTCGTTCAAACATGTCCCTTACAACCGACTGGAATTCTGCAAACCCATGTGTCACCACGGTTGTGTGAAGAGGAGTAGATGCTGCGGGGTCATCTTCATTTGTAGTGAAGTCGTGGTGGGAGAAGCGATGGAGAATCTCGCAGTCTTCTGAGCGTGCTGTAGTCCTTGTTTGTCTAAGTGAAGAAAGAGAAACTACAAATGGCTGGGGTAGTCTGTTCCGAAAAACTTGCTGAGATCGAGCCTCTGTAGTTTCGGGGATGGAATAAAAGGTGATGGAAGATTGCTACGTGCAACTGGTGAGGAAATGAAAGGAGGGAGCAGCCTTTTTCTTACTGGACTTGGAGAGGGTTGGAAAGCTGGTGGTAGTCTACTAGTTACTGGACTCAGAGTGTCTTTACCCCCATAATCTTCTCGTCCCCTTCATCACTCCATAAGCGAGGTGCATTTGGATGTACGACGGAAATATATTCTGTCATATAGAAAAGTGACTCTTTCGCAAGCCACCCCTCTGTCATACTACCTTCAGGACGTGCTCTTTGATGCATGATATCCTTCAATATCTTCATAAATTTTTCCAAGAAAAACATCCATCTCGCATGTACAGTTCCCACGAGCTCCACTTCCTCAATAAGATGTACCAAAAGATGGATTTGACTGTCAAGAAAACTCATAAGAAACTCCTCCTCCATTAAGCGACATGCCTCTGCTATTTTCACTTTCATCTCTTCAATTTCATCTTTCGGTATAGTGTTTTTACATCCACGTATGAGGTTAGCCACAAATAAAATAGACGGGGGACCATTAAATCAACATGGGTAACAACCTTATGACCTTTGACAGGGCACTTATTGCCTCCAAGGGTCCCTTATCTAAAACTCCCCTAAAGGTCAGGGGCATGAAGAACTGCATGATCCAAACACCAAATATAAGTATGGGTTACAATTAATAGTAGTGCATATGTGGACATCAATTGCTTACGTGCAAAAACTTATGTCAGTCATGAGACTTTAAACCAGTCAGCTCCCCAATACTTGTGAATGAGGTTCACAATGATTGCATATAATCAGTTGGTGTTCTAAGGGCCCTTAAATCAGCATAAATAGCTCGATGGTCAGCCCTAGCAATAACCCATTTTGCCAGAGGAATTGATTTCCCTTCACCTCGGATCCATGCCTCTTTCTTTGTATTACTTACCTTAAGGTCCATCTTGGCATTTGTTGTGTCTTTTTGACCAAATACATGCTTCCATAAAGAGTTTCCCACGTTCTTGAAGATATGCATCGGGTCTAAAAGGTGTTGAATCAATAGGCCGGTCCAATATGGTAGTCTATAAAAAAACAGACTTCAAAGGTGTTGAATCAATAGGCCTGTCCAATATGGTAGTCTATAAAAAACAGACTTCCTTTTCATATTGGCAATAAAGGACTTCCTCCTCCGCGGCTTCCTCGCCACCACTGTATAATTCCTCATCCTCACTGTCTAGGTCAGCTACGACTTCCTCAGCTGCAGGTGCCTCCCCTGCAAATTTCCCCTTGCGGATTCCCCCCCCTTCCTTCTTATCCCAACGCTCACCCCATTCTCGTATGGTAATTCTGCTTGGTGATTCCGTATAGTCTACAGTGCCACCGAATTGTGCACGCTGGTTTCTGAAGGGGTGCGTGAGTGGCAAATACTTCCTGAAGGGTTGAGTGACGGTGCCGCAACTTTTCCCCACATATCATGTAAGGGAAGCGCCCCGATGTCTTAAACCCAGAACACTCGACAAATCTAGGAAAATCATGCATAGTCCACAATAGTATACCTCTGAGATTAAAAACGTCGTTTTTATGTGCATCGTAGACCTGAATACCTGTGTTCCACAAAGGCAATAACTCATCCATAATTATTCTTAGGTACACATCTAAATTACTTGGTTTTTTCTTCCCAGGTATCAATAAAGTCATAATAATGTGCTCGCTCTTCATCAACAACCATGAGGGTATGTTGTAGTTAACTAGCATCACTGGCCATGTAGACCATGCAATTGATTGTGTACCATATGGGTTTACGCCATCGGTGGCCAGGCCCAAATGCACATTACTAGTTCTTTTCCAAAGTCAGGCCATGTCGCATCGACATGCTTCCAAGCTGCATTGTCGCTCGGGACTCGCATCACGTCATCACTAGATGCATGTGTAGCCGTGAAGTCCATTAGGCTAGCCAATGTCTTGCAACGGAACATCATCTTTAACCTATATAATATATTAGAATAAATTATAGGCAACATATAAGTACTAAAAATAAGTGAATCTACAACTATTTGTGAGAAATGGTGATGCATATACCTTGGGATTATTGGAAAGTGTCGAATAACCTTCTGAGGTACTGTTTTTCCCTTTAGGTCATTCCTGTATCTCAGTGCATTACATATGAGACAATGAATGGACTTTTCATGCTCAGCAGCGGGGTAGAAGATCATACAATCATTTGGACATGCATGTATGACTTTATAAGGAAGGCCGGTCGCTTGAATCATTTTCTTAACTTGAGATCTGTCGGTAGGCATATTGTTCTTCTCTAGAAGGATCTTCTCGTGCAATAACCTGCGCATCTAAGAGTGGTAAGATAAAAGATGGAGGTGGTGGTAAGATAGAAAGAGTTGATGGATGGGTGCCGATAGAAATAATGTGGATGGTAGCAGAGACACTAGCATTGCTCCACTTGAACTTGGTTTGGAGATTGAAAATTAGCAGGCACGCCAACAAACGAGAGGTTCGAGACACAGAAAATAATTGCGTTTCTGCTTCAATAACAATAGGGTCATCGTCAGTACGACCAGTCCTCGAAGGGTATCGCACATCTTCTACCATGTTCTCTCCACCACCATCCTCAACATCATCTAAATCAATATCAGGTAATTCTTGAAGAGCGTGCAACATATCGAGCATCGGCTCGTCATGAAAGACTTCGTTCTCGGGTTTGTCAATAGGTTCATCCTCTTCATATTGATCGTATATAATATCTTCATATTGGTGCGCTCTGGCTTGAAATTCACGACGATAGGTTTCCCTTTGCCTGTAACTTAGAGTTCATTAAACAGGAGTAACGTATTAAACATCATGTCAAATAATGTAATAAGTTTAAAATACATACAACCATATGCATAGACCCATGAATGACAAAAAACATATTAAAAAAAAAATGCTCTTTATTCCCCCTTTTTTTTAAGTACAACACTATTGTTCCATCTCGAATGGGAGAGGTCTGTCATAGCGATAGTTGATGAATAACTCATCCCCAATGTTTATACTTTTAATAGCACACACCATGATAAATCTGTCTTTTACATATCTTATAAAAAAATCTTCCCCTCGTTGACACTCTAAAAATTCACAATTGCATCGCTCACGGTCGTCAATAGAACTGTTGATGAACCATGCAATATTGCCATGAACCCCTGGCCGACCGTCAATAAACTTCAACTCCTCATCACATGCCCCCACAACTATGGACACAGCATTGGAATTTATTCCATAATGTTGGTTCCTCGCTCCACTTCTACACGCGTGCCGGAGATAAGGCCGAATCCAGCTTCTGGACGAATGCGGCTCCGCATAATGATGTATCTTCTTCCCCAATAAGCAAATTCTTGATCCATAGGGATAGGTAAGTTTACCGGCCACAAGCCAAATGTCTTGCAGTCCCTAACAAAGGGTCGGATAATCTTTGCCATTCTTCAGGAATTTCACACTCGGGCAGTGAGGCCAAGCGTTCTTGGAAAATTTGTGACACATGTAATGTTCTCATGATTGTAGCCCTTCGTGTTCTTTCACGCAGGGGAACACTCAACGTTGAGCGGCACCCATCCACATTATTGATGAATCGGATTACTGCTTCGGTTTCATATGCCTCTATGGGTAACATTAAACCAAAATCCACATCTATTTTGGAGGAGACATCAGCATCATCTACCTACATATTTAGATATCATAAACATCTTGAATACATACTTGAACTGGGAGAGATACTGTAACACAAAAAAAAAACAAGGTGCTGCGCACGGAGGGTTGCCCTCCATGGCCGGAGGGTGAAGTGGCTTGAATCATAGTTCAAAGTTTTTAACAATCAATTCAAAACCATAATCCTGAACATTTGGAAGCCTTCTCTGGTTATATCTGCTTTGTCTGTACATAAAGAACTCGGGGACTCATTTTCTGGCTGTACAGATAGAAATCGTAAATGCTTATGTTGCAAGTAATAACAAAGGACCTCAGCTCTGATTGGGAAAAAAAAAAATCTTAAACCACGCTTTATTTGGTGCCAAGTAGAAAATGCAAGGTACTCCATGATAAATACTCCGAATAGGAGACCATAATTTATACAAGAAATTTATCGCGGCGGCCTTTTCTACACAATGTTTTGTGACCATTCTAGTATTTCCCCAGAATTTAGCGTTTGGGATGTGTATTCCAAAACGACGTGTTTTTGAAATGGGCAGAAAACAAAAACATGGCAACTCTGGAAATGAGTTGCACCATGGAAATGAGTTGCACCCTAGAAATGAGTGGATCTATTGAGGTCATGGACCTATCGATCCTACAAGAGAGCGGATATGTGTGCTCAACTATCTCTGCCGATTTGGGTTGGACTCCCAAGGACATAGAAACCTCCCAATGGGGAGGTTTCCACAGAATCCCAAGATTGGTAGGATATCAGTCAGGGCCTTTTTATTAGATTTTTCTATGGATTTAAATTTTCTCTGGATTCGATTAGTCTTCTGTCTCCCCATTCATAAAATGTCTAGGAGATAAGGACCTCATGAACACTGCTAAATCTTCTCTTTTTCTCATCTCTTTATTCAGCCAACTTGTTAGATTAGTAGCAATTTGCTTATATGCATCTTCTATTCTCAGATGTCGTTTGCTCATCTTAGCATCACCAACATAAATGTCCCACTTGTTTAATCTTAGCTTATTGGGATTCGGTGATGCCCTCTATTAAGAACAATAACATTAAATTTATGCATGTTGGCCCGGACACTACACTACGAATGGGATAAGCGGAATTGAGACTATCTATAAAGCAGAAGAAAGATGGAACTAAAGTCGTCTGGGTCCATTATAATGTGATGGAGTATATACTTTGTAACATAAAACATGATTCTTGCCAAATGTTCTGCAACACACAGCACAACTGTCTTATTGGCTTACCAAAAGCAGTTTCTCCAGGCTGTATGTGCACCAGTTGTAAATTTGAAGATTGTGAAATAGACTATTAGAATGTAATTCAGAGCGTCCATTTGTTATTATTTTGGGTTTGTGTATCAACTAATTTCCATACGCAAATCTCTTATATGTTCTACATTGTGATATGTTGTTGTTTATGTTCTCAAGCTTTAGTCAACTGGGCTTTGGGCACATATGAATGTAAAAGGCCGCACAAAAACACATGCCAGGACATTAGCCCAGCAACGCCAGGCACACGTTTACTAGTTGGAGCTGAAATTAGAATACTCTAATGCGATATATAACGAAGAAGAAAGCATTTTTAAATTTTAACATTTACTAGAATCTTCGAGTATATATGGATGTATAATTGTAGAGTCTTGCTCATTTCTACTGTGTGTTCTACAATACAAAACAAACAACCCATAGAGTGATGAAATCTGAACAACCCACTCTCTCCAGAAACCACGAAAAAACATTCTTGGGCCACCAGAGGGCAACCCCCCGTGCGCACAGAACCACACACACACACACCACTATAAACACTATAAACATACCTTTGCCACGACAAATAATTTGGAAAAATTATTTCAAGATGATTTTTTTCAACAATCCATCCATTAATTAGTCAACTATTTCAGCATCTCACTTTTCAATGTCAGAGATGTTGATATTCAATCCCCGAACCATGTCCCCTAAGCATATAGCTTGTGATTGCATAGAGAATGTATATGAGGGATTACATTTTTGAGAAGTAAACTCGAAAAATTAGGTTTCGTGTTATTGAGTTCTTAGTAGAGTGTGATTGTATTGTCGTTTTCATGGGCTAACTAATTACTAAATATGTATGTTTGTTCCTAAGTAAGGTATGCTTCTGCAAAACAATTGGTCTATGGTGCATTTACGTTTAAAAGACCCACAGTTAAAAACACATCTCAAACAGAATGCATGTCAATGAAAGAAAATCGAATATATAAGAGGGAAAAACTAAAGAAAATATAATATATTTGGAGTGTTTTGACATTTGAATTTGCCACAGAATATTTATGGTCGCACATGGCCTAGTCTAATTGTGAAGTGAACTTTGGCATTCTAGGCTAGGGGTATAACGGGATAGAGAGGTATCTAGTTGCTAAGGTGGCCTTGGGAACTAGTATAATTGGGTAACCAATTATACTAGTATAATTGGGTGCTCACCATTCAAAAGGAAATGGTGAGCACCCCTTTATTCGGATTGAGCTCCCATCCCCAAATAGATTGTGATCTCAATTATGCCTGGAATATGGTCTGGGTAAAAAAGGGACTCTGTTTCTACCTGTTTTCTGTGGAACTGAGAATTCAACCTACCAATGCCAAAAACTTATTTCCCTGTATGTCTAGAATGATTTTGATCATTTGGAATGGACTCAGAAACATTTCTAGGATAATCTTGTCCGATTATTTGTATTTCTGTTGCAGAATGCCCTTAAATCTCCAAAACTAGTCTTGACAGATCAATCTAACAGTCCAAACCCATATTAATTCTCCAGTTGCACTTAAGTCGTAGTGGCAGCGTAAGGAGGAGCAGCAATTTTGCTTGCTTTTAGCGATATGCTATGAAAATGCAGAGCAAGAAGCAAATGAAATAATCCAAGGCTGGAAAAACAGAGGCAGGATGCAGGGGCTGGGCGAGATTTGGCTATGGCCCTTTTTCAAGCACCTTCCCGGACCCTGGCTATGGCAGACAGAGCTCTTCTACGCCTTACAATGAATCACATGTCTACTGTGAATCTGGATTGGCAGGCGGGTTGGAGCGTCCGCGATTGAAGCAAAGAAAGCTCCGGAGCTGCTTATATGGAATCCTCAGCCTAAATTGCCATCGCCAAGTATTGCCTTGTCGGATGAGTAGAGAACATCAGATCCGAGTCCGACCATGTGTCTGCCAATGAAAATTTGCCCATAAGATTGTGCTGCTTAATCTCAGAAACCTTCTCCGTAAGCCAAGTACTCCCTTGAACTCAGGCTTGATTATGAAGAGATGAAAATGCTTCACCAGGCATTTTGACAATCATAAGGACGACTGCGGTGAAGCCCATGGTGATGGTGGCCATAGTTGGAAGAGGAAGATCCAAAAATGGCCAGTCGGATTGTTACCTGCCATTTCTCCATCTCCGTGTCGAATTCATCCAAATTATTTTGATTTCTTTTTTCTTCGATTTTTTCCCCCGGACAAAAGTTGTGGACGTGTCGCTTAAATGGAAGAGAATCAAAAAATATATTCTCAACGAATCTTGCCTACAATAATTATATAGTTTAGATAACTTTTAGAAGATATATCCATGCATTATCTCCAGAAAAAAAAAGAAACGGACCAAATACTGCAAGCATGCCTATAATCCTTGCTAATTTCCATCTCCACATTGTCTATTCTTACTGGAGGTCTAAGGCATTGTTGGTCGAAATCCATGAACGAAAATAATTGCAAATTTCCATATTGATGATGGAGAGAGAAAACATTGATGAGAAAAATAACATAAAAATAGAACAAATAAAGCCGGCAAATATAAATTAAACCAAGCCGGCAAACATTATGTTTTTGGTATCACTGATACTGACATCGACACCAAAAACAATGCCAGACTTGCAGAGGATAAAACCAAATATAGAAGGCATACTCCCATCTCGTAGAAAGCAAACCAAAAACAACGCTAGACTCTAGAAAGGGAAAAAACAAATAGCAAATCGATTGATAGACCTAGCTTTCAGAAAATCACTGCCAAATTTTGACCTCTATACAACAGATCAATTGGCAAACTTGAACTTCCTGAAGACCTCTGTTTTGACATCCCCAAAGCCGAAGCTAGCATAATCGAACATGCAAAAAAAAATATTACATGCAAAACACAACTCCGACTCGACTTCACTACAAACTCACTACAAATAGAAAGAAAGTGGTGCAAACTCACTACGAATAGAAAGAAAGTGGTGAACACTGCTTTCAGTTTCCCTTAGCTCTAGCTTTAATCTCAACCCAAAAATCATAACTCTCCCGACATCTCCACCTTTGAACTGGAATATGAGGGGCATATCCCATAGCCACACCTTCATCTCTAGAGTTTGTCCTTTGGGCAAAATATAGTTTGATCCCATGACGGTGCAATGTATTAGAAGAAATGAAAATGGACAAAAGCATAATTTGATTAGAAGGAATGAGAAGCAGCTCGAATAACAAATAACCTACCAGCCTCTGTTACAACATACGATTCAAGGGCAACCCATCGTTGCCACCATCTTGTTTCCTTAAGTTTTTGGCATTTACAATGAGACATAAACTATATTGTACAGGAGAAATAAGTATATGAGAAACAAGTGCACAATTATTATTTCACACAATGTTGCCAATGACTAAAATGAACGTCTACTTCGAAAGAGCCAACAAGTTCTCCCTTCCTTGATAGTAATTTCAAGCAACCAGTGATTCCTGCAAAGAACAGGATCTGAGTGTACATTCCACACAAGAACGAAATGAAAGAACAAATTACCTCGTTTTTTCCTGATCAAATCTACGCAAGAGGCAGTCGCGGTTGCAAGCCAAATATCCGTTGGATACAAAAGTGGCACTCTATCATCCTTACGTTCTTGTGGAGCATGATGCCATACCTCAAATTTCATTTGAGATACCTTCAGTTCGTTCAAAACTTCTGCATCAATTGAAATTACCATCGCACTGCTCCAGAGGTAAGAAGGATTTCCCTGAATGATACAACACAATTTTTAAATTATTTATAATAACTAGCTAGCAAAAGATCATTTATGCAGTTTTGTCCCTAGTTAGAGAATGGATAGCCAGTAAGCAGAAATTGTTTCGCTCCCCCATGTCCATTAAAATCAGTAAAGATAAGATAAGATAAGATGAATAAGATAAGATAAGTAAGGAAAACTGTTCTTAATGGTTAAGGATTTGCAAAAATGTAAATTTTGTAAACTATGAATCAGAGATAGCATACCATGGAAGGAGTGGCCATTGGAGGATAAGTAAGTTGGAGGATATGAATTCAATTGACCACTATCGCTCGGTTAGCTGTATTGTAAGGGAAGTACGATATCCTGCAAAGTTGCCCGTCATTAAACTACTGCATTGTCGTTCACTTCTCACATGTAAAACTATACAAGAGTGAATCTGCCTTCGTTCTAATTATAATTGTAGGAGTAATCAAAAGGCAGGTTGAATACTCAAAATAACTGCCCTTAATGGCAACTCAAAGTGGACTGGCATGTTTAGGAATAGATTAACCTACCAAAAGTTCACAAAAATGAGCATTTCCAAGCATACTTTAGAGAACAAACACTTTTTGTAAAGACTAGATTCAATCACATTGGGAGAGGGTAAAAACCTTCAGTTCTGCTCTGAGAATTTTCACCTCCAGCGTTGCTTTTAAAGGTGCCCATGCATCCTTAGCATGTATGTTTTCATCCTCAAATATGGTTCCCTTTAAATTGCGTAGAAGATTCCATGCAGCTATAAGAAATTTCTACAAGCAACTTCGAAGAAAAAGAAGTTGATAAGATGGAATCTTGTTCTAGCATAATTGGAAGACAGGAGCTTTTTGACCTGCAAAAAGCTACAATCCACATTAGTGGAAATTTATTGTAAGGAATGTATAGGTAAGTTATGCCATTCAAATTGCAATACTCATAATTGTATGGTAGATGAAAGTCTGTTACATTAAACAGCTGACCTAGCTGCCTTCACCAAGCGTTCAGAGAGAACTATTGCAAGTTTAATACCTTGTATGTCTATTGGAAAATATCCTTCTTAAGCAAGACGCAGTTCCCAAAGTTATGATGTAACAAGAAAGATGCAGAGTTCTTCAATGATGAGCAGCAGGTAAGATAACCAGTGGAAAGTAGAGAGTTGGAAAGTGTTAAGGAAAAAAATTAAAACCAAATGTTATTAAATTCAGCATCACATGCCTACAAAATGGGCAAATAAACATGATACTGCTGCTCTTCTTTATTTCTTTCTTCAATTTCATCTCCATTATATCCTTCTTTATCAACGTTATCCTCTACTCCTTAAGCATCTCATCTGGCTCTTCTAAATATTCCTCTTCACTGTAGGAAAAGCATGCCCATCCCAGACAGAGGCTGCATGGGGCATTGCGGAATCCCATTCCAGGCCGTTTCCTGGGATCCCTCGGCAATGAACAAGACTTTTGTAGAGAGATTGTCAAGTAGAAATATGGTCTCATCAGATTAGACGTACAACCCGAGATATATATGAAAAAATCCATGTGTTGATACAGTTAAGACTTGTGATGTTTCTGCAAAAGCATTTGCGTTCTTGACTAATGTGCTTCCTCCCAATTGGGGGTGGGCAACATTGATGCCCATAAGAAACAAACTGCATTGGCCAATATAGCATGCCCGATACATTAAATTGCCGCAAAACCAACACAGGAAGAGAGAAAGAAAATGAGCTGCAACATCTACCAACAACCACAACCTAAGTTATAAATTTGGTTCAGTGATGATTTCTAGACATCAAAAGACCTCTCAGCATGTTGACAATCCTAACTTTAGAAGAGCTATTCACAAATAAGTTGCATAAGAAAGGATAAACAGGTAAATAAACATGCTAACAAAATCCATTTTCTAAATTCTTTAAAGCGAAATGATAAACATATTGACATAAAGTAACATGTGCCATGTGCCCTGAATTCCACTAAATTTTCAAACAATGTAAACTAGGAATAACAGATTAAAATGCCTAGCAAAATTATAATTATTATTTATAT
Source organism: Isoetes taiwanensis (assembly GCA_021234155.1). Taxonomy (NCBI): domain Eukaryota; kingdom Viridiplantae; phylum Streptophyta; class Lycopodiopsida; order Isoetales; family Isoetaceae; genus Isoetes; species Isoetes taiwanensis. The sequence goes on along the minus strand of JAJEKV010000029.1, from coordinate 1,123,477 downwards.
CTTAAAACAACACTCCATACCTGTCAATGCTGCACTGTGGTAACCCCCACAAGAAACTTGGCTTATGCGAGTATTTTTCAGATCTGGGACAGGCATTGGTTTTCCTCTGACGCTCTTACTTCCTCTTCCAAGCTCATAATTCGAGTTTCCTGAACAAGAAAAACCAACTTAAACTAATTATCAGTGCATTTTTAGCCAAGAGAACTAAATTGGAACTTTTATTGCTTAACAACAATTGATTTTCTTATTAGATTGGATCAAAATCTACATGTTTTCATGCCTTACCAATAATAAGTATAAAAGGTCCAATGATTACCTCCCCATCCCCAGAGTTCTCCTTCAGGTGTTAAAGCCATAGTGAAAAACGCCCCACAGCAGACAGTTGCAAAACGCACAGACAGATCAACTCTTTTCAGGGAAGAAAGCACTCCCTCATCCAGTTGCAGATTGATATGGCCTAGTCTTCCATCTCCTTCATCTCTTCCCCAAGTATATATAATGCCTGATTATTCATGCATATGTCAAATTCTATGCCAGAAATCCAGCCCTTGCAGCCCCCCACTCCCATGACAATCTGCTTGAGCTATGCTTGACAGACATATCTGCTTGAGTTATGCTGCTACATGTATATGACTCGATGTAAAACACTAGATGTAGAGTTTTTATGCAGCAAATGCTTAAACTAAAGCAAACATCAGGTCTCATATCAGGTTTTTTGTACTTAACATAAGAGAAACCTAGGATTTTGCTAACATAACTTACAGATCACAAACTTTCCAAATTTAAACCACTCCAAATTCCTCAAATCAACTTCATCTTTCCTAAATAGAACATCGTCGTTTTATCACAGTACCCCAACAGCCAACTACTCAAATCACAAATGTAGACATTACTAGGATATAAGAAGACACACCAGAGATAAAATATTAGATTTTTCATCCAAATAGAGCATTCAATCTTAAGTAAGGAACTAAGCACAGAAAATAGGTTGTACTTGCCAAATAAGAAATGCATCTTTTAGTTCTTTTCTTAAAATCCTCATGTGGACATCAAAAAAGCTTAGAAGAAGTAAGCACTTCTAAGAAGACAGAATCCGGAGCTTCCAATACCCACTCAATTGGAAATAGCGAGAGATGTTAAACAGCTCATATGAAGGTTCAGATCAGGTCCTCTGGGACCTTACTTCCTGTAAATTTTCAGTTAGACGCTCTCATGAGATTTGGAAAGGCAGATAAGGTTACATACGCCAAGGACATCCATTTCACTTCAATCAAAATCTTATCTAGTTTAAATAGTTAGCGAGACCCTTTATTTTTCTTGCACCACAGTGGAATTAGCTTCTTCCATGCTTTCTTTCCCACCTGTTAAGCTTTATGTTGACTAACTTAGGTGTTAGCAGAGGTAGCAAGCAACCAGAAACAGATGCTCATGTTACGGGCCTCTCAAACACAAATTTGTAAGGAGAGCCAATCAGCAGAAGTCATGCATGGACATTGAGTAATGATTATAAACACAAGGAACTAGTACTTACCACAATCCATTACAGCAGCTGTATGTGATGCTCCAGCAGATATATGCATCACCTTTCCTTCCCAAGGATATTGTAAATGCCTTGGGACAAGCTCTCTAGTGTATACTCCATGTCCCAACCCTCCTAAACCTCCGTAACCCCTGCAACCCTCCTATTACCTAAAATTTGATGATGTAATACAACCCTAAAAAATTCGGATAAGGACATACCAGGTGTATACTTCTCCATCATTCAAGAGTGCGACAGAATGCAATCCTCCTAGAGCTACACTGCTAACATTCTCAATGTTCTTATTTAGCGTAGGGAAGTACTTAGGATCCTCTGATCCCAATCCTAGCCGACCTCCATCTCCTTTTCCCCAAACCCATAGATTTCCATTTTCCCAAGCCATTGAGTGAAAAAGCCCAGCTGCAATTCCTACACTGCCTGCACCAGCATTTGACACTGGATCGTCCAGCTTGTCAACACCTGTTAAAGTTTCAGTTACAGAACCTGAATTTGTTTTTTCGCAGCTCTGAGTCTCAGAATTCTGTGATGATCGCTGGAGCAAGGCCTGGGAATGATGCAAATTGGAAGTAAGAGGGGAATTCAGAAGACCTGGCACTGGAGCTAATGCGAAAAATTGGCCTCGAAGCTCCATGATGAGAACAGGGGAGCTTTCCATACTTTCGACTCCATGTCCAAGCTGCCCAGACACTCACAATACTCGCCGTCTTCTCAGATGGTTAGCCGGTTTCGAGATGGCTGCCCATCGACAGACGCCACCGCCAGTTTACAGGCAATAATGGGTTTTTAGCAGTCATTGGAATATTTTGGGCATATACTGGCATATACTTAAAATATGCCGTAAACCCACGTAAACGAGGGTTTGCCCCCTTAGGGGCAACCCAAAAAAAAACAACAAATAATCATTGTACCAACCTGATATCCATGACGAGCATCAGATCTGGTGGGTTGTTCAAATGTACCAAATCTTATCAAATGGTCTTCAACAACCATTCTAATTCGCCGCTTCAGCCCCATACTATATACTGCACAATAGTTTGAACGGCCATGATAGATACATATGGTAGTATAGAACGGACGGTTTGCTCTCAATTACACAAACTCAAATCTTCTTTTTTATTTTGTGATAGTGTTGGGTTGCGGGCCAGGGAATGCCGCATGTTACGCCGCATGCGGCGTTCCCTTCAATCTTGTGTTTTCTCTGCAGGAGTTTAGTTACCCGAATTCAATGCTAGGAATTTGAACTCGCCCGTCAGCATTGAATGAGAAATTCTAGACTAAGAAGTGAAAATCTCGATTTTTTTTCTACTTCACGAAATTCCCTCTTGGATTCTCCTCGGTCTCATTTTGGCACCTCGGCATAGCAACATAGCATTGGTCCCTTCAGCTGAGTATAACATAGCATTGGTCCCTTCAGCTGAGTCAATTTTTTTTTTTTTAAACTAATGAAGATACTATATTTACTTCAGGATTCAAAGCATTTGGAGTTGTTCTTCTCTTGCTTTTTGAGCCGATCTTGGAAGGTAAGATTCGTCACCAAGTTTTATGTTGTTTTAAGTTTTTGTGAGCTTACCGATCTCCACGTCCACATTTTTCAATCGAATCAGATATAGACCCTTCAAATTCCTGGAGACGTTCTTCTTTTGCTTCTGTAGCCGATCTTGGAAGGCAAGATTCTTCAACAGATTTTATGTTGTCTTTAAATCTTAAGTTTTTGTAAGCTTAGAGATCTTCATTTCCATGTTTTTCAACTGAATCAAAGTTTGATATGCAGGGCACTATCCGAATTTGACATATAGGGACCATTGTCTGGGTATATGAGACTCTAAGAAGTACAACAACTCTTCAAGCATAGGCTTTTCTGCGTTCTGCAACACCAACATCAGCCTGTTGTCAAACATTGGAGCAAGTAAGCATTGCTAAGCAGTGATAATTTGCACATCACCTCAGAGTCACCTTTCGTTTTTTATTGCAACAACCTGTTGCAACAATCTGGCAAGTTGAAGTATTGTATGTAATTGGCCACATAGATCCCAACGGTCTTTAGCAGACAATAGATTTGTCTTTTTTTTCTAAGCAAGATATGGCCATTGCATGCCATATCATATAGTTATTTGGGTTTATGATTTTCCCGTCTGGACGATTTCCTTACATTAACTTGAGTGATATATTTCTTCTTCTGCATGCTTATTCTGCCCGGCCTCAGCATCAAGCACCGCTCCGCTGAAGCTTACTATTTCTGCTAGGTAAAGTTATGTCATTTTAAACTCTGATAACCAGTGCTTCTTGATGCATTTTAAGCTAAATTTCCTTGAGGTTGAAAAGTGTAGTTGTAAACAGTTTTGTCAAGGTCATGGTATAACATACTCTGCTTTGTCATAGCACATGACCTTAAGTTTGAATTCAGATCATTATAATTGGGCCCTGGTTTTGTTAAAGCAATTGCACAAACCTGTCATTTTAAACACTGATAATCAGCATTTGTGATGGACATGTATGCAAAAAAATGAAACATTTAATAAATTGTGCATTCATTTTGCCAGGTTGTTCTGCCCCGCCTCAGCATCAACCACCGCTTTGCTGCAGCTTACTATTTCTGATAGGTAACGTCATGTCATTTTAAGCTCTGGTAACTAGCGTTTCTTAATGCATTTTAAGCTAAATTTTCTTGAGATTGAAAAGGATTACCCAATCACCTTAGCAGAATTTGCCGCTATCTTCTTTATTAAAATGGGTGCCTCATGGTTTTTGTGCCTCATGGTTTTATGTATTCCTTTTCAGTTCGTGTGCATTATTTGCTACTGTATCAAGGCGTTTTTTAGACTCAGGTTAGTGGATCTTGCATATTAGTTTTTTTAGTTGCAAATGTTATACTGCCATTGCATAGTTTGTCTACTATTTTGCACTACTGCATTGCGTTGCATTATAGAGGGATCTGGAATTAATTACTGCAAAAACTATTCCCTTGAGATAAGGCATTTTGTTTAAGAAATTGAAAAAACTTAGGACAAATCATCTGCCATGTTTTAATCCATCTTTCATTTTTTAATCATATACATACTCAGCTAATAGTACTATTGCCTTTTTAATTCCTGATTTATGATGTCTCATAGCAGCAAGAGAGGTTTATAAGGAAGGAAGGAAGGAAGTATATTTTAACGTCCACGGAGGCCAATTGGCCTATGAGACGGTTTAATACAATATATCGGATAGTATCCAAACACAAAAGAAAACCACAAAAGCCCTATACAATGTGTGTCTACCACTGGGATGAAAAAACCCCCCATGTGGGAGGAAAAACCCTTGTAGTAGGCGTTCAAATTCCCTATCTGAGCGCTCAAATTCCCTGTGTTGTGAGGGACTCTCTGACGGTAGAGACTTGCAGAATGTAGGACGCGAGACGTGCAACCATTGGCGAAGCCAACAATTGATGAATTGCTATCTCAGAGCATCTGAGATCGGCATGAGCTACTCGGATGTGTGCATATGCCGGACACTCCTGTAGAGCATGGTGTTCATCTTCTACTCTCTGCATCAACACAGTTATCTTCATCTTCTGCTTCGCACAAGTTCTTCGCAAATTTGAAAATTTTAAAATTTATATTGATGTGGTAACTTTCCTAGATTTTTCTATCAAGTATATAATCTTTATTTGGCAATTTATTTTTATTCTAGCAATAGCTTTATCTTTGCAAGTTGCATTTACATCAGGCTTTTCTTTTGCAGGTGACTATTATAGCATTGTTGTCCTTCCACTTCGATACGATAAAAATTGTGCTTGAACAACATGCAAAGGGCGCTGACAAGGATTCAAGAATGTGTAAGCTACTACATGACCTGTTTAGTTAGGGTTATTGTTGCAACCTATTTAGTACTACAGAAGATCGACGGTGCCTAAGAACCATGTAGGTCAAGTCTGATACACTTTTCTCTTTCTTATTTTTTCACCTTTAAGGTCTGACCACACACATCTCACAGTTGAAATTACTTGCCAAAGAATGCTTTGATCCTACGTATTAGCCTAGAATTGATTGCTTTTGTCTTTTCATGTCCCGACCTCTGGAGAATAGAGCCTTATGTTGTATTGCTTATGTCAGTGCTTGCTAATTGCCCAATTGTCAAGCACATAATTTTTGTGCTTAGTACTTTGATTTTATCTGTTTGTGTTGAGGTTTTTGTGTTTCTTTATGCATTCAGGTTCAGAATGTGATCCAATTCCTGTCCATTTCTAAAATCATGTAATATGATTTTATCAACATGACTAAAGACCATGTAATTTTGATCTAAATCCAGTATGTCTCTGTAATTAGGCAATATGATCTTATCAATACCAGATCAGATCGTATCTATTGAAAGCCGTAGGTAGACTGTGAGAGAACATTACAAGTCTAGACATTTAGATCAATTTGCATTTAGGTTCTAATAGGATATCATCAAATGGAAAACTGAAATTTTTTTGCAGGCTTCAAGCATCCCCTTCATTTGCAAAGTAGTTTGAAGCAAGATTTATGTATTAACTAGAGCTTTATTTTCATACTCATTTGTCTTATCAAAAGCTTTTGGTAATATAGCCTCATATTTTTGTGAGAAATGGTAAAAAAGGATCAACACGAGCAAAATACATGCATGTTTTGTACTTCATTTTGCACAAAATATACACAAGGCAATCATTTCCAAGTGCACACTTAACCAATTTATAAGTGGGCAAGATCTCAAGTGCAGTAAATGACAACCGTATCATGGATGGCATTTATACACAAGGCAATCATTTTAAAATGCAATACTTAACCAATTTATAAGTGGGCAACATTTCAAGTGCAGTAAATGACAACCTTATATTACTATTGTCTATCTTTATTTGGTTTTCCTTACCCGATAGTCCCACAGAAACACACACAAAGCAACTCAACAAGCGCTATTGCTAAAGCTTTACAATGCCACCATGTCTAGGACTAAACTTCCAAGCAATTAGTTTTATATATTCAAATGCATTATTATGGTGCGGATTTAGTATTATATTTCTAGCATCTCGATTCATCTCCATGTGGGTTATTTATTGTCTAACTCATAGGATTTACCAAGTATCATTCACTATATACATCATTAGAAGTAGAGTTTCTACTCTTTTTAAAACAACCTACCACTAATTTCATACAGATACACACACATGCTGCCTCACATTACCATACACCTTTTTACTTGAAAATTTCCATATCTCCCTTGCTCTTGCTTTTACCCCTGCTGCACACACGCATTTATTCTATCTTCATTTGAAATGAGATATTTTATTGTAGCGAGTCATGCATTAGTTGATAGCACGTGTTGGTATGTTGTTGCGTTTGAGTCAGACAAGCTCCTCTTCAAGTATATGTGCATGGGAACTTGCTTCAGGCAAGGGAGCATCACACAGATTAGTTTTTGTGATCGAAGAGACTTGGGCATCAATCTCACAATACGGAGTTGGTGATTATAAGCTTCCAAAGTTTCTACTAAATAATAACATAGTTGTTGGTAGACCTGAGTCTCCCGTATGGGACATGATACACAACAAGAGAATGGTCATTTTGCGACGTGGGCTTGCGACGTTCCTGCGACGTCTGACTCGTGACCTTGCAGATCTGTCACGCCAGGTGGATGTCGGTGCCAAGTGGACGACAGTTGCCACATTTGCGACGTCACGTCGCATGCGACGTCGCGTCACTTGCTCTATCTGTCACGCCAGGTGGACGACAGGTGTCACGCCAGGTGGATGTCTGCGACGTGACGTCGCATGCGACGTGACGTGACAATACAGAACGGATGACACGTCAGTACGTATTTGCCACGTGTACTGCCAAGTCGTAGGTGACCTGGCAGGTGACCGTTGACAATACGTCGCGTGCGACGTATACAGCGACGTCAAAAACTCATTTCTTAGTTGGGTGAACATGTGTGGTCTTCTGGCCACGGAACTTGCTCCCCAGGGCAATGTCGACGTCCTGAGTCCATTGGCAGAGACGAATCGCGGTTCCGGGGAGGGGAGATCGCCCGTCCGTCCCCAGGGCCTTGGGGAGAGGAAATTCGGGGCAAGCAGCTTCCGGGGGGATTTTAGGGTCCGTGCTCTGGCGTCAACACCCCCACTCCACATCAAGTCACGGCGCAAGGTCCCGGCCAAATCTGACAAGGAGAGGGCCTCCAAAACGTAAACCCTGTGGGTTTCCAGGTTCTAGAAGGGTTTGCGTTTTGGGGGCCGAGACTTGGTCTGTTGCACTTGGGACCTGGCCGAGAAGCTGCAGCCGAGAATACGGAGCAAGGGGAACTGACGGAGCGGAGTTTGGGCCTGTCCTCCTCCCGATGTGGCAAGTAGAAGTCGGGGGGCGCTTTTGCAGCGGCAAGACATTCATAAATTCGTAGTTAATGCATTGTACGAAAATAAATTCTGATTTTTTGCCAGCTGGATTCTTAAGTCATCTCCAGCACACAGCCCCATTTTCAAAATTTTCGGAGAAGGTCTAGGTCAAAGGGTTAGCATTAGAACGGTCGGGGCAGCCCGTTGCAGGGCAACCGAGCTGGCACCCTTTCTCAAGTCAAACGAGGCCAGGACCTTGTAGGGATCCCTCACAAGAGAGGAGAGTCCGGATCCCAAGAGGCGGAATCCAAAAAAGTTCCCGATGCAGCCCTTCCTGGCAGCGCTCCCCCGGGGGGCTGCACGCTAATGACCACCCTCCCGGAGCCCGGTTCCCCTATCCGACCGTTGGATCCTCCGTTCAGGGGCCCCTCTTCGAGAAGGCCCAAAAGATTCCAGATCGGTCCGGGAGAACTTGTCAAACCGCGGGGCGTCCTGAGGTCGGCCTTGTATAAACCGCAGTGTTTTGTCGTTCGGGCACCGGGGAGGCTCCGGAATGGCAAATCGACCCTGCCAAATCGTCCGGAATGGCGAAATTACCCTAGGGAGCAAGTTACAAGGTCGGTTTTGCAAAAGAAAGAAACACTCACGCCCTCCACGACAGTATCCCGCAGGGCCATGTCAATAACTTTCTAGAGGAGGCTTCCGTAACAGAAGGGGGTGTTTGAGAACTGCTAGGCTGTGGGCTATCGTCAGTGTTCAGATTTCGAAGGTTTATTCTGAAAGTAGTAATTTTTTTTGGAATAGATCCACCACCGGTGGAGCTAGCTGGGGCTTTTAAAGTGAGAGGAAGAGTAGGGTTAATAATACCGGAGGGGTTTATGGTGGATTGCGGTTCTTCAACAGCTTCTTTCGATGCTGAAGGCTCTCCCAAAGTAGCAATTGGCTTCACACTTCTTTTCTTGGCCACTGCTCTGAGCCAATTGGTGTCCATGACCGAAGGCATTTTCTCGTCCCGAACTGCTTTCAAAGCACTGCTCGGAGGCTTCTTGTCTGTGGACAAACCATTTCTGCATGCCGAGAACCCTACCAAGATGTCTCTGTTTCCCTTTATACTTGACAAAGATAGAGATTCGTAAGACGGCAATACCCAGCCATAACCCTTAGCTGAAGTTGGGACGTTTTTGCCTGTGGCTGGCTTGTTCATTTTGCTGGCTGTCATCATAGATGGGTCATAGTTGCGCCATTTCAAAATGTATTCCAGGAACTGCAATTGATATGTGTCCTTGATGCTGCATATGATAGCATCTTGCACGTTGTTCTTCGTGCCTTCCCACATCGCCACCACTATGCCAATTTGTTCAACGTCTTGGTCTTTCTTTCCAGTGCGCATGAACAGACACAGGTCTTTTCTGCGGTCACCGCGAATGTGTGGTATTGCTTATGCAATCTCTATACACCATTTCCTTTCATTAGAAGGGGTTATAATACGGATGGGTTTGACATCCAGTCCACGAAACAGAGCGAGTGCTGTAAACAAAAGCCTCTAGTGAGTGCCTGATAGGCTGCATAATGCTTTACAACAAATAAATATAAACTACTCATGAGGATCGCCGCCGCGATCCTACCAAACAACTATACTACTACTCAAAACCATCGCGGGCGCGATGTTGTGTACCAGTTAAGGAGCGCAAGAGAAGAAAACATTCTTCTGAGCAGGACCGCCGCTGCGATCCTACGGAGCAACTATATTACTAGTCGACACCATCGCGGCCGCGATGTTGTGTACCAGTTAAGGAGGGCAAGAGAAGAAAAAATCTGTTGAGCAGGACCGCGGCCGCGATCCTACGGAGCAACTATTCTACTAGTCGACACCATCGCGGCCGCGATGTCGTGTACTAGTTAAGTAGGGCAAGAGAAGAAAAACTTTGCAGAGCAGGATCGCGGCCGCGATCTTGCGGAGCATCTACACGAAGGAAAACATGAAGAAATCTTATAAGCAAGATCGCGACCGCGATCCTGCTGAGCTGAAATGCAAGGAATTACCTTCTCTGAGGGAGTCCTTAGGTGCCATCGGATCGCGGACGCAAAAGGAATACGGAAATCGGGTACGTTGGAGGAGGTCGCTGGCTGTTCGAAGGCGCTAGGTGCTTGAAAATTTCGCGGCGATAAAAAATTTGTGGCGTGTTCTTGCTGCCCATACAAATATATAGAAACGCGGCCGCGCCACATTAATGCTGGTCATGATGAAGCCGTACGGGCGCGCTAATTAAATGCCAGTCATAATGACGTCGTACGGGCGGGTGCATTAATTACCGCCGGCTGTATTAATTACCGCCGACTGTATTGATTACCGGCCATAAATGCGTCCGTGCGAAAATAACTTGCTCAGAAACCACGCAATCCGTACTAAAGCTCTTTATCGACGTGGACGTCTACGTTCAAATTTCATACGTACAGTCAGTTCATTAACTGAACCTGGCTAGTTAAGCTGCCATAAAGGCCTGAAATAGATACTGGATTACGGAAAGACAGTGACAGGAGAATTTGAATTCGGTAACAAACATTTAGGGTGAAAGCGGGAAATGACAATTCAAATTTGTGTGTTTTGCAAGATCTCCGAGACGCTTGAGCTGCGCCTAAGCTGTGCCAATTTGTCCCAAAACAATGTTTAAAATGAAACGCACTAATTTAAGAAGTGCGTTTGAAAGATTCCTCTAAAAAATCTAAAAATCTTACGATTTAGCTAAAAAGAGGCTTTGGTCGTTTTTAGCCAAACATTACGTAAAACTTTTCTTGAAAATAGTGCTTTTGCATAGACATTTTGATAAAGAGAAGTTTCAAAAAAAAAAAAAAAACATCTTTTGGGGGGTAAACAAATTATTCTATAGACCAAGAAAATCACAAGTAGCAAAAACAGGAGAATTAGACAAAGATGTTTTAAGTTTGTTTGCGAGCATTTAAGGAATTGCATGTTGTAGGAGCCATCCGTTGTGATGCCACACAAAAAATATTGGTAATGTTCTAGAAACCCAAAAACACAATAACATGCAATTGTAAGCATAGCATACAAATTCTGAAATACTAAGCATAGCATAGCATACGTAGGTTTAGTATGTTATGCTATACAATCTTAGGTAATACTTGCTACATATGGCGGCCCAGCCTCCTTTTTTACAGTAGTAAAGTTGCTTCACGTCAGATTGCAACTTGATTATCGATGATTGAAAATAAAATTGTCAAATGGTAAGACCATGAAGGATGCAATTAGCTTTGTGGTTATTGCACTTCATGAACAAGGTAGGACCTCCTTGTAGAAATTGTACAATACCATTTGAATAGTCCAAAGAGAAGAAAAAACATTCAAAATGGGACTAAATAGACCATGCCATAAGAAGACAATAAGCTAACATATATGGAATTAAAAAATGTCTTTAGCACAGCAACATGTATAATAAGGCCATCTTCCAATCTGCTGGAATCACACAGCACAACCAAGGGCTAAACATACGAACATTTGAACTCATAATGAAGTAAATAGAAATGTGAGTCAGTGGACCAAAACAATGAGCTAAATATATGATGCACACTTGATAAGAAGATAAAAATAAGTTCTTATTCTGTATGTTCTATGGCAGAACATAGAACATATCAAAAGAGCTAAACATCCGTTGAAATGGAAGCCTGGTCTATTGCTACACATATACTTTATAAGTAGTTAAAACTGAATGACAGGCTCAGCAAGGACGATTCATGCCACATCTCCTACCAACTTGTTGAGCAGCGCAAAGTTGCAAAGTTGCAGCCTCATACAGTTGCAAAGTTGGGAAGCACTGAGTTGCTGCACAACAGGCAGTACTAATCATAGCATACTAAACCTTTTCAAATTCTCAAGAAGAGCAATATCTTGAGTTTTGAATCATGTACAGTGGAAAATCTGCAACAACATGATCAAACAAGAGTTTTTCAAAAACATGCGCAGTAAGATTGAACAAGAATGCGCAGCAAGAATGCGCAGTAAGATTGAACAAGAACTGTAAACAGGTTGAAAAACAGAGGTGCATTATACCGAGATACTTCAAAAACCTTCCTTAATTTCCTCTTCAAACAGAGGACATTTGTGTTTCGAGACAGCCCAAGGGGACAAACATTAAATATTTGCAACTTTCCTAGTGAAACGTTGCTGGAAAAATCAAATCATTCCCTAACCTGCTGATACACAACCAACAGTCAACTAAGATCAAATTTAAGCTAAAATAACAAAGCCAAACCTCTGCTCGAGCTTCTGCATCAACTGGTACAACAGGAGTTTTCACAGATTAGGTTTTGAAGATGACAACCATTTTTGCTGCATCATAGAAAATCACAGAAAATCTGAATCAGCCTATAAAGCTTATGTATGCCTGTTATAGAGCTTATGTATGCCAATAAGATCCTGCGAATCTCTGGATATAAAGCTTATGCAAATCATGTTGTAGAAGTCTGATAGAGCTATAGAAGTCCGATTGAGCTGTAGAAGTCCGATAGAGCAACACGAAGAAATGAGCAGTAGCTGTAACACGAAGATAGAGCAACACGAAAGTGTAGTCGTGCTCAAAAGAAATGAATCTTAACCCTAAACCGGCGCATCAACAAAACCTTCATTGAGAACAAAACCTAAACTTTCATTCAACCCTAAACTGGCCGCATCAACAAAACTTTTGCTTTTTTCTTTCATTTTCAGATGAAACTCATGCTCTAAGAAACTCCAGCATCAAGAAACTCCTGCATTCATTAGAATATAAAAATCCCAAAGCTTCCTTCACAAAAACTTTTCCTAGTCTCGGATAGATTTATCTGAGTCAAGAGGAAAACGAGATGTAGAACATATTTTGCCTTGTTTTATCCAACCCAGGGCATGTTATATCTATGCAATGTCACGTTATAACCATGAAGATAGTTTTATATAAATGATTTTTTGTGTGTTATAGCATACTAGAGTTGTAGCATAACGTTTCTAAAGAGAGCTCGCGGTATAAATTTATACCGTGGCTTCCCGTAAAAAAAATGTCGGGATAAATTTATATCGCCCGCTCTTTTCCTGTGGGGTGATGGTATAAATTTATACCGCTTGAGCTTACAGGCGGTATAAATTTATACCGCAGTGTTTTGTCGTTCGGGCACCGGGGAGGCTCCGAAATGGCAAATCGACCCTGCCAAATCGTCCGGAATGGCGAAATTACCCTAGGGAGCAAGTTACAAGGTCGGTTTTGCAAAAGAAAGAAACACTCACGCCCTCCACGACAGTATCCCGCATCCACATCCTAGGCCAATTGACTACGAGTGTGATGGAAGTGAGCTACTTTGGCGCTTCTTGGAGGTCGGGTGGTCTTCGCCACGGGACTTGGTCCCCTGTGGCAATGTCGACGTTTCGAGTCCGTTGGGTGAGAGCCAAATCGCGATTCCGAGGGGAGGTCGCCGTCCGATCCCGAGTGGCCTTGGGAGAGGAAATTCGGGGCAAGCAGCTTCCTGGGGGATTTTAGGGTCCGTGCTCTGGCGTCAACACCCCCACTCCATGACCCCGGCCAAATCTGACAAGGAGAGGGCCTCCAAAACGTAAACCCTGTAGGTTTCCAGGTTCTAGAAGGGTTTGCGTTTTGAGGGCCGAGACTTGGTCTGTTGCACTTGGGACCTAGCCGAGAAGCTACAGCCGAGAATACGGAGCAAGGGGAACTGACGGAGCGGAGTTTGGGCCTGTCCTCCTCCCGATGTGGCAAGTAGAAGTCGGGGGGCGCTTTTGCAGTGGCAAGACATTCATAAATTCGCAATTAATGCATTGTACGAAAATAAATTCTGATTTTTGCCATTTGGATTCCTAATTCATCTCCAAAGACACAGCCCAATTTTTGAAATTTTCGGACAAGGTCTAGGTCAAAGGGTTAGCATTAGAACGGTGGGGCAGCCCGCTGTGGCAACCGAGCTGGCACCCTTCCCCAAGTCAAACGGGCCGGGACCTTGCGGGGATCCCTCACAAGAGGGGAGAGTCCCGGACCCCAAGAGGCGGGGATCCAAAAAGTTCCCGAGGCAGCCCTTCTGGCGGCAGCCTCCCGGGGCCACTGACGCTAATGACCACCCTCCGGAGCCCGGTTCCCCTATCCGGACCGTTGGATCCTCCGCTCGGGGGCCCCTCTTGGGAAGGCCCAAAAGATTCCAGATCGGTCCGGGGAGAACTTGTCAAACCGCTGGGCGCCCCCGAGGTCGGCCTTGTATAAACCGGGCAGTTGTTTTGTCGCTCGGGCAGGGAGGTTCGAATGGCAAATCGACCCCGCCAAATCGCCGTGAATGGCTTAAATTACCCTAGGGAGCAAGTTACAAGGTCGGTTTTGCAAAAGAAAGAAACACTCACGCCCTCCACGACAAGAGATCCCGCATCCACATCCTAGGCCAATTGACTACGAAAGTGTGATGGAAGTGAGCTACTTTGGCGCTTCTTGGAGGTCGGGTGGTCTTCGGCCACGGAACTTGGTCCCTGTGGCAATGTCGACGTTTCGAGTCCGTTGGCAGAGCCAAATCGCGATTCGGGAGAGGGGAGGTCGCCCGTCCGGCCCCTGGGGGCCTTGGGAGAGGAAAATCGGGGCAAGCAGCTTCCGGGGATTTTAGGGTCCGTGGTTCAAGGCCAACACCCCCACCCACCCACCCCCGGCCCAATCTCGACAAGGAGAGGGCCTCCAAAACGTAAACCCTGTGGGTTTCCAGGTTCTAGAAGGGTTTGTGTTTTGAGGGCCGAGACTTGGTCTGTTGCACTTGGGACCTAGCCGAGAAGCTACAGCCGAGAATACGGAGCAAGGGGAACTGACGGAGCGGAGTTTGGGCCTGTCCTCCTCCCCGATGTGGCAAGTAGAAGTCGGGGGCTTTTGCGGTGGCAAGACATTCATAAATTCGCAATTAATGCATTGTACGAAAATAAATTCTGATTTTTTGCCAGCTGGATTCCTAATTCATCTCCAGCACACAGCCCAATTTTCGAAATTTTCGGACAAGGTCTAGGTCAAAGGATTAGCATTAGAACAGTCGGGGCAGCCCGTTGCAGGGAAACCGAGCTGGCACCCTTCCCCAAGTCAAACGAGGCCAGGACCTTGCAGGGATCCCTCACAAGAGGGGAGAGTCCGGACCCCAAGAGGCGGGATCCAAAAAAGTTCCCGAGGCAGCCCTTTCGGCGGGCCCCCCGGGCCGTGACGCTAATGACCACCCTCCGGAGCCCGGTTCCCCTATCCCACCGTTGGATCCTCCGTTCAGGGGCCCCTCTTCGGGAAGGCCCAAAAGATTCCAGATCGGTCCGGGAGAACTTGTCAAACCGCGGGGCGTCCTGAGGTCGGCCTTGTATAAACCGCAGTGTTTTGTTGTTCGGGTGCCGGGGAGGCTCCGGAATGGCAAACGAACCCTGCCAAATCGTCCGGAATGGTAAAATTACCCTAGGGAGCAAGTTACAAGGTCGGTTTTGCAAAAGAAAGAAACACTCACGCCCTCCACGACAAGGTATCCCGCAGATCCACATCCTAGGCCAATTGACTACGAGTGTGATGGAAGTGAGCTACTTTGGCGCTTCTTGAAGGTCGGGTGGTCTTCCGCCACGGAACTTGGTCCCTGTGGCAATGTCGACGCTCGAGTCCATTGGCAGAGCCAAATCGCGATTCCCGGAGAGGGAGGTTGCCCATCCGTCCCCTGGGGCCTTGGGAGAGGAAATTGGGGCAAGCAGCCTTAGGGGGGATTTTAGGGTCCGTGCTCTCAAGGCCAACACCCCCCCTCCACGACCCCGCCAAACCGACAAGGAGAGGGCCTCCAAAACGTAAAACCCCGTGGGTTTCGTGTTCTAGAAGGGTTTGGCGTTTTGAGGGCCGAGACTTGGTCTCTGTTGCACTTGGGACCTAGCCGAGAAGCTACTGGCCGAGAATACGGAGCAAGGGGAACCGACGGGAGCGGAGTTTGGGCCTGTCCTCCTCCCGATGTGGCAAGTAGAAGTTGGGGGGCTTTTGCAGTGTGGCAAGACATTCATAAATTCGCAATTAATGCATTGTATGCGAAAATAAATTTCTGATTTTTTGCCACTGGATTCCTAATTCATCTCCAAAGACACAGCCCAATTTTCGAAATTTTAGGACAAGGTCTAGGTCAAAGGGTTAGCATTAGAGCGGTCGGGGCAGCCCGTTGGTGGCAACCGAGCCTGGCACCCTTCCCCAAGTCAAACGAGGCCAGGACCTTGGGGATCCCTCACAAGAGGGGGGAGAGTGGGACCCCAAGAGGCGGGATCCAAAAAGTTCCCGAGGCAGCCCTTCCGGCGCCGCTCCGGGGCCGTGACGCTAATGACCACCCTCCCCGGCCCCGGTTCCCCTATCCCGACCGTTGGATCCTCCGTTCAGGGGCCCCTCTTCGGGAAGGCCCAAAAGATTCCAGATCGGTCCGGGAGAACTTGTCAAACCGCGGGGCATCCTGAGGTCGGCCTTGTATAAACCGCAGTGTTTTGTTGTTCGGGTGCCGGGGAGGCTCCGGAATGGCAAATCGACCCTGCCAAATCGTCCGGAATGGCAAAATTACCCTAGGAAGCAAGTTACAAGGTCGGTTTTGCAAAAGAAAGAAACACTCACGCCCTCCACGACAGTATCCCGCATCCACATCCTAGGCCAATTGACTACGAGTGTGATGGAAGTGAGCTACTTTGGCGCTTCTTGAAGATCGGGTGGTCTTCTGGCCACGGAACTTGGTCCCCAGGGCAATGTCGACGTTTCGAGTCCATTGGCAGAGCCAAATCACGATTAGGAGAGGGAGGTTGCCCATCCGCCCCTGTGGGCCTTGGGGAGAGGAAGTCCGGGGCAAGCAGCTTTCGGGGGATTTTAGGGTCCGTGGCTCGGCGCCAACACCCCCACTCCACGCCAAGTCACGGCAAGGTCAAGGTCCGAACCGACCGACAAGGAGAGGGCCTCCAAAACGTAAACCCCGTGGGTTGCCGTGTTCTAGAAGGGTTTGCGTTTTTGGGGGCGAGACTTGGTCTGTTGCACTTGGGACCTGGCCGAGAAGCTGCAGCCGAGAATACGGAGCAAGGGGAACTGACGGAGCGGAGTTTGGGCCTGTCCTCCTCCCGATGTGGCAAGTAGAGCGCTTTTGCAGCGACAAGACATTCATAAATTCGTAGTTAATGCATTGTACGAAAATAAATTCTGATTTTTTGCCAGCTGGATTCCTAATTCATCTCCAGCACACAGCCCAATTTTCGGAATTTTCGGAGAAGGTCTAGGTCAAAGGGTTAGCTAAGGTCAAAGGAATGGAGTTTGTGGTATCGTTGTACTTGGGGTTGACCTTGGCTAGCTGGACGTTATACTTGGTCTAAGATTGCATTGGGAATATAAGCATCATAACTATTAGAATGAAGATAAACATTAGGGCGGATTTGGGGTCTCAAAATGGCCTCCTATCAGCCATTCCACGTCATATTTCTGCTCCTTTTTTCCCATGCCACCTAGGATACCAAAATCTCATCATTACAGATTTACTTGGAATATTCTCCCGGAATAAGGGGGGTCGCGCATTATTTAATTCTGTTGGTTGTCAGACAGACTGATGCAACACGTGTCTCTTGGTTTGTCAGATACCAAGCGTGCGCGTCACCGATTCTTGCGCTATTTCATTTAGAGGCCATGGCCATACAAGCTTCCCGCCTTCCACATTTCAAAATTTGAATGTGTAGGTTGAAGCTTTGTATCGGACTTTCATTTCGAGGCGCTGCGGCTGCGCCTTATGGGTGGTTCACATGGAGAAGTTTAGGCCCTCCGCTGAGTTCTAGCTTTGAGTAAAGACTGATTAAAAAAAATTTGCATCAGATCACCACGCTAAGTTGGATCTTGCGAGGGCTGATTTTCCAAAAACGGGCTGAATTTTTTGCCTCAGCCCAAGTTCAATTGAGGTTTTAAGCCCGGCCCAGCGATTAGATCCATGTGAACCCAAAGATTAACCAGGGATCTTTACTTCATTCCAATACAGGCTTCCCACCCCCTACAATTCGAAATTTGAATTTGCTTAATGTATAAAAACATGGATTGTAGGAGAATGGACTTTTCGATTTCCATATGCACGTTGCAAATTTAAAAAAACGAGGTTAGTACGGACGTTCGGCTCACACGAAGCGAATTATGCTGGGGCATACAAATTGTACACCTTCATTTCGCGCCGTGCAATCCACGCAGTATGGAAGCTCCAAATGATGTGTGGATAAGGATCCAACTGACTCACGAATATGCTCCAGTCTTCAATCGCAAAAAAGGAGGTCTAAAAAATAAGAACTTAGACCTCGACGTGTTGCGTCTTGCAGGCTCAAAAAGTATCGACATTTGGGCAGATGGCAGTTTATATCCATTGGATCCGTTGAGTGGCAAGAAACCGTCGTTTCGGGACGTTTCAAGTTTAGTCCGATTTTGTGGTGACGGTAACTCTGGCCTCTTGGGATATTGTGAGAGATTGAGAGAGGATGAAGGCATTCGGAATCAAATACAGTTCCTTGAGATGAGCTGCTTCCGATAAGGAAGGGGAAATGTCCGTGAAGATGCTAATAAATGACATTATACTTTGCAATGCGAAGGGTTTATATAATCCTTGAAGTACAAAGGTTATGGTGTTTGTGTTTAGATACCTCTAATACAAGAAGTCTTTGACTACTTTTCACAATAGATTCCTTTAAAAATCTATTACTATTTAAATTATAGCAAAAATGAGTCTTGAAACTCTTTAAGTAGTAGAAGAACTCTTTGACTAGTTATCCATTTGATGACCATTTTTTAAGAAAATATGATATGTGACATTCTTATATGCAAATATTCATAAAATTTATGAACATTGAAGGTCAAAGCCATCCTTGTTTAAAGAGGATCATATGATGCGAAATCTTGATGCTGTAAGTAATTGCATATAAGAAATTGGCCCAGGGTGTGATCCTTTGCGTAAAAAGTAAATAGAAACACAAATATTGAACTTACAACTTAGCGTAAACAAATAGTATTTTAATAAACCAACACTTTACATACTAACACTTTACACTTTAAATATGATATTTCTTTCTTTCCTTTTACTTGAAAGCTATTTTTTTTTTTTTTTCAAGATGGATCACACCAAGTTTAATAATACATATGCAAAAAAAGGGACACACTAAATTAAGCATGGTGTGATCCACTTTCTTATTTGTTGTCAAATTAAAATTAAACACAAGTACTCATTCCTATTTGTATCTAAAATGCTTTACCACTCTTAAGTACATAAGTCATTATCCATTTTCAAAGAGCATATTATTTTTCAAGAAGGATCACACCAAGTTTAATAGTACATATGCAACAAAAATGGAACACACTAAATTCAAGATCGTGTGATCCACTTTCTTATTTATTGTCAAATTAAAATTAAACACAAGTACCCCTTTCTCATTTAATGCTTTACCACCCTAAGTGCATAAAGTTATTAGTCCTTTTTAAAGAGCATATCTTTTTTTTTAAGAAGGATCACATCAAGCATCCTATTTGCATCTAAAATACTTTACCAACTCTAGTAGTACATAAAGTTATTAGCCTTTTTCAAAAAGTTTAACACTTTATCTATAAATGAGCACGTCACATATCCACACTTAACTTCAAATAAGACACATATATATTTCTTTTATTAAAAGATAATCAAAGTAATTTTACTATAGGAAGTCATCTTTTTCCAAAAGATCACACCAAGCTTAATTTTGTATAAGCTAAAAGGTTGGAATATACTAAATTCGCATGGTGTGATCCACTTTCTTGTTTGTTGTCAATAGATAATAACACCGAAGTCCCTCATCAATAGTCTCCCATTTGCATATAAAATATGTATCATTCCAAGTTATATTATGTTTTATGAACTAAACTTTTTCAAAGAGGGTCCCAAAGCAAAATACAAACACTTAATCAATAAGCCAACACTTTACCAACAACCAAAGCTTTATTAAATAAGATTTTTATGTTATTTTATCAAACCTAACAATGTTTCCATATGTGACACTTTGAGTTAACTGATCCAAAGGCTCATGAAAGCGACATTTTATACAATATATCTTTGGAGCTTTTGTGTCGTGGCATTAGTAAACACCTCTAATGGAGCAAATATTTTGTAACTCATTTTTTCAACAACCCTGGATGCACGTCTTATCAAACATTTCTTCATTGCAAGGACACCATTCTCATAAGGCTTGCACAATTCGCTTAAAAGAGGTCATGGGACGACTTTCAAGCTCGGCTCCCACAACTTTACAACGTAAAACTAGATGCCCATTGCCCTGAATGTATATCTTGGAAAATCATGTCTCTTATGTCCATATGTTAGACAACAACGATGCTAGTAATGCTTTTCCCTAGTCTCAAATCCCCGACATCTAATAAATATAGCCCAAAGAAAAATATTTGATTCAGTGAGTGAATATAAATCAAGAAGAGGGAAGAAAAAAGAAGCAAGGATCACATGACGCGAAATCTCACTACACATTTACAAAGTGCATATGCATTTTCGCATGGTGTGATCCATGTATTATTGAGGGTGCAAATTTGCAAATATCCTCCTCTTCAAATCCCTTCCCCCCTCCCTTCCCTTTTTTTTTTTGCAATATACTATCCATAGCATTTATTTTGAACCCTATAGTTCTACCTATTCATTGCGTATGAATGTTGCTCCGGCGATGTAACTCCATAGTCACCCTTCGTTAAGGATAGCATTCTCACTCACGAGCCTATGGATAGATATCGTTCCACCGTCAGATCGATCGGTCGTTGAATTGTAAGAATGAATGGCAGGGAGCAATACGATGAATGGGAAGAGCTGAAAAGTAGGAAAACTTCAGAATGAAAATTTGGGTAGTAAAAACATGGCATGTAACGTACGTTTGCTTGTCCAAGACATCGCCTCGCCGTTGTTGCTTAACTCTATGCTCGCCCAAAAAAACACGGACACTATTGGAGACTTGGATTCCAAATGAAGAGCGAAAGGCGGAGATGCACGAAGGGCGCTTAATGTGAACAATGGAAATCTTGGTGCCAAAATTTGATAAGCTGGTTGGTGCATGTGGGCATGTGCACAGTAGGCGGGAAAAGTAGCCATTATTTTGGTCCGCGATACGATTTTCAAAAAATGCGGGCCATTAATGTGGTTGCAATGAATGCACAAACATGTCCTATGAAATTTCGCCATGTGGATGCCAAGTAAGCCTGCTCCTCTTTCTACTTGCCAACTAATACTGACTTTGGAAAAAAATGCGCAAACATCATTGGTCGCGAGAAACATGCATGGAATTCTGGCATCCAAGATTTTGAGACCCCAAATCCGCCCTAATGTGATTACAGAAAAGCATCATAACTACTAGAATGAAGATAAATGATTCTGAGAAAAGCAAAAGACTACTGCTTGGGTTTGGGGAGGTTAGATTTGGTTGCTTGTGATGATGGTTGTGTTTCAGTATCAAGGCATATGGATAGAGAGAATGCCCTTGTTCAACGGACTGCTCCCTAAAGCTATTTGACATGGATGGCATAATTAACTTGTAATGAACTGAATTCGGGGCAAGCAGCTTTCGGGGGAATTTTAGGGTCCCCGCTCTGGCATCAAACACCCCCACTCCACGTCAAGACATGGCGCAAGGTCCCGGCCAAATTTGACAAGGAGAGGGCCTCCGAAACGTAAACCCTGTGAGTTGCCAGGTTCTAGAAAGGTTTTCGTTTTGGGGGCCGAGTTTTGGTCTTCTGGCCACAGAACTTGGTCCCTAGGGCAATGTCAACGTTCTGAGTCCATTGGCAGAGCCAAATCGCGATTCGGAGAGGGAGGTCGCCCGTCCGGGTCCCCTGGGGCCTTAGGGAGAGGAAATTCGGGCAAGCGACTTCCGGGGGGGATTTTAGGGTTCGTGCTTTGGCATCAACACCCCACTCCACATCAAGTCACATGCAAGGTCCCGCCAAATCGACAAGGAGAGGGCCTGCAAACGTAAACCCTGTGAGTTGCCAGGTTCTAGAAGGGTTTGCATTTTGGGGGCCGAGTTTTGGTCTTCTGGCCACAGAACTTGGTCCCTAGGGCAATGTCGACATTCTGAGTCCATTGGTAGAGCCAAATCGTGGTTCAAGAGAGGGGAGGTTGCCCGTCCGTCCCCAGGGCCTTAGGGAGAGGAAATTCGAGGCAAGCAGCTTCCGGGGGGATTTTAGGGTGCGTGCTCTGGCGTCAACACCCCCACTCCACATCAAGTCACGGCGCAAGGTTCCGGCCAAATCTGACAAGGAGAGGGCCTCCGAAACGTAAAACCTGTGAGTTGCCAGGTTCTAGAAGGGTTTGCGTTTTGGAGGCCGAGTTTTGGTCTGTTGCAGTTGGGACCTGGCCGAGAAGCTGCGGCCGAGAACACGGAGCAATAGGAACTGACGGAATGGAGTTTGGGTCTGTCCTCCTCCCGATGTGGCAATTAGAATTCGGGGGGCGCTTTTGCAGTGGCAAGACATTCATAAATTCGTAATTAATGCATTGTACGAAAATAAATTCTGATTTTTTGCCAGCTGGATTCCTAATTCATCTCCAGCACACAGCCCAATTTTTGGAATTTTTGGAGAAGGTCTAGGTCAAACGGTTAGCATTAGAACGGTCGGGGCAGCCCGTTGCGGGGCAACCAAGCTGGCACCCTCCCCCAAGGCAAACGAGGCCAGGACCTTGCAGGGATCCCTCACAAGAGGGGAGAGTCCGGACCCCAGGAGGTGGGATCCAAAAAGTTTCGAGGCAGCCCTTTACGGCGGCGCTCCCTCGGGGGCGCCGCGCTAATGACCACCCTCCGGGGCGGTTCCCCTATCCGGACCGTTGGATCCTCCGTTCGGGGCCCCCTGGGAAGGCCTCGGGGACTGTCTAAATAAGCCTAGGGACAAACTTTTAATGAGCATCACATTTAAAAAGATGTCAAAAAAAAAATATAAAGTCCATAGCGTCGCTATAACAAAAATCGTCGGCGTGGGCGTCGCATGCGGCGATCCGCGTCGCATCTGCGACGTTCGTAATTTTGAAAGTCTTGTGCGCGGCTTTCCGCACCTTTTCTTTTCGCTTCCTCTTGAGCTTTTTTGGGCGTCTGCGGCGCTACTACCGATCGACACGCAAGCAACTATTCTAAAGGTTAGTACATCATATTTTTTAGATTGAATAGGTTTTTTGGATTGAAAGGTGCATGCCTAACCTAGGTTTTTTGTGTTCTTCATTTTTCTTCTTCTCTCATTTCTTCTCATTTCTTCTCTTCTATTCTTTCCCCTTCCTTTCTTCTTCCCTTCTCTTCTTCTCTCGTCTTCTTCTTCTCTTCTTCTCTCATTTCTTCTCTTCTTCTCTCATTTCTCTTCTTTTCTTCTCTTCTTTCTTCTTCTCTCATTTCTTCTCATTTCTTCTCTTCTTCTCTCATTTCTCTTCATATTTCTCTTCTTCGAATCTCTTCTTCTCTCTTCTTCTTCTTCTTCTTCTTCTTCTTCTTCTTCTTCTCTCATTTCTTCTCATTTCTTCTCTTCTTCTCTCATTTCTCTTCATATTTCGTTTCCTTCCCTTCTTCCCTTCTCTTATTTCTTCCCTTCTTCCTCCTTCTATTCTTTCTCTTCCCCTTCGATTCTATTCTTCTCTTCTCTTATTCTATTCTTCTCGATTCTATTCTTCTCTTCTCTTATTCTATTCATTCTTATTCTCTTATTCTCTTCTCTTATTCGATTCTATTCTTCTCTTCTCTTCGATTCTATTCTTCCTTTCTCTTCTTCCCTTCTTCGATTCTTTCTTCTTCTCTTATTTTTTTTATCTCTTCTTTCCTTCTCTTATTTCTCTTCATATTTCTTTTCCTTTCCTTCTTCCCTTCTTCCTCCTTCTATTCTTTCTCTTCCCCTTCGATTCTATTCATCTCTTCTCCCCCCCCCCTTCCCCCCATCATTTCTTCTTCTTTTCTTCGTGCTTTCCCTTCCCATCTTCGACCCTTCCCTTATTTCTTCTCCCCCCTTCTCTTGTTTCTCCCACATTTATCTTGTTCTTCGATTATTTTTTTCTTTTCTTGATTTTCTATTTTTTCCACTTTAATTTTTTTATTTTTTTCGATCTTCTTCTTCTTTTGTTCTTATTCTTTTAACTTTTTTTGTGTTTTTGGCGGTGTCCTTTTTATTTGGGCCCGGCAGGATCTTATGCGCACACGTTCTTCATTTGATAAGTTCATCACACTTGCATTTTTTTTTTTTATAGCTTTAAATAGGTTAAAAAAATTGGCCGGAGTGGCTTGTTCAAGGAACGCGGGTCGGCTCCACCTAGAGTGGAGAGGACCATGTGTACCCGGGTTCGAAGTCCACTTCCACTATGATCAAATTTTATTTTCCTAGGTTAAGGAGTGGCTTGTTCAAGGGCACGGTCGGCTCCACCTAGAGTGGAGAGGATCACTTACCCGGGTTCAAGTCGACTTCGACTTGTTATTTGTTAGGTCTAAAATAAAATTGTAGTGGCTTGTTCAAGGGCACGGTCGGCCCTATCTTGCGTGGAGAGGACCAGATGTCCGGGTCCAAGTCCACTTTTCTTCTCATTCTTAGGTAGAGGTGGCTACGGCAAGGACATGGTCGGCTCCACCGCGAGTGGAGAGGACCAGGTGTTCGGGCCTTAGGTCACGTTCATTGTCAGTTTTAGCTAGAGGTAGCTAGGGCAAGGACATGGTCGGCTCCACCATGAGTGGAGGGGACCAGATGTTCGGGCCCTAGTCCCACATTTCTTATTATTTTTGTTAGGTAGAGGTGGCTAGGGAAAGGGCATGGTCGACTCCACCATGAGTGGGGAGGACCACGTGTTCGGGTCCTAATCATACTCTAGCCTAATCCAGCCGATCTAATCTAGTCTATCTAGCTTATTCCATCAGTCCAAAGCCTCCTCTATTATCTAGCCAAATCTAGCTTTTGATCCGAGTAAGGGTCTATTCGCACCCATGGTCTGGTGCAAGGAACTTGGAGGGAGATTTCAACAGGTAAATATATATCCACTACGTACCAAACATTTCTTTGGTTGCAGCATGTTAAAGATGCTCATTCTCTTATTACTTCCCAGGTCAAGAAGTAGTGGAGCAACGGACTCACAACGTTCAAGATCGCGACGATCATCACAGGGTTCGGGATCCCAAGAACATCGTGAATCGCCTGACTTGGAGAGGTCCGGATCCCGACGACGTCGTGTCACTGAAGAAGAGCGTCCATTTCGCTTTGTTTTAGACACGTAAGTCTTTGTTTTAGAAAAAGTAAAGAAGTTTAACTGGAAGAAGCTCACTTCGATGATGGGCGAGCTTCTACGAAAAAGGAGGTACATGACCTAGTCATAGTCTTGTTTTTATTATTTTAATATTGCGTTGATCTATCGATTTATGTCAAAGGCAAAGAGTGGTCAAGGAACGAAGGCGACTTGGCGAAAAGTTGGAGGCGATTGGTCAAAAGTCCCTAAACCACTTAATCTCCACAAGGAAGATATCAAGGTATTTCTTATTTTTTTTGCCATTCGTTCAATTTAACTTGTGATAATGTTGTGTGCCTTGCCATCAGATTGCATTCGAACGTGCAAAGGATCCAGAACAGAAACATAGAGCTCGGACCGACAAAGCAACTGCAAGTGAACGACATCCGTCTCATTTGGGCTCCAGCGGTCGGAAAGGGTTTCGCCATAGATTCGTAAGAGCTATATTAGTTCACATTAATTTTAATAAGAACTTTAAATGTCATTAGCTAATACTCGTTATATTGTCATAGACCTGGCTATAGGGGTTTCCCCTAGCAAGGAGCATCGTACAAATAGCCACGGGCGTGGAGTCTGTTTATCTGTATCCTTGATTATCTGAAGAGGGAACTGTCCCACATCACGGGAATGCGGGGGTGCGTTGTAGAAAATTATTATAATTCTATGAACTACATTAATGCCATATTCTTTTGGTTTTTATAGGAAGCAGTGGCGGAGATGAATCAAGCCCTAGACGAGGACATGGGGCGCGGGGTCGGCGAGGGATCTGCAAACTATGGTGGAGGGCTATCCAATCGCAACCCCGAATCGGATGACTACTCTACTGAATCTGACAGAGATTAGCTCTAGGCTAAATGGGTGGATACTCCCCTTAACGAGTCTTTTGTGATTATTTAAAAATATAAATACAATTCACTTTTGTGATTATTTAAAAATATAAATATAAAAATACTTTTGTGATTATTTAAAAATATAAATATAAAAATACTTTTGTGATTATTTAAAAATATAAATATAAAAATATAAATGCCCTTTTGCTCCTTGTACATCATATTGTAATAATTATCTAAGCCAAACATTTTTTTTTATTTTTTTTATTTTTTTATTTTTTTTTTTTATTTTTTTTCCTTCACGTCGCATGCGACGTATCCACGTGGCTTTTTTATTGCCACGTGGCTTTTCTAATTGCACGTGGATTTTCATAATTTTTTTGCGTGACGTCGCATGCGACGTATACACGTGGCTTTTACGGCACACGTGGATTTTTTTGATATTCCACGTGTATATTCCACGTGTATATTCCACGTGTCACGTCGCATGCGACGTATACACGTGGCTTTTACGCCACACGTGGATTTTTTTTGGTATTCCACGTGTATATTCCACGTGTATATTCCACGTGTTTATTCCACGTGTCACGTCGCATGTGACGTCTGTGTCACGTCTGCGTCACGTCTGTGTCACGTCTGCCGACGTCGCATGCGACGCACGTCGCATGCGACGTGTCTCCAGCGACGTCTGTGTCACGTCTGTGTCACGTCGTCAGACGTCGCAGACGTGACCTAGACGTCGCTATAGACGTCGCTAAATGACCTTTCTCCTGTTGTGATATCAAAGCATGTTTACACATTCGTATCACCGTTAGGACTACGAGATGAGCTTCTATACCTGTCAATCTCGAATGAGCTTCGCATCAAGCCGACAAATGTTCCTAGAGTTTTTTGGATAGGTTCTTCGTGATATGGATCAGTTGAGGCTGATGCATATAAACTCTACATTTTTAGATTGCACCAACTGTATTTGTATGTAGACACAATATATTTGTTTAAAATTTCGTTGAAGGCAATTGTTGAACTAAGAATTGGACATGCTTTATATAAGTTACTTCATGTTCTATTTACACTTCAAAGAATTTTTTTTTTTATTATCCATATGTGTCTATTGCACTTGAAACATATGTTGTCATAAATGTCTATGTCCACGACTAATGCCCGGCATCGCCGGGCACACGTTTCTAGTTATAATAGTTTTGGAATGGTTTTGCCTTGGGCTAGAGTTCTTGAAAGTAGCAAGGCAGTTTGGAGTTTGGATAATACTTTACCGCCATAAATTCCTTTGCTTCAGCTCTATCCAACCTGCAAATGTTTTCAAGCCATTTGATGCCATTCGCTCTATTCTAAGAAGTTATATGGAGATTTTGAGAGCTGAGAAATGTAGTGGACCACCTCTTTAGAGGGAAGCTCTTGGGCTTTCCAATTGCAGGAAGAAGGATTGGACGCCTTACCTTGAGTACTTTTGGAAATGGGATGGCCAGCTCCTGTAGTACTGTGGTGTGAAAGCATTTTCAGGGTCAAGTTAACGCATGGAAGGATACTTCTTGATCAGTTCTCTTGCTGCTAAGTATCTTTCGGGGAGAGCTTCAGGTGGTCACGCTTCTAGAGGACATCGACCTCGCTTTACGACCGTATGAATTGATATTGTGTTATCTTTTGTATTTTAACTTAGGCTCATATTGTATGAATTCTTCCAATCAGATCTATATAGAGATCATTATGTATGCTAGAATACTTCCAATTTGATCCTTATGGGATCTTTTATTAATAAAAACTTAAAAATCTTGCTTTCAGGAAGAAAAAAAAAAAAAAAAAAAAAAAAAAAAAGTTATATGGAAGGCCCAATCTGTATTGCTATAAGGCCTTAATTTTGATAATTCCGTTTTATGTTGACATGGCGTGGACTCCTATGGGACTATTGGTACTTTGGATGATAGGTAGCAAAGAGATTTCCGCCATATGTGCCAAAAAATTTCATGCTTCTTCCAGAGATTTCCATTTTTTATCAACCTGTTTAAGCTATTGGTATATATTATTTTTGATGGCATGCATGAAATTTGTCAACTTTAGAGCTCTATATGATAATTGGCTAGGCCTCATATTTCAGAGAAGTCCCTTCCTCCTCTTTATCTTTCTCCAATACAGTTGTGCAAGCGCAGGGACGAACTCTGTAGAGTAAGGGAAGCGCGCCAGCATAAGAAATGGGCAGTTTATCGAGGAGGAGCAGCGATTATTCTAGACCACTGGCCTTCCAACCCGTGGATAGGTTATGTCTAGAATATTTCTATAGCACTAATATCCTTAGCATCCATGAGCATGATCATCCTGTTTGTACTGGGGCTTTTTGCCCGCATGTTTTCTTTAGGCCTTGGCCCTTTGTTTTCTTTGTGACTTTCTCCTTGGGTTTTGTTTAGGCTTTTGCCTTTTTTTTTGCTCCGGCTGATTTGGGCTTCATTGCCCCCTTTTCTTGTATGGGTCCCATAACCCTATTGGGTTTCCGCGGACGA
This sequence comes from Isoetes taiwanensis, assembly GCA_021234155.1. Lineage (NCBI taxonomy): Eukaryota > Viridiplantae > Streptophyta > Lycopodiopsida > Isoetales > Isoetaceae > Isoetes > Isoetes taiwanensis. The sequence goes on along the minus strand of JAJEKV010000029.1, from coordinate 1,095,004 downwards.
TAAAAATTTATCTTATCTTATCTTATCCTCTGATAGATGCCTATATTAAGACTATGTATTGAACATGTTGAGGTGATGAAGTTTTTGATGGTGCAAGATGGTCTTAGAAATTACGACCTGAGAGGTTGCATTTGCCATGTGGAATCTCTTATATCCTCTAGTCATTCCAGTAATTTTTTACAACTGTAAACTTATATTGATACCCTTTTCGATGCCTTTGCTTTGTTTCGACAATATTATCCTTGCCCTTGATTTATACCTAAACATTTATTATCTCTCTATATGTACAAGTCCTGGGCATTTTTGTGGATGTCGTAAGCACTCTAGTTAGGTTTTTCATATAACCGATATATGTTTATGACCTTAAGTTTTTCCTCCTCAACATTTGTTAAATAAGGTCCACGTTACCCCTTCCTCGCATTTGCCTTGCAATTCGTGATATTGTATGGATAAACTTCTTTAGCTATTTGTAGGCGTTTTGTCCAAATATTTGGGATGCTTTTGGAATGCCATGCATCTAGCATGTAGAGTTTTCTTGTATCCTTTGGTTATTCCAGTATTTTTTACAATGCTAGATCTATGTTGATACCCTTTTGGATGCCCTTGCTTTGTTTCAACGTGATTTATACCTATACATTTATTATCTTGTTTTATGTACAAGACCTGGGCATTTTGTGGATGTAAAAGCACTCTAGCTGGGTTTTTCTTAATGTCAACTTATGTTTTTGTTCCCAAGGTTTGCTCCTCAGTATGATCCTAATGTCAATAAGACCCATGTCTCCCCAATGTCAATAAGGTCCACGTCACCCCTTCCTTGCATTTGCTTTGCAATTTGTGTTGTTGAATGGATGAACTTCTCTTGCTATTTATACGCATTTTATTTAGATATTTAGAATGTTTTTGGAAATGCCATGCATGGTGACAAGGAGTTTTCATACTTGTGATACTATTGAACGTGATGAGATTTGAGGTGTTATTGCTAATTTCGTCCCTAAGGTGTTATTGCTTATTTCGTCCCTAGCTGAATATAAAAGCCTAACCAATAATTTGTTGATGGGTTACCAAGTATAGTTGGTTGTATCTTGGAATACAATTGCTTAGATCCAATTGGAACACTATGGCCATGGTTTAGAGAGCAAAAGGCAGGCACCTAGCAAGTTTGAAAGACAAAACTACTCATTTGATCATTGAAGACCGTGTTACCATTTTATGAACTATTATAGAATGACTAATAGAATGACTTTCAACTATTATAGCACTTTTTGCATCTAGCTAGTATAGCTATTCTTCTTACCATGTTTTGGATATTGACGTTGAAGGCAAAGCTGTTATAAATTAGATGAAAACTGAAATCTATTTAAAAAGTAGTTCTTATATAGTCTAGGCCAAAGATGCAATACTACACCAAGGTAATGTAATGGAATCGAATGTTTGCTACTATAGCATTTCTTTGAAACAATTTTATAACACAATGAATCATGTTCTGATTTTAATCTTGATTCTGTTGATCTGACTTCCGCAACACAGAACTTAGTAGTTCAATGGGAAATCAGCTTTGCACTTCTGTTGTAAACTTTTGGAACTTCATGTCCAATAGAGTAGAGTGCAGACACATCCTAATCCCAATCCCAACTTCGGAGAGATGTCTAACCAAACCTACATTACTGAGGTTCTCTATGACCACCTGCTACTTGATCTATTATTCTTGATAATTAATCCAGCTTGAATACTGATATATCTAACGCAGAAAAGCCGTCAAAATCAAAATGAATAAAAACTTCCAATCACCATTCCAGAAAAGGCAGACTTCCATATGGAAAATGATGCTTCCTATAAAAAATATAATATCAGAAAGAGCATCCCACCTTATTACACAAGACAAGACCAGAATAGTCTCTTACTTTACAAATTAATATTACAAGACAGAATGTTGCATGTGCACTATGACCAGCGCCAAACCTTCACATTCCCACAACTATCACCAGAAAAAATAAGACCTGCTGGGCCAGTCTGCAAAGACCGTATTTCATCCGTGCTGTAAAGTGCCCCTCTTTCATTGAAGCTGTAACTAATTTGTCAGATAACGCGAGTAAACTTAATTCACAGGAAATTCTTGAATCACAACAACATACTTTGGCAGATCAAACAACCGGACTGTATTGTCATTGAAGGAACATAAAAGAACTGGCTTCCCCTGAGCATCAGTTGTCCCGCACAAAGCCAGAGCGCCCTGCCAGACTCGAAATTTCAGGCATCCAAAAAGGCCAAGAAGATACAAAACATTCAGTAAATTTTTCTGCACAAATGTCATGGCCTGTCTTTTGACACTGACAGCAATGCACCACAACTCTCCTTAGTCTATTGAACATTTGACATCTACCACTGTTCCAGCACAATTACTCCATGACATGCACCATGTGAACATCATTGGCATGCCTGGCACCATGCAGTACAGGCTTGAAAAAGTTAAGACTTAAGATTCTCTCAACTAAACTGCTGTTTGCAAGCAGAATAATTCATCATACTCATGAGCATAGAGCATTGGAGATGTCATGATGATGCTTATATACCGCAGCTTCGAAATTCCCTTCGAAATCGGCAACACATATATCCCAACTACCCTCTACTGCATTCCATATAGTAAAAATAAATCCATTATAGAACAAAATGTCATGAAAAGAATACCCTTACATCAAGTACATCGCCATCTTCAGAGTCTTCAGGGTATGTGTAAATGGTCTCAAAACCTACAGTTGGAGATGGCCCCCATACCTAATAAGCAATTCCAAGATAGCACAAATTATTAAAGTCTGACTAGCCCTGTAATATCCATAAACATGTTACCTTTATATATCCATCCAACGAGCAAGAGAACAGAAACTGTTCCCAACAAAGGAGGCCCATGATAACATTTGAGTGCCCTTGAAGAACGTGCAAGCATTGTTTGGCATTAAGGTCCCAAACCTGCAAAACTGTTTAGGTTATGGAAAAGTACAAAATAGAAAGCATAACTATCATATGCCCATTAAACAGGTCCATTCAACCACCGCATAACAAAATAATTTCCAATTCTTGTTCTTCTGTTTGTTATCAGCATTGAGAGCCTAACACATGTTGAACACGAAACTACTTTGTTCCATGTATTGGCTTCAATTAAGGCAACAACATATCCAGGCTCATCACCATCAACATGCAAGCCAAAAGTAGTTATTTGAGTTGCGATATAACAACAATATGCTTTGTCAGTGATATGAAGGTACCACAATATTACCCTTATTGTCTTGTCCATTGAACCAGAAAATAATCGTTCTCCTCCAGCTTGTAAAGTAACAACTGGCCCTGTATGACCACCTAAACCATAAGCAGGTTCGAAAGCACTAGCAGCCACACTGAACCTCCATGCCAGAATAGTTCCATCCTTTAACAATATATATAGACTAGTCTTAATACAAAGTGCCAAGTGTACAGTTTGCACAGACCGCAATTTCAGAAAAGCATGCTATGAAACCTGCATTTAGGTTAAAACAAAGAACGCCTTACATTACATCCAGCAAATAGTGAGTCCCCATGCACCGCAAGGGCATAAACTTGTCCCTTAGGTCCAGCAAGGCTTTGCTGTGCAGAAGCTGTCATATTCCATGCCTGTATATTAGAAGACATCAGAAACGCCTTTCAAGAACATGACAACTATACATTGAAGGATAGGTTTAACTCCACCTTTACTTCATTTGGCAGGCCAACGAACAGCCAACCTGACTCTATCATTAAGGCCCCAACATCTCCATCCATATTAACTACTGATGTACACTGAAATAACCTGACGGCTTATTAATTGATTCACCATCATTGCAAAAGGGTAGTGGTAAAACATAACTTCCTAGCCATTAGTTCTCATCTCATTGTAAATGCATTAAATGGTGCTTCTGTTAATCAGGAAAATCTCAAACTATCAGTGCCTCCAAAGATAATGAACCAAGGTGAATTGCCATTGCAATAAATGATTATAAGAATTATAACTTGATTCATTTGATACGGCTTCTTCCCATTAGATCACCATTATGCGTTGACCCAGTTTCATGTCTATTCTCTTACATATGTTATTTTAGTTCATTCTTCTATGCTTAGCTTTATATGATGCTTAGAAAATTTCAGACCTCTGATTGGTCAAGGATGCTAAATCACAATAAGCTTGACACTTGAAAGGTCTAGTTAGAAAGTGGTTGGCAAAGCATAATTTTGCACATCTTAATGATCCCAGAAATTAAAAGGAGTGAAGCCCTCCGGTGCTATGGGTGAAAAATTATAACCATTTAGTAATTGCCTATCACACATGATGAGCAGATCTCATTACCAATAGAGCGAAAGGGTTCAACCAGATTCCAGGGTTAAAACTATCTGTCCTGGAGCAAAACGTACTTTTTATTTCATGAAAATGTTTATGTCATTCAATCAGCTGCGTGATTTAATGCATTATAAATAACTATCCTCGTAATACTATAGAAAGATGATCCTATAACCTGGCCAGATGTGCAATCCCAGACTCTTACAGTCTGATCTTGCCCTCCAGTGTACAAGGAAGATGAGTTCTGTTGTAGGGCAATTCCTTTCACTGCCTGCATCAAACAAAAGCAAACTTTACTTGGACCATTTCATTTGCTTTGCTGTTGTAAGTTGAAGTAGCATACCTTGCCATGCCCTGCCAGATGGGTCATGAGCTCCATATCCGCAACTGTAGTATGTGAATGCAAGTAGTGGCATTCATTCCCATGCTTACATTCGCCTCTTAAAAAAAATGAGCAAGGTTTTTGTTTAAAACGATTCCCTGGACCTCGGCCAGGGCCTCTTTTGATCCTGGGCTTTCCCCATCGACGTCTACCATCACCAGCATCTCCACTGGAGGAAATGGAACAACCAAAAACACCCCTATCTTGAATAGCATTAAAATTAGGTCTCTTGCCCCCATTTTCAACACGACCTGATACTCCCGGCGCTAAACTATGCTGCCATTGACAAGCTTCCCCCTTTATGCATCTACCCTCTTTCCAGTACTTACAGATTTGAGGAATTTTGTAATAGTTCAAAGGCTGCCGTTTTCCACCAACTCTGGGACCGTCATCGACCTCCATGCCTGCCATATTTAATTCAAACACTATTTTGATAAAATCTCCAAACCTGGGCAAGAATTTTCAGCGGCCATAAAAAGTCTGGCGTGAAGATGAAAGGATCCATGCCCTCCGGCCGAGCTCCGTCGGAAGGCCTAGTTTAGCTTGAACCCTAAAATCTAAGTAACCTTAGAATTCAAATTCCCCCTTTGATAAGGGGGCCAAAATAACAAGCTTATCAAAATCATTGTTGAAATTTATGGAATCTTTTGTGCATTCATAATCGTAACTCGTATTCGTAGGCAATGACGTCGATCTCATTAAAATGTAAAACATTATGTTTTATGCAACTTCGTATTTGGCATTTATGTTATATGCAACTTCGTCTGGACATAACACAACGAAAAAGGTGCTCCAATACCCTATAAAATACCCCGCAAAAATGCCTATAAAATCCCCCTTTTCTATTAAAGAACGGGGGATAAAATGTATTTTTGGAATCGGGGTATTTGGCCACAATCCCCCTTTTCCTCATTTGTATGATAATACCCCGTTACGCTGATGTCGCAATCCCCCAATCAAGGAATGTGAATTCATACCCTGTTATAATTCGTAAGGTAATTCCCTATTTCAGGTAATACCTTATTACAAATCATACCCTATTATCATTTGCAAAATAATACCCCGTTTCAAATGATACCCCATTCCAAATAATTCCCCGTTTCAAATAATACCCCATTCCAAATAATTCCCTGTTTCAAATAATACCCCATTCCAAGTAATTCCTTGTTTCAAATAATACCCCATTCCAAATAATATACCCTGTTTCAAATACATACCCTGTTATCATTCGTAAGATAATACCTTATTACATCATTCATAAGAAAATACCCTGTTATCATTTGTAAGTTAATACCCATTTCAGAAACAAGTTGATAAGTAACAACTTGAGCAGAGTTAATCAATAACAAATTGATGAAAAATTTTATTGTTTCAAAAACAACAGTAACAAACTAATCAGATTTCAAGAAACAAATTTGATACACAAAATTCTGCTTGACTAGGCTGTTTCCTAGCAGTTAACTGAGAATTCTTGCTCAATAAATACTCTACCACTAAGTCCAACTTCTGGGCTTGTGTAGTTCTTCTAGTACCTATGAACGTTCGCTGTCTTGCTTTGTTCTTCTCTGCCATGAACTTGTTCAGTTGAGAATACATTTGATTCGAGATTTTCAGGAGAAACATACATACATCCTCTTTTTCGTTCAAACTGTGAAAAAGCAACATATTAAAAAGAATGCAAGCATGCTTACTGAATTTTAAATTTTAAGACTAACTAAATATTAATCACATTGAAAGATGTTTTTTACCTAGGTGTTCACGTGGATTACATGCTTCTCTTGAGAAGACACAGTATTCTCCTCCTCTTCCTCTGAAATGAACAAATAAAAGCAAGTCATTCCACTTGAATCAAGAATAAGTGGAACCTTAAAGATAAAAAATAAGTGACCCTTGATGCAGCATCATGTTGCAACCAATATTGGAGTAAAAATCAAGCTAAATCTGCTGAAATTGTAGACTAAAAATCAAGCTAAACATGTAGAAATCGTGATAACGGCAAGAGGGAATTGGAGCAGATAGATACCGTGGCAAGTGGAGAGGTACCAAGTCGAGAGTAAACTTGCAAGATGAGTATGAAGAGTGGGGGCCGATTAGTTATTATCTGCAGCTGTCGCCATCGCCCGCTAGCTTTTATTCCTACAACATAATCTACAAAGATAATATTTTTTTGGGTAATATTGCTAAGCAAAGCAAAGTCCCGTCTTTGGACCATAATAAGGTGGTATTTGCTACAATACCGTTCAAATTCTTGGCTTAATCGAGGAAGATGGGAACATTTTGTGGCTCCTAGCATCTTCCCAGCTTGTCCAAGAAGTTGGAATAACACCTATTTCCCAAATGCAAATTATAAGGCCATTCAAAGATTTCAAAACTGGATGGAAAAAATAAATACTTATAGGGTAATTGTAAGGGAGCACATAAAGAGTCAACGTCTTTGCCAGGCGATCTAGCTTTAGGTACCTACAATGCAGCTAGAGTTGGAAGATTGATCGAGTTTGAATCAAAATGTACGAAACAACGAAGAAAAGACAACTGCCAGATATAAAAATTGCAGAAGTTAGAATTTTCACCCAACCCTGCCATATAATGGAGCCATATAAGACAGACCACCTGGACCATTTTACAATAAGCCAACAAAATCTCGGCATTATCTACCTCGCCCTTAAGCTGAAACCCCTTTAAGCCCAACTGCTCTGTCAATCAGAAAATGAAGAGCCTACTAATACTTTTCATTTAAAACCACCAAGTTCTCAATAGCTGACCAGTGACATCTCACCCTTAGCGTGAGATTTTTGCGGGCTAAATTGCTAATGGAATATCATGACAAAACTCAACCTGCATCAGTGGAGCCGAAAGATTACTGAAGAAGTTATGTACATATTCTGTAGTAGTCAATACTCTTTCTTATCAGAATTTTCATAATCTTTCCTAGCATTTCAAGCATCCCTCAGAGGTTCCTCATACAATTATCAGTACATGTTTCGTACATGAACAATGGCCCATAATTCCTCCTTGAACAATGTAAAATTCCCTTGATAGCAAAAACGAATTTACCATTACTAAAATAATCAGAATTTCTAGCACAAGCTCTCTCCATGTGATTGCCTACAGTAATGAGCTCTTTAAATTGTTCTGCCATCAAAAAAATGGGTTGTTCAACTCTCTTCCTTGAAAGCCAGCGAGCCCTAATTGTGCATAATTCTTCCTCAATATCCTCAATATTGACTGTGAATCCACTATTTGAGATAGCTTTCATCAGTTTCCTCATATCTAAAATTCATTTCTCTCTGGATAAAAGATACGACATTGTTGTTGATCAAGAATTTTTTGCTCAAGAAACAAATAAGATGGCCAAAAAGCATGTCAAGACCAATTAGATCTAATCACAATCATGAGATCTTATCTCTCAAGCCTATAGATCAAGGTGTCATAGAGGACATGCCACGGATCATCTTGTGCTTATATAAGACATACTTTTTGAACTAATTAAAGTCATAAAAGTAAGATAAACATATTACTAGTTGCTTGAAGGTGGTTCTACTTTCTTGTTATGACCTAAAAATCCCACATCCGTGAGTAGAGCACTATTAAAACTGTGGAAATAATGCTCCCAACTAGTAACAATACTTGTTGTTTACCCCGATTTCATACCAAGGTTGTCGGTCATCTAGAGGTCCATCAATAAAATGGGAAAAGCAGAATACACGGTAAAAGTGGAATAAAGCGATGCTTCCATGCTTCCACCATGATTTTTTCTTCAGATCCTTTCACCATTGAATAGGCCGTTTCTTATCTTCCCATGGATCCATGTTTAGTTTTGCTAGATCCTATAGATGATCCATAAGCATTCGGGGTTGTGCACCAATCCGTAATATAAATCGTCCTATGAAGAGCCACCGTTCTATGCACCTATTATATGCAAATATTAATCATAAGGTAGCAGAGCAGACCATTTTTTTACCCAAGCCGATCCCTTGATAGAACCTAAGCCGATTCAAGACAAGTATCGTCACGACACTTGCCACAACCGTTTAAGGTTAAAAACGTTTGGTACTCTCCGCCTTAACCTCTTGCAACTTGGTCTACATGACTTGAATACTCGACTTCCGCCGGAGTAAGCATCAGAGGGAAACCTACACAATCAAACCCTAAAGTAGAGTTGCTCGTTGGCTGCATGTCGAGCATATTAAAATACAGTTTAAGGGAAATGCATACATGCGTGGAACCATACTAAATACAGTGGACAATAAGAAATGGTATGTGCGCCCCTGACTTTTGCTACCTGGAACGGGAGTTCCGTAAATGGGAACTTCGTCCGAAACGTAGTTACTGGTAGCACCTATATTGGCAACTTTGTTGGAAGTTTCCGAAACTCTTGACCCTTGGGAACCGAGTTCGGAACAGGGAACCAAGTTCTAGTAGCTATGCCCCCTCTGGCAAAGCCATCAATGATTCTTCCTCTACCATGCAGACCATCGAGATGATTGCATCACAGTCCTGCTTAACAACACAAACACGATATACTTCAAAATACTTCAAAAATTCAACGAGTCTTTGCCTTTAAATTTACTTTTAATTGAATACCCTTTTCCTTGAAACGACCCTTTTGCTTGAAAAAACTTGGTAATTATTGCAATTCTATGTTTTTCTAGTAATTCGCCTTCCTCCGAATCCTCTTTTATTTAAAGGTACCCTAATCCATTCATAAATTTCCTTTTGAACCAGTCCCCCATTCTTGAAAATACCCCAATCCATTCGCAAATTCCCTTTTTGAACCAGTCCCCTTTCCTTGAAAATACCTCAATGCATTTTGCAAATTCCCTTTTGACCAATCCCTCTTTCTTGTAAATACCCTGATGTGCATTTGCAATCTCCTATTTCTACTAATTCCCCCCATTAGGATATACCCTTTTGTTCAAGAATCTCCCGTTTCTACTAATTTCCCCTTGTACGATATACACCTTTTGTTCAAGAATTCCCCGTTGCTTGAAAATACCCCGTACGATATTACCCCTTTTCTTCAAGAATTCCCCATTGCAAAGAAAATAACCCATTGTTCCCAAGTCCCCCAGTTCCTTAAGGGGGGATTTTCTGGGGGATACGAGCACCTTTCTTGTTGTGTAAGTTGGTGAACCTGTAAGTTAGGTCTGTCATCATTGCCTTTCTTCAGCGTTGCCTTTTTGAGTTCATAATCAGAGAAAGTGGAAATAGAAGTGTTGAATCGTAGACATGCTATTTACAATGTTCAAGATAGATATTCTAATATTTACATATTAGATATTCTAATATTTACTACTATCTATCTATCTATCTATATTGTAACATCTAGGTCACATTGATGTGTGTTAAATGAAACAGAAGAATTTATATACTACAAATTGGACAAATAAGTTGGCTACGAATTGGGCAAATCCTTTGGATAAGTTAAGCTTTGAAAGGCTGCATTTACATATTATACAATCGGGCAAATTCATTGGCTAAGTTAAATTTAGAAAGGCTACACAATATTGCAAATCTTGTTATACAGTATAGCAAATTTTGTACTTGCATACCCCACAAACGAGGAACTTTACGTACGGTGTAGATTAAGGAATAAGGGGTGAATATGCCTATCCAACAGCTCTCGTTGCCCTACGTCACCCCCCGTGTGAATATGCACCCAAACCAAAGGGGGTTTAAGGGGGATTTTAATTTAAATGTGTTGGACCCAATGGTTGTATTAATTAATGTCAATGGTAGTTATGTGTTGGTTGTTAATGTCAATGGTTGTTATGTGTTGGTTGTTATGTGTTGGGGGATTTAATTTTTATATATTGGATGTTAATAGTTTGTGTTGCAAAAAAATTTTTTTGGCCCCTTCGGGGCCTTAGGGACGTCACCCCCTCCCCCCCGGTGTGACAAAAATTTTAGAATTCAAACCAGAAAAAAACTAGAATTCATTTGAGGCTTTCGTAGCTTTTGAATTTCATCACAATAAAACAAATAGAACATAAGTAAAAGTTACCATAAAGATAGAGTAGATTGATCCCATTATTCTGAAAGTCATAAAGTTTGCAACACCCATATACAAACATTTTTCAACTGGAATTTAAAAGCAGCCTTTGTCCTCCAAGGATTCTTGTGGTGAGAAACTAAAGTGGAAAACTTTTCTGCTTGTTAGCACAAGGATCTAGAAGCCTTGGAATTTGCTTAATAACTGCCTCAAAATCTAAAAATGCATGGTAATTTTTTGCAAGCTTCATTCGAGATGAGCCATAAAACAATATCCAATAGCGCAATCCTGTATTAATCAGCTGGTAGGATGTGAAAGCCTACCAAACCCGGCCGAAAAATTGCTGTTTTAGCATACATAGCTTAACCAAACATATCCATATCATACACTATCAAAAAGATCTCGGAGAGTGCTTTCCAACATAATAAAAATCATCTCAAACGAGCTCTGGATCAAAAGTTATGATAAGAAATGTGTTGTTGCCGGGCGGGAAATTGCACTACATGCGCCCTTCAAGCCCTTCATGTGCCCATTATGCACCACACACACACACAAAAGAGGGCTTTTGTTGTGAGCCATTGGTTGTTGACCATTATGCACCACACGCAAAAAAGGGCTTTTGTTGTGAGCCATTGGTTTTCAAGCCCTTCATGTGCCCATTATGCACCACACACTAAAAAAGAGGGCTTTTGTTGTGAGCCATTGGTTGTTGACCATTATGCACCACACGCACAAAAAAAGGGCTTTTGTTGTGAGCCATTGGTTGTTGACCATTGAAAAAAAAAGGCTAAAATCAATGGCTCAGAAATGGTGCACTCTAGATGTACGCATTAGTATATCCATTTGAATACATCACGAAATCATAGGAAAACCTTAGTGAAAAGCGTACAAAAACACAAAGAAAACCCCCTGTTATTATGCTACATATTCAGACAAAGCATAAGTCATTTTCTCCATTGCTTAAACATCTTTTATTTGCAAATTGTGACTTTGAAACCTCAAACAAAGGAGGGTTGAACCTAAGTTTTTTGAAAGATCAGAAATATATTAATTGGTGCTCATCAATTACATACGTATGCCAAGTGATATCATACACCTACACAACATGTTTGTTTATGTAGGGATAACCACTTAGCTGTGGATTTGGAACTTTTACAGGAACGATAAAAGAGAGTCGTGGACTTGAGAAGCCCACTCCTCTTCTTCAAATGCTATAAGATATTGGCGGATCTTCTGCTTTAAAGATGGCCCTAGGCTATTGGAATGAATATACTCTTGGGTAAACACTAATTTTCTCCGCCTCTTCCATATTAGCCATAAGAGCCATCCTTTACATAAGTTGAGAGCAACTTTCCGTTCAGTTGGCCAAGATGATGGATATAAGCCTAACAAAAGCTCTTTGTTTGGTAAAGAGGTTCCGAACACTTCCTTCACTTGTTCCCATACTGGACGGAGTTCTGCACAATGCATGAAACAATGTTCAATTGTCTCTGCTTCCAGGCCGCACATTGGGCAACTCGGTGAGACATCAGAGTTGAACTTATTTACTAATATGTTGACCCTGACTGCTCTATGAAAGATTTGCCATAGTAGTGTGGATACCTTTGGTGGCAAGTGGCTCTTCCAGACCCATTTCCATATTTGAGTGAGTTGGTCATCTTCTGTTGTTACCTCCCATTGGGAATGAAGACTCATCGCTTCGTTCACATGCAGAATCTTGTATGCCTTTGACACAAAATGTTTTTTATCAAGGTTTTCACGAGGTAGGCAAAAAGCACTTACCTGTGGAGAAGCATAGGTTGGAATATTGGCCAATACCATTTCCCAAACTCGCTTGTCCCGTGATTTCACCTTAAACTCGCTTTGAAATGACTCCCAGCGTCGCACACCACCTTGGTACCAATCTCCAACGCAAAAGATACCTGCCACAATCCATCTGTTTTGTGTTCTTTTATTCACCACCCGAAAAAAGTGGCACGCAGCCTCTGTCAGTTTCCACTTGCAGCCACCACACCGGCATAGACACTGAGGTACAATTTTCGATGTCCAAGCGCCATAGAACTCTAACTCTCTCCCAAGCTTTTAAGTAATCCTTTAAGAAACAGCGAAGCTCCCACATATGGCCTTAATTTATAAAATAGGGCCCATGGTAAATTTGCTTTATGAGATGATTTTCCACACAGTATACAGTGAGTTAGTGATTGTTTTAGGAGTTCAAGGCCCGGAGACCTTGAATCCTGTTGAAGGATTTCCCACATGAATTTGCACACTAAGATCTTGATGTACAACTTAAAGTCAAGCATTCCTAGTCCTCCATGTGATTTAGATCTCAGGCATTTCCTTCAAGCCACTTTGATATTTGCCCCTTCTTCATTTCCACGCCAGATAAAATTTTGCACCATTTTTGATAGCTCTGCTAGCTTTGATTCAGGAGCCAGCAACACTGATGCAGCATAAATATGAGTACTGCTTAGCACTGATTTGGCTACGGCAATTCTTCCCGCCATGGAGAGCTTACCAACTTTCCACCATCTCAAATGTTTGTCTAAACTGAGCAGAATCTCATCCCAAATATTCGAGGATGAAATGCACACCCCGATTGGAACACCCAACAACTTCGAGGAGGACCCAACAGGTACAGTGTGTTAGTCCTGTGCCTCCTGGTACAGGACTATTCATGCATACAACAGACCAGGTCAAGCTCAAGGATCCTCAGTCAGCCACGGGTCAGCCATCAAAGGCTCGTGAGAAGAAGACCAAGCGGCCGGACCCACTTGATCAAAGCACGTGGGTCATCAACAAGAGCGCCCATTTCGGACAAGTGACGCCCGCCACCGCCGCGTCGGCGTCCAAGTTATTCTAGGCACTTCAAGAGGCACCGCCAACATTCCCTCAAATCAGGCCTCCTTCGAGTCGGCGAGATCGGTCGAGTGTCTATATTGGGCCCAAGGCCATTGTACTATATATATGAGTAGAGCTAGCACATGAGTTTTTAGATGAGTTTTGAGTCTTGTCTCCTTTCGGTTTTTCTCTCTATTAGAGCTCATGTATGTTCATCATTGATATCAAGGAAGCTTATCATTTTCCTCTCATTTGTTCTGTTTTCTTCTTCTTCTTCTCTTCTTGCAAATCCCCGTGACATAGTCCCCGGACTCTCTGTTAGATCCACGGGTCCTCCAGAGGCTGTCTTCGGGGAGTTCGAACCCGGACCCCAAACAACTGTCGCCCGATGCGGTGCGATTCCATCCTACTTTCTTCTGTGCGCCATGTATGTAAAGTAACTTCCGCCCGGGAAGAACTCCTTTCTCGAGCGGCCTCTCGCTTGGGGCGCCATCGGCGTCGGGGAAGCTGTTCGCGACATGTATGGATCTGCTTATGACATCGAGGGAGGCCATCTTCCGATCTAGGGCTCGGTCGGCGCCACCTACCCCTCGTGTCTGTCTTGTCCCGGTTCCCGCCCCAAAGCGTGCAAACATTGCTCACAACCTCGGTCCCCTCATCACTATCCGGGAGCCTTATCGGGCTCAACCTTCTCAACCGTACTTTCATACCCCGAACATGGCTACATCCATCATTCTTCAGGCCATCGCCTCTTCCTTCACAACCATCATCATCTCCCGGGTGGGCACGGATATCCACACGTCTCCTTTTGCGCCTACCCGGGAATATCCTTTCCCTACGTTTCCCCCCGCCCTTCCTGTTTACAACCTTACGGATCTCAAAACCAATGCTCCGGCTACTTCCGTTTCTCAACCGCTAGCGGTCACCCCTTCATCGGGGTCCTTCGGGCACCATGCCACATCCAACTCAACCTCAATATCCTCACTATCTTTGTTCTGTCCGCCCGGCACTTTCACATCTACCTTTCGGACTGAAATCGACTTATCCCACCTTTGGCAAACACGAAAGGCAAACCGTTAGACCAAAGTGCTCAGGCCCACATGGAAGAATTTGAGGCTCTAGCTGTCCTAAATGGTCATGCGCAACCTCAACTGAAATTCCACATCTTTTTCCACCACCTGCGTGGCTCTCCTCATCAATGGCTCATGTCCAACAAAAGCCATTGGAAACAAGACTGGTCCGAAATGAGAACTGCTTTTACGTCTCATTATGGGACCACGGATGATGATCAACTTCATCTCAAGCAACTCAATGAACTTCAACAAGAGCCCCTGAGATGCCGGGATTTTGCGGATCGACTTCACATTCTCGCTAAGTAAGCTCAAGGAGTACCCCACACAGAGCAGATTTTGGTCGGTTTCTCCAAGGACTTCCTCGGCTATTCGACTCATGACTGAATACTGCGTCCCAAGACTTTGGAGCGGGGCTATCGACCTTGTCAATCACTTTCGATCAATGTTTCCTCCCGGCGTGGCTCTTCAAGAGCTCCCGTTCATTCCACTGTCATGGTTCCACAAGCGGTACATTCGGCCTCAACACGCTAATCCACAGTATAGATCAAATCGGTGCCATATTTGCAAATACCAAGGCCATTTGGCAAATGAGTGCAACTCCACCAATGGCCGCCTCATTGCAAGCGATGCAACATGTGCAATCATGCCGCGGAAGAGTGCACTTCGCACTCATCCCACACCGTTTCGCAACAAAATGGTTTATCAAGTGCAAACCACACCTCGGCAACAATCGCACTATCGGCCACCACCACGCGGCGCGCAACCCACTCAACTCTATCAGCAGCAGGAGCAACCACGGGGATCCAACCCACGTCCTCCTTTTGATCCTTCTAAAGCTTCGGTGTTATCCTTTGTCAAGAATGGGGTCATACCACCACCGGCGTGTCCTCAACTTCCACAAGTTCAGTGCGACTTCACGGCACAAATCGGACCACCTCGGTCCGCCTCACGGCTTACCAACTCTGGATTGCTAATGGCAAACAAGGCGAGACCAGTTCTTAAGAAGCCACCAAGGCGCCTCGGCAATCACGCTATCAACCAGCTCCGACAAATCAACCTCATTTGGATCAACAAGCACAAGAGGAAATTTTTCGGGCACTTAATCCTCCAGTCCGGCCGTCAAATTGGGTTTGGTTTAGTTTCACGCCAGACCAAGGCATCACGTCCCTTGACCATTATTCGAATGGTACGCAACCTTTGCCTTTGCGGTTGACACCATTCCTCATGAGGGACGAAAAAAAGGTTCACTTTGCACGACTTGGAGAAGCTCATGCCACATGTCATGCCAAAAGTTCGCCAAAGCATTTTGAACCTCATGCAAGGCTGGCTGAAGGCGCACATTGGCAAATGTTCATGCCACCACCACGAGCTCAACAAAGACAAGCTACCCCTTCCACATCTCAACCTCCACTCTCTCGGGACGTATCCCAATATTGCTTTGCGAGGTTGACTTACTCAAAGAAGTTCTTTGCTTCACTACCACGCACTCCGGCACCGGTGGAACCCCGCAGATCCTTTTTTCTCATGTGCCTCTAGAACTCCAAGAGGAGCTAGCCAAGATCAAAATTCCTTTAAGCTTGGCAACCATTTTGAAACTCTGTCCCGCTCTCAAGGACCGGTTACCACTCCCAAGCTTGTTTTTAGTTGGGGCTGTAGCTACCTCTACACCCACGGTCCATGCCACGGTGGGTAATCGCCAAGTCAACCATGTTCAAATAGATGGAGGTAGCGCAGTCAATCTCATCACGGATAAACTCGCGAAACAAATGGGCATCACACAACTCTTTCGTGCCCCCATATGATATCAAATTGGCTAATGGCCATATCCGCGACCTCAAGGCGTCACACCTCTTCTTCACATCAACATCGGTGATCTCCGCTTCCACATGGAATTTGGAGTTTGGAAAGCTGGCGAAGATCCGGTGACTATGAAATGTTGGTGGCCGGACCTTTTCTCCGCCGGGCAAAGAGTATCCATTCTTGGGCCGCGGACGGTTAGTCATCAACGATGGTCATCTCAATGCCACCATGGACTTGCAAGCGGCAAGATCATTTCGTTGACAATGCGGAACCCTCTCTCTCGGACCGCAGTTCGAAGAAGCTCGGAATATTTATCAAGTTCGGGCTCCACTGCGAAGTGCGCCTCGTCATCCTACCCGAAATATGCTGATCCTTGGGGAGAAATGACTCTTGATCCGGGACCGGCCGTGGGCTGCTTTGCTTGACCCTTACGGCTCCTTGCAATCGAATCCAACGCGTGTTGATCACTTTTCGGATCTTTGCACCTCACGCAACTCCCCGTTGATGTACTTTTGTCATGAAGCAACCTCTGCTGGATGAAACCGAGCAACCCCTCTTTTTCACCACAAAGTGCCACGCGATCCGGTTATGCTCCAACCTCCGGCACACATTGTCCGGGATCTGAAGTAATACCCCATATTCGGACTCGGAAGTCGAGATTGTGGGACGTCGGCAACAATCAACTTTGTCGCATTGCCAAATCTTTAGGCTCCTTGTCGTAAGCGGGGCCGTCAAAGCATTCAAAAATTCAAACACATTTTCGCCGGAGTTACAGAGATCTTGGGGAATCAACAAAAGCTTGGGAGAACTCACCATTCCTACCAAATCGATGCCGCGACCCGATGTAGCAACGACAAGATCTGCGGCTCAACCCTAATTACCGTGATCGCGCCTGGCATGAAATTGACAAACTCCTTGCTGCGGGTTTGATCTATGAGGTCAAACATTCTCGAATGGGTGAGCCCCATCGTCATTGCCCTCAAACACAATGGTAAGATCCGGCGTGCGTGTGGACTATCGGAAACTCAACCGAGCCCGCGGGCGTGATCATTTTCCACTTCCCTTCACGGACCAGGTTACGGAAGAGGTGGTCGGACATGAGATGTACTCCTTCATGGATGGTTTTTTCGGCTACAATCGGATCTCAATCAAAGAATCTGATCAACTCAAGACTACTTTCACCACCGGTGGGGCACTTTTGCCTACAAGGTGGTTCCTTTTGGATTATCAAACTCTCCATCAACGTTTCAACGCATCATGCTCTCGTTTTTTTCATGATTTCATGAAGGAAAATCCCTTCTTGCAAATTTTTCAAGATGACTTCTCGCCCTCTGAGTTCCATGGCTGACCATTTGGATAAATTGGAACTCGTCTTCAGAAATGTGATGAGTCCGGGCATTAGTCTCAATCTCGAAATGCACCTTTTGCGTCACCTCCGGTGTTACGTTAGGCCATGTTGTCATGAAGCGGGTATCACCACGATCCCGCCAAAATCGGTTGTGTGCTCAAGGCTCAAGCACCAGCCAATATCAAGGAGACACGCTCTTTCCTGGGTAAGGTAAATTATTACTCCACCTTCATACCTGGACTAGCAGCCATTGCAGATCCCATTCATAAACTCACGGGTGACGAATCCACCTGGGCTTGGAATTCCCAGGCGGATGCTGCTTTCCAACAGCTGAAGCTTTTGCTTACTCAGGCACCGGTTCTTGTTCCTCCTCAATGGGACAAGCCCTTTCACGTTCATGTAGATGTCTCGGCGTTTGCTATTGGAGCTGTTCTTTCTCAAGAATATGATCGCTAATCGACAAACCAAATCGCTCACGCCGACCGTAAAACTCAATTCTGCTGGCGCAACTATTCCGCCGCGGGCGTGAAGCTTTGGGTCTCATTTTACGTGTCCAACGCTTCCGTCATTACCTTTGGGCAGTCAAATCAAGTTCTTTGTGGACCACCAAGCACTCCTCTATTTGATCAACAAGTCCACGCCCACGGGCCGCATTGCTCGTTGGGTCCTTCTTCTCCAAGAATTTGCTCCTTTTGAAATCGTTCATAAGGCCGGCAAATCTCATGTCGTCCCGGATTATCTTTCACGCATCCACACAGATGATCCCTCAACTGGAGTCTCAGACGCCTTTCACGATGCTCGGCTCTTTTTAGTAACGGCAACACCACATTGGTTCCATGATTTTCAGCAGTACCTACTCACGGGTGCTCTTCCACCGGAAGGCGAGGCGGCTCTCTCACCTTGGCGACAATCCCGTCGCCATCAATTTCTCCGAGAGGTCCGTGACTACACCATGGTTGCAGGACATCTCTACAAAAAGGGTAAGGACACCATCCTTCGACGCTGTGTTCTACCTCATGAAGTTCCAGATATTGTTCGAGAAGCTCATCAAGGGCTAGGTGGTGGTCATTTTCATGGTGACACCACAAAGACGCAAAATCCTTCATTTGGGTATTATTGGCCCACGCTCTTCAAAGATGCTCACGCCCACGCCAAGCCGCGTGTGACGCTTGCCGGTGGTGGGGCCCCCCCGACCCGTGGACGCTCTTCCCCCGGCGCCCGGTCGCCACGCCACTTCCCTTCAGCAAATGGGGAATGGACTTTGTGGGACCTATAGATCCTCCTGCGCGGCACACCCGTGCCCGTTACATTCTGGTTCTCACTGACTACGCTACCAAATGGGCGGAAGCTTGTGCACTTCCAGACAACACTGCAGCAAGCACAGCTAGGGTCCTCTATCAACAAATTATCACGCGATTCGGCTGCCCCGCTGGCTGGTCGGTGGACCGGTGGTGTTCATTTCATCAATCATACTATCAAGGGAGGCGGATTATCTCCCGATACATCATCACAAGAGCACACCTTACTATCCTCAAGGTAATGGTTTGGCGAAAGCACCAACAAAACTCGGTCACCATTCTCAAGAAAATTTGTGACGCTTCCCGCACAGATTGGCAGACAAAACTTCCTACTGTTCTTTGGGCCTACAATACTTGTTTCAAGATTGCTACCGGTCACACTCCTTTTAAATTGGTTTATGGTCAGGAAGCTCTCATGCCGTTTGAATACATCCTTCCAACACTCCGTTTTCAACTGGCTACTGCTCATAATCCACCTGCTGCACTCAAAGAAAGGGTCTATCAATTAGAACAGTTGGATGAACTTCGAAGGGATGCTTATATGCGTGTTCTTCATGGACAACAGTTGCAAAAATCTTTACATGACAAACGTCTGAAGACAAAAACATTCAAAGAAGGCGATTTGGTTCTTCTTTATGATTCAGTACAAAAATTTTTCGGGTAAACTCAAGTTTCGTTGGCTTGGCCCTTATCAAATTGTTCAAGTGGTTAGACCAAAGCGTTTTCCAAACTGGGCGAGTTAGATGGCACTCCATTACCTACATTGGTTAATGGTTTTCGTCTCAAAGCATTTCATCACCTGTAAAGCGAAAATCAACAAGCGGTCTGATTCAAGAAGCAAACACCACAGAAAGTGACTAGAAAGGCGGCATATTATATTATAGTGGAGATTTTTTTACAAAATGAGGGCGCAGCCCAGCTATTTCCGCTATGGGCACTGCCCTATATACAAAAACGGGCTCAGAGCCCTATCTACTAAGTCCTAAGAGGAAAAACCCTCTACTCGGGTTGGGCGAGAGGTGATGCGGAGGAGATGGTAGAGGTTTACTCGGGATCAATGAAGGTGCAATACCACCTCCATCCCGTTGGTCTTGGTCGGGATGTTCACCATCCCGGCACACCACCCGTCCATTCGAATACCCACGGTTGTGGCAGCGCCGAAGATCCGAACAATTCATCTTGCGGGTAATCCACTCGGCGGCGGTTCGTGGGCATAGTGCGGTCCTCGTTCAAACCAGCGGCAGCCATCTTGGCGCCATCGGATGCGCCGTTACTCCCGGTTAAGTCTTATATAGCCAAGCGAGGAACTCCTTGTCGGCGTGGACCAATCACACAAATCGCCAGCGTGTTTGCAATGCAAAATTTGTTTCTAAAATGAGAATCTTTTCTCCCGTAGCATATCTAGCCATGGTACCTTCGACACATTCCTTTTAATGATATCCCACCCGAGTTGCCCGGCATTGAATGCAATTTCTTCTTTTTCACGCCCGTCGAACATTAATGTGTGTCCTTTGCCCCCTGTCACATCGATCCTTCTTTCCGTCTCATCCTCACCGTTCATTGTTTCTCCCTTACGTTTTTGGGACTTAGCCAAATTTTGCCTCTCAATCCACTTCTTGACATCTTTCGACACTGGCACCATCAACGGCTCGGTTTAAGCCCTCTTCATACCTCTTAAGCCTCCGGTTGTAAGCCCTAAAAAAAAAAAAACCTTTTCGTTCTTCTGCGCCTTTGTCCTCCGTGCTTTCGACTTTCGTCCTCGCCTTTGAATCACTCTTCGTTTACGCAAATCGTTACCATGGCTGCCCCAAGATTTTCTACACTTCAAACTCTTGCTCCCAAGGATCCGGCTCTTTTTGCATCTGTATCCTTCTTGGCGCCCACTTTCCGGTGAAGCCCTTGTTGGCCCAAATAAAGAAGTCATTTGAAACGACACAAGCTTTTACGAATTCTCTCAAATGGAACTTAGGCTCCAAATCGACCGGTGACGCAGCTTGGTTCATCGCCAATATCGTTAACGGCGCCCAAGGCTACACCACTTGTGGTCGATGGCACCACCATTTTGTGACTCAACATTTGATTTCGAGGTATTTCATATTCCCTTGCACACCCCTTGTTTATCATGGTTGCGCCATACGGGATCTCGATGTCCGCGAGTTTGGTGCACACGCTTATCATGCCAATGTCCATCGTCGACCAATATCGACAAGCCTCGAGGAAACCTTTGTTAAATTTCTGTGGCGCAAGTTCCTTGGGTATTCTATCAAGAACACCCATATCAATAAGCCTTTCTATAACCTGGTCCTCACTGCTACACACTCCAACCACCACATAGATTGGCCCCAAATGATGTTCTATCGTCTTCTCCAAGAAGTGGACCGCCTTCGGGGTGCCACTTCCATTTCTGAAAGTTTACGTGGGAGGCCACTTTCAAGCCCTCATCCGTCATTACTTCCCTCCCACACCACAAAATTCTCATAATTCCACTCAGCGGTCCCTTCCAATGACTAACCGAGCTGGCACTTCACGCCCTTCTTCCCCTGGTCATGTCCAAAGTCCGCACACCCATGTCACTGTCTCCTCCTCCGCTACACCATCCAGTTCACACCATCTTTCCCAAACATCACAAACCAGGCAACAGCCGGCTCCACCACCACAACACCCTCGTCAGTTGTTGTATCAGTATCGGCCGGGATGCTCAAAGGCTGCTTTGCTCTCAAGTTACAAGAATCCCAAGGCGCTCTTATGAGCGGGTTCAACAGGCACTAGAGGCCCTCGATGCGGTACACGGGACCTTCAAAGCGCCCTTTGCCCAAGTTGCAACTTTGGAGGCCAAACTTCAAGACAAGCCGCGAAGCTCTCTTCTGGGCTCATACCGATCTCAAAAGTGCACAAGATCAAGTCAGCCAACTTGCGGATCAAGCGGGCTCAGCCCAATCAGAAATTCAGAATTTATTGGAGCACAACAAGTCCAAAGCCGCTCTCACGAAAGTACCAAGGATGAGATATTGCTAAGCTCAACGCCTTGTACTCGAACTTTGTGAAAATTTCAGCACTCAAGTTCAAAACCTTACGTAAGCGGGATGCTCAAGTTGCCTCCTTGACGGCTCGGCTTTCTACCACAGACCTCTCGGCTCACCTCTCTTCAAGATCAGCTTTACGAGGTGCGAAACGTAAGATCTTGGATGACGCCGGAGATTGCCGTGCTTCGTCTCAATACTCGGGCAAATCCTCCTCGAGTCAACACTTCGAAGCGGGTCCAGTGACGATCCACGCCTTTGCTAGAGCGGGACAACCCGGATCGTGATCTTGAACAACAGCTACGACAAGCTATTCGGTCTGGCGATGAGGCTCAAGCAAAACTTGGCGGCCATACCGCCATTCTTAACGGAGAATGCCTTTTGACTTCCGGTTCCTTCCCGCTATCACGATTATGTGGTTGCTCGCCGCCACCTCTTCCTTTCGAAGTGGCATGCGGCCGATGGACTGTGGATATTCCCTGGCGAAAGTGCAGATTTTCTTGATTTGGCGGAACTCTCCATTGAAGACAAAGGGTTGTCTTTGTGCCCTTGTGGTCTTTGATCTCACTGCTCGTGCCCGATCCGGACTTTATCACCTTGAGTTGTTCAGCCCATGGCTTACATATTTCATGATTTCTATCCGGGTGATACACAAGAACACTTCGAAATGGGCCGCGCCCGGCTCTTTTCGGGGTGACCCCACTGTGCAATGGGTGCTTCAGGATAACAATCCATATCTTGCGGATCCTGCTTAGACCCAAACTCTTCATCAGGAGTACATGCCTGAGCTTGCCAATCATTTATCTCTCTGGCGGCAAGGAAGCGCCGCCTGTGAGATAAGGAAGTATCTAGGACATCAGGATCTTCCCTATGCACAAATTTATATGCGCGACACCTCATGGGATACAATCAATTACGAGCTCTGTTGGATAGCAAGACGGTCCCCACGGGATGGGATAGCCCTCCTGTCAACTCTCAACTCTCTGCTTCTCTTTGGGATCGTTGGTGTCAAGCTCTTGATCCGGATCTTGTCAGTCAATTCAGGGAGACCGCTCAGCAACCCACGCCCACGGGCATGGTTCCTTCTCCCTATGCTTCCCTGGGCGTACCTCCCGCCCGGGTTCTGACTTCTAATTGGCCTCCCTTTTTGGACCAAGGTCATGGATGGTCATGCCGGCTGGACTCCACCTCAGATCTCTATTGGACGGATCTCGGTGGGATCCACGTTTTGTTCGCCGCTCACATTGGGAAGAAGGTGCCACTCTGGATACCACCACGAATTGGATCTACATTGCTAATGAGCGTGGTTGGCAACGGCCGGCGGATGCGCTTCATGGTCTTGACACCTTCTTGCAGAATGCCACCACCTCACCTGATCCTTCAGTCCATCTTCAAGCAGGATTTTGTGCTGCTCTCAAATGCATTTTGCTAAGCTCCTTAAATCGGCAGCGTCCCATTTTTCTCTGCAATCCGAATGCGATTGCCGATTGCCTTTGGCCTCGGACTGTCTCCTCATGGAATGTCGGTACATTTCTTGAGGCGCCCATCATGCCGCCCTTGAAGACATAATGCGCTCTCGCTTTCTTATTGATGCAAATCCGCCCTTGGCCAAAACACTCCTCACGCTCTTCAAACACGCCGGGATCTCATTAGCCGATTACCATAATGGTGCCCGTCCTCACTCCCCGTGAGGATCACTTTCGATTGGATGGCTTCAGCCCTCAGAAACACTTCCTCCTTTTCTTCACTCGAGTGTCGTTTGGTGGGGGAGTGTTAGTCTGTGCCTCACAGTGCAGGACTATTCATGCATACAAACGAGACCAGGTCAAGCTCAAGGATCCTCGGTCGACCCACGGGTCAGCCATCAAAGGCTCGGCCGAGAAGACCAAGCGGCGGACCCACGCGGTCAAAGCCTGTGGGTCGTCAACAAGAGGCGCCCTTCGGACAAGTGCCTGACCCGTCCTTTGCCAGCGTCGGCGTCGGCGTTATTCTAGGCACTTCAAGAGGCACCGCCAACATTCAAATCAGGCCTCCTTCCGTGAGTCGGCACCGAGATCGGTCGAGTGTCTATATTGGGCCCAAGGCCATTGTACTATATATATGAGTAGAGCTAGCACATGAGTTTTTAGATGAGTTTTGAGTCTTGTCTCCTTTCAGTTTTTCTCTCTATTGCGAGAGCTCATGTATGTTCATCATTGATATCAAGGAAGCTTATCATTTTCCTCTCATTTGTTCTGTTTTCTTCTTCTTCTTCTCTTCTTGCAAATCCCGCGTGACATAGTCCCCCGGACTCTCCTGTTAGATCCACGGGTCCTCACAGAGGGCTGTCTTCCAGGAGTTCCCGAACCCAGACCCCAAACACAGTGGACCAAGGAAAAGTGGCAACGTGAGCCGGGAGAGGCTCATCTAGTGGCCAAATTGCTGCACACTTGTTCCAGTTAAGAAAACAACCTGATGCTATAAAGAAGGAATCCAGCAACTGTTTCGCATTCAGTAGGTTTATTTCTATGGCTTCAAGGAACAAGAAAGTATCATCAGCATATTGGTTACAAATTTGTTGTGAGCCATCCGCCATCTGCAGCCCTGTTATAACCCTATCTTCCACATCTGCCAACAGTACTTGAGATAACCCTTCTGCGACAATATCAAAAAGAAAAGGCGTCAAGGGACAACCTTGCCTAATGCCCCTGCTCACTTCAAAGATAGGGGAAGTCTCCCCGAAAAGTAACACAGAAGCACGCGATGATTTCAGCAATTTTGTCACAATGTTAGTAAATTCATGTCCACAGCCGAAAGCAAGCAACATCTTTTCCAAAAAGGACCAGCTCACACTGTCATATACCTTTTTAAAGTCAAGCTTTAGATAGAGTACCTTCTGATGTGTCTTTCTTGCCCAATGTATGCCCTCAAAGGCTGCTGCAATATTACTGAGAATACTTCTTCCTGGAATGAATCTTGACTGGACTTTGGATATATGCTCCATCAAAACAGGCTTTATTTTTTTCGCATATCCTTTTGCTATAATTTTATAGAAGGTTGACAACAAGGTAATAGGCCTCCAGTCCCCTATGAATTTCGGATCCTTCACCTTCGGTATTAGAGTAATACACCCGGTGTTTAGTTTGCTGTCCAGCTTATCTGCTTGTAGAAAGTCCTGATAAGCACTGTATACAAACTGTTGTACCCATTGAAAGAATTCTGCTGGAATGCCGTCAATACCCGGACATTTGTTTTTAGCCAAAGAATAGACGGCCTCACGTATATCTTCGATGGAAAGGTTGTCCGAGTTGCTCCCTTTGCGATGCAAATACTTTAGATACAACTTTTGAAAGAATTAACTCCTCAAAGCAACTTTGAAAATTTATATTCTTCTTTTTAAAGAAATCTTCAAAATGTTTGAAAACAACCTCTTTCACCTGCTGAGGATTCCGAATGATGGACCCGTCGTGGCTGATTGTTTCCTCTGCCTTGCATCGGGACATCCGATAAAATTGGAACGATACAGAGAAGATAGCATGGCCCCTGCGAAAGGATGACACACATAAATCGAGAAATGGTCCAAATTTTTTGTATGGGTGGTTTTGCTTAGTGGACTATTTCGTCCTCTAGGTTTTGAGTCCCATGTCATAGGTCCCTTGTATGTATCTTGATTTTTCTTGATAATAGATTGTCGTCCTTCAAAGAAAAAAAAAACCCTAAAAGGGAACCTGTACATTTGTCACCTTCCTTGATCCACATCAATCCTGCTTTAATTTTGACTTATTGAATTTTGACCAATTCTAGTCTCTTAATCTCCAGTAAAACTGCCTTTTCCCTTTCGCCTTAACTAGTGACATTTCTTCTAAGTTCTGTCAATTCTGTATATAGTGATTCCAGCAAAGCATTTTCTTTAGCCACTTTGTCACGACCCCAAGCTTTAGCAAATTTTTTAATTGCTGCTATAGACGCAATCATGGCTTCCATTCCTTGCTTATTTTTGCTAGCTGCAATCCAAATCTGCTTACACTGAGTTTTGAAGCCTTCATCTTTGAGAAACCTAGGGTTCAGCTTGAAGACTGTTTTAAGCGGTTTAAAGGTACTAGCTCTAGAGGAGCATATTAACTGTGGATTATGATCTGAAATGGAGTTCTCTAAGAGGTTATGAAGATACAATGATATGTTCTTTTCTTGCATGGCCTGAGAGCTTATATAACATCTATCATGTCGCGCATATGCCCTGCCATCTCCAATCCAGCCATTACACCACGTAAATCCTGGATCACCTTCTATTCCAATGAATCCCAACTCATTGAGCATACTCATTCGAATCCATGTACAACATCAGCCCCGCTCCCGTATCTATCACTGCTATTCTCCACCATATTAAAATCCCCGACCAAAATCCATAGTACGTCACGGTCAAAGTTTTTCAGCTTATTCTTTACACTGGCCCATAGGGATGACCTTTGTCTCGCTTGATTATCCGCATAAATATTTATCACACCCCATTTTTTACCATGAGCATACCATGTTACTATTGCACACCTCCCAAAGTGATCAGTATATGTCGACAAAACTTTCAGTTGTTTCTTCCAAGCAATAAAGGTTCCAGCGCTAGAGGTGCCACTAGAAGATATGATGCCCACATACTCTTTCCCTAATATATTAAGCAAAGTCCCTACTTCTTCCTTTTTACATTTATGTTCCTGTAGACAAACAATATCTGGACAAATTTTTTTCAATGCTAGAGAGAGTCTACTGCCTTTGGCCTCAGAGGACTTTATCCCCCTGGTATTCCAACTCAGAATTTTTTGCTCCATTAGAGAACACATTAGATTGTTTGGGCGAGTGTCACTTCACAATATTGTTCTTCCTGTCCTGATGTGATTCTCCTTTTTCTTGGTGTTTCACTAACATAATTCTCCATACTTTCAAGATTCTCCATACTTTCGTCCATTGGCAAATCAGCCCATCTGTTATTATGCACTGGGAACTCACCATTAACAACTTGACATTCTATTGCCATATAATCAGTAGGCGCTTCCTTATTGTGACTCTCTATTGTTGCTTTATTATTGGAACAGTTGTAACCTTTAAGAGTTTTTGTGGAGCCCCCTGAATTGGGGAGCCTCTTTCGCATTTGGTTTTTTAGTCTGCCACCACTTTTGTGCTGCACTATCGCCCACTCTTCCTGACTCACTTGTTCCATTTTGTTTTCTAAGTCCTTCTCTCGCACTTGCTCCTTCCCTAGTTCTAGATCTTTAACAGTTGAAATTTCTGCATGTTCCCTTTCACTTGAGTTTAAATGATCCCTCCCATTTTTTCCCCCATTTAGTTTTGTTGCCTCCTCATCTGCCACTTTTACATTGCCTTGCGTTTCTCTCCTGAACACGAAACAATCTTTCAAACCTTTAATTTCCTTTGTGGGGAACATTCTTCTAATTTCCCACCCATTTATGAGTCTTAACTTGAACAAAGAGTAATATATCCCACTTTGCACGATAGTAAACTGTACGTGGAATACCCTCCGCTGCTGTGATGCCCACACAAATCCTTGGGCCCTTTGCTATCGAGTGAGTTATATATGACCCTAAGTTCTTTGCTATGGCAATTAAGAATTCTGGATCTAGCATATCTGGTGGCAGTTGTTCAATCTCAAACCAACAAGGGAGTTTGACGGCAGACATTTTATCTGGGGTAAAACCTGGAGTATAATATTGATATAACACAAATTCCCCTACAAAACGATCCACTCCTCTGGAAACCATCTTTTCCACAGCTTTCTCATCATCAAATAATATAAGAAAAAAGTTACTGCCAATAGCTTTGATGCCCTGAAACTATGGCATTTTCAAAGCGTCCAGATGCCTGGTAAGCCATGCTTGTAACTTCCTGTAGTCTAAAAAGCCTCCCGTAAAAAACCCCACCACTGCTTTAGAGATTAAATTCTCCATGTTCCTGACATGTTTAGAGTGATCGATCGCCGTTATTTTTAGGTTGCCCTCTTCCGCCTTACAGTCTAATGATTGAAGAAGTTGTTCTAAACTAGTAGCTGAGTTTTTGGAAGAAAGGGAATTCAATGCTACTTCTACTCTGCTACTACGGGACTCATTAGAGAATCCTTTCTTAATCCATTCGGAAAACCTGGGCCTTAAGATTCTTTCTACTGTCTTTCCCTATTTCCATGGATTAGAACTTGCAGCTTCATTATTATTAACAATAGGCTCCTTATTTCCACGGTTTTTCAGCAGTCCCATTTGTTTATCTTCCGTACAACAATCTATGGCTAAAGGCGTCAAGAAAGAACTGGCCGATTACCTCTGTTTTTTCCTTTCCAGGTACTTGATTTACTGTTTCGAGTTCCATCTTTTCTTCTGCCAGCATACCTTGTCTTGCCATGGTCATAGACTCTCGCTTCTGCAAACCCCAATCCCATCGATCTATCTTTTTGCCGTTACTAACAGGGCCTTTTTCTCCACAGTCGAACTCTACTCCTAAGGATTCGCTGGGTGCAGCCTTCGGGGCAGGGCATACGAGTTTCTCTCTGGAGCTTGGCCCCTTTCTGTCTCCTGTTGCCGCTATAGTCCGCGCCACCGACATCCTTTTTTCCTATTCATTTCTACTGAACGTAAGTTTATTTTGTGCCTTCTTTATTTTTTATAAGACTGGAAAGCCAACCTTCCTTTATTTGTAAAAGCTTTCAAATTTGTGATAAATCGACGGTAAAATGTCCTTGCCTAAACCTTAACAAAATTTATACATATCTTCTTCTCCCAATACATAAGAGCCAAAGCTCAATTGTAGGACATGCTTGAGTGCTCCTTGCTGAATTAACACATTTAACTCAGGGTCAAAGCCAATATTTTGTACAATGTTTTGTATACTTGGATAATCCTCTGATAAAAAAGTGAACTTGTACATTTGTTTTGTGTTCTTTCATAACTGCCATTGTCTAGCTCCTGTAACTTGTAACTGTTGCAAAAATTTTCACTATTTTTTCCCTCAAACATGCGACATTTTAAGACATTTGCATAACCCATTGAACTTTCACATAATTTTTTGGTCCAAGCAGAATCCATCTTGAATCTCGGCATAGTCTACTACTGTGCATAAACCTCTAAACCCATAGTAACATTAGTAACATAAAACAATCAAAAGTAATTGAAGCGTTGACTTCCTCAGAAGATTAAATAAGCACTCAATTGGAAAAAAATAACTGTAGCACGTGACTGTGGAGGGTGAAGAAATATACAGGAAGATAGATAGACCTCTACTCATATGGAAAACTGGATTGTGTGCCCGGGTGATTGCAAGCTATTCTTCATCATAAGAGAACTCAAGGGGCCCAGAAGATACAGGGATATCAATGACCTGTCCAGCAAGAAAATAACAAACTTAGATATGGGTTGCATTAATGGTGTTGTTCATCATGAAAAAAGAGGTCCAAAGTCGCATTTAATTAAAGTGGGTCAGATCTCGACGTTTGGAACTCAGACTGAAAATGGGACTCATACTGACAAAATTTAAGTTTTGTTGAATCGTTGTTAGATTTTCACATCATATAACAAGAACTGGTTTGTAATATTTTCTTACATAATTTCCAAATAAATAGTTGAGAAAGTTTACAAAAACCTAGAGCAGGGTGAGACTGAAAAGGGGAGGGGAAGGGGAGAAGTTGGGGGAGAAGTTGAGAGAAGTCATGGAAGGGGTAAGTTAGAAGAGAAGGGGGACAAGAGGAGGGGGAAGAGGAGAAGGGAGAAGCGGGGAGGGGAAAGCCAAAATAACTAAAGGGGAATGTATCCCCTTGAGATTAAAAAAGATTAATATCAAAATATAATTAATAATTAATTTAATTAAATATAAAATAATTTAATTAATTTAATAAAAAAAAAATATAAACCGTTCTCTTCTCGACTACTGAGTCGAGAATTGGAAAGTGGATTTGTCTCTGCCTCCATTTGCCTCTACCTCTACCTCAAATTCACGATTTGCTGAAGAAGACGCACTGGCTTTTGAGAGCAGATAATCTCCTCATGCTCGCCAAAAATATGGGCACATAACTTCAAATCAGATGTAATCCGGCAGCCTCTGCCTCCTCCCAGCATAAGGACGAGGAGAAGGTCCGGCTATTGGCGCCGACGTAGCGGCATCCCCATGCCTCCTCTTTTTTATCATCCTCTGCCATGAATCCTCTGTTTTTCTTCTTGTATCCTCTGTTGTTTGCACATCGGCCTTTCAGATCTTTGGCCATTTTGGCTGCTTTTCCTCCTTTTTGTGTACAGCGTTGCCCATCCTCGCGTGATGCTCCTAAAGAGCCCAAGTCGGGCCTCTGGGCTTACTTTAGGCTGAGCCTGGCAGCAAATCCGGCAGCTCTTTGCTACTTCAAACTCCATTTGAGCTTCAATCTAGAAAATCTGGCAGCTCTTTGCTGCTTCAAACTCCCTTTGAGCTTCAATCTGCTTCAAACTCCCTTTGAGCTTCAATCTGGGAAACTCCCTTTGGCAGCAAATTCGGCAGCTCTTTGAGCTTCAAACTCCCAAATCGATCACTTGGAGCTCCAATCCGGCAGCAATCAGCTCTGAGCCTTCTGAGTCTTGACCAAATTCTATCTTTCAATTGCTACAAGTCATTCCACCAAAACCTATGAAGAATAGGATAAGCCAGAGCAGGGCAAATCGACCAAGCCGAAATTGATTTTTTTAGAAGAACGAGCAAGCCAGGATGCAGCGTTTTGTGCAAATTGGTCTTGTGGCAGGTCAAAAATGCTTGGCAGAGAATTTAAAAGCCTGTGAAGGATTGGATCAATGAAAATCGGGCCTGTGGCAGGCCGAATTTATCCGATTTGAGGAGAGTATGCATGCTAGGTTCAGAAATGTTTGGAAATCCGAGAAGAATGGACGAATCTGCCGGATCCTTTTAATCTGCATTCTTTCATCTGCCTCCTTTTTTCTGTCCTTTGCTCTGCATTTTTGGATCTCGACTCTCCATAGCTGTGAACCTTTTCGTTGCGGGTCAATTCCGGTGGAGCTATGGCTATGGGAGCTTCTTCCAGAAACAAAGAGTCCAAGTGTACAAAGGATCTTCGTCTCAAAGTTATGTACCAAATTTTAAATTTCAAGCATGGGCGGGAAAAAAAAGGCGGGTAAAAAAATACGTTGAAAAAAAAAGTGTAAAATAATTTGAAGGACGACAATAAATGCTACAATAGGATTTTATTTTGACCTTTATTTATACGTCCCCAATTTCTCTTTTTATGTGTGTGCTACTATATTCACACGTTAAACATTACGTTGCCATGGTGCACGTTTTCTAGGCATATATTTTTATTCTAAGGTAAAAATTTAACTTTTCAAAGATCATGATATACTTTACACCTTGTTTAACCCATTTTGAAGGTTTAAGACACAAAATGGGGACAAGTACTCTTTGATGCACATGGTCATCCTCTATAGTTTCTAATGTAAGGTTTACATACTAATAGATTTAATGCATAGGTCTAATAGGCTCTCATAGGTTTAATGCACATGTTTACATTGGTTTAATCATTTCAATGTGCTTTCATAGGTATATTACATAGATTTACATATTTTTAATGTATATCTTTCATAGGTTTAATGCATAGGTTTAGATTGGTTTAGATTGCGAGTCGAGAAAGGCTCTCAGACTTGTGTTTTTCACTCTGAGTTGCCTATCTCGACTCACGAGTCGAGAAAGGCCATTAGAGTGGCCTTGAGGGTCTTTCTCGACTCGCGAGTTGAGAAAGGCCCTCAAAAAACTTTTTTTTCCTAGTTAAAAAAAAAGAAAAAAAAGAATTTTTTTTTTTTTTTGCTCTGAGCTACATTTCTCGACTCGCGAGTCGAGAAAGACTCAAATGGCCTTTCTCGACTCGCGAGTCGAGAAAGATCCTCAAAAAGCTTTTTTTTTCCTACAGACCTGCTTTTTCCACAGAATTGGCTGACCTGCGTTTTTCACTCTGAGTTTCCTTACTCGACTCGCGAGTTGAGAAAGGGCCTCAGACTTGCGTTTTCACTCTAAGTTACCTTTCTCGACTCGCGAGTCGAGAAAGGCCCTCAAAAAACTTTTTTTCTTCCTACTTAAAAGAAAGTGGAAAAAAGTTTTTTTCTTTCCCCGGGGGGGGGGGAGGGAGGGGGTCTAATCAGCTCCAGTCGAGAATGGCCCTCAATGGGGCCTGGGGCCTTGGGTCTTTTCTCGACTCGCGAGTCGAGAAAGGGCCTCAGACCTACAATCTTCAGAAGTGGACCTTAGAACTAGTTGTTTTCTTATTTGTATTGTCCGTAGCATCACTTGCATTAACTTGATTTTGTCTTTCCCGGTACAGATCGCGAACATAAAGGACATGATCGAGAGCCATGGAAAGGCCCGTTGATTGAGGAAAGAGGACGAGAAGAGGTTGATGACATGCATTGGTCAGGCTAATGTGTTCAGATTTCTATTCTCTTCAAGTTGCTCTTGTGACTTGGAACACCTCAGACCTTGCTCTGCATGTTATTCCCAGTAGGTGGTCTGTGTGCGAAGATGATATAATATTTGTGTCAGCCCGACCATCATGGTATCTTCAACCATTGTAAAATACAATGTAATGAAATTATTTATGAATAAAAATTTAGGGCAGATCCGCACTTTGTTTACAGAGAGATAGCATTTTCATTGGTTTTAGTTGTGCTCTTTATCTTCTCGACTCGCTAACCGAGAAAAGTAGACCACGTAATTTTCCTTAACATTTTTTTTCACACAGGAAAACAGGCATCTTCCAAAGCAATAATGCGGTTTTAAAAGTTTCCCTCATCCTTTTCGTGTAAAATAACAGGGTTCCAAAAGAAAGTGGGAATGGAATGAGACCCACTTTAATTAAATGCGACTTTTCACCTTTCACATATATCCTAAGCTAATGAAAATGATGCAAAACACACCTGTAAAACGACTTTCTAGGCAGACATTTGTCTAAGGCAAAAAGCTTTGTCACTTGATTATTGCCGTGTTCAACTAAGGCTACAAAACCAATATATAGGTTTTAGTCTCTGCAAAAGCTTCTACACTCTCTCTCCACCTTTTTACATAAAGAATATCAGTTAGTTCAACATCATTGTTAATATAAAACAAATTACTTGGGAGTTAAAACATTAAATTGTCCTCACAACATGACAACATATCAAGCCAAGACATAATGGAGAATCAACAAATCTCCCTGATCCAATCACCTGGCTTGGTTTTGTGGAGACAACAAGTAGACAAAGCTTATGTAGAAAATGAACATTGCTTATTAACTTACCCAGCACAACTGCGTTGTCCTATGCTCCAGCTCCTACGCCTTTGGGTTGGCAATATACTGTATGTGCCCAGCGCAACCATGGCCTTGCAAGTGCCTTGTATACTGGAAAAGAGCTCGGAAGTATTTAATAGTATCTCTAAATGACATTGCAGAAAACGTCCTTGCATTTTTTTCAGTAGAAAACGTTCATAGGACCTTCTTAATAGCAATTTGGGAAGACAATGAAGCAACTCTGACTGTGATAGCCGGAGAGGAAATGCTAGCAGAAGCCATGGCCTCGCGCCTTTTTTTTTCAGTAGAAAATATCCGTAGAACCTTTTTAATAGCAAGTTGGGAAGACAATGGAGCAGCTCTGACTTTGGTAGCCAGGGAGGCAATGCTAGCAGAAGCCATGGTTGCCCTTGAGCGAAAGCCTCAGGGTTTTCAAGAAAGCTAAATCTGTTATGGACTAAGGATATTATTCCTCTGATCGGTCGGTCCTTCTGATCTGAGCAATGGTAAAAGCCCTAAGTTTTTTTTCATATTAGAAAGCTTACATACTTCAACGCCGGAGTATCCACGTTCAACAAGCTCTCTTGTTAGAACCTCATTTATTTTAGCTCCGCAAAATATACACCATCTGCAAGGAACTGCAATAATCCACGAAAGGAATGAAGCTTTGGCGATGAAGCTAGAAGCTATGCCGCTCGAAAGCCCTGGATCGAGAAAAGGTAGAAAAAAAGCAATCTGAACCCGTCTGACTTTTAGGTTAAATCTGGGCCATTGGATCTAGGGTGCCATTCAAAACAGACAAACAGTGTAATTTTATAATATAGGATAGTGGTCACACATATCTAATTGTCAAAAGCCAGTTTTTATTTAGTCAGTTAGGTTTACTTGGCAGTTAGTCTTCTTGCTTTATACCCCTCCAGGCCTTTTCCCCTATACCATCAACGCATCTTCATCTCCATGCTTCGAAACCCACCCACCACCCTTGATTTGTTGGATTTTCTGGAAAGCCTTTAGTCTTCTTGTTCCATTCCACTTCCTCATTGATCCAACTATTCACCTACCTACCCTGACTTTTTGGCTATACTTTGCTCATTCAACACTTAGTGTGTGAGAATGGCCTCATGCAAGTATACTTGGTTGTAATTTGTGGCCCTCGTGCTAGTTTTCTTTTGAGGTTGTGGAATCTTGTGTCTTGTGATTTGTGCAATATTGTTGTGATGAGACCCACGCTCTTTGTTTTGTTGGGTTGGTTTATGTGGCAAAGTATCTTCTTTAACTCCACCAAGTTGACTTGGAGTGTGCTTGGTGTATCATTTATGCAGAGGCATGGTCCACTATGATGGTTGAAGTATGGTTTTGAGGGTTTTGCCTGGACTTTTTGTGGCGAAGAGCATGCATTTGCATGTTTTATCTTGATCAAATTTGCTTATTATGGTCAGGGTTTTCCCTCGAAAACCTGAAAGGGCGAGGTTTTTTAATCCCAGTCATAATGGTTTTACTAATCTTCAGTGTTGTACTTTGGTTTTGTGTCTAGTGGAGATGCTCAAATGTGGTCTTTGTTTGTATTGTGATTTTGTGTTTAGTGGAGATGTCCATATGTGGCCTCCCTTTAACATTGTATTTTGGTTTTGTGTCTAGTGGAGATTCCCAGATGTGGCCTTTCTTTCATCTCCACGCTCCTGCTTTGGTCTTCGATATTCGGATTTCCTCCTTTGTCTTGCATGTCTAGTTTCCTTCAAGGCTTGCTTATTTAGAATTTTTGCTGGTTTTTGCTTCTGCAGTGCGAACATCTTGATTTCTTCAAAACAGTGCAAGCCTTTTCGCTGGTTTTCCTTCTGCGGTGCGACCATCCTACTTTCACCTTTTGACATTATGTATTGAGGAAAATGTACCGTCAATTTGATTTCCTCAATGAGATGGAGGATGTTTTTTGCAAATATCAAACTTAGATTAAAGAAGCACCTTACCCCTTCCGTACAGCAGAGCATTGACAAAGGTAACACTCTTTTGGTTAACAGGAAACAAGTAGGGATGGTCCGAAGGTGGTCGAGTGCGATGCGCTTGGAGATTTTATTACTGATCATGATAAGAGACTGCGATAGGCTCGTAAGCTAGCTCTTGAATGGGGTACCAACTAGGGCAAACAGAAGCGGTGTAAGGTTTATGTTTTGTTTGTCAGAAGCCAGGTCATTTGGCTGCACAGTGTCCTGCTAGAGGTTTGGTCTCTCCTGCCCCCCTAATAGATGCGTCTCCCACAAATGCTAATGTTGATTTCTACAATAATATTAGATACTAATTTAATTGTTCCAGTTGTTCTCTACAGACATTATTTTTCTTGTACTAGTTTCATTTGTTAAATAAATGTATTCATTTGTCTTTTCTTAACACCTTGAACAGTTGGTGTGATAGTGCCATGGCGTTAGATTGGATCTACAATGGTTACAAGCTTCTATGGTTAGGTGCTCCTCCTACGCAACCTTGGTCTAGCTATTCCAAATTACAAGCTTGTAGACCAATGTACTGCATTCGTGCATTTTGCCATCCAGGATTTGATTTTAGCCAGTGCTGCTATTTAGGCCTCTGATATTCCTTTCATTTTTTCTCCATTGGGAGTGGTTTCGAAAGCTGTAAATAAACTCCATTTGATACTTGACCTTTGGTTTGCCAACCAGTTTTTGGAGCAGAGACTTTTTAAGTCTGAGGGTATCAATGAGTTGTCTTTAGTGGTGAGGAGGGATAATGTCTTGGTTACTCTTGAACTTCATTCTGACTATCACCATGTTGCTATGCATTCTTTAGCTTGGCCTTATTTGGGTTCCAAGGCAAATTCTATCTGTTCATGGCTCTCCCTTTTGGCCTTTCCACTGCTTGCTATGTTCTTACTAAGTCGATCCGCCAGATTGTGAAGCATTTTAGAGCAAAGTGTATTCGATTCATCCTTTATGTAGACGATTTACTTTTTGTAATTGCTGCTGAGGATAGTTTTATGAGATGCGTACAATTATTTCGCAAACTTTTGAATCTGTAGATTTGGTCATTGCTTCATATAAATGTCAGCTTACTTTTTCCTATGAAGTAAAAATTAGACATGGCAGTTCACTTTGCTGTTATCTTAAGGAAAAACAGTTGTGCACATACAAGCAATACTACACATTAAAATGATGATAAGAGAAATTTTGTCATTTTAAACCCGATCTTGATCTTCATTCTGGATCTATGCCAGAAGTACTTCGTGTTGCTAGAATGAATTTATTCTATGGCTATAATGGTGATGTACAATAAGCAGAGAGAGAAGCCAGCTTTATTGGAGGCTGAATGACAGTACATGTTCTTTCGGAGCCACAATATGTTTGAGGTAGGCATATCAGATACATTTTCCATGATGAATATAAATAGTTGATCAAGTGAACTGATTGCTTCATGAATTTCAGTAGTTATCATCAATTCTTCTAGATCTGCATAATAACTTCAAAATTGCCTTATTGAAAATGATACGTCGGTGCATGAGCCTGAAAGTATAGTGGCTTGTAGGCTTTAGAATAATAAGTCAGTCTTATCTAGATGATGAACAATGTTCATTTAAATGCCTCCAACAGAACTCTAGGCTACAACCAATATGTTTAGACCAGAATAGCATTTGTCAAATCAAAAGGAGGCTGCAACTTTCAGGTGCTCATTGTGACCACTACATCTATATAAAAGGTACGTGCATGACAACATATCATTTTCCTGCTTGTTTCAGAAAGATAGTATTATCAATTATCTATGGCAACTAAAGAGCTATAGATGTTGGAAGTAACATCCGAGTGGAACATTTTTTAGAATTTATATTATTAGCTCTAATTCATAATCCTTATAGAAAGAATGAAAATCTCATTAATCAGCT
Source organism: Isoetes taiwanensis (assembly GCA_021234155.1). NCBI lineage: Eukaryota > Viridiplantae > Streptophyta > Lycopodiopsida > Isoetales > Isoetaceae > Isoetes > Isoetes taiwanensis. The sequence goes on along the minus strand of JAJEKV010000029.1, from coordinate 1,057,762 downwards.
AGACATTCCAACAGCTGGTTCATTTTCCCAACAATATATGCTGAGCCTTTCATGGTCCAATGCACCATAATTTGGGGTTGCTATGTGTTTCACTGGAATCTAAAATAATGCACAAGGTGCCAAGTGTACAACAAACTGTATTATATTGTAATAGAGCTGCAGACTCTACTTTGAATTGCACTATGGTGTTAGCACAGACAAGTAATGTGCTATGTTACAATCAAACTGTGGATTGTCTTATTAAAATCACCTATTGTAGTATTTTGTGTGTCCAAATATGCTGGCCTATTGGATAAAGGCTAGTAGTATGGACCCAAAATCATCATATTCTGAGGATTACAAATGCAATGATAGACTTCCTCATGTGTGTAGAATAATTAGACATCGGAGAGGCATTAATCAAAAGTTGCATTTTCAGGCAGATGCAGAGCAACAACAGGCTAATCAAAAAGAAAATTCTTCCTTCCTAATGAAGCCTATAGGAAGCTACGATGTAGCTATTTGCATCCAAATACTAAATTGATGTAATGGCTTCCTTCTGGATGAAGACAATGAACTATGGAATTCAAATGCTGATGCTCTCTGTACTATGGTAAGTTTGCGTGAAGGTTTACTTTCTTTCATTTTGAACTTTGAATAATACCTTTGATATAAATACATCATTGATATTGACTGCTCAATTTGCAGTTTCTAGTTTCTAGTTAATCCAATTCCATTAGCTATTTGATAATTTGAGCAAGTGTTGATCCCAATGCGCAAAGGAATTGGAGCATGTATTTGTTGGCATGTTATTTTAGGAGTCCTCTGAAGCTGGACTAGAGCCTTACTTGAGATTGCAGTTTTGTGACTATTGTGCGGCGTTGATTTGTGTCTTCAAAGCATGCCTCAAGCTCTGCAGTGAAAGCAGCAAAATCATGCAACTCACAGCTTCTTTTTTCCATAAAGGAGCAATGAGTTAGAGTTGGCCCTGTGAGGAGAGAACTAATCAATCAAACTTGTTCTTGGGCTGTGGGATATCTATGAGGATGGAGCTGGATCACAAGCCTGATCTGATTCAAAAAACCACGAAGTTTGGACCGAATGTCATCAAACTTATCGGGCAGGCTAATTTTAGGCTCTGATGCCTCAATCCAGAGCTAGAAGCAGATTCATGGAACACAACACGTTCTTTGAGCTCTTTGGTGTCCAACTGCAACTGCTGGTATACTTGAACAAACTGCTGGGCTTGCTATAATAAGATCGAAACTTCCTCCATAGAGATGAAATCACCAAATATGAGCAAAAAAAAAAAAAGATTAGAATCAGAGCAGGCAAGAACCGATAAGGTATTCCGATTAAAATTGTCATGAACCTACATGAAAACAAGGAAAATACGTGAATAATATAGAAGATCGACAAAGAATCTGATATATGATGAAGAAACAAGAATACAAGGCTAATTTTAGGCTCCGATGCCTCAATTCAAAGCTAGAAGCAGATTCATGGAACACAACACGTTCTCTGAGCTCTTTGTTTTCCAATTGCAACTGCTGGTATACTTGAACAAACTGCTGGGCTTGCTATAATAAGGTCGAAACTTCCTCCATAGAGATGAAATCACCAAATATGAACAAAGAAAATGATTAGAATCCGAGCAGGCAAGAACCAATAAGGTATTCCAATTAAAATTGTCATGAACCTACATGAAAACAAGGAAAATATGTGAATAATATAGAAGATCGACAAAGAATCTGATATATGATGAAGAAACAAGAATATAATGGCCCAAAGGCAAGCAGAAACACGGGAAAGATGCCTAGAAGGCTCAAGATTGGCATTGAACCAGAATGGTTCGACAAGTGTGTGTGTGTGTGTGTGTGTGTGTGTGTGTGTGTGTGTGTGTGTGTGTGTGTGTGTGTGTGTGTGTGTGTGTGTGTGTGTGTGTGTGTGTGTGTGTGTGTGTGTGTGTGTGTGTGGTGTGTGTGTGTGTAAAAAGAGACCAACGATCTGGATCGCACCACTCCAATGGACGAGATTGTGCCAAGTCACGCACATGCATGTAGGTTGTAAAATATTCTAGACCATCCTGGAATCAATTATGGATATGAAGTTGCAAGTTTAAATCTTGCCTTGTTGCAACTACCCCTTTGCATTTGTGTGACGACCAACTTTTGTACATATGAGTAGAATACTCATATGGTATGAATACCCATATGGTCGTCACATATTCCACCAAATGTTTAGCTACAACACAAAATATAAAACCTCCTACATTCTGTTTCCAGTTTTTCTTAAAAATGAAGGAGGAAATAACAGCTGCAAAACATAAATCAACAAATCCTAAACCCACCTTTTACATCATACATCACTGATTTACACACACCAGAATCATGTTTGCCCATCATTCTAATAGTCAAATCCCAGGTTAAAAAAAATGTCCTTGTGTTGAGCATGTTCTGCTTGATCGTCTAATAGAAGAGAAACCATGCAGGACACCATCGATGAAACCAACCAAAGCTTGTGGAGCATTCTCCAACCCCAAAATGGCTATAGCATTTAGTCTGATACCTCCACGCAAAATGAGGAAGGAGATCAATAGCAGAGCTTCATCAATAGGGATGCTTAGCTATTGAAATCATCTGAAGTGAAACCTAGGCCTCGCTGAAACTACGAAGGCATGGTTGCAGTGTACATATACCCAGAGATCATAGATATAGCCATAGCCATAAGGCATTCGCCATACCCAGGCCTCCTTGCCAACCCAATCCTATCAATGTCATAGCAAAACAAATTGAAACACAGCCTTTAGATTGTATTGGATGATGAAATCATAGTGTTCAATTCAGAGCATGACATAAAACACACAGTATAATTTTAAGAAGATAAATATTATAACATATGTATGTAATCGATCAAACCCTAGATTGGATGGACAAGTTTGGCCATCTGATTGGGTGGTCGGCATTTAAACTTTTAGAGATCCAATGACAGAGATCCGTCCGTGTCAATCCGATTATCAAAAGGTTTTGGAAAGCGAAATCGGAAAGGGCAAAAAGAAAAAGGGGAAACGGGAAAAAAAAATAGAAGGGCAAAGGGGAAGGGCAAAATAAAAAAGGGTCGGGGAAGGAGGAAAAAAGACGAAGGGAACATTTGAAAAGGAAAGGAAAATGAGAGAGAGAAAGAGGGAAAGGGGAAAAATAGAAGAAGGGAAATGAAAAAGGGGAAAAGGGAAAAAAGGAAAGGTAAAACGGGAGAATGAAAAGGGGAAGGAAAAAATTGGAAGGGAAAAACAAGAAAAAAGAAAAGCAAGGAGTGAGAAAATGGAAAAGAAAAATGTTAAGGGAAAAAAGGGAAAAAGGAAAGGACAATGGGAAAGGGGGGAGGGGAGCAGGGAAGGGCAAAAGGGAAAAGGAAAGGTAAAACAGAGAAAACAGGAAGGGGAAGGGAAAAATTGGAAGGGGAAAACAGGAAAAGGGTGGAATGAAATTGGAAAGGGAAAAGTGAAATGTGAAAGGGAAAGGGAATAAGAGAAAAAGAAGAGGAAAAGGAGAAAGGAAAAATAATAAAAATAGGAGAAAAGGGAAGGAAAAAACGGGAAAAAGACCAGTAGCCTGGTCCTTGATCTGTATGCTTAAACTTAAAAAGTGTGCTTTGGTACAATATGACTCATCTTCACGACGTATCATGTCCTCCATTTTCGGTTTAATTTCCAGAAGATTTAGAGGATAAATAGTAAAAGGATCCATGGGATCCACCCTAGTTCCAGGCCTTAAGAACTTGAAGATGTACGGATTGTTCAAAGAACAGAGATCATCAATATACCGGTTAGTATGAGAAAATAAAGAAAGTAGATCAGATTTACCTAACCGGGATAATTTGGCAATAAACTGGAACTCATAAAAGGATAGATAGAGGTTGCACCATATTGGTGAACACGAGAAGCCCATGGGAATGCCTTTCACCTGTCGCCACACCATGTCACTAAGTCTGACAATGCTATGGGATAATAACCATTCATTCCAAGCAAGTAGGTCAGCTGCAGATACCATCATCCACTTTTCAGATTGTCGTTCACGTTTCTTCCATTCAAAACAAGAATCGTCATTATCAAGGAACTGAACATATAAACAGGAATTACTATACTTAGCCTGTTTAAATGCATGTTTGGTGCTCCACGATAAAGCCTCATAAAGGCTATCGACACCAAAGAGAGGGATAACCTCGTAGCATCGTGCAATATCACCAACAAAAATGTTATGAATGACCTCCGGTAGGTTCAACGCAGCCCCCATAGTGGAGTCCACCATCCAAAAGCTTCTGATTTTAACTTTTAAGAACCTGAGAATAGACTGATCAAATGCATGGAACTTTTCGCGTAATAAAGGAATAGTAGCCTGTAAGGCCTTAGAAATGAGAGCTGCAACTTGTGAAACACACACGCCCTGCTGCATTAGTAAGCCACCTCATAGTATTTTTATGGGCCTTAAAAATAGCCATTAAATAAGGTAACTTGAGGTTCTTTATGTGCATACCAGGAAAAAGTGTAAGGAAATCACTTGAAATCTCAGTTGCACATTCATCTACCGATTTCAATTTCTATCCGAGTCCAAGCATGGAAGAAAATCATCGCTAGATAATCTCTCAAGGGCCAGATTCCTCAAGTATTGTTTACAAATGAATGATGGTGTCATGGCTGATTTATCAATGCCTGCAATGTACAAGTGGGATTTAAGCCAGCACAACTCATCCATAGCATTACTGCAGTCCATTAGACTAGAAGCTTTCGTAACTTTATTTTTCAATTTGGATCTAATGGTAGATTTCAACAACCTACGACTACGATCCAACAGCTCAGAGTTAAGTGTCAATCCTTGTGAAGAAAGAATGGCACATAGATCATTCCACCCATCTATAATAGCAGCAATTAGCTCATGAAGATCTGGTTTAGACAAGGGGATGTGATGAAGCCCTTTCTCAGTTTCTTGCTTCAGTAATTTATTGTGGATAATGTCCGAATTTAGTGTCAGGACATGACTTTCAAATTTACCACAATCTCTGATGAATGGACGAAAACGTTTCAAAGAGGTACAGTAACAAATTGGAATATTGGCACAGGAGACCTTATCAGCAGGTGAGGACCATAAATTGGACATATTCGCCTTATACCGCCAACCAAAGATGACTTGATAGACAATATCATTGAAATCAGAATGGATGCACTGTGAAAGGACATCTTGAAATAGCCCACGTAAATTAATATATTCCAGAGCACGGCTAACATATAGGATATGAATGTAAAATGATCTCTCCTTATCAGCTTTCAGCAATACTTTTTTGCCATAATTGAATATGATTGATTTGAGACAAGGAATATCACATTCCTCTTGCGTCTCCTCCATGTAAACCAAATAACAAAGAAGATGGAAGGGCCCAAACATAGATTTGGGGCAATTCCAAAAACCAGGGATAATCAGTGTGGTGGATACTCCTTAGGAGTTATCCAAAACTGAAAATTCAGATGCCAAATAGATATACCATGCAAGCTAGAATTGAGAAATTAGACACATACAAGAACATGGGCATCACGTCACTTAAGTATCTATATATCAGAAATAAACTTAAAGAACACAATAATGATTGTACGGAGATAAAGCTTAGATTGTCAAAACCAGCTGAAAAACGTCATTACATAATCCATAAATGGAAGATGAAAACAGAAATAAACCAATAAGTAGTAGCCATGAACTAAAACAGATCCTCAAGATCATAGTCATCATATAATGAACTCTTCAAAATCCACACATGTCTGAACGTGCTGTGTATTGTGTTAACACCACTGTTTCAGATTTGAGAAGAGCCTCTTTGGAGTCACAAATATAAAAGGAGAAGTAGAAGAAGCTGTTGCCCCACTTGATGGTCCAATTGCAAGTTGTGTACTAGAAGGCGGTGTCCTTTTGTCATTGAAAACAGTACCATTATTAGGATGAGGCATACCATGCCCTCGAATGAATGGAGAATTATGGAAGCCACCACGAGAGTGGCCCCGTCCACGTCCCCTATAATTGCGCTTATTGGATCTTTGCAATGTTTGTGTGTTGTCACTGCTCTGCCGTGCATTTAAATTCAATTGATGCTTTTGAGGAGTAACGTTTTTAGCCTTCAGTGCTTGAGTGGTGAACGAAGGGGGCATAATCATTCTTTCAATGTTCCTTGCGCAATCCATAATGAACTTCGGATTCTCTACATTAAGGGCAAACTGGGCAGCAACATATAAACATCATTTCCCTAAGGAAATAAAAGACCATGAGTTCCCGAACCGCCTGCCGTGTATTAGGAGTGCACATCCATTTCAAGAAGGCAGCAAAATGTCCTTCAATGGTATCACAGTTAGGAAAACACGTATCAAGATGATGCACCATAAACCAAGAACAGGGTCAAACCATAAAATGCCACCTTTACAGGCATCCTGATTAGATTTGAGCATCCGAAGAGGTGCAGGAACACTTAATGTATGGACGATGCCAGTTCCACATCAACTTATAGTGCTCATCGCCTCGGTTATCACCAGTATTCAGTTTGCCTCTTAAATAGAGCTTAACAGAGCTTGAACATCTCCGTGCATCAAACATATTCGTGCCGATGTGGTTAAGGGTTACCTCCTGAAGGATACGGTTCCCATATAGAGCATCATTCATACACTCCATCTTGACAATATCCTGTGCAGGATCGCTGAAATTGACTTTGACACCACTCAGATACATTAGCAGGTCAACACTAAATGGAGCAAGCAGCTGGAGAGACCATATTGTCCACATCTTGTTGCCATGATCATTAGCCAGCTCCTCAACAATCCTGGAAGGAACAATAGGATGATAGAATTTGCGAAATTTCTCATAAGGGAGTACCTCAACCTCATCGTCCTCATCTTCCTTGTTCATAATGTGTACTGCTTCCTCATTGAGGGGTTGATTGGCCAGCATAGGGTGCTCCTTCAATGAACAAAAATCGGAAGCAGATGACTCAGAGGATGCACCAGGAGTATTAAAGGCTATGGCCTTTTCCAAGCGGTTGAGAATGTGCAAACATTGCTTGGATTCCTCAAAATCACCATCGATCATATCATATAATTGCCCAGAAAGCTGCTGAATGATATCTAAAGGTTTCTGCGCACGAGACATAGACATAACACAGTTAGCCCATCCATTGACATCAATTGTGTTTAAAAATGTGACACTTTCAGCAGCAGCAATAGTCTTCCTATGATGCTCAATAATGAACTAATGGAACTCTTCATCCTTGATCCATAACAAAAGCAATTGCGTAAATTTAGAAGGAGCATGGATTTCATCAGTATAACCTTAACCTGTCACTTTGAGTTCATGGAACCAAGTGGGAGGAGCACACCTTCTATTTGCCATCTGTTATATACACAGTTTACATAAGATATTAAAACCAGTCAAATTGAAGCGAAGATAGAAATATATAAACATAAAAACACTAGACAGCCATGAAATATGTACTCTAGCCAAAGAGTACGGGGCGGGCGTCACTAGGAAGGCGTGTGTGTGCTAGCAGTGTGTGTGTAATATGCCCAAACAAAAGACATAACACAATAGAACATAACAAAGCTATGCAATCATAACAGTGTTATGCAGCCCACAATACTTCATGGAAATCTAGTGAAAAACAGAAAAATAATGAGCAATTGAGAGATTGAAAACTGGTTTTACAGATCACATTATGAAGTCTGATGTGGAATTGCAGCTGGAAATACAGGAGAACCATCCAATATCACAACCTCAGATGAAGAGAAGGATATATTTGGTGGAAGACCTATAAAATGATGTCTGAAGACAATGTATATGCTGAAACAATTATGAATTTAACAAGCACAGTAGTCCAATGGAAAATTGAGTAGAACCAATGTATGCAAATCCAAAACCTAAGTTCAAGGATTGATGCTGGTACCTGCAGACCATCCAAGAGCATAAGTTAGTATAAGGATAGTAACTAGACTTGGGAACTGCAGGCGTCAACACATCAATTCAGTTGTTATCGATGTCCAAACTTAGAAATTGGAAAACATCAAACAATTATACTGGAGTGAACCCATCATATTAAATATCTGTGTAAAGAGTAAGAATGCTAAGAGCACATTTGCTTAGCATTAAATGGAACTGAGAACCCGAATTATGCTACTAAAGTCAGATGTATATAATACAGATGTAAATTATGTAGACTGGTTGACAGACAATCAAAATCTCCATAGTCAACCACCATTATCTACCATTTGAAAGTATACAAACAATGGAATCAAAGGCTGAAACCATGTTCGAGCAAAGCCATGAGTGTTTACATATGCCAATCCATTAGTATTAACCGAATTGAAAGCAACAATAAAGACATAACACAGACCCAAACAAAGGAAAAAGCAAAGAAGTAAAAGGAGCCGAGAAAGGACAAAGGCCAACAGAGAAAATGCAACCGAGAACGAAAGGCAGAGAGAAGCAAAAACCAACTGTAAGACAAGGAGAAGAAATTAAAATAAACCCGACCAACATGACAACAAATAAAAACAACCAGGACAAACAGTACCAAAGGACAACACAAGAAGACAGACCGGGCAAGGGAGGAGACACACCTGACAGGACGACCGTATACGGCACCGACTGTCAGCGCCAAAAGGGGAGCCAAAGAGAAGGAGAAAAGGAAAAAAGAAAGAGAGGAAGAATTAAACAAATAAAATAAAAATAATAAAAACAAAAGGAAGGAAAAGAAAAGCCATAAAAATTAAAATAACCACAACAAACCCAAAGCAACAAAGGATGTACCCATGAAGAAGGTTGCCCGAAAAACCAAAGAAACTGGCCAAGGAACAGAGGCAGAAAGCAACACATACAGGCCCACAAGACGAAAAAAGTAATATAAAAATAAAATAAAATACAAAGGCCAAACCAGGGTTGAAAGAAAAGCAACGAACAAGGAAAGAAGACAAATAAAAACAAAAGGAAAAAAAAACATAAGAAATAACATGACTAGACCAAAGCAACTAAAGACACAACCATGAAGATGGTTGCATGAAAAACCAAAGACACTAGCAATGGAACAAATATGCAGTAAGCAACTCAGACAGGCCTACTCGACGAGATTTAAGGCCCAGAATTAGGTTAACACATCTGTAGAATCCCAATGACTGATCATTAGAACATTTAGATGTTGCATTTCATACATAGAGTATTGCGTGTGTGTGTGCGCGCGTGCGCGTATGCGTGTGTCTATATGTATATAGAGAGACCAACGATCAAGATCGCACCACTTCAATGGACGAGATTGTGCCAAGTCGCGCACATGCATGTAGGTTGTAAAATATTCTAGACCATCCTGGAATCAATTATGGATATGAAGTTGCAAGTTTAAACCTTGCCTTGTTGCAACTACCCCTTTGCATTCGTGTGACGGCCAACTTTTGTACATATGAGTAGAATACTCATATGGTATGAATACCCATATGGTCGTCACATATTCCACCAAATGTTTAGCTACAATACAAAATATAAAACCCCCTACATTCTGTTTCCAGATTTTCTTGAAAATGAAGGGGGAAATAACAGCTGCAAACATAAATCAACAAATCCTAAACCCACCTTTTACATCATACAGCACTGATTTACACACACCAGAATCATGTTTGCCCATCATTCTAATAGTCAAATCCCGGGTTAAAAAAATGTCCTTGTGTTGAGCATGTTCTGCTTGATCGTCTAATGGAAGAGCAACCATGCAGGACACCATCGTTGGAATCAACCAAAGCTTGCGGAGCATTCTCCAACCCCAAAATGGCTATAGCATTAGTCTGATACCTCCACGCAAAATGAGGGAGGAGATCAATTGCAGAGCTTCATCAATAGGGATGCTTAGCTATTGAAATCATTTGAAGCGAAACCTAGGCCTCGCTGAAACTACAAAGGCATGATTGCAGTGTACATATACCTAGGGATCATAGATATAGCCATAGCCATAAGGCATTCGCCATAGCCAGGCCTCCTTGCCGACCCAATCCTATCAATGTCATAGCAAAACAAATTGAATCACGGCCCTTAGATTGTATTGGATGATGAAATCATAGTGTTCAATTCAGAGCATGACATAAAACACACAGTATAATTTTATTATATAAAGAAGATAAATATTATAGCATATGTATGTAATCGATCAAACCCTAGATTGGATGGACAAGTCTGGCCATCTGATTGGGTGGTCGGCATTTAAACTTTTAGAGATCCAATGACCAAGATTCGTCCGTTTCAATCCGATTATCAAAAGGTTTTGGAAAGCGAAATCGGAAAGGGCAAAAAGAAAAGGGGGAAAAGGAAAAAAAAATAGAAGGGCAAAAGGGAAGGGCAAAATAAAAAAGGGTCAGGGAAGGAGGAAAAAAGACGAAGGGAAAAATTGAAAAGGAAAGGAAAATGAGAGAGAGAAAGAGGAAAAGGGGAAAAATAGAAGAAGGGAAATGAAAAAGGGGAAAAGGGAAAAAAGGAAAGGTAAAACGGGAGAACAAAAAGGGGAAGGAAAAAATTGGAAGGGAAAAACAAGAAAAAAGAAAAGCAAGGAGTGAGAAAATGGAAAAGAGAAATCTTAAGGGAAAAAAGGGAAAAAGGAAAGGACAATGGAAAAGGGGGGAGGGGAGCAGGGAAAGGCAAAAGGGAAAAGGAAAGGTAAAACGGGAAAACAGAAAGGGGAAGGGAAAAATTGGAAGGGAAAAACAGGAAAAGGGAAAAGGGGGGAATGAAATTGGAAAGGAAAGTGAAATGTGAAAGGGAAAGGGAAAGGGAAGAAGAGGAAAAGGAGAAAGGAAAAATAATAAAAATAGGAGAAAAGGGAAGGAAAAAACAAAAATCGATTAAAGGAAATTGAAAAAAGAGAAATGATGTAAATGGGATAATAGGAAAAAGGATAGTGGAAAAATAAAAAAAGGGAAAGGGAAAAGTGGAGAAGGGCAAAAGGAAATGAATGGGTAAAATGAAAGGTAGTTGAGTGCCCTTCATCGTGTAATTCTGTAAATGTGAATTAATTTAATCATTGCTCCATTGTATCATCTTCAGTTTCTAGCTTATGCCCAACAATGCTGGGCACCATCTAGTAAAGTATAAAAACCAAGGAGAAGTTATTATAGTTGGAGACTTCAATGTACGGACCAAAGGTATACAAATGATGACATTTAAAAAGGGATGCGATGTAATGCTATTAGAACAAGTAGACGAGGAAGAGTTCCAAGGATAACCATTTGATCATATAAAGAATATCGTTAGTGATCTTCTATTAGAACTAGTTACTGTCTATGGTTTAAAGATCTTAAATGGGACAAATAGATACTAGGATTCACATGCATCCACTTGTGTAATGCTGATGGGAAAAAGTACGGTTGATTACTTGCGTATACAGAAATAACTGAACATTGTTAATAACTTTAACATAGAAGAAAAAACTAGAAGAAGCAGAAAGAGTTGTTATTTGAATTGGATAGAGGTCCTGTCATGAACCAATCAGAATGAGCTTTTGTACCTAGGATAAAACTTGCATATGGGAAACGAGATCTGTATCTGGAAGCGCTTGTGGGCCTACTCAACAGATCTAGCTGGACTGGAGATATATAATGTAATTCAAGGATTCTCACACAGGTTATATATGAAGCAGCAGGGATGAGTTTTGGGTACAACAAGCCAAGTCCAAAGGGTCTTCCCCACAATAGTTGGTGGGATGTAGAATGTAGCCAATAGCAATTGAGACATGATCACATGCACCCAAAAGCTTTTTGCTCTGCACTACTTGCAAAATCCACCCTACCTTGCCTAGAGACAAAGGATTTGCTGAAATGGGTACATTCATTGTATTATTCTGAACACTGAGGACAGATAAACATCATGTAGGTAGTAGAACTCTTCACTACATGATGTACAGACAGCCCTGGAAATGTATGAAAACTTATAAAGCGTCAGATTCAAAAGGATTAAGCATAGAACTATTGAAATGGGGAAATAGGAAACTCATTGAAGTGGTTACTAGTCTTCTTAACCAAGCCATGATTAATAGTCTGCCTAAAACATGAAAAGAAGGAAGAGCTGTACCAATATATAAATTAGGAGATAAAAAGGACCAAGGAAAGCACTATATTTGTGACATCTCCTGCTCATATACGATGCTCCCATCATACAAAACCGGAGTTCATCCCTCCTGTCAACGCCCTTGCTGACATGAGGCCGTCCACCTAACATCAGATACTTGCTAACAGTTAAGAATCTAAACGTGTCATTCATCCCGACTCCCTCGGGACCTACCTAGCTGCGGAAGCACATCAAACATGAGCACATAACATCAAATAGCGTACATATCCACCTCGAAGGGTGGCTCACCATAACATAACATATGTAACAACATCAGTAACATCCACATAAGGGGGATCCTACCCAAGGCTCAGACTCACGGGATCAACTGACAGCTTGGGTCTCCAGAAGTCAATGCAGATAGAATTCATGGCAAATGGCTGCCGGGTGCATCGCCAAGGGGGCTACTCCTGGGTCGCATCTCCCCAGTCCCGATGAGGCAGGAGGAGATCACTCCCTCCAGAGGCATGCATGCCCATCACAGGCGGCTAGAGGGCCACTGCCCGTCTACGACTTGAACCCCATGGAAGGTGACGCATCACCCCAGACGTGTTCGAGCCCATGCCTTGCCCACACACAGTGGTAAACCATCAGGCCAAGCCCATTAAGATCCCTAGTAGGCTTTACACACCAGAAGGATCAATCTGCAATGGGACAAGTCCCCCTTATCTGCCGGCCTAGTCCCGCCACTCACAGCCAGGCGGGCTCTTATGCACAGACCGCATTAATTAGGAATTAATGAGGCTATCTAGATACATCAACTACTGAGGCTTTCAGGGTCTCTACCCCCCTTCCCAATACATGGAGTGTGCAGAAAATAGAACACCATTATCCATAGAACTGAAACATAGAATAACATCTTCTAAACATACAAGGCTAGGTTCCTTTCTTAAGGCTTGTGATCTCAGAATCTATAAGGCCTCTAAGGCTGAACTAACATGCTAAACCAGCTCATTGCCAGACTAAAAGTCGGCGTTGCACAACAGAATTGCTGTTTACCTGAACCTTGGCTTGCTCCAGCTCATCGGAATGCGTCCATGCTTCTGTTCAAGGCGAAGGTGACCGAATCTTGGAGATCTGTTGTGCAAAACCGGCTTAGCGGCGTCTGGCAATGCGAAATAGCATCTTGGCTTGGCCGGAATGGCTCTTGGAAGCCGAAATGCGAAAAGGGAAAAAGGTTTAGGGTTTTCCCTTTTGTTCCTTTGACATGACCTTTTAGGGTTAGGGTTAAAAAGGGCATGTAGGGTTTTGCCATGAGGCAAAGGGGTTAAATGCATATGTTTATAGACATGTGCAACATAAGAGGTTGCCCCTAGGGGGCAACCCTTTATGGTTCCAAAGTACATGTCATCAAGGTGACATGTACAAGTGGCGTGGCAGTATAATATATGTATTCGTATCGTATATTATGCTGGAACGTTACAAGCTCCCCATCTTGAATTGATGATGTCCTCAGCATCACGAGTCTCCCCACCTTGGAAACCTGCATGAACCCTGCAACTCATTCCATACATTCAATTGTTAACAATTACCTCGCGGTAATATTTAAATTAATTATTATGATCACATCCTTTATTTCATAACTTGTTATAGTAAGATAATTTTCCAACCCTTACTTAAATTAATATTTAATGTTCAGCTGGACATTATACAGAGCTGTGCCCCGGATGAAGCGGCAAAGCGGCAGCGGCTAGGTCGTTTGCGGGAGAGGCTACCGCCGCTTCTCCTTGCCTTCGGATCAGCAGCGAAGCATGGAGAGGAGATTCTTGGGGATGGTGGCCAGGCCAGGACATTCTTTTGCTTTGAGATTGGTCCTTCACAAGTTTGTTCCAGGTTTTCTTGAGATGTAACCTGTAGGCGATCTTCAACTTTGTTTCTTTTTTGCCGTATTAGTTCATTTCTTCCTTGCAGCTGTTGATGGATCCAAAAAAGATTTTTCTACTTTGGGGTCGACACTTCGGGATTGATTGAAAAAATATAGGCTGAATTGATGCAAATTGAAGCAGGTTAAGTTCTTGAGTTCTTTCTGGATAAGCTTATCTAAAGAAATACAATCTTGAAGTGATTTAGAAGGTTCGGGTTTATTCTTACCCTTTTTCTTTGGCGCGAAAGACTAAATTTATGGTTCAGAGAAAGATCAGGTACTTATGCAGTTTTGGTCTTCTTTAATATGTAATGCAGGTAGGTTGAATGGATTAGACTGGATTGGATTGCCGAGCTAGGGTTATGCTGATATCTATACATCTTGCACCGGGCTTTAAAGGGAGGAGTCTGGTGGCTGGGCATATGCTTTGTCTAGCCAGCTTCAGATTGAAAGCTTACCCCGACAATGCAGCATCAGATCCAGTTTAATGTACAGGATAATTTGCTTGCTTATGATAAGAGAAACTAGAATTCAAGAAGCAGTGGCAGCTTCTATGAGCAGAGTGGCAGGCTGCTCTCCTAACACTGATCTATACTTTTCTTTATCATATTTTTAGTGTCATGGTAAGAGTAATGCAGCTTGGTGATAGGGCTTGTCCACCTATCCCACTTCCAAAGTTATATACAGGTAGAAGTGATGGTGGCTGTTTCATGTTGTCTTCTGCATATGGTCGAGGATGTATGGGCTCCTTGATCTACATACAGTTGAGGATGTATGGGCTCCTTGATGGATAATGGAAGTGGAAGACGCCCTCTACAGGGTGACCCTTTCGTCTTGATTCAGAGGATACTGAAAGGTTCTGTGACCTCTATCTGATATCTCTTTGGTTTTATTGTTGCTCAATTCAATAAGTTTCAGTTCATGGAGGGTGAAGATGTTGAGGCTTCTCCTGTAGTAGTCCTCTATGAAAGTTGAAAAATTATATTTTGTACTTTTCATATATATGTGCAGAAATACTTCCTATAAGATCCATGTGGGATCGTTGATGTAATTCTTCCTATCATATGAATAAAAAAGCAGTTCCGTTCCAAAAAAAAAAAAAAAAAAAAAAAAAAAATTAATGTTCACAAAACTTTTATAATTTCCACACTTAATATTCACAAAAAGTTTTAAGATTTTATAATTTAAAGGTCCGTTTTGTCTCCCTGCAATGCATTACGCAAACATATGTGCTGCAAGTCTTCGCAATGCGGCCCCTCTGCGCCTTAGATCATTCTATTGGCCTGCTGGTCCAACACTACGTTAATACACATTATTATTTTATTATAAGAATGGTTATTAGGGAACCACCCATTTAATTACAATTAATTTAACTACATGGATGCAAGACTAATCTCCCGGCGTAGGAAGAGGATGCTTCTTCCATCGTGGCCGTGGAGACAACGCCCTATAATGCCTAGGATGATGTCTAATGCCTACACCTCTCGTCGCCGTGGGCGTGAGGATGGCTTCCTCCCCGTAGTGGGCATAGAATAGAGGTGCTTTCTTATCAATGCATGATCCTATATGACCTCTTATCTCTCAATTTGTCTACTTCCATGGCGACGGAAGTAGACTTCTTAATCTACCTTCCACTCACCTATCGGTTCGGTGTTGACTACCTCGGTGACGAGTTGACCCTTGCATTGCTCCATGAGTTGTGGGTACTGCTTCTCAAGATCTGATTATAGTACCCACGTAGCGTCTTCCACAGGTAAGTGTATCCATTTCACTAGGTATTGGAGAATTGAGATCTTCTTGTCTTCTTATAGGATCTGTCAAGAAGAACCTCTGGAACAATAAGGTGATCATCCGTCATTTCCAGTAACTCCAGTGTCTTCAATACTTCCTCTGGATTAGGAGTGTGCCTCTTTAGGAGACTTACGTGGAAAACTCTATGGATCTTCAAGTGGCTAGCAGGTCCAACTCGTAGGACTGGTTACCTACTCCTTTGGTTATCCTGAATGGTGCAGCCCACCTTGGAGCAAGCTTCTTGCAATTGTTGATGCAGAGCTTCAGCCAAATTTTGTCCCCTAATTGCCGATGCAGAGCTTCATCTATGCTCTTCTGCCGGCTTCTTGCTGCTAGAAGATATCCTCGTACTTCCTCCACCAACTATTACATGTCGGCTAGCATCTGTTGGGATACTTCTACATTGGACACATGTTTAGTTAACGTCTTAAATAAGCATTATCTTGGACCCCTGCATGATCCCTGCTAGACTTCCCTTAATGCATGCAATTATATTAATTACCTTAAGGTAATATTTTCATATTAATATTATAGTAGTATTGGATATATTGCTTCCAATAGTATTATATTTAACTAACTGTTATATGATAACTTTACGGCCTTGAAGATATGTCATCATACAATTATCGAGGCAATACTTATATTTTGAAAAGTATTTTCATTATTTATCATATGGCTAGGGTTTATATCATTAGATCCAAGTGTTGAGCGTGTGACTCTCGCTCGCTACTTGGTTGGTGATGTATCAACCTTACATGTATATACTTTATACTTGCTATACTTATGAAAAGATAGATAAATTCTTATTATATTTGCCAAGACCCTATGAAGGTTTACTTAAATGCCTTTGGAAGGAATTACATCCTTGCGAAGGTTTAACTAAGATTTTATGTAATTATTATCTTATTTTATCTCGATACTAAGATATCTACACAAGACAAAACTATCTATGCAGTTACTATGAACATACATTTTATCAACAAGGCATTAAAGCTTATGACACATGCTCTCATGGAGTGCTATCAATGCCCTGCATAATAGTATACTTAAGATTATATATATGTGATTATAAGGTGTTCACAACCTTGAATAATTTAATTAAGAGCTAGGCTACTAGCTCATTCCTAGGTGTGAATGCAGGCAATTGATTACAGCGTAAGAAAATTATGCTTTTCCTATCATGCATTCTATCTACACTTAGATGCAAAGCCTCTCCCCACCTTAGTTGTCGCACCCGCTAAGGCTAGAATACATTCCCCCATTGAGCCAGTGTTGACTATTTTGGAGACACTTGGCCATTGCGTTGCTTTCATTAATTCGCTCCCCCGTTTTGGTGCAGTTGGCTACCGCGTCAGTCTTGCATGTTGAAGGTCACATGGACATTAAGCGTCTATCCATCTTATGCTCCATCTGCTTTGGCTACATGCGGAAGGAACTCTATTCTAAGGGTCGACTAATTTGATGGCGATTCAACCCCTAAGATGTAGGTAGGTTCAGTCCTAAGATTGAGCCCCCACTTTCTTCATAAGAAACTAGTCCTGCCCTCTCCAATGATGCTATCCAAAACATCCTATCCCCTCAATTGATGTTGTCATAACACCGTAGCTATTCTATCTACCTTAACAGGTTATATGCTTTTTATCTAATGCATTAATTTACTAGCCTTAGCTAACATATTTAACCGTCTATGATGGATGCAGCCATATCTATCCCTAAGGGATGAGTTATTGAATTATTTAGAACAATTCTAAACTGCAAGGTTTTATTATCATGACAATTCCTTTTGTCTCAAAAGACTATGTGACTAATGTACTTATTTTTAGATGTACCTCTCGTGTAGAATTCAATTTTATTCTAGAAATCCCCCTTTCTTAGTTATTTCTTCTCTTGAATTGATATCATCATAACAAGTTGGCCGGACTTGTTAGATTACTTCTTTTCATTCGGTTGGATTATTCCCTGGAGGTACTAACTTTATACATGGTCAACAATTATCCTAGTAACGATTCCTTCTTAGCGAGGTGATCAATATCACCAAGTGGTTTCAATATGTTGGATGTCTGTTAACAATCGTGTATAACTTTAGTTACTACTATGCATTTCCTTCCCAATCATTGACGCTTAGCTCAACTTGGGGCAAACCTTTCACGAGAAAATATAGAATGCCTTCCAATCCCATTATGGATGTTATCATCCATCAGCCTAACCTACTCGACCATATGATCGTAGCACCATATGATCTATAACCCTATCCTATTCGACTATATGATCGTAGCTCCTCAATCTTGCTAGCAGTTCATCCACTCGCTGCCTTCTTGAAGCAGCAAGGTAACGTTCTTTCGAGTTGCTCGAGACTCCGCGATCCTCCTCGATGTAGAGATCAACTTTCTTCATTAGAGGCTGTCATTTTAAATCTTCTATGTCACTTCCCAAAAATTACCTGAAGGTGGTTCCGTTGAAAAACATCCTCCACGGCGGCTAAAGGATGCCTCTGGATCCGATATTGTTGTGATACTCCATCAATGTCTCTCACTTCGAGTCCTTCTCTTGCCGGTAGCATATTGCCAAACGAATGTTGAGGATCTCGCTCGCTGCACGCCTTCCAATTGTCCGCCATCTCTTTTCTTGATTTGTTACACTGTGAGAGGGAGGGAATAACAAGGGGAATATGCATGCAAGCCATATAGCTTACACTATTATGATTACAAATACTGCTAAAGCTATTAGGACCCCTTGGTGTCTCCTCTCGAGGTGGACATGTACTCCATGGCAGTGTTGTCAATATTCCTCCTAGTGCGCTGGTGTTAAAGATCTATATCCTCTTATTTGCACGTCATCTCGTGCTCGATTGGTAGACTCTTTGGTATGTTTGAGCTCTCCAATGTCTGTCGGCTGCAGCACAACTTGCTTCCGCTTCACAAGATAATTAAGGATGTGACGGTCGTTGATGCTTCGGCGTTCCGGTCTGCTCCTTAATCTTGCTCTTGGGCAATAATTGTTTCCCCTTCACAATGTCTGAAGATTTTTGGAGGCGTCTCTTGAAGTTGTGCGCACTTCCTTTGGCTAGACTCCTAAGGAGTTGTTCTCTTCATTAGTTTCCTTTCGAATTGTCAATCCTTGGGTTCGCCAAGTTGCACGCGAGTTGTCGTAGCTTGATGAGGTTTCTAGTTGAATCTCCAATTCTTTGGCTCAATTTATCTAGTCGCTTCTCCATTGAGGCTGCAATCTTACTTGTTGGATCCCTCGATTTGATAGCTTAGATGTTGTCACGCTCTACGGTGCTATGTTGCCGCCTTCTGGTCTTGTGGTACTTTCTAGTTGCAATTGATCACGCTCCACAATTTTGAACCTCATGTTGATTGCTGGGTAGAAGCATGAAAGGGTGATTGAATTTTTTTGTATATTGATGTAGAAATTTGAACTGGGTTAAAGTGTTTGTAATGTACATTTTGAATTTTACATGGAGTTGCCTATCATTAATAAAGGCGGTTGACGTATAATATTCTCCATGATTATACCAAATCCTCCCGAAATCTTGGCGCACATTTTGAACTTTCCGCAATCGATCAAACATGGCTCCGGATTCTACCTCAAGGAAAACTTGCCCCGAATCGATTATATCTGCTCCTAAATCGAATGCATTTCAAGAAACAAATGTATCTTGAAGAAATTGAAATCCCTTTCCTTCAAGCAGTAATACAAATCCCTTCAAGCAGTAATACAAATCTGGTTAATAATCTGATTTTTTGTGCAGGGTGTTGTATCCCTTTTCTGCAGAATGGATCGATGTCTTAAAGCACCAGTTGAAGAAGAAACTATGGAAGAAGGATTGGACTCTCATGCAAGCACTTAGAGGTCAGCATCGGGTTCAGATTTCAATCCTCCTGTTGATGAAGTTTCGGAAAGCACTGTTACAAGCAGGCAAAGAAAATCGAAACAGAGGGTTTGTAAGGGTGAATACGTGACAAAGCCAATTAGAAGAAAGGTGAATGCTGCTGTAAATCTCATAATGAATGAGGTATCTAATTTGAATCCAAAACATCAAAGTATGTTTGCAAGAAGATTATTGCAGGACAAAAGATTGCAATTCCTATTTGAGCCAGTCATAGGAAGGCCTCAAGAGGCTATCGTGAAAACAGATCTGGTAAAGAATTTAAAGGATGGCCTCCAAGATGTCAAACATGCAAATAGCAATAACAAACTTGCTGCAAAGCATTCTGTACTATCTATGGTGGTTGGAGAGGAAGGAGAATTACAGAAGACTTCACTAGCAGCTAAGTTGCTCAAAATACATCCTAGAAATATGAAACTAGCAGTGGAGAGAAGGAAAAGAATGTCACTAGATGGAACAAATCTGTGGGCATTAGCAGGTCAAAATCCAAGAACAAATACTATAGATCAGGCTATCAAGGATATGGTTGCTCAGTTTTGGTTAGAGATGTCATGAAGAAGAGGACACAACCAATTCAATATATTGACATTACACAGGTACGACTGTAATTTAGCTGTAATTGCATTCTTTTTTTGCAGAATACAGATGTTTTTTATTTTGTAACACTGATGTAAAGTTTATAACAGATTTCTTTACTTTTTGAATGTAATGTAGATGCAGTCTGCACTAGTTTGCTCTACATGGAAATGTCAAATTATTTCATGGCAACACGTACATGTATATTTGTTTACATGTATATTCTGGATGTATTGTAGATGTAGGCAGTAACTAAGAAGAAATTAGTGTGGAGATGTATTAATTGTCAAGAAATTATGCGACTTTATAGTAAATGAAATAAAATTCATGTCAGAATATACATGTATGTGTGGGAGTTTAGGGTCTTGAATATGTAAAAGATTTGCATGTAATGTAATGTAATGTAATGAGGTGACTAATTTTATTTCACTGTAATTTTACAGGCTGAATTATTCCAGAATTTTGTGGATCAGTATCCAGAGGTTCGGATTGGGTTTAGGCAATTTGAATACTTAAAACCTTCTTGCATTAGAAAGCTAAAGGAAAGAAACACATGTTGTTGCATGAAACATGAGCAATCAGATCTGTACAAACAGGCATTTAATTTGATGAGGTCAAGACTCCATGAAAATCGTTCGTGAAATTGTGGTGTGTGCGCAGCTGAAGCTCATGCTGGGATATGTCAAGCCAAGAACATGACATTTGATAATGTTAGCACATGTTGGAGGGCTATGGTATGTGACAGAGCAGCAGGCAACGAGTGGCATAAGCTACGATGTATCAAATCAGATTGTGGAAATTGTGGGAAACAATTAATTGAGTTGTGTCCAAGAGAATCCAATGAGCAGATTGATCAAACGCTTGATTGGCAAGTCTATGGTTACGTTAATGAGCCCTCGAAGAAAGGAACTTCACGAAGACTAAAGCTAATTGACAAGAAAGGCAGCTCCAGTAATATGTTGGATAACATGTTTGATCATATGTCGAAGTTTGTATATCATAACTTTGTGGCACATTGGCAGAGCAAACAATTCAAGGAATCCATGAAGAGTCTTCGTGATGATACCGTATTATCAGTTGTTGATTTCTCGGAGAATTATACTTTGAAGCCATTCAACGAGATTCAAGCACAACATTGGTACAATGAACAAATCAGCATATTGGTCCACATCACGATGTTCAAGGTACAGGGTAAAATGAGGAAATGTGTGCACTTCTTTATTTCAGATGACAAAATACATGATACTCACTTTGTACAAAAAGCATTCACTATGCACCTCAATTGGCTGAGAGAAAATGGTGCTGGCCATATGAAATACCACTTAGTTTGGTCTGACGGTTGTGCAGCCCAATTCAAGTCCAGAAGAGCTTTCTATTATGTAACTAGGTATCATCAACAACATAAGATCAGAATGCACTGGAATTTCTTTGGCTCAGGACATGGGAAGGGCACACATGACGGAGAAGGAGCCATAGCCAAACTATGGCTTGAGGCAGAACAAAGAAAAAAGGATGGGAAAGTGATAAAAAATGCAGAAACTGCATGTTAGGTTCTTGAAGAGAAAATTTCTGATGTGGAAAGGGTATTTTGGAAGGTGTCTGACATTGACCGTTCCCAAAGATTTGATGTGCTCCTAGTGAAAGGGGTGCAATCTCTTCATTGCGTATCATCCATAGGTCCAAGTGATCCAACAAAGTTAATGTGTAGATCTCTTTCATGTTTTTGTAAGGCATGCATCAATTTTGATTGGCCTGCTTGTGAGAATGCTGATCATTGTGGCAGGTGGGAGTTGAGAAAACTAGAGCCTACAAACAGGGACAATGTTGAAGAAGATGGGTATGAGGCAGAGGACTTGTGGGCAAATGACGTGGACAATGTGGATGAGACAGTGCAGGTTGGAGATTATTTTGCATCATTCACATCCCCAGACAATTATGAAAGGGTCCCTTATTTCTCATCCAGTGCACAGAAGTGAAACATGCCCTCGAAGAAGACACCAAGGATGACTATGGAAATGAATTTTATTGTGGTAATGAAGTTATAGCTGGTAACTACTTTGAATTGATTCCTGGTTGCCATCAAAAGTATAGGCTTATTCAAGGCAGCTTGTGGTTGTAATACATTGATCTATATCTTGTCAACTCTGCTTCAGAAAGAATGAAGTTTTTGACTGATAAAAAGAACCATAAGCAATGGACATGCACAACTTCTCTGCAGAAAATAGCAGCCCATAGATCTTCACTTTCTTTTTTATATCTTCTATGACCTCTTCTCATAAGATATGATTCCATAGATGTCGCAACGTCATTTTGCATAACCTGATCATGAACTTGATTACTGAAAGGAGAGAGGTTGTCAAATTTGCTTCTTCCTTCTCCACGCAGAAAGTTAAGATATTCTAGGATCATCAGAAAGGAATAAGTCAGAATCTACAACATTTAAACCCTAAACCCACAATTTATCAAGCTTTATGCCACATTTCTGAACTTTTATGATAACAGCAGAATGAGAGAGAGCATCAATTCTAGAATGAACAACTGGAAGATCAAGGGAATACCATTGTAAATGGCCATTTTCCGTTCCTGGAGGTGAGGTATCCTGGTTCTTAGTCTCCAGCTCCACATCCGATCGAATTTTCGGGTGATTTCTTGCAATTCCGTAAGGAAAAGGAATCCGAGTGGCCGGATTAAGAGGATGATGAATGCCTCTATGGTCAGGATCCGCAGAAAGGTTATCCCAGAAGGGCACTTCATGAATAATGGGGTCCATATCAAAAGACGAGGGAAGCAGATTATCAAAATTTCCAAAGAGAATGGTGTCTGCAGGATTTTCTTGAAAGGACAGCAAATTTTGGAGGATAGAAGATCGTTCCGGAGCTGGAAGATTGGCGAATGCGTGAAGGAATGCTAAATGTTTAGGGTTTTTCGGACAATTAGAGACCATTGCAGAAAGTTCAGGGTGAACTAACAAAAGTGCATGCAAAAAATTGAACAACAGAAAGGGGGAAAATGAGAACAGGGGAAAAATACCTTTAGTTAGAACCGAAATTAACCAAGAGAGATCGGATTGCCATTCCCATTGGACTGATCAATTGCAAGTTCATTCAATTCAGAGAATTTTAGGGGGAAATCCCACCGAAGTGTGGCGGTGGGGGTGGTGGTGGTGGAGTGTGGTGGTGGGTGGTGTGTGGTGGTGGTGGGGGTGGTGGTGGGGGGGGGTGGTGGTGGTGGTGTCTGTAGTGGTGTGTGGTGGTATGATGTGGTGTGGTGGACTGTGGTGGTGGGGTGTGGTGGTGGTTGTGGTGTGGTGTGGTGGAGTGTGGTGGGGGTGTGGTGGTGGTGGTGTGGTGTTGTGGATTGTGGTGTGATGTCGTGTGGTGGAGTGTGGTGGTGGAGTGTGGTGGAGGGGTGTGGTGTGGTACAAGGTCACAAAACATATCACTCGAAACAATCAAGTAACTGTTTTGATTGACCAAAAAGGGTACATGGCTTCTTTAAATCAGAAATCTTTTTTTTCAACTTTTTTTTTTTTTTTTTTTTTGGAGGTAAAGGTGTTTTTGTATTCATAATTATAACTTATATATAGTCATAAAGTATACTACCAGTAGTATACTATTCAGCATAGTGTCATTTACACATTCCTTATGATAGGAAATGTTCACAAAAATGTGAACAAAAAATATATAGATATAAGCCTGTTACATAGTTCATCTTGCAAAATCAGATACTCAGACTCATGATCAGCTCAAATTCTGTTCTCGTATCTTCTACTGTGCATCAATCATAAATCAGAAATCAGAAGTTTCTTTAAATCAGAAATCAGAGGACTGCTGATTTCTACGTTCTTTCGGATTGGCATCACAATGCGTGACCAAAGCATCTATTAGAAAGTATCGTCGTGACAGGGCGTATTCATGAGAGAACCATTTAGATGTAATCTGTGACATCCATAAATAAGGTTAGAAATATTTAAAGGAACATGAGATGCAGTACATACAAGGGAAGGCATACAACTTACTTCCATATCTCTACTAGAGACAAGAGCTTCAACATATTTGTGCATAAATCCCATCACATACAACCCACATTATATTAAATCGGGCTGCTGTGGCACCTCTACTTGCTGAATCCGATTAACATTATTTCTCTTCATGAAATCGACGCCTCTAGATACTTGACCGATCGATAGGGTTAACATTTTTGTGTGTGCGACCTACATATCACAAAATTTAGCGGTAGACCGAAATAGTGAAGAAAAGCAAAGCAACAACTTAAAGTATTACATACCCTTTGATTGCTTTCTCGTTAAATCGCATAACCCGTAAGAGGATTCAAGGCGTGAATTCTTTGGTGCGAGGTAGGATCTTGGAATCGAGATGGTGCGGCGTAAAAGCGGCCAAACACAAAATGGTCATTCTCAAGGATAGGTGCAAGGATATGATGGCATTTAGCTACCACAATCCCCTTCATCCCTGATTTCACTATTTCAATGATGGTGGGTGATCCTTCAGCTGATTCACCCTTTCTTTTGCTGCTGGTAGCTTCTTTAAACCTTATATAGTTGTAAGCAGGATAAAAAAAGATTTTGCTCTTCCATTCGGAAGGCAATATCTCATGCAAGCACCTGGATTATATTAAGGTTAACATTAGAGACAAGAAATAGCAACAAATACAGCTCGGTTACAACCAGGTTATTACCTGCCATAAAGATCCACTAAGCGGCTACTCATTTTAGAGTTAGTTGCACATAAAATTGCTACGTCAGATGCAACCACTTTCATTTCAGCCGGCGGACAGTTCTTGAATGGCGTGAATGGCGTGAATTCCATAAGTTTATCCTTGTCATCATTTCTGTTGTCAGATCCAAGATGTTAGTGTCATATTAACAATTGATCCATGACAATAAAGCATAAATTGATACCTTCCAATCTCTGTTTCCAGTGGTTTAGACCTGCAAAACGAGTAAAATCTAGTAAGCTACTGAAGTATAACTAAGTAAATGTAAGCTAGCAATTACCGTTTTGCAGCGGATGTCCCTGCTCTGGTTTGCACTCTTTTTTTTCCAGCTGTTTTGGCATCATCTTTGACCATAAATTTAGTAGTAGCCTTGGCTGCAATCTCCACGGCTTCTTCATTCTAATGTTTTGAAAGCAAGACAAAAAAAGAAACACGCACCTCCCAAAGAACAAGACTTTTCCTCAACTTGAACTTCAACAGCAGCTTCAGGACTGTTTTCAATGTCGTCACCAACATCTTCAGTAATTGTATCTGTAAACACGTCAACGTAAGTTTCAAAATACAAAAAAAAAAAAAAAAAAAAAAAAGAGAGAGAATTACTTTTACGGGCTTTCGACTTGTTGTTTTGCAATAATAGCAGCTCGGCTTCAACAGCTGGGATCTCTTTTTGGAAAACAACCAATGCAACCAATGCGGCTTCAACATATGCAATCTTAATATAATCAGAATGTAATCAGAATGCAATCACCCTACCTTCCACAATTTCTGAAGTTTTATCCAAGTACCCCTCGGTCTCCAAATCCTGCACTGATTGCTTATGAGTTGTTGCAATTCTAAAAGGTGATGTAGATGTGGATGGACTTCCAACATCGATAACAGCAGCATCTTTTGTGTCAGGTTCAGCAATTGGGATGTCTGAGAATAGTAAATGCAACCCCTTCCCAACAACATCCTTCTTTTCACCTACAACATAAGATTTTGCTATATTCAGAACTTAAGCATAGTGCACGAAACATGAATTGTTTAGTTTACCCGCAGTTTTACTTCTTGCTTTCTTGATACTACCCATATCTGCATTGACACAATTGGGATCATAAGCAAATAAGAAATGTAAACACTTGATTCAGAATCAAGGGGAGATGTAGAGTAGATAGAAGCAAAATCTGAAGAAAAAACAATCAGATGCAAATCAAAACAGAACAAATGTTAATTACATGCAAGTAGGTTTTACTGAGGCAAACTTTTCTGGCGATAATGTAACGACAAAATAGAAGTACATTAGTGTGCATAGCTATCAGAATGTAAAGGAAAACCAAATACTAAATTCAAATGCATTTCAGAACATATGTAAAATGTAAAGAACAAAATATTTTATCAATACACCCTATCAAATACATCATTCAGCATTGAATGTAAAGGAAAGTCAAATACTAAATTCATATGCATTTCTGATCACATGTAAATGCAAAGTACAGTCATATGCAATACACCCTATTAATACACCCTGTAAAGGAATTCCAGAAAAGCACTTCGTGGCACATGTAAATGTAAAGAACAGAAGCAAATACATTTTCTCTTTACAGTAAAGACAAAACCACGCCAAATCAAATGCTAATACAATTATGTACATGATGGAAACTAACTACATCTAAGTACACTCAAACTAATGTAATGAAAATAGAAATAGATGTACCTTCAGAAGAGATTCCTAAGCAGTGCCGCAGGTCCTCGGACCATGAACAATCATGTACACATGTATTCGTCGTTGAAACCCTGAATACAAGACAAACTAGACAATATGTATGACCACAAAGTGGAGATATTACCATGGTCGAGTCAAGGCAATCATTGCAGCTGCTGCAAGTATTGGTAATATGTGAGGATGAAGCGCTCCGTCTTGCTGCGAGTATGGGAGCGGGCTGCAGGCCTATCGGGTCTGATCTTTCCAAATGCTTAGTCATCTCCTTTATTCTATACTCACAGTTGGAATTAACTTCCATATCCTTGCTGATTTTTTCAATGGCAGCTTCTAATTCTTGCAAATCAACCTTTAAACAATCAATGGGAATCATTAGAGCATCTAAGTCAGCAATATAACTTGATTTCTCCTCCTTTAAATGGGATGCCAAAGCCATTTGCACATCAGTTGGCTTCCCGCTCGCTTTAAACCTGCCATAATGCTGAACTGCTCACATATTTTTGCATCTTTATTCTGCACAAGTCTTGTCAAGAAGCTCTTATCACTCTCATGCTTCAACAGTTCAATTTCCATTGTTTTCCTTTTCTCTTTTAAAGTCTGTATTTCATCAAGCATGGAGGCAGAATCTAATGCTCTTCTTTCCCTCCACCTTTTCATCATTTCCAACTGCTGCCCCAATTCTATCTGAGGCATACATTTAATAGCTTTAACATTGAAAGACTTTACTGTAGCTAATTCTGTCAGGTCAGATTCTTTTTGAGAGCCTTTTGAATGAAGACTTGCACTTGCTTTCACCTCATCCCAATCAATGCTTACTCCTTTGTAATGAAGTGCATATGCTCGGGCAAAATACAATGGAATGTGATGATTTGCAATGTCCTTCCTATAAAAAACGTGTTCATACACAGAAAAAAAATCTGCCATCCAAATAGGCTTAATCCTGCACTCTTGATAACCCCTAACAGCAGGGGCTTCAGAACCCCAAACATCCTGCACTATTTGCACTAGCCCTGGAAACATGCTATCAAAATTGTTGCTCCTAAGCTGCCTGATGCTTACCTTGTCAAACTCGGGCGGCAAGACCTCCCGATCTGAAGAAGACCCACTCTTGAGTTTTCGGGCGGCAGTTCTAGTGGGAGACCTTGGCATGGGCTTTACAGGTTTGTTGCGAGGAGATTTCCTTGGAGATGTCTTTGTTCCAAGCTGCGCCGGTCATGTTCTCACGGTGCTTCACTCTCACGAAAATGCAAGCTTTTGGCTATGGAGGTCCTGATCTTGGCTATGGAGGTTCGAATATGGATGTCAAGCTTTCGGCTATGGAGGTTCGAGCGGGAGGGAGGTTGAACAGAGAGCGGGAGGAGAGTTCAAAATTATTTGCCCTATTAATGATTCATTCCAAGAATAATTTCTGGGAGGAGGAGGATTTCCTTACATTTTGAATTTGTAAATGTAAAATACTGGCACTTTTTTTGCCCACCCTTTCATGCTTCTACCCTGCTAGCACTTTTCCAGCTTCCGGCTTGTGGCCTTTGTCCCTCAATACATTTGCATCTTCCTGGCGAGTAAAGCCTCATAATTCTCCTCCGTGATTGGTTTGTTGTTGGGGGTGATGTATCCTTATATCTGCATAGCTTGACCCTTGAGTTGAAAAACTTACTGCCCTAGATCTACTCTTGTCCTTTAATAGGCTGGCTATTGACTCGAACTTTCTTTTTGCCGAAGGTGGTTTGGTTACTATCCTTGTCATTAAGTTGTCGAATGCTTCTATCTTGGGCGTTGAGGTCCCTCATGTCGGAGATAAGTTTGGCTTCTTCTCTTCTAATTGTTGGTAGAAGTACTTGACGAAGACATTACCTAGTTGTTGAATGAGCATAGGCATAACCCATTGCTATAGTGCCTTTCATAAGTTTATCTCCATCTGGCACGCATGTTATAATCATCACCATACGTCACCATAGGCGGGATTATGGTCGTCGAGAGGTTGCCTTCTCAGTTGACTCATTGATGTCGGATCATCTCGAAGAATTCCTCGATGTCTGTCAGCTTGAGGTCTGGCCATAGTTTTTGAAGATATCTGATCATTCCTCCTTCTGTTGTTGAGGACACTCGTGTCATAAGGCCGTCAAGTGTTTCTGCTGCTAGAGGAGGTAGAGTTGCATCCCGAAGATGTCTCCATGCAAAACCTAGATGGCGCAGTGCTAAGGATCTTGACAGGATCTTGACATGACTGACATTATCTCTCATCTTGACATTGTGATGGACGAGCAATCTTCTACTCGAGGCCGCTTCTCGAAGTGCTTGGAGTCAAAGCTTGGCTTGGGCTCTGGTCGTCTCTTTCTCATACTTGCTCTTCCATTCGAACACTTGATCTTGGCTATACCTGTGGTTCTTTGCTTCACCCTTTGGCAGTCGAAGTGATGGAGTTTCTTGATGCAAACACTAAACCTTAAAACATGATCCAAAACTCATATTTTGTACTATGTGTGAGCACCCGATACTTATGATAGACATATATATATAATTATATGTCCGTACCGACTATCCTCCTCCTTGATCTTGCCCCCGATGCTGATATATGCCTTCAAGTCGGAGATGTTCCTCCCCTGTTATGTGTCTCCTCTCCTTCCTTCATCATGATCCCCTATTTCTGAAATCGATGAAGTTATTACAGTCTTCTTACTAGTGCAAAGGAGCTGGGAGCTCGTCATGGCTGGACTTGGGTGTTTTGCAGTTGTCTATCTTTGTTGCACCTTTTGTTAATGTTGCTTGACATCCGCTTGAGCGGCTAGGCTGCGAGATCGTGATGGTCTTCCCTCTGGTTTCTATGCGCTCCTGTGTCGCTATGAATTATCATTTCGACGGAAGATTATACTCTTTAACTCTAGTTCATGATGCTAATCTAGGCTTCCTCATTCAACATACTCCTTTAGCTGTATGTTTCTTCCTTGCATTATTCCATTTGGACTCGTGTGCGTTGAGTCGGCGGAGAGGTCGAGATCTTCTTTGTGATGTGAGCTCATTGATGTGGCAGCCAGTTGCTTGACAATCCAAAAGATTCTTGATGCGCATGATTAACATACGTTTTCCATTCGATGAAGATTGCTGATAGGTCGCTGGCTCCATATCGTTTCGTTGATAGAGGTGTTTGCCATTGTGCTTTGCTCTCTTAAGTCTGCCTTTTCAGTCTCCTCAATTCTTTTATCAGTACATCGCCTAGGTCTTAAATGTCTTCAAAAATTCATGCCCCTTGCTTTTCTGTGGCTCTAGCCTCGTACTCCGAAAACTATTGCTTCTATTTCTAAACAAACCCTAGTTTAGAAGACAAAATTTAGGGTTTGAGCAATTTTGGTCATTTTGAGGTAGAGTATAATATTCTTATCCTAATTTGAGGCCATGAATGGGTTTTAGACTGTCTAATGGTCCTATTACAACAAATTTCAGGTGATTTGGAGCTGTCTAGCTCAAGTTATGAAGGTTCAAAATTTTAACCCCTCACACAGTGTGCCAAAGGCTTGTTCAAAAATTTTGAAAGGGCTCCAGGCGCACTCTGTGAGTGGTTGCCACCTGTTTAGATCCTAGATGACTCTAAAAAGTTGATATGAAGGTAGAAATAGAAGCAATTAATATGCTCAGATTGAACCGACACTCCATTCCTCTTTCTTTGAACCTGCTTCCATGATCTAGAGACTGAAAACCTCAAAAGACTCTGACCCATACCTGATCTATGAGCAGAATCAAGTCCTTCTTTTGAGAAATGAAGCATGTGCCATGTTGATTCATCCAAAAGATAGAGACTCCAAGCCGCAAGACAAGTTAAAGCCCCGGCTTTTGGCTTCTGAGCACATGCCTGAACTCATAGACGGACACAGGAGACCTCGCCGTTCTTGCAAAACTTCCAAGCGAAGCCACACACAGGAGAACCTTAATGCCAAATTTCTCTTTGCAAACGTGGCAATTAGGACGTGTTAAAGAAAGCCACATGTGATTGTTGGAAATATTCTCTGATTCCAAATGTAATTTTTTGGCCTGAAAATATTATTTTTTTGGAATTTTTTTGGCCTGAAAAGTTCTTTTTATTTTGCTAGTAATCATATAGATGGGAAATCTACATGCATTCTAGTTAAATCAGCATTGCAATAAATTAAAGAAGGGAAATTGGCTTCCTGTATCCCTGCCTAAGCAATCTTCCAGCAGAACTGCCGACCACTGAAGAAATCTCTGCAGGAACGGCCAGAGAGTTGGCAATCGAATTTGTATTGTGTGGTGACAAGGGTGGAATCGGCCCACCAAGAACTGACGGGGATCTTGTTATAGAAGATAACCCCATGGCAGGCAGGAAAGGACGAAGCTCAACCCCTTGGCCAAGAGCTATGGCAAAGCCGACCAGCCGAATCCAACAATTAAATCCAGATCCAATCAAAGCTGCAACTTGGAGAATCGGAGGACATTTTATACTGCCTGAATTCCTACCAAAGGTTCATGATCAATACAAAATAGAAATTGGTTCGTCTTTATTCTCTAGCGCACATTTTCTAGGGTGACACGCGGCACTAGCCAATATCACGGAATGGAAATAGGGTTCACGCATTTTGATCGACCGGCGGCGCAGGTTTTAGGTATTTGTTTTAGGGTTCTTGGAGCTCCACACCACCGCATCTTCCACACAAGATCACAAGTTCTTCGCCTTCGCCACACTCTTCACAAGATCGCAAGTCTCGAGCAGTTTGCACATTTCCCAGTTCTTCGAGCAGTTTGAGCAATTCGCAGGTTCTCAGACTTTTGCCTTCACACTTTGTTTCACAGATCCTAAGCTTTGTTTCATCGAGCAGTTTGAGCAGATCCTAAGCTCTGTTTCTTCGAGCAGTTTGAGCAATTTGCAGATCCTAAGCTTTGTTTCTTCGCAGATCCTAAGCTCTGTTCCACAGATCCTAAGCTCTGTTTCTTCGAGCAGTTTGAGCAGTTCGCAGGTCGACAAATTTTTGCCTTCACACTTTGTTTCACATATTCTAGGCTCTGTTTTTGTCTAAAACTTTGTTTCACATATCTTAAAAACTCTGTTTCTGCCTCGACTCCCCCATTTCTATTTTGTAGGTGAATGGAGGTTGGTCCTCCATTCCCGGTTTTACAGGTAACTCGCTCCCAGCTAATGCCAATCGCGGGACCCCACCTGCAAAACTGGGAATGGAGTCCCAACCTCCGTTCCCCTATACAAAGTCGGTTTGAATCAGGAGGTTAAAAAGTTGTATTTCGTGGGTTCAAAACCCCTGCCCTAAGGGAATTTTCATAGGGCAGCGACGGCCATAACCAAGTTTTTGGTCACGCCATGCAAAAGAAGGAAAGAAAAGAAGAAGGCAAATGGGGTAAGGAAACCGATGGAGAACCACAAAATCGCTTCAAATCACCCACCCAGCCAAAAGCATCAAAATTGATATGGTTTGGTTAGGGCCCATGGGAGACTACTCGAGTAGCTCTTGTGGAGGCAGCACTTAATTATCACATCTAGAGAGTCAAATCTCAACGTTTAAATGTTTTTACCCAGTTGGTTCGAACACGATAATTAAGGTGTTCTATCAAAAGCAAACCGAATAAACAGAGAAACTTAGACGGATGAAGATAATCCTCAAATTAACCACAATCTGGTGCAAAGCACTAACCTCTAAACCAGATGAATTGCAAAAGACATAGCGTCACCAACAACCGATGCAACACAAGCCAACTACTAGATTCCGACCACATCAAACCCCAAAATAATTTGATCATACCTAGTAGGAAATAAGTACTAGCTGCAGATCTTTATAGGTCAAGTATAAGCTGAGTAGAGCCAAAGTAGCACAATAGGAAAGCTTAAGAAAATGCCGATAAGGAGCAGAGAAGAAAACTGGAATATAAATAGGAGGAAATAAAAATGGGCATCTCCATCCAAGGAATGTCGGTTCTATTACTATTGCGATAGAATCAATAACAATAGAACCGTGGCATTATCTTATTTTTGTATTTTTTGTGCTTCCATGCCCCTTTGTTATTTGGATCCCATGGCCAATTTGGTCTCCATGGACGCTTAAAACCCTATCTATCGATCGATCGATCGATCGATCCATCCATCCGTCTATCCATCCATCCATCCGTCCATCCATCCCTTCTTTTGTTTTCTTGTTGTTCGATTGGCATGTGCGCAAGCCTCTTGAGATTTATTTGTATGATTAATATGTTATTTCTATCGATTCGCGTGGGCATGCGACTAGCCCTTCCATTTCTTAATGGTTTTTTTTTTGTTCATGTAGTATGTGCGATCAGTCCCTCTTGAGGTTTATATTTATCATTGATTTTATTTTAGTGTTTCACTTTATCTTGTTTCACATGGCATGGAAAACCAGGCCCTCCTATTAATAGAGGTTTTTTGTTCGCGTAACACGCGAACAATTCCTCCATTTTATAGAGCTTTTTTTATGTGCGACACACACGACCAATTTCTCTGGGGGTTTATCTTTATCCTTGATCTTGATTTGCATGGAGGCGCAAAAAGCCGCTTAAAGGTTTTTTGTTCACGTTGCATGTGCAACTAGCCCCAATGGAGCTTTCATGTATTTATATTTTGTTGCTACTATTGAATTTTATAGGTGCTTGTCATGTGATATTTTTCTTTCTCAAGTTCGGATTCAAGCACATTTTTTCAGGGTTTTTCTTTTGGTTCGGTGTGTGTGTATCCCAGGTCCTTCCCATGAGAGTTACCAAATTTGCATGCTCATTTCTGTAATCAAAGCATATGGAGGAAAGGAACATATTATGCCACCTTAGTAAGATGGTGCAAAAAATTGTTCGGCTAAACTACGCTAGGTTATTTAGTTTATATGGGTAGTAGCCAATTGTTTCTAGCTATTTAACAAGGTGCCCAGGCACTATGGATTGCCCCAGTGGCATGTATTAGCGGGACAGGGCATTTGCAAGAGTGTATGATGTGTCATATCATGATAGAGAATAATAAGAAAGCAATTTATCAATTTAATTCTCAATCCTTATATAGTACTATGTTGTTATGGCCAACCTTAAAAGAGGAGTTAGTTAAAATTCTTTAATGATATATTAGTGTCGTGCCTACTTTTTTTCAAGCCTTAGAACCTGTAAATTTTTTTATGAGTACCTTCAATGAGAATAGCAAATGTGGCAAAAGTCCAACAAATCTCAAATAATTTTATAGTAAAGGATGATGACTTTGAAGGAGCACTGACAATATGCATCTATAGATAGAAGATCACTTCCCACAACACAAGTGGTGAGGCTCGCACAAGCCAATTGTTACAACAACCATCAGACGACAATAGGGTACATAGTTTGAAGGTCGCATTTAGTCAATCATTTAACCTCCTGAATAAGTCTATGAATACATTAACTAACATATTATGAAGCGTGATTGACTTTATTTGGTCATACTATGTCATTTTTGGATTATAATTTACAGTATGAGGGAAGAAAAAAGCAAATACGTGAATAATTAAATTATATCACATTTATTCTATTCTATTCTATTCGAAATATTTATTCAAATGAAATTTGGATCAACAAAATTCATTTTTATTCATTCAAAAAATAGCTGAAATATTACTAAAAAAATTTCTCTTATGATAAAGTAATGAGTTATTACAAAGCAATGAGATTTTACAATTTGAAATTTCAACAAAGGCGCGCAATGTTTTTAGTGGTCCAAATTTGTATCCTACATATTATATGACTTAATTGGCACATTCTAAAGCAGATATGAAAAGGAATAAAGAAAAGTTTATTTATCATGCAACTAATTAAGGGAAAGGACATAATGTTGATTTCTTACACTTGGAAATTGGCTAAAAACGCTCTTGTAGTAGTTGCACGCTACTCTTGAGAATCTACAAGCAATAAAAGCACCAAGGGGAGAAACAACATATCCTAAACTTAACCTCTCAAAATCATAAAAAAGCAAAGCACAAGGAGGGTACATGTGTTCCTTTAAAGTGGCTTCCCATGGATGTTAAAAATTTATCTATCTATCCATTAAAAAACAAGGTGCTGCGCACGAGGGGTTGCCCTCCGGTGGTCCGAGAGTGTGTTTTCATGGGTTTTGTTTCGTTATTTGTGAACACAAGAGCAATACTATCTGTCTTTATTAGTAAAGTTGCTATTCATTGAGATGGTTGTAATGTGTTGCTCTATCATGTAGTGATTGTTATGTAGGTTTTGTTAACACAAATTGACTGAGTTCATGAGATTGTATTGTTGATCTAGAGTTGTAACCAATCAAGAAAGGCACAGAATATAAGTGTTTACATGTTTGCCCCCTACTTTAATGAACAGATTAAGATTGCAAGACTTGTGGCTATATACTTACATGCAATACCTTCAGAGGTTAAATTTGAAGGCACCGGTTAGGGCGTCATTATTGGAGACAAGGCACACGAAGGAGCACTTACAAATAGGGGGGTGGAGTGGTTAAAATAAGGAAATTATTTGATGCATTTCGGTTAGTGATAGCAATGAGATTGATGTTTATAATTATGTCGTTGTTTTTTGAGTGTGCGTGATGATTGCAGACGCATAAGGTAAAGATATACATGTAGATAGAATGGAAAACGCTATCAAGCACTTTGCCGGATATGTATGCAAGCTTTGGTAGCATGGTGCATGTCCATCTTATTCTGAAAAGATGCTATTTTGCCCATGCTCATTGCCAAGGAGCCATTACTTGAGGGTGTTCTATTTAAGGAACTTGTCATATGCACATCACATGGTTCCACCTTTCTATCTGTTGCCTCAATTTCAGTTTCTAGCAGCACGTGCCCACTAGCTTCTACAACTGGTGTGGAAATTGTGTAAGTTAGATCATTAGTGCTCTTAGCTGATTGCATAATGCAGATGCTCGTATCTTTTATAACCATGGAATTTGAGCAAAGTTTTCCCACTAAAGAATCATCACATGTTCTTTCAGATACCATTGAATGAGTGTCCTCCTTAACTAAGCTCTTATCTCTCTCAACCAATCTAGATGCAAGGTCACATGGCGCTATATCCCCTACTTCCAAAGCTGATTCTTCCATTTTGAGTATCTTACAGCCCTCAAGCTCAGCAATCTTATCCCCTCTGGCCTCACTTGGTAATATGGTTTCTTGATGAGAGATAGAAGACCCAAATATCATGCCTTTATTCAATTCTACTCCTGGTCTCGGCATGACAGAAGCCTCACTTGACCTTTCTAATGATTGTCTTAATGGAGGTAACGTGCACTACATGATTATATGAGCCATCTGAAGCCTTGGTGATACAGGATAATTTGTTACCAATGTTTGGCCATGAGGATCATTAAGGCAACATGAACTAAAGAAATAAACACTACACACAAAAAGGGTATGAAAGAAAAGTTTAGCCCGCGTTAGGACCTCAGCCATAGCTAGCTCTATTACAAGTAGCTGAGGCATAACTGATGGAATATAATTGGCAGAATAGGACACGCTTATCTTCTGAGCTTTCTAAATCTGGTATATGGGGGTAAGAACATTGTTTGTTAGAACAGTGGGGATGGCCAAAATAATACAAGAGTTGAAACCCCACATTAGTGCTGCCTCAATTCTGAAAAGAATCTTAAATTAATAAATATTAGTGCCTCTTATCACAATTTTAGTCAATGGTGTCTCTAATAAGTTGATCTTCAAATCATGCAAGAATCTTTTATACCATGAGGCTGATGCTTTTAGTCAATGTGGTAATATCCATAATTCCTTGTGTAGCCTAGCATTCCTCTCCCAATTACGAAACAGAAAATATGCAATGCCCGAACATTTGCTCCTCCCTTGCATAAGGCATATAGAGAGAGATGTTGGAATTTTATTGTTTACAATATGATTTGTTATTAGGACAGTATCCCTTAAATGACCTCAGTTATAACTACAAAATAGAGTGTTGCCATAACCATCAACTTCGCCTTTTACAATTCATTAAGATTCATGTTCAGATAACTACTTACAGGGCCAAAAATTTAATCAGCTTCCACAAAATTTCAA
The DNA here is from genome assembly GCA_021234155.1 of Isoetes taiwanensis. Lineage (NCBI taxonomy): Eukaryota > Viridiplantae > Streptophyta > Lycopodiopsida > Isoetales > Isoetaceae > Isoetes > Isoetes taiwanensis. The sequence continues at coordinate 1,021,038 of JAJEKV010000029.1, read as the reverse complement.
AAGCTTTTCGCTCTGCTAGTTTCGTAATCCTTGGAGCAAGTTTCCTAATGTATAACCATGATAATTAGCTTTATCTTCCAAGAGCTGAAAATAAGATGCTGCAGTCCCGTAAGGTGAATAAGTTCGAGAAAGCACATGAGGTTCTTCGGCATTTGAATTACAGCTAGCACAATATTAACATTCAATCTTGGAGGAAAGAAGGTTAAATACAACTTGGATTTTGGCCTCCTTTTGAAAGGTCCTATAAGGCTTCAATGCTGCTGGAATTTCTTCAGAGTGCACAAACAACCAAGCATTCGTACCTTTAAGAGCAGGTGCAATTGCCTCCCATTTAGTTCGAAACAATAAGCTTGGTAGTTTCAGGCCAAACCCTCCGAAGCACCTGCATTTGCTTAACAGTAAGGCCCGTGTAGCAGATACTTGCCATCAAAGAGCAACCTTCAAGCTCCTGTTTGATCTTCTCCACTGCTTCTTCCTTTTTCTTTCTGTTAATGGCCATCCGAACTGGGCTTGGCTTTCGAGATACATTAATCCATGGGCAAAGCTCGGATTGATGTTTGGCATCTGCGAAGATAAGAGAAAGAGAAGGTTAGGGTCTTATTTTTCAAAAAATCCAAGACGATGAGCTCTGAAAATGGTGAATCCAGCATGAAAGCTTGTGGTTTCTACTTGCAATACTCTGCTTTAAAAATCTGCATTCCTGCTCCAATGATTCCTGTGACTTTATCTGCTGCAATCAATACTTGCCTGATCTTTCTTTTTGAGAAAACCATGTGCCCACTGAATAGACACTAATAGAATGGCAACATGGCATAAGGAGCTTAAGAATTTATATATTAAGGTGTACATTGAATTAAAGGAGATGCAGAAAGCAATTAACAGAGAGGCAAGAATGAAACTTTAAATATGTGATGCTTCCCGCATTCTGCTATGCTATGTAGAAGCACCATGTATGCCTGGATGGAAGCATGCTAAGAAGGTCGATTTGGCCTGGATTCAAGATAACAGGTGGTCGATTTGGCCTGGCTTCAAGGTAGAATGGCAATGCCCAATCCTTTATGCTTGTAATAAACGGCACTGGAGTTTCGAGCCCTGTGAACCAGCCTACTACACCTAAACTATAACCAGAACTCTGGCATGCAGCATGAATGTAAAACCAAGATAATCTGGAGAAAAGAATAGCCATACCACCACCATAGCAACACCTCCTTTTAATCTAACGAATCATGTAAAAAGGAAGTGTACCTCAATCTGGCCAGAATGGTTTTATGCTCTGACAAGCAGAGGATGCCGCCAAAGAAATCACCACCATCCGATTTTGCCAAATATCCTGCAGCACCACATTCCGATTCCACAACTCAGACTATTTTAGACTATTTTAACTGCCAAGGTCTTAGACTATGTTAACTGCCTAAAGGTCTGACCAAATATTAAAAAAAAAGTTTGAACAACAAATATACCATTTATCATACTGCATGTGAGCTAGCAGCTAGCTCTCAAAAACTTTTATGCATATATTTGCTCCTTGAACTGTGTTCAAGTTTGTTTAATATCAGCTTTAGCAAGCAGGATTCCTTGAATCACCTCACAATCAGCAGACATCATCAGGCAATGCACTATCTACAGAGCACTTTGAATATTCACTGGCATGACCATAATCCTTGAAGATTTTTATCCAGCTGCTCATATCCCCATTCCCCATTCACTATTTGTGATCCGTCAACAACTGGAGCAATTTCTATGTCATCTATCTAGCCTTTTCTGGGGCATGAAATGTAATTAAACAGGAACTAAAATAGACTTCAGATGAGTCTATATATGTATTATTATTAGCACACTATAAGACGAATCAGCAAGTGGCTGAACATTGCATCCTATTATTGTTAGTGGGCATAGTAATAGAAATGGTCTTGAAACAGGACCATCTTTGCTCTGTAGAAAGTTAACACGGGATTTCCCAACTATTACACAAAGTGCGGCTAAACAGAAAGAGCAAACACCTGCAGTCAGCCAATTCCTTACCATTTCTCTTCATCGTTTTCATAATGATCCATGTAACAGAGTAAAGCCATGAACTAATCTTAGCTGGATCAATCTGGAGCATGCTATTTCAATGTGTGAGAGCAACTTTGATGGTCTATTCATGCTTGTAAGGCTTGTCTTTAATTGGGGGATACTACCTACATAAGATAGAATCAGCAAATAGGTTCTTGCACAGAAATTATAGTATAAAAAAAAAAACTGGTGCCTTGTGATCCTAGTATCTTGTAGATAAACAATGCAGATAAATAATGCCTCCAGTAAAAATCATATGTATCTAACAAAATCGTGCTATTCCGGCATAAATAACCAACATTAGCTAACAAATGAGAGAAGCATAGCCTCCTGATATAATTAACAGTTAACAAACAGAAAGAAACTTTACCTTGGATGTTCATCCATCAAAGTTGACCTTGAATCCACGAATTCCAAGTCTATATTCACAAATGATAGAGCAGGCGACTATTTTCAACTTATGATGAATAACTGGACACAGTGGTTTACACATTTCCCCTGTAGATATGGATCGTTTTGATGCTAGATCTATTGCCATTGCTGGAGCTCCATAGCTTGGTGCACATGCAGATAAAACAGGGGAGGGATGAGAGCAATCGAAATCCGACCCCCTCTGTTTCGGTTCCAGATCCATCGAATCTAGGAAAATTGCATTTAAAAAATCTGGAGTAAAACCGGCCGGATGGTAAAAAGCTTTGTGTATTTTGCCCGTGCTAATCGTTTTTTGATGATACATCTGTTGCCATCGCTGGAGCTCCAGAAAGAAGAAATAGCAAGGAAAAACCGGTTAGCCAGTTTCCAAAGTGGCTGCGCATGAACAGCGGCCACCGCCAATTTACACCCTATTTTTAGCAGTCATTAGAATATTCTGGGCATGTACTGGCATAAACTAAGAATATGCCATAAACCCACATAAACAAAGGCTTGCCCCCCTAGGGGCAACCCAAAAAACACCTTTTATGGGTACACTAGCTTAGCCCAATGTGTTACAATTATCTTTGAACAAAAAACTAAACCTATGTAATATCAAGCCAATCCAACCAAGGAAGCTAAACTAAACAAAAACTTTGTTAACTAGAAATGCATTCCAATGTGAGCACGTCGAAAATCCTCGGTTCCCCTTGAGTTGTGCATAGTGAACTTATAATTTACCAACTAAAATATTAGATTCAATGAAGAAACAAAATAAGGTACCAATGCTATGCTTCTAATGTGCTTTGCAATCCTCCATCATAACCTAAACTACTAGTAATAGTGCCCAGCGTTGCTAGGCAAATGTTGGTAACATGTAAATGATCATCCTGTATATTCACTTTGGAAACATGACGTCTTAGATTTGTTCGCCTAAAATATGATCTTTGTATAAGAACATTTAATCATAGGCTTCAAAAACATAATACATGAGTTTCAATCATTCGAAGCTAATACCTTTGATGGGAGATGGAAAAGATGTTGCTCCGCCAAGTTTTTACAAGATAGATTAGATGTAGATAAGTCCAAGGTTTACATGGCTCTAACTGAGGCACATTGTAATTCATAATCCAATCCACTGTCAATCGAACAGATAGACAGATAGACAGGCAGGCAGGCAGGCAGGCGGGCAGGCAGACAGACAAACAGATCTTGTGCATTGAGGTAATTTTCCTTTGTCAGGTTGTTGATGACAAAATCAAGTAGAAACTCTATTCAAGATGATCCAGACCTGAATATCAGAACCATAAGCTTCAATCTGGTCAAAGTTGCTCCATGTGATTGTATATGAAGAATGAGTATTTATTCTATATAGTAAAGGTTATCTGATGTTGCTAGGGGTAAGAAACGCGTTATGTTGAGGTGGTTATATGGATGACTATTAAAGAAAAGGGAGCTTCGACACTGATGAGCTTAAGTTATTATGTGCGTATATACTTTTCCTGATGGATCTTTTCCTTTTCCTTTACCTTCTTTTCCGAACCCTTTCCCTCTTTCTTTTTTTATGATGCCTTTTTTCCCTTTCCTTCCCCTCTTTCTCCTTCATTACATTTTCATTTTCCCTTTTCCCGTGCTTTTTTCAACATATTTTTTCTCTTTCCATTTTTCTAATATCCTTTCTTTTCCCTTGTCCCATGCTCTTTTTTGCTTTTCCTTTTTCCCGTGCCCTTTTCCCTTTTCCTCATGCCCTTTTTTCCAAGTTCCCCTTCCCCCTTTTCCCCTCTCTTTTTCTTTTTGTCTTTCCCTTTCCCCTTGCCTTGAAAACCTTTCGAGGCAGGGGTTTTTTAATCCTAGTAGTAATGATTGTACTAGCCCATTGTATGGGTCCCATGACCTATTGGTCTCCGTGGACGTTAAAAAATCTATTCTATTCTATTCTATTCTCCACCTTTCCTTTTCCCCCTTTTCCATTCCCTTTTCCTCTTTTCCCCACCCCTTCCATCTTCCCCTTTGCCTAGTACCCTTTTCCCCTTCCCTTTCCCCCTCCATTTTTTTTCCCCTCTTTTCCCCATTCCCATTTTCCATTCCATTTTTTCCTTCCCTTTTTGTCTTTCCTCACTCTATTCTATTCTATTCTATTCTATTCTATTCACTCTTTCCCTCTTCCCTTTTTTCCCATGCCCTTTTTCACTTCCATTTTTTCCGTGCTCTTTTTTGCTCCTCGTTTCTCCTTTCTTTACCTTTTTCCTTTTCTCTTTTTCCCCGTGTCCTTTCCCTTTTCCTCTTTCTGTCTTACCCATTTTCTCGTGCCCTTTTTCCTAGGTTCCCTTTTCCCCTCCCATTTTCTTTTTCCTTTCTCTTTCCTCCTGCTCTTTTGCCCTTCCCTTCTTCCCACCCTTTTCATATTTCCCTTTGTCCCTTCCTTTTTCTTCCTTTCCCCGCCATTTCACTTTTTCTCTTTTTTCAGTGCTCATTTTCCCCTCCCCTTTTCTTTCCCTTCTTCCTTGCCATTTTTTCCTTCTCTTTCCCCCTTTTCCTCACCCTTTCTCTTCCCCTTTTTCCAATGCCCTGTCTTTTCATTTTTCCCCTTCTTCTTTTTCCCTTTTCCCCGTGCTTCTTTGCGCTTCATATTCTCCCTTTCCTCCTTCCAACCCCCTCCCCCTCCTCCCCCTTCTTTTTTCCCTTCCTCCCAAAAGATTAAAGTATGACCAACCACTGTGGTGGGAAGTCGTGCCATAAATCTAGACCTTCGGATGCAATCAAATGATCTTAGTCATTCAAATTAGGGCATGATCCACGACACACGGGATAACATTTATAATATAAGAAGATATACTAACTAAACCTTGACAAATTGGTTCCAATGGATAGTCCACCACAATTTAGAGGGTTCTAATTACTACTTTATGGTTTCTTTATGTCATAACAAATTCCACCACAGTTTTGAGGGTCCAATTACCACCACAGTTTAACAAAAAAAGGCACTAGACGACAGGAACAAGACTTGAAAAGAAGGATTATTGCAGCAAAGGAAAGATACCACATAACAAGTGATGTTCGCATATAATACGGGCTGGACATTAGTCATTGATAGTAAAAATGCTCTCCAACATGGCAACAAAGCCGCGTGCATCCAACAAAATGTACCCCCTACTTAATTCATTGACAACCAAGATCTATCCAAAAATGAGATCAGAATACAACTCACCAAGGAGTAAGAACAAAGTCAAAGCTCTTTGTTGATGAGAGACAGACTTATTATGGTAGGCCTAAAGCAAAGAACAGATGGTCGATTTTAACATGGCAAAAAATGAAGATGTAACTCCTTCCAAAGCAGGAACACAAAGAAATAAGACCAACATGATCCATGCAATTTTTTCCACAATGACATTTGATAAGGCACTTGACAATGGCAACTAAAGCAAATGCACTAGAGCTACTAGAAATTTGTACATTAGTGGGCGATATAAAAACGCTTCTTCCAAAATGTATACTTGATGATACAATCAAGATATTTGTATTAGAGCCGCTAGAGTTTTGTACATCAGTGACTCTCTAGTTTGAGAGCAATTAATAAACAAGCATCACACAAGGAACTTACTACATCCAAGCAGAGCTACTAAACTTTCTAGACAATACAAGGCAAACATACTCAAATTGGCAAATCAGTTCATGCACCAATTATGGTAGAGCAGTGACAACATAAAGCATGATTGCTGCAACATGCCTCGGGTCTTCTGTGCATTAAAGGCAATATAAAGCATGTGCAACAAATCATGAGCAGCCAAGAATTGTGCTGAAAGTGGGGGCATAAAGCAGGTCAGATTTGACACCAATATGAAGATATTTTTAAAGGACATACCATGTTGGAGGCCGCCAGAGTGCTAGTAGAGTTTTGTTTGATAAAATAAGGAATCGCAATTGCAAAAATGGAACACCAAAACAACGTAAGCATCTATGAACAATTCTGACGGATGTCAACATTATCTCCAATATGGCATGCCTTATTGATGAGGTCGACAGAAGAAGCAAAGACTCTTGGAGAGACGTTGAGATCTGTGACACAGTAGCCCAGAGAATATTTGCAAGAAGAGGTGGATTTTTTCCATTGTTTTATTTGGATGTTGTGCTTGGATATGATTGTTTGAATGTTTGTTTTCTGGAACATGTTCGAATGCTAAATGTTTGACCTTCGACTGTTGAACATGTAAAACTATTCGAATGCGAGTTCAATTTCTTGTTTCCTTGTTGAACATATTTCAGCGTCAAGAAACTCTCTACGTTGAGAGATGCAGAGCAAAGGAGCAAGCACTTGAAGAGGCTTTCAAACAGGTATAGGTCATGTCGACAACATTGGATGTTTGAACTTGTTTGAATTGCTCTGCTCTATAGTTGAGTAGATTGGAATACATCGAATACGTATCATTCGATTTCTTATTTTCGGGCTTAGCATGAGATGCTGAGCGTTTTTTGCCTCGCGAGTTGAGAGGTTTCCAAGAGGTTCACATGGAGTAAAACACATTGTGACAATGATTCAGATAATATCTAGGTCTTGCAAAAGCTATAAAGTGGTGTGCGAACTATAGATACTCGGATTAATAGGAATACAAGACAACACAAGACATGCACATAGACTGGCTGGGACACAAGCGGAAGTCTGCAATGATAACCATCAGAAAGGACGGCAAAAATGAATGAGAGAAAATCAACCTCTTAGTTATCAACTACAATGAACACGCACAGACTGGCTGAGACACAAGTAAAAAGTTCACAATTACAACTACCAGTAAGGCAGGCTTGGGGCTAAAGGAGTGTTGTATTGAAGAGGAAAAAACATGCAATGTCTCTGAGATGAACGGAAATGAATTAGAAATGAAGAAAGTAATGCGTATTTCGCTCAAAATATCCTTTTTTTTCTACCATTATTACCAGGTGGAATCGGCAAGATGGTGGATAGTCGCATACTTGAGTTGAAACATGGCATTACGCTTGGTTTTTACCCCTTAAAAAGTCTCGCCCATAATCCAAGTAGTACAATTCCAGTCTCTCGTTAGAACAACCATATATTCTATGTATCAAGCAACCACATACCATGCTTAATATACGTGCACAAGGACTAACATCGCTATCTTTCATGAATATGCAATCAACACCATACAAAGCAGCTATATGTTGACCCTCAACCTAACCTAAGGGTCAAACACAAACAGACAAGCTGAGAACTATACTCAGGTAGTGGTTAGAACCTCCAGATCACTTAAGGTGATCAGTCTTTTTTCAAAAAAACTTGATGCAAAAGCATGAAGAACAAAAATTTATACCTTTCCCAATTCAATAGCAGTGGTCACATCCAAGTAGCTCCCTGATGAAAATTGATTTGTTTTTTTCCTTCATTCAGGGAGAGAAACGTATACTATATGCAGTAGTGAAATCCTGACCAAGTTGGGTCTAAAAATGAGTCAAATTTTGGTCAATGAAAGTCAAATTACAAAACAGAGCTCAGAAAATTGTAACTTGAGTTGTTAAATGGAGATTTGGGTAATTCCAAAAGCCAATTTGAGATACAAGTGTTTTGGAGGTGAGGCAAATGGTCACATACTTGTTTAGATCACTGTGGGTAGTTTTTTGAGGCTGATTTGCAAAAATCACTCAATGATCATATCAGAACATAATGCAAAAAATTGCAACTTGAGATTTGAATTGATTTTTTTAAAGTTTTTTGTGCCCGCACATGCAATTACATGTAACGATAAAGGGCGACTAGCACATGCAGGCCTAGAGTGCAGAATGTTTTATTGTAAAATATTTTGGGTGGCAAAAGTGCTAGAAATGATAGCAGACAAGCTTTTCAATACCTGGCAGACAATTTTCATTGATATGAAGGTAATACAAAGTCAACACAGATAATAAGAACATGAATCAATCATCAGAAAACATCATAGGGTCAAATAATAATATCAGGATAAGATAATCAGTCTAATCTTTGCAGATCAGACTGTGGAATACTCAGGCACTTCAAATATTTCTCAGATCATGATCAGCATGTATCAATATTCGAGCTTAACGAATCCGGGCCTTCGAGAGTTTTAACTTTGATCCCCACGGTATATAGTTTGAGCTTTTTTGGGAAATTCGGCATCTAAAGGCGTGATTTATGGTTAGATAGATTTCTTAAGTGCGGGAATTTAGTTTTAGGTAGATTTCGGAAGTCAGGGCTTCAATTCCAGCGTGATTCGAACTAGTCCCAAGATTCTAGGGCTCCTGAACCATATTATTTGAAAAACCTCGCGATATGGTTTCGTATTTTGCGTGTATATTCCCAATATATGTTGTGTTAGGATGTTTTCTAGAATTTCAAACCATGGTTCAAGTCCTTGCCTTATAAAATCGATCATATTTGGGACCATAGGGGGTTAGTCAAGGATCTAGGATCATATGAGGTATATCTAGTAAGTGTAAGTGGAACATAGGAAGAACCTAGGGAATCTTTTAAGGCATCTCTTGATTCCAACCCAAAGGTTAAGGGATATGATTATAGGAGCATGTGGCAAAGTGAGAACTAGGGCTAAGAAGAAAATGTGAAATGGTGTATGGAGGGCAAGAATAGGATAAACGTGGCTAGACAACAAACCATATACCATGGGGTCTTCAAACTTCATCTTCCAATCTTCAAAAGGCATCTTCCAAACTTCTACACCTAGATTCTTCTAAAGCATATCTCTGACCAATAATTTGACTTTGAACATAGTACCTTTCATGGAGTTGACCATAAGTACTTTGAGTTGACTTAAGAGCTCCTTTGTGTTAACTTTCATATCAATTGTTGCTTGCCAAGGTCTTCAGAGCATTGGCCTAGTCCTTATAACAGATGGACCAAATAGTTAGCTTGTTGCCCTTTTGGGGGCAACATCTCGCCAAAACAAGAAAATGGCTGGTCCCCTCAGCCAAAAAATAGCAAAATAGAAATTATGAAGGGTCTCCACTAGTACTTTAAGTATCTTAAGTGAAAATGAGAAGGAGCAAGTGCATGAATATGGATGTAAAGTGTGGATATGATGGAATGAGTGTGTGTGAGTGATGGAAATATGGTGTGAATGAAGTGCGTGAAGTGTATGGAATGGAAAGCATGAGATGTGAATGTGAAAGTTAAGTGAAGTAGGAGATGACTCGCCAAAACAAGAATTTGCAGAGTGCTACTAGGATGTAAAAACAATAGTAGGAGGCTAAATGGATGGTAGGGCCACTTAATACAGGTGAAAATAAATGGAACAAGAGTGCATCTGCCATGGAAACATGCAAACCCGTTAAGAATAATGCTCAGCACACCTATGGTAAAAGATAGGGAGTGACAGGACCCTGCACACTGACAAATAGGAAAATCAAAGGCCTGGTGATAATGGATAAATTTTCATAGCAGATGAATACACAAACTGATGATCCTGCATATGGCACTTGTCAAGATATTAGTGAACATCCTTGTCCTGAAGCTATTTAGCCTTATATCCTTAATAAACCTGCTTACTGCAATCATAAACTTAACAAGGTATTATCCTAAAAACCAAAGTTAAAAAGAGAATCTAAATTATCTAACCTATTTCTAAGTAGATTTTTTCTGAATTTTTAAGACATAAAAAGAGACAAGCATACATGCTGGTCCCAATACCTTTTCAAATGGATAGTGTTGATAGGATTTAGCAATGACATTCCTAAGGTCACATCTTTCAGCCAGTATGAGTTGTTTCCTGCAGACTCTAAGACCTCATAAGATCCTTCCCAAAGATTCTCAAATTTGCCAGCTGAGTCCTCCCTAGATTTATTCCACTTGAGGACAAGCTCCCCCCTTTAAAGATACCTTGTATTCTGTGAGCAGTTTTGAAGACAACCAAATCTTTGGCTTTTTTAAGTAGGTTAGACTTTTCAGCTTCCATTTTGTACTCATCTAAATGCAAAAGAGTATCCAATCTCTCCTGTAGGGCATATTCAAAAGATAAGCATAACTTATGAGCTAACCTTAGGGATGGGAGCTCAAGCTCGATTGGAAGGAAAGCCTCAATGCCATAGACTAGGTTGAAAGGTGTATGATTGGTTGCTACTTTGATAGTGACCCTATAGGCCCAAAGAGCATCTACCAATTTCAAATGCCAATCCTTTTTGTTATCCTCAACTATTTTTTGCAAAATGCCCTTCAAAACCTTGTTAATAGCTTCTGCTTGACCATTCCTTTGAGGATAATAGGAAGAACTTTTTGGTGTGCTTAACTTTAAGAATGACTAACAAGTTAGAGATAACTTCATTTACAAAGGGGGTACCCCTGTCCAAATGCAATTTGAAAGGAATACAGAAACCTAGAGCAAATATATTCATGTAGAAACCTTGCTGTTGTGAAGGCATTAGCTTGTCTCAAAGGTATAGCCTCTGCCCATTTGATAAAATAATCCGTAGCCACAATTATATGCTGATGTTGACCCCCTTCTGCGCCTATATAATCCAATCCCCATATTTGAAAAGGTCCTGGAGAAACAATGTGGTTCAGAGATGCTAGAAGAAAAATCTTCTTGCCAAAGATTTGGCATCGGTAGCAAGTTTTAATAATATTATAGCAATCTCTAAATACTGTAGGCCAATAATATCCAATCCTGAGGATCTTCTTTGTTGTGGTGTCTCCAGCAAAATGACCACCACAAATGCCCTTGTGCATCTCCTTAATGATCGGGCCAGCTTCCTCTTCATCAACACATCTAAGTAAGATCCCATCTCTATTTACCTTGCACAGGACTTTCTCAATCATCTTGAACTGTCTGCATTTTTTGTTGAATTTCCTTTGTTGGCTCGAGGTTAAACCTGGTGGAATCTCCTGATATTGCAAAAAGTTCCTGATAGGGTGTTGCCATCCTTGTTGAACCTGATCTTCTTCTATTGTCTTCAAATAAGCTATAGCATCTATAAAGTCAACAGATTCCATTGTATCTTCATGGTCAAAGAAAATATAAGGCAAATAAAGACTAGAATTTTTGACATGGTGCAATTCTTTGACCAGAATATCAAAGCTTTCTAACTTATAAGCCCACCTTTGGATCTTTGGTTTGCTATTGGTTTTGCCAAAAAGAAAACCCATAGGATTTTGCTTCAAAAAGACTTGCATCTGGCCCTTCATCAGCAAATGTACTTGTCTATCAATAAGAAACATCAAAACAGTGGCACTCTTCTCCATTCGAGTGTATCTTTCCTCAGATGAAGACCATTATTTACTGGCAAAAACTATGGTGTGTTTTTCCTGTAAAATATCCAAGCCTACTGCCTTCTTAGTAATAGTAATATAAACCTCAAATGGCTTATCCAGATCTGGAGTTTTAAGTAAAGTAGCTTCACATATAGATTTGATCAATAAGTCAAAAGCTTTTTGGCATTCTGTTGACCATGTCATAGGTATAAACTTGCTTTCAGATTTAGAAAACTTACCTACCCTTGTCAATTTAGAGATAGGACTTATAACATGAGAAAAATTTGGAATGTACATCCTAAGAAAGCTAGTCATACCAATGAAACTTTTAACCTGTTTCAAATTCATGGGAGGCACCAGCCTTTTAAATGCTGAGATTTTATCTTGTGCTACTTGGATGACATTATTGGAAACTTCATGTCCCAAAGGCCGTCCCTTGGATGCAAAGAATATGCACTTCTTGGGATTGAGGTTGACTCCAGAGTTTCTGCATAAGGAACAGACTTTGGCAAGCAACTCCAAATGATTAGTAGCATCAGATCCTAAACACAAGTCATTCAAAAAGACCCTAAATTTTTTGGTAGACATGGACTTGAAAATAGTGTCCATGGCTATTTAGAAGGTAGCTGGGGCATTCATCAAACCAAATGGCATTTTCTTCATGGCATAAGTTCTCCAAGGAGTAATAAAAGAGGTTTTAGGCTGATCCTCTTCTCCGATGCTTATTTGATTGAATCCAGAGAATCCATCCAAAAATGAGTACACATTCTTTCTTGCCACAACATATAATATTTCTTCTAGAAATGGTAAGGGATAACAGTCTTTGATGGTGGCCTTGTTCAGATTACTGTAATCAATGCAAATTCTCAGGGCACCACTTTTTTTTTTCCACTGGTACTATGTAAGATACCCATTCTGGATTAATTATTTCAATAATGACCCCTGCATCCAACATTTTGTTAATTCATCCTTTATTAGCCCCGTTAAGGAAGTGCTAATTCTTCTTAACTTTTGGAAAACAGGTTTACACCATTCCTTTATTTTAATTTCGAATTGGCATGCCTCTTCTTTGATGCCAATGAGTTCTGAGTAATCCCAGGCAAATACATCTCCCCTTTCTTAAAAAAAAAAAACTTGTAATTTCTTCTCTATCTTGGGTATCAAATAGATCTCCTACAAACAAGGTTCTTTGCTTACCATTCTTGGTGATGAGGACCTCTCGAGTTTGCTTCTGTTCTTCTGTACTTATAACCAGAATAGCACAGAGTTCTTTGAGTTCATGCTCCTCCAGGTCTTCTTCTGAGATAGCATCCTCAGACAAATGAGACATCAAAGTCTCTCTGCACAAAGCATCAACTTCCCAATTTTGCTCCCTATTATGTGAGTGATCTGCCATGAAGCAAATCCTGCAAATAATCCCATAACTTGGTTTCTAAAGACTTCCATAACAGTATTTTTAGCTTCATATTCTCCATATACTTGTCTGCAAACTAATTGGGAATCACCATAAATATGAATATTATCAATGTCCATAGCCTTAACCTCCTGAAGTCCTGCAATAAGAGCCTTATATTCTGCTATATTAGAAGTAATTTGTGAGTAAATCCTTCTTACTTTAGCCAAAAGTTTATTGGTAGAATCTTTCAATACAACATCAGATGATGCTACATTTTGTTTTTTAGAAATGCCTCCATCAAACCACAAAAAACTTCTTTACCTTACTTAGGGGATGGTGTATATTCCACAATGAGGGGAATTAACTCACATTTTTTTGCTTTAGCAGCCACTAGACTGTATGATTCTAGGGTTTCTTCTGTGAGCAATTCTTTGATGAAGTGCACCTCTCCTTTTGAACTATAGGAACCGTCCTGATTAAAGATTGTTGCCACTTGGGAACCACCTCCCCTGGGACTAAATTGGCCTAGCATCCACAGTAGACATCCACCTTCTTCCTAATAAAACATCATAGATATCTGCATCTTCTCCTATATCTTAAAAAAGAACCACAATAAAATTAGCAGCTACAATTTTGTCTTCTGTGTTTACAGGGACACTAGTTACTATCCCTACAGGAGTAATCTTTGCATTAGAGAAAGACTTTAACAGAACAGAGGATCTCTTATCTATTTCCAAACCACATCTTTTCATGATGTGATAAGGCATGATGTTCAATGGAGATCTACCATCGAGCAGTACTTTAGAGAAGGAATACCCTCCCAGGGATGCTGAACACATGAAAGCTCCAGGGTCCTCCTCATTCTGAGCCAACACTAGGTCAGTAGTATCAGTAAAATTCACACATGCCATAGTTTCATTAACAACAGTTTTTTGCAACAACCTTTTTCTGTAACTAGGTGCTATTTTTAATAAAGTGAAGAGATCCACACTTACCTTAGAACTCTTGAGTAAGGCATCCACCTCATCGATTTCCTGATCTTCCTTACCATACTTGTGATGAGGAGGTGGAGCTATATCCTGGGGTAATACTTCTGTAGTGGATTTTGGTGAAGGTGATATCTTGGAAAAATCAGAGGCAGGCCTACTTGGCTCAGCATGTTTGTTAGCCTCATCCATGCTCCTAGTTTGTACTATCATAATTTCTTCAGTTTTAGAAAGATATATGGTCTGCACAAACCTTATAGAACTAGTAGATTTAGCAAATCTCACATGTGAACTTGGCTCATGTTTTTTCTTTTCTTTTTCTTGTCTAGCAAAATACTCTTTAACAGAACACTTAAAATCAGTATGACCAACTTCTTTGCAAAATGCACAGACTGGACACTCTCTACCAAAGTGATAGGGTCAAGAGCACCTTACAAGTGAAGAATATCTTGTGAACTGAGAAGATTTTGAGGATGGTCGCTCGTGATGATGGCGCTTAGGGCTGCCGGCGATTTTCCTTGTAACTTGAGCATCTGGACTCCGTTTTTGTTGATCTTTAGTTCGTTGGAAAGCTTGTCTCGAGAGGTCTCCATCAATATCAATTTTGTTAGGGTTTGCTATCAGGTTAGGGGCCGGATTTGGATCTGTTTTATTTCGGCCAGGTATAGTAGGGATGGGGAAGACAGATATTGCTCCAGTTTCCAAGGCGGCGGCAAAACGGCGTGAGCCTACCACCAGTTTGGTGATACGTGATCCCCCAGTTGCTCCGCAAAAAGAGGTAAATAATTCAGTTCAAAGCTCTTTGCCTTCGGTGGTGGCTTCTCCAGTGCTGCTTGAAGACAGGAATTTTCCTCCTTTGCAAGGCGCTGCGAATAAGGGAGTAGAAGTTAATGGGAATTTGCATCAAACTGGTACAGATTCCAGTCCTAATGTAGTTCCTCAGCCTCGGGCAAATGATAGTGCTTGGAAGTCATCTGATTCGGTTGCAAAAGTTTCATATCAAAGATTTAGTGATTGGATTTGTAAGGATGTATCTAATGAATCTAGAAAGGCAAGGGTAGCAGATGCTTTACAGGTATTGTCTGAAGGGAGTAAGGAGGAGTTGTCGGCAATCTTGGACACCTTGAAAGCCCGACAGACTCAACTTCAACAAGAATTGCCTCCAGATGATATATTTTACCAGTCTGACTGTCGGAGTGTGATTCAAGATCTGATATTCCGGTGGTTGAGGTGGACTATCAAGCTCATATTAAGTGTGCTGAGAACTTATCTTTCTGTGCAGTTCTTGGGTATTTTACTGGTGGCTATTTAGATTTTTCTCGGTTCCATGTTTGGTTATCTTGGCTTTTGAGATGCCTTCAACTTCCTCCTTTTCAGTCCATCAAGTTGCTAGCAAAAAACTTTGTTCTTATTATGTTTGAAAGTAGTGATGCAGTGGACTCTTTGGTATCAAGAGGGATTGATCCACTTGGTGGGGAATATATAATGTACCAGCATTATTCTCCTGGCTTTACACCAGATATGGGTCGTGCATTAAAGATGTCGTGCTGGTTCTCGTTACCTAATCTTCCTCCTGATCTAATGGCTCATCAGTTTCTAGTAGCAATTGCAACAGGACTTGGGGTTCATATCTCACACTCCATCATGAATGGTCCAAGAATTTGTGTTCTATGCCAGTGGACTCGCCTTTACCAGATTGTATAGTTGTGAAGAGCGGGCCTTGATATAAAAAGCTGGATCTTAAACTTCTGAATGGTCCAGAATTAGCCCGTCTGTTTCCTGATAAGGAGGCTTTTGTTAGCTTTCGTCGAGGTACTCGTGCGTCTCAACATTCTTCCCAGGTTCAAGCTTCCATTGTTATTTCTTCATCTGTTCATGATCAACCTTTGCTGGTTGCTTTGCATTCCTCGGCTATGGAAGATGCTCTACATACAGTTCCGGTGGTGTCATCCTTAGCACCATCAGTTGCAGCTATAGTTCCTACTATTCTCCACGAGGTTGCTTCTGCCTCTCATGCTCCTGAGCTTGTTATAGCTGATGGTCCTAATATTCAGTGCGCTAAAGAGTCATTGTAGCAGGTCAATTGGAAGAAGGCAGTGAGGAAGAAGTCTGTTATGTCATCTCACGAGGCTATCATGCCTCGTACTATTCAGTGGCATGATAATTTGATGTCTATTGATGATCATCTCGATGACGCAGAACATGATGATTGTGATGAGGCTATTAAACGCCTCAAGGTGGCACAAGGAGTATGATTACATTTTGTGTATGGGTGGTTTTGCTTAATGGACTATTTCGTCCTCTAGGTTTTGAGTCCCATGGCACAGATCCCTTTTATGTATCTTGATTTTCCTTGATAATAAATTGTCGTCCTTCAAAAAAAAAAAAAAAAAAAAAAAACTCTCTACCAAAGTGGCCTTTCTTGTTACATTTGGGACACACTCTATAAAAGAAAATATCAGATGGATGAGTGGTCCTATTACAATGAATGCATTCTGGAAAAGTTATACTTGCCCTAGAATTTTTGAGTTCCATAAGTTGTTTGGTCACCTCTGCTAATGCTTCAGTTACTTTGGAAAGATCTGCTTTGACTTCTGAGATTTGAGAATCTGTCTCCTCATCCTTGGATTTTTTCTTATCTTTAAGCACAGTATAAACTTGAACAGGGTGATTAGGCTCATAAGGACCATCAGTAGCATCAGGGTAAAAGGGATCATGATGGAGGACATTGTGCTTTTCTGGCAAGATAGAAAGCATCTTTGTGAGTTTTGTTGTCTTGGCAAAAACTTTAAAATAGAATCAAGCCCTTAGCAGCTTGGATCTTGATGAGTTTTCTATGTATTTCTGGTCTAGAAGCCAAGCCTTTGATAAAGGATGAAACTAGGAAGAGTGTTGTAGTGACTTGGCACTTTTGGCATCTGTTTATAAAGGCACTGAATCTTTCTTTATATTGGCTCACACTTTGTCCTGCGTAAATAGAGAAACTTTGCAATTCATTAACAAGGTCTTTAGAAGCAGCAAGCTTACCAAATCTATCCAAAAATTTTGTAACCAGCTCATCCCATGAGGTAGTCCCCATTAGTTTTTCATAGGTAAGCCAAGCACCAGCCTCACTCTCTTCTTTAAAACACTTCTCAAATTCTAATAGCTTGTAATTTTTTTTGGGCGTGGCTATAACATGTCAAAGACACAGATATACCACGGATATGCCCGTGCCTATAACATGACGGCGTCCGATATATACGGCGCTCCAATGCACATCAGAATGCAATGGAAACATTAAGATTAAGGGTCGTATTTGCCATATGGCAAAGGCGAGACTTTATAATTATCTAATAAGGATATGTCATTTGATTCGGATTAGATTATTGACTTGAGACAATTTAAATGGATTATGAATTAAGAGAGCATCTTCATTAGGTTGAAATGGCAAGTCAGACAGTAAAAGATTTGTTATGTTGGAGCAACTGATTCAACTGACATGCGCAGGTACCCACAAATTTTTAGGATGCTTGATGAGAGCATTGTTTCATCGATTGATGACAATTTTCCATTTGGGAAGACGTCCCATTGGAAGGTGCATCGGCAATTACCCATTAGGTGTAAGCCCCCATTGAGACATCCTAGGATTCTGATATAAATAATTCCTCAGAATTTATCTTTTGATGGGAAGGAATTGCTTCATGATTTATCTTCTACACTTTTTTCAAGTTAGGAATTTGCAACATAATGGGAACATTGGTTTAGCAGGCTTCACTGATACATGGCAAGGCGAGGAAAGTCTATGCCCCTCAAGGAGGACCTACGTCTGAGGTGCATGAAGGGCATTTGAAGGGCGATTGTTGCACATTTTTTATCGTAACTCTTTGATTTAGAACTCTGTTTCTGGTGAAATTTATTTTTCACATTGATATGTGCAAGTCTTTCACGCCATGTTGCTATGTTTGGAACTAATGTGAAGTTAACCTTTCAACTGACCGAGAATTTATACCAAAGAGATTGCCAACTCTTCTTCCAAGAAACTTTAATTCATTACCATCAAAAATTTTACAATGAGTCCTTTCAAACACAACTTTCAATCCATATCAACTAGTTGGGACATAGAAATCAAATTTCTAACTAAGCTTGGAACACACGATACATTCTGCAAGTTTACAACTTTCCCATTCAGGTCAAATAGTTCGAGAATTCCAACATCTTCAATCCTTTGTAATTCACCATTTCCAACTTGAATATGTCCACCTTGACTAATCTTCAAAAATTCTAAAGAAGGTGTTAGCGCTCGTACTAGAATCAAAAGTAGGCAGAGGAGTAGGGACATTTAGTTCAAACTAATATGGCATGTTTTGGAGTAAGCTAGTGGAGAAAGTTGGGGGAAAATGCTTTTTCCTACAACGTTCAAATGTTTCAATCTCCTCTTGTGTTTCTTGTTCTGCTGGAAACTTCTGCTTTGGATCCATGAGTACTTGAGATCCAGGATGATATCTCAGTAAAACCTCCAAGATGTTGACCCTCAATCTGGCCTAAAGGTCAAAAACAAAGAGACAACCTGAGAACTATACTCAGATAGTGGTTAGAACCTCCAGAACACTTAAGGTGGTCGGTCTTTTTTCAAAAAAACTTGATGCAAAAGCATGAAGAACAAAAATTTATACCTTTCCCAATTCAATAAAGAAGTAGCAATGGTCAAATCCAAGTAGTTCCCTGATGCAAATTGATTTCTTTTTTTTTTCCTTGATTCAAGGAGAGAAAAGTATACTATATGCAGTAGTGAAAATCCTGACCAAGCCTGAACTGAGATCTATGAGATATTCGAATCTAAAAATAAGTCAATTTGTGGTCAATTAAAGTGAAACTGCAAAACAGAGTTCAGAAAATTGTAACTTGAGTTGTGAAATGGAGTTTTGGGTAATTTCAAAAGACAATATAAGATGCAAGTGTTTTGGAGGTGAAGCAAATGGTCAAATTCTTGTTTGGATCATTGTCGGTAGTTTTTTGAGGTTTTGCAAATATCAGTCAATGATCATATCAAAACAGAATGCAAAAATTTGCAAGTTGAGATTTGAATGGTTTTTTTCGAAGTTTTTTGTGCACACACATGCAATTACATGTAAGGATAAAGGCCAACTAGTCACATGTAGGCCTAGAGTGCAGAATATTTTACTGTAAAATATTTTGGGTGGCAAAAGTGCTAGAAATGATAACAGACAAGCTTTTCCATACTTGGCAGGCAATTTTCATTGATATGAAGGTAATACAAAGTCAACACAGATAATAAGAACATGAATCAATCATCAAAAAACATCATAGGGTCAAATAATAATCTCAGGATGAGATAATCAGTCTAATCTTTGCAAATCAGACTGTGGAATGCTCATGCACTTCAAATATTTCTCAGGTCATGATCAACATGTATCAATGTTCGAGCTTAATGCATCCGGGCCTTCAAGAGTTTTATCTTTGATCCCCACGGTATATAGTTTGAGTTTTTTTGGAAATCTGACATCTTAGGGCGTCATTTATGGTTAGATAGATTCCTTAAGTGCAGGAATTTAGTTTTAGGTAGATTTTGGAAGCTAGGGCTTCAATTCCGGCGTGATTCGAGCTAGTCCCAAGATTATAGGGCTCCTGAACTGTATTTTTTGAAAAAACATCGCGATAAGATTTTGTATTTTGCGTGTATATTTCCAGTATATGTTGTATCAGGATGTTTTGTAGAATTTCAAACCATGGTTCAAGGCCTTGCCTTATAAAATCAATCATATTTGAGACCATAGGGAGGTTATTCAAGGATCTAGGATCATATGAGGTATCTCTAGCAAGTGTAAGTGGAAAATAAGAAGCACCTAGGGAATCTTTTAAGGCATCTCTTGATTCCAACCCAAAGGTTAAGGGGTATGATTATAGGAGCACGTGCCAAAGTGAGAAATAGGGCTAAGAAGAAAATGTGAAATGGTGTATGGAGGGCAAGAATAGGATAAACGTGGCTAGACAACAAACCATATACCATGGGGTCTTCAAACTTCATCTTCCAATCTTCAAAAGGCATCTTCCAAACTTCTACACCCAAATTCTTCTAAAGCATATCTCTGACCAATAATTTGACTTTGAACATAGTATCGTTCATGGAGTTGACCGAAAGTACTCAGGGATATATATTAGATTATAAATTCACAACGGGGGATTGTTGAGAAAAGGGGTATTCGCAAAAGGGGGTTGGTTGAGAAGAGGGTTATGAACGGAATAATGGGATATTAAACTACAAAATCACAAAAGGGGGATTCTTGAGAAAAAGGGTATCAACAATCGTTGCAAGAATGGGGTATGAATATTGCATATGACGAAATAGGGTACAAAAGAATAATTTTCAAGTAAGGGGATATTAAACTACAAAAGCACAAAGGGGGGATTGTTCCTAGAAAGGGGTATGAACATTAGTTGGGGTATGAACATTGCATACACAATGGGGGATATAAAAAAAAAATTCAAATAAGGGGATATTAATCTACAAATTAATCTACAAAATCACAAAGGGGGGAATGTGGCCAAATACCCCGTTTCTTAAAATCATGTCTATTCCACGAAAAGGGGGATTTTGAGGGGGCTTTTATGGGGGATTTTAAGGAGGATGTGGGCATCATTTTTGATGTGTATGTAGATAGTACAAGAAGTATAGTTACAACAACGAATCTCGTGGTAACAAATCAAAAGTAATCAAATATGCAAGACAAGAATTTATAGTGGTTTGACGCCATCCATTGATTTGTCAATATAGCATGCCTATACAAATATTAGGTGGATCTTTTGTAGCAGGTCATGAGGTTATGCATAAGGAAACCTGTTATGAGATAAATATCTCAAACCTTTAAAGGTTGTAGAAGGCATAAAGGGAGATTGAGGGCATAAAGGCTTTAAGAAAGAAAGAGGATCAAATTTTACGTCATACTACAGTTTTAAAAGGTGTGGAATTGTGCAATGTTATTTACATATGCGCCTTTAATGAATTTTTCTGATGTTGGCATTTGTGTTGACTTTCATATCAATTGTTGCTTACCAAGGTCTTCAGTGCATTGGCCTAGTCCTTATAACAGGTGGACCAAACAGTTAGCTTGTTGCCCTTTTGGCGGCAACACTATAGTTCTATTGGTCACACTAGAATTTGAATATTCACCACCCAATCCAAAAGTCATAACAAAGGAGAAAAAAGTTTCAAATGACAAATCATCAATTACTACTTCGTTTTTCATTCTTCTCGCACAAGTAATGAGCACCATAGAGAACCACATATGAAAGGATGATGCCACTGTTCTAGAGGAAGGGCGCTGATGATGGCGCCTAGGGTTTCAGCCCCGTTCGTTTGCACATAACTTTTGATTCCCATGTCAGATCTGAGTAATCTCGGCTCTTTGGAAAACTCGTTCCATGCCATATCCATTGCTATATGGTTTTTATGGTGATTAGACTGTTTTGGTAGTGAAAAGTCGCCTGACAGCTCCGGCCCTTTATTGGTGGTTTTAGGATTTGGTGGCACTCTTCTTTTCGCCATAACTCATGTGTTTGGTGGCAGTTCTAGGCGAGTTTGGGCTCGTTAGAAAGCTCGTGGAGTTTTCTTTTGAGCGGTGCTTAAACTTATCAGAAGTTACTCTTTTGTGGGGGACTGTTAAGCTCTGAAATCTCGGCCCCTTTCAGTGGAGATGGCAAAAGCAACTCGTAGTCCTTCCAAACGCTCCTCTAATAATCCTAATGGGGTACAGGGCATTGGTGGAAGAGAATATGCTCTAGATTCTCCAAAGATTAGTGTTCGAGATGCCCACAAACTGGCTCATGAAGGTTCCCCTTCTTCTCCTAAGAGCTTGGTGTCATCAGTAGCAGTTGAATCTGAGGGGCAGGAGAGGCAGGCTTCTGTGCATCTCAATCCACTGGCATTGCCTCATCCTCCTGTTTCTTCTAGTGGCATATATGTATCTAGCTCCATTGAGGCATCAGCTTCAACTCTCTCCTCGTCTTAGCTTGTTCCAGCTTCTGACCTTATGTCTCATGATACTTAGAGGCAGTGTTGACCAGGTGACTTTGAAAAGCTCTTCTGGAGACTTGGTACTTCCAAAAGAACTTCCAACACATACTGGAAGTTCTTCAGAACAAATGAGATTAGTAGCTCCTCCTCAGGAGAATGTGACACAGGCTGCACTCCCAACACATGTTGGGAGTCTCTTATACGAAGGAGGCCCTTCTGGACAAACAGAACATCCAGCACATGTTGGAGGTTCCTCAAGGCAGGAAGAGTTTCCCTCTCTTCCCTCGAGCAAGCCTAGGATACCTTCTTCTTCAACCACGACACATGTCTCGACCTCTATGCCTTGGACGATCTTCTGACATAGTGGCAAGGCTTACATGTGTTCGTTTTTTTGAGTGGCTATTCGAAGGTGCGTCATCTCCAGTCACCTCACTTCATGTCTCAGAGGCCATTGCCACCATGGTGGACAATAATAAGAAAGAAGTTGCATCCTACCTTCAACAGTTGCAGGCCAAACATAACTCCATGGATATCATGTTACCACCAGCTGCAATTTTTTTATGGGGTTCAGGAGTGCAGGTCAACCTTTGAGCGCTTTAGGGCCCCTGTGGTGTAGATCAGTTATGACGCACACCATCGTCATGTGGAGCAATTAGTTGCATGGTCTGTTGTTTGTTACTTCACTGGCCCCTTCTTGGATTTGAAGTGCGTGGGATCTTGGTTATCTGGGCATTTACACAAACTAGGGCTCCTCGCTATCAATCTACCAAGCTCGTGGCCAAAGATAAACGTTGTTTTCTCTTGATGTTTGAGTCTCCTGAGCCGGTGGCTCAACTCATAGAATGAGGTGTTGATCCTCTGTGGAAACATTTCTTATTGTATCAACAGTATGTTCCTGGCTCTAGCTAGATGCCATACATGCCCCGTTCTAGATTGCTATTGAAGACTTTCCTCCAGAGTTTCAGGATTCTGAGTTCATTTCTGCTATTGCTAATGAGGTTGGACTTCACTTGAAACATGCTATAACCAATGGCATTACTAAGATTTGTGTAGCATGGGCTATTCATCGTGATCTGCCTCAGACAATTGTTGTTCAGAGTGGGCCCATGTTCTTTCCTTTCAAGCTATGATTGTTAAATGGCCCAGAGCTGGATCTCATGTTCCCTGAGGCCTCTCTCATTGCTCAATATCGTAAGTCTTACCAGCAGGGTCCTCCAGTTGCCTTTGCTGCAAATCCTGCTCCTAGCTCTGCTAGTTCTTCAATGGATGTCTCTCATCCTCCTGTGACTTCCTCTACATCTATTCCAGTCGCTAGTCCCACGCCTCTGCTGTTGGATCAATGATTAATAAACTTTTTGTTCATCCTAAAAAAAGAAAGGGGGGGGGGGGTGTGGGAGCACCACACCATTTGTTAATCCTTATGGCATTCTCCATATTGACATGAGAACACGGTAAAGAATAAAATCTCGATTGGTTCTTGCAGGATTTGTGAGAGGTGGAAATTGTTGGTTGTTGTATATTTCTTTTGGCTAATTTTTGTATGGAATTTTTTTTTTATATAAAATCATAACTGTAGATATAAACACATCTAAAGAATATCAATCAGACATGTTTTACAATAAAAACATGATATTGTTGCACTTAAAATTTGGTACATGCAATATGAGTACAAATACTAGTACTTAGCTATTGGAAGAAATATAATGAGAAAATTCTATAACATTGTACTTTGGTATGAGTTAATTATCAAAGGGTGCAATTCTTATGCATAGATGACCATAATATATAGCATAATAACAGAGGGTTTTCTTTGTGTTTTTGTACGCTTTTCACTAAGGTTTTCCTATGATTTCGTGATGTATTCAAATGGATATACTAATGCGTACATCTAGAGTGCACCATTTCTGAGCCACTGATTTTAGCCTTTTTTTTCCAATGATCAACAACCAATGGCTCACAACAAAAGCCCTTTTTTTGTTCGTGTGGTGCATAATGGTCAACAACCAATGGCTCACAACAAAAGCCCTTTTTTTTGTGCGTGTGGTGCATAATGGTCAACAACCAATGGTCCTTTTTTTTGTGCGTGTGGTGCATAATGGTCAACGACCAATGGCTCACAACAAAAGCCCTCTTTTTGTGGGCTTAAAGGGCGCATGTAGTGCAGTTTCCCCGCGGGCAACACATTTCTTATCATAACTTTTGATCCAGAGCTCTGTTTGAGATGATTTTTATTGCGTTGGAAAGCTCTCTCCGAGATCTTTTTGATGGTGTATGATATGGATATGTTTGGTTAAGTTATCTATGCTAAAACAGCAATTTCTCGGCCGGGTTTAGTAGGCTTTCACATCTACCAGCTGATTAATATAGGATTGTGCTATTGGATATTGTTTTATGGCTCATTCCGAATGAAGCTTGCAAAAAATTACCATGCATTTTTAGATTTTGAGGCAATTATTAAGCAAATTCCAAGGCTTCTAGATCCTTGTGCTAACAAGCAGAAAAGTTTCCCACTTTGGTTTCTCACCACAATAATCCATGGAGGCCAAAGGCTGCTATTAAATTCCAGTTGAAAAATGTTTGTGTATGGGTGTTGCAAACTTTATGACTTTCAGAATAATGGGATCAATTCGCTCTATCTTTATGGTAACTTTTACTTATGTTCTATTCGTTTTATTGTGATGAAATTCAAAAGCTGCAGGTGATGAAAGCCTCAAATGAATTCTAGTTTTGTTCTGGTTTGAATTCTAAAATTTTTGTTACACCGGGGGGGTCCCTAAGGCCCCGAAGGGGCCAAAAAATTTTTTTGCAACACAAACCATTAACATCCAACATATAAAAATTAAATCCCCCAACACATAACAAAACAGCCATTGACATTAACAACCAACACATAACTACCATTGACATTAATTAACACAACCATTGGGTCCAACACATTTAAATTAAAATCCCCCTTAAACCCCCTTTGGTTTGGGTGCATATTCACATGGGGGTGACTCCGGGCCCCCTCCGGGATTTTAATTTAAATGTGTTGGACCCAATGGTTGTGTTGGGGGATTTAATTTTTATATGTTGGATGTTAATGGTTTGTGTTGTAAAAAATTTTTTTTGGCCCCTTCGGGGCCTTAGGGACCCCCCCAGTGTAACAAAAATTTTAGAATTCAAATCAGAAAAAAACTAGAATTCATTTGAGGCTTTCATCACCTGCAGCTTTTGAATTTCATCACAATAAAACGAATAGAACATAAGTAAAAGTTACCATAAAGATAGAGCAAAAATAAGATGAGAAAATATGAGAATAGTGCACCTTCTATACACGCGAGACACATACGTATATGTCCAAGTTTACACATGCAAAAGTGATGCTACCCTTGAGGTTCTAGCTTAAAGATTTTTAGAGCGAGGAGATAAGGGAACACAACACCAATATCAACCTATAGGTTTGAAGAATTGCACAATATCAACCTACAGGTTTGAAGAATTGTGTGATGATAAAAAAAGGAAAGGGAAGGGAACACTACCAATATCAACCCATAGGTTTTGTCAAGCTGGAAGGATTGCTCGTATTTAAGTTGGAATTGTTGAAATATATGATGATAATAGTTAATCTGCCCATTTTTCTTTCCAAATGTATGACCTAATTAAAGACAACTTTTCACTTGTCTCTCACCCTGGATGATTCTATACGCCTTGTATATTTACCAAATGCATGTACAAGTCTAGCTAGGGATATAAAAAATAACTTATTTGCCAACATTATATATTGCTTTTGGACATTTAGAGGATGCCGTTAAAAAGAAAAAATCTATGAAAAGAAGAGGGCTGCCAAATAGATAGGTGAGGGTATAAGGTTCAAAATGTATGGAAAGGCATAACAAATCCATTTGTTTCCTTAAGAGTGTCAATGCATAAGTTAGGGCATAGATTGTGCATACAGTGTGGCAAGTTAATATCCAAACCGAAGACGCAAAATCTCATTGAATTTAAAGCACTTTTCAAGATAGCCTTCAATTTGGAAAACCTTCAAAGTAAAATTCTACTACTTAGCACAACTTGTGGTATCTCAAATGTAGAAGCACTTCCATTTATCATTACCGCTATGACTTTCTCCATGATTGTACTTTAGACCACAAGACTTGGAGGGTATAAATTATATTGTAATCTAGAACTAAATGTGTTAAATACTGAATTTAAATGTGTAATTCTATGTTCCCAACTTCCCATGTATTGTGCACGGAGTAAGAAGAACTATCCTTGTATAGATGTTGGACGGCACACGAGTCCATGCACATGGATTGACACTCAACAATTTGTAAGTCTCTACAGTATGCTGAATAGAACTAGCAAGGTTATACTGCGCCAATGTAACCCTTTTGGACTTGCTTGTCATTCCTGATATGTGGAGCCTTCATTATCTTCATTGAGCTTTGGCCCAAGTGAAATCTCATTAGATAATCAAAAACTTCCATCATGTTTCACTCATTCAGAGGTCCACCAGAATAGGCCTATATTATCAGGCATATTCATCATCAGAAAGAAGTTTGGGATCATTAGTAAGAGCTTACACATTGTCTTCTAGTTAAAAGGGACGTATTGGGTGGTTACATACTAACTATTTTCATGTGTGAACCCTTGGACTCATGACAAGACCTTGAGAGAAGCCCTTCCAACTCGAAGTGGCTCCTTTTCCTAATGCATGAGGACGACTAACCTATTTCTTCTACAACAAATATTTTGAGAACAGTTCCACTATTGCTTTTGCTGGCCCTAACCTAAAAATTTCACATATTTAAAAATTTTGCTTAACTATAGATCTGATAGTCTCCAATTTCAAGTTGAAAAACTCCATCATCGATGCTTTCAATACTTCTGCAAATGAATTGGAAGTGTAGTGCCAAGGTTAATGCCAGTTAAGATTCATGTCATTTTAATGATGCAATATATACCCTACAGTTTTATGGCCAAAAGTTCGAGGAGATATATCATCATATCCTCGCAATATTATACCCAGTTAACAAAAAGATTGCTTCGCATGGAGAGGATCTAATGCTTAATGTGCTCCATACAGTAATACTTCACTGCACATCAACAGAGACTGAACTGTAAAGCACGATACAGTTACGTATCCTTCCCAACATGTAACATCGGTGTGATAGAACGAAGTGTGAGTAAATTCTAATGCGAACTTCTTCAGCTTGAGGAGGATTAACTTGGGCATCTTCGACTAGAAGAGGTTGTTTAGGTCCCCAACAGCTAAAAATACCAAACTCATAATAAATCAGCTGCGAACCAAAAAAAGGATTTCCAAAACCACGACTCAAGAAAGTGTTACACCTTTCAAATAATGGTACACATCATGTTAAAATGGACTCCCTAAAACGGAGACCTATAGATTGAAATGTTGAAAGTTTGCAGATTTGAATGACCTTATAGTACCAAATAAAACACATGGAATATCCAAATGTGGATACAGTAGAATCGAATGGGAATTGTTGCAAATGGCAGTTGTAATGGAGCTGAAAGGCAGAGACGACAATCTACAAGCAGACCAAAATTGCTATAGCACAATCGCATTGAACTTCATGCTAAAGTGCACCTGTGAACACATATTTAAACATGCGAAGAAGGATGCAAACTTTGCATTTACTACTCTTTAGACAATTTGCCACCTTGTAGAAGCTTTGCAATTAAAGACTGCTGAACAATAGCCTACCTCTAATTTTTGTGCTCTGTGCAGAGGATGTTCGATTCACGTCACATATCTAAGTGTGACTTTTTGGCCAAGTAAGATATGTCTATGAATAAAGAGTTTCGCCAAGGTGTTTCCATAATCCAATTTCATGACATATCACTAATTAATGTTGCCACCATTCAAGCTGTAATCACAAATTGCATAAGCACTTCTCGTTTGCATGGTAACTTATGCATTGAAGAACAGAGGCATTCCACGGATATTGTGTCTTCTAATTTGTCTTCGTAGCAGGACATGTACTGCACCATGACATCAAATATGTAGTTGGTTGGGCTCATTTTCTAGAGCCAAACAGAAGCTAGCAATGCAATCCTGTCTAGACCTCCTAAAAAGGAACTTTTTAAAAACAAAGGAAAAAACACTTGCAAAATGTTGGGATGTCGAACTCAAAAAAGATTGGGTGAACTTTCTAGACTTAAAGATAGCAGTAGGCAGGGGGAGCTGGGGGCCGACCATAGCCTATGCTCGATCGGCAGTGCCCCCAACCCCTCCTGGCTACCAATAACCTTTGTTAACAATTTGGCTACCAATTACCTCTTGTCTTCTTTGCCCAAAATCAAATGCTTTGAGGCAATCAGAGCACCCTGTCTCAAGCTATATAATCCATAGGTTTAGAGTAGGTTTGTCATGCCTCATGCTTAAAAAATCGCCATGCCATTTATGCTGGCTGATTTCAACATATGGTACATCAGAGCTGTCCTTACATTACCAAGGTAAAACGCGTAAAAAGCACACCAAAGCATAGAAGCTAACATTTAACTGTAGCCGTCGACTCCAAATAATTTTAAATTATATGTACACCATCACACAGAATACCTCAGTCCAACAATATTTGCCCAGATCCTTTTTTATAAAAACCGTATAACTCAGATTGAGATCTTAAGCCTCAAAAATAGGATCTGGGTTAATGTTAAAAAAATCTTAGATTTCCTGGTTTTTAAGACTCCGCAATGTTGCATCAACCAGGCCATAGTTAATGCAAGTCAATGTGCAGAGCTTGGGCTGAAGAATCTCAAAATACCCTTTCCAGCTGTTCGTTTGAAGGCGTAGTCACATGTACGTGTTTTTTTGAAGCGCGGGACCATTCCGGGCAGTAGCTGCCGACCCAAGCAGCCGCGGTCACCGTTCCATCGGTGGCCATACGCGGGTTGCGCTGTCGCTGTTCATGGCAGCGGTTCACATAGCTGCTCCAATTTGAAGCAGAAAATTCCAATTTCCAGCTAAAATTCTTCCGCTGCTGCAGACCGCCCTATAGATCCATGTGATTTGAGTTGGCAGCCAGCTGCGCAGCGCGATTTAGAGCACCGTCAAATGCACCGCCCATTCCTTCCATGTGAATACGGCTTGAGCTTCAATGAATTGTTGGGCTGATTGCGCCGGATCTCCTCTGTCGATGAAGGAACTTCTAACTTAGTTGCCAAGCTAGATATTAGTTTAATGTCCGGTCCTTTCTCTTCACACACCCGCTGTTTGAGGATTCGAAATGGGTTATTATCAGGTACAGGTGAAACTACACGCTTGGTTCCTTTGTTATTGTTTCCAACCTGACTGTTGAGGGATTTAAAATTGAAGATGTTGCAGCTCTCCAGGCCGGGGGTGAGCTCCATCTCAGTGCTCGAATTTAGTGGAGCCTGTGCAGCTATGTGATTGAAATGGGCCATTAAACTTTTAGTTGTATGAACAGCCTTCAGATCCAATTTAGCCTGCTTCTCTGGGCTGAACTTGCTCACAAATCTCTCTGGACAAAGACAGCTGATGCGTGTCAGTAGAGGATGATACAATATAGCACAAAGTATGTACATTACCCTCCGCCTCTAATGTTAAGTTCCCATCCAAGGCATCCCTGTCTAGTTGTATGGTGTCAAGAGTGTCTTCCCAAAAGTATGCCTGCAAATTGAGTTGTTGGTGATTTTACATTCTTTCTGGAACTTATCAAAAGTGTGCTCATTGTCACCTCTTGGGCTGGTGTAGAAAATTCTCCATTTTCAATAGTTTCGTTCTCTTTGATAACATCTTTCTGTACCTGATGCTCATTGAAGGCGCACATGCTAATAGGATCTAATCTGCCTTCAGCAATAGCTGATGCTCTTGATGATGGTATATCTCTATAATGCATGTCAAGGGAACTAGAAATTAAAATCTTAAAACCTACCGGAGTATCTTTCAATCGCTGATACTAAATCTAGGATAATAAGTTTTTCTGAAAAGAGAACTTTGGAGGTGGACAAAAGGATACGGTCCAAGAAAGTCAATACTGTCATCAAGCTCATGAGCAAAATTGTCGGGAAGGGGTGTTAGATATACTAGCGAGCGCGTCCTTAAATCATACCTGCCAAAATAGCACACCATGTTTAGACCCTACTAAGCAGCAATATCAATTAGGGGACACAAACAGTATTTACACTCTAGCATGTGAAAATATTGCCATTGCCTGCTTGAAGTCATTGGCATAACCTTCTGGAAGCACAATTTTGGTATCGAATTTCAACCTCGATATTACCTGCAAATTTCCAGTTTAGATGGATGAGTAAGAACATCTGTTGGACACCAAGATAAACCAATTAAACTCTTTGTAAAGCATTGTTATCGTGTAAATTGCCAAGCCAAATGACAATTATGAACATACATTATTGAACTTATGCGTAACATATACATCAGCCATTGGATCCTCATTCTAGCTAACTAATGCAAATATGCACTGAGGAGTTCACCCGATCGAGGTTACGGTACTTAGAAACCAGCGCGTGTGCCCGTTTTACTCCAATACCACGAGCTGAAGGAAGAAAGTCACATCCAGATAGAACACACATACCTGCCAAATGAGTATTCAAACAGTCATCCAAAGCTCATAGGTGTAACATGGGAGTATTAAAACCATACCGGTGAACAAATGTTGAGTAAAACGTGCAAAGTGCAATCCATCCTGGGGTGCCTTTTGGCATTGGAAGACCTTGCGCAAATCAATCTCTTCTGCATTGCCATAGCGGTCCATTTTGTAAATAACCTAGTCGTGCAAGCTTCAGAAAATAGCCAATATATATGAATCAATCAGCAGCCAACCTCTTACAGCTCTTCTTACCACATTGCATCCATATGCAAGCAAATCACTGTCTTCACTAATAACGGCAGAAATGCCTCCCTCCATTGGATCCAACTTGGCTAGCATTGCAAGCTGAGCGTCAGCCTCATAGGGAGCCACTACAAACTCGACATTTTCTTTCCTCAAGACCTATAGCATTAGCCAAGTTAAATAATAACAAATCTACAAACTCCAATTAACGCTCTAAAGTTCTTTCTAATTACGTACCTGAATAAGCTCATGTGCCATGGCTGGTGTAATTTCAACGGCCCTCTGAGGAGGAATACAATCTTAGAATGATCAACAAAATCTGCTCCACAGCTCGCAAACATGGTAGTATGGAGAGTGTAACTTGCCTGAAAACACTCAGTTGCCCCAATGGTATCACCATCTGAGAGCTTTAGGCGCGCTTCTTCAAGGTTCATTCTCCTTCGTCTGTCAGGAAATGTTTTTTGAAGAACTAATAGAATGCACATCCAGATATGTATCAACGACTTAACAAACCTTTCCCGCTCGCTTCTTGTGGCTTCTTTCTGAGGTAAATGCCCCCCATCAAACACCATTACAGGTACTACTTTGTTATAACGAAGCATATTGATCCGGTGCATGCAGTACTGTACATATTGTGGAACAGAGCCTTGCTGCCACATATCTTCACAGATTTCCATGCTGCAGGCATATCCTGCATACATGACACATATTCATTTCGTATCAAAACCATCAAAACAAGCATATTATTCTGAAGCATTAAACAGCTCACCTCCTTTGTGAAGCCATGAGTATGCATCGATGCCGACCTGCAAGTTTCAACTCTCAGATGGTCTAAATAGAGAAGAGCTTAAAACACACTTTTGCTTACTCTGAGACCAGAATACTTTTTAATCTCAACCGGCTCCACGTATGGCTTCATTGCCTTGAGAAGACCCTGAATTCCCATTGTTATCCTTTTGCGAAATAAAACCGATGATCAAGTCATCTCCTGAGCTTGAGAGGATGAGCACGAAAAGATCTGATGATCAAGTGATCGCTTGGAAGCATTGTCGAGACGAATCTTTAGATTGTATAATTTTAAGGATTGTATGTTTTGAAGGCAAGGAACGACGAGAGCTCTGAGAAAATAAAAAGCGCGCCAATATTTAAAGAGCGGGAAATATTTTATTTTCAAATATTTCTCGGACGTGAGAGGTCCGTTACGAATACATTTACAGGCAGATTCACGTGGAGTTATATTTGTCCCAACAATGATCAACAATGATGGGTCAAGCTAATTTTACTCCGGCCGGATTTCTATATTCTAGAGCAAAAAAAAATTGCCCTCCTCGCATGTCCCCTAACGGTGCCTGGTTAACGAGGTTCCATTTCGCCGTACCAGGCTTCGGTTCAGGTCGTCGAACAACGTCGTTCATCCCCGCCGTCCAAAAAAAAATTCTCCTCCGGGATATCCTTTGCCCTGCAACAGACGGGAACGCGCTTTACGAAGTCTCGCCGTTAGGGATCGCTTTATGGGGATCCCGAAGTCCACAGGTCGGGCGCCCTCCTTAAGACACTGCCCCTCAAGTTTATAGTGATCCAATGGTTGAGATCAATCTTGGCCAATGGTGTTATGAGCCATAACACATTGCTACTTCATAACATCTTAGGATGTTACTAGGATGTTATCAAATGGACGAGTTAGATCGATTCTGATGGTGATCGGATGGCCCAAAACTCTTGGGGCAGTGTATTGCGCGCACGCCCGAGCCATTTTCATGGCCCTCAAATTTTTTTTTTTCGTAACACCCTCAGGCCAGGGCATTATCTACATCATCCCAAAGGGATCCCCCGATATAAGCACGCAGACAGGATCCCACTCCGGGCCGTTATTCGAGCCTCTTATGCCGGACCTGACATGCGTCAGGTGTGGCACGCAATCCACAATGTCGACATCGTCGGTCAATCTCAGCCATTGATCAAGACACCAAGCTCAGGGATCGCCCCCCTCCCTCTGTAAACTTCCACACTAGGGTTTGTTTTGGTGATTTTGTTTGTCGTTATAATTAAAAGCGGCACGCTCATAACTCTACATGCTGTTTCATATAGTTTTGCTTGGATCTACCCTTGATTTTGCATACTAATCGTCTGAAACCGCTTGCTATGGAAGTTTACGTTGAAAGAAAACTGCGGCCGGGCTGCCTCGGGATCTTTCGGCCATCGCTTCGCCCTAACGGGCTCGCCATGCCCTTACATCCTGAAACGGACTACTCCAGGCCGTTACCTCTTCCTTAATGCCAGGATCAACCTCCTCCAAACTGGCTGCCGAGATCTCCTACTTGGTGATCCCAAGGCTCGAACCCCCAATGCTATCCCCGGCCACTGGGAATAACTTGGCATTCCCAGCAGGAATTCAAGAATTGTCGATTTCGTCTGCAGTGATCTATAATCGGAACTCTCATTTCGGGGTCGCCCTTGCCATCCTTACGCCCGGGATCCATTATGCCAAACCACCTACCGGGAACCCCTTATTGGTGATCCCCGCGTGCCATCTACGGTATCCTAGCGGCCTGGGAATGACATCGCGATGCCCCCCCCCCCCTCCCCATCCCAGCCGGAGATAATGCATTAGCCCCAAATTTGTAACGCATTATCTGTTAGCTAACGGAATAACTCATGGTGTTATTTTGGGGTCAAAATGTCACAGACACACCCAAAAAAAGAAACCGTTTTATTTATTTTTTGCTGTAGAATGCATTTAGACCTAAACCGAAAAACATTTCCTTTTTGTTGCGATCGTCTCTGATAGCGTTCCGGGTTTTGGTTTATGGCAGAGCCAACCATAGGAAGCGTGGTTTGTTCTAGGAGCCATCTCTTCTTCAATCTAAAGCCATAGGGAGCCATAGGGTCTGATATAATCTGTACATTAGCAAGCCAGAGCCCTAGAGGTATGCTCTTTTCCCTTCTTACTGTTTTTTTTTTCCCAGCCAGGTATTGTGTTGCTTATGCTTCATTCTTTTGTCATTTTTTAGAATGGGGAAGGGATTTAGGAAGTTTTAGCAGAAGTTAGAGTACGTATTTTTAAATTCTAATTGCATATTTAGAATCATCATGGTCAAATTAGTAAGAATAATGTTTTAAATTGTTAAAATTTAGAACTTTTTTTTTTTTTGGCAAAAAAATAACAGGTTATTATGTCTGCAGCTAATGCGTTATACGTTATTTTTGTGTTAGCGTTAGCTAACGGCTAACTATGCCCCAACTATCGATCCCGTCCAAAACCATCTGTCAACGGAAACCTCTTTCTATGATTGCTCCGATGGAGATCCCAGATTTCGGGAGCAGGTAATGCACATACAAGACGACGGGATCGCCTCCTCGTGCCTTTTGAAATTTGACGTCTACAAGTTGGATTATTAAAACCCCCTAATGTTTTACAATTGTGGTATTTAGACATGAAGCCAGTAATTAAGGCGGCGTAACCATTAAAAAGGAATTAAAACCCCTTATCGGCTTCTTGTTCCATTTGGCATGGCTATGGCAAGGCCTCCCGTTTCGCCAGGATCCACTCTTTATTATTTTGCCTTTGTTGTTTTCTTGCTCTAACTAGCGCTATGCATGATAATCAGAAAATTCCAGAAAATTGCGAGAGCTTGGACTCGAGATGCTTTCTGCATGACTCTGGTAACCAAAACGGTATTTCGTTTTCCTCAATTTTATTGGGAGCAGTATTAATTATGGGAGTTATTGTGTCGAATGCTGCCCTAATTGGCATTTTTATTTTAGTCTTGGCAAAACTCTAGAACGAACCCTAAAATTTGCACTAAGATACTTAGAGTCGTTTCTAATTGTCACCGGATGCAAAGGCGATGCTAGCTTGTGAACAACTAAAATACTGGAACAGATGCCCTGTCTTATTCTAGATTCTAGCTGCATATTGCGTTTAGTGTTGTGTAATATGCTACTAGATATGGATGCCTAGAAAATACTCAAACTATACAATCTATCAATTGATAAGAAAAGCAGCAGACATTAGTATCCAGACAATTCATGTCCATTTAGTTCAATGAAAAATAGTAGAGTTCATAATTGTCCTTTAGGAAACATGCGGCATCATATTACACTCATTTGTTCTTTGTCTTTTTTGCAAGAAAGAATGCTGCATGTTCAAATATCTATGGCATGATGTAAAATAAGTTTCTTCAAAAGGGTAAGCTTTTAGTTTGTTAGACATCAATCCCTCAATTTATCATTTTCATTTTAGGTTCTCCAGTACCTTGGCATACGTTTTTCATGTTCCTACCAATCTTTGTCCAATCCAAATTCTAACCATTTTTTTTGCACATGAATTAACAAGCTTTTGGCGCTTTTATCTAAGAAACTGAATTTAGTGAATTGAATGCTGGATTTGCCTATCTTAGTGCGAGGAGTTGCTAGTTAGTATTAAATTGCTTGGAATATTTTTTGCATACTAATTCCCATTTCAGATACCTAGCTGCCTTAATCTACCTTTTGCTAATTTGTATCATTTGAACTAATGTCCTGTTTGAAGAACAATATATGGCATTCACTATCTCCTACACTTAATGCAGTTAACACTATTGCATATTAAACGGAAGCAAATAATCTAAACGGAAGTAGAAGGTATATTCCTTGATAATCCCCCCAAAAAAAAAAAGAAAGGGCAAATTTGGGGGGGGCGACAAGGGGATCCATCCATATCTTGTATTTTGCCCCCTCCCCACCCCCCACCCCCCGCCTAACAAAAAAAAAAGAAAAAGAAAAAAAAACAGAAAACAAATAGCTCATTTTTTTTGTGCGACGAGAGAATTGACTGTGTCAAAGTGACACTTTTTCAACCAATTAGAAATTTCCCCAAATATGTTTTTAGAGAAAACGCTTGTTTTAAGAGAACATCACTTTTAACCAAAAATTAAAAGTGAATTAGTAACCGAAATTGTAGTATATTCAAAGATCGAAGATAAAATCTTGATATTCACATGCAAAATTTACAGTATTTTTAAAATACTCAGTTATGTGCAAAAGTGTGAGGAGTGATGAGAGAAGGATTGAGCACATCATTATGTTCATTTGTACCATCTTCGTCACCTTTACTTGAAGAAGTGTTCAGTACTTCCAACCGAGTAATAAGAGTATAAGAGTTTGTATAATTGACCGAATTTAAATTTAGGATCCACATTTTATATGGCCCCTGGCTTATGTAAAGTGGAACTATCTAAATACAATTGGCACAACCTCTAGTGCAACGTTTAAGAATCCACGATCAGAGGATGGTAGCAAGTCAATTTTTCATCTTACTTTAAGTTACCTTATCAAGAAGCTGTTCTGTTTCCCAAGATATGAGTAAACAAGCTGCATTTGGACCTGCTTCTGTATCCTATCATATTTATTCAGATGGCTAATTGTAGGAACTATCATAATCAAAGTTCCCAACAATATTAAACAAATCCTGGACAAGATATTGAGAAATGAATTGGAGTTGAATCTTGCTCTCTGGTCTTGTATGCAACACAAACACCACTAGAATTCATTGTTAGAACACCAGGTCTTTGAACTCAGTTATCTCAGCATTACCAAAGAGGTGATGTAAGACCATAAAAGGGATCATTACTCTTTTGACAGAAAAATAACAAATATGAACAAGGTGACTTAGCAATTGCACTAATGACCTGTGGTGCAATTGTCTGGGTTTTTTTTTTTTTTAATGAGATTTTAGCTTGTTTTGGAGTTATGATTTTAAATTTTTTGTGAAAGTAATAGATTGCAATTCAAAACGAGCATTTTTAGAAAGACAGCCAATAAATGTAACATGCATCCTCAAATAAAAGAACAATTAAGACATAATTATGAAAAAAGAGAAATAAATATTTTTTTCAACTTTCAAAATAACACTTTTATGAAAGTCAAATGTCAACAACAACATTATCAAATGTCAAGAGGAACTTCTTTATGAAGAATAATTTCTTCATCATCTTTTTCAATCTCTGGATGAGTATCTCGAGCAGTAAGAACAGGTTCTTGCTCGGCTGGTTCCTCCAATTTCTGCATATCTTCAAGGGGAATCAAGTCAACAAAATCTGCAGGATCGTCTGTATTTCCAGTAAGTGGTGGTTGGACTTCAGAGCTTGTTGGTTTGGCACTACCATCAATATCCTTAGCACCAAGTTCCTGGTTCTCATCAGGCATACTTTGCAAAGAACTGATTCTCGACCTAATAAATGCCACTGAGTCCTTATCAATATCAATTGCAATACAATTTCATCCTTTCTTCAAGGCACATGCAGTAGTAGTTCCAGAACCAGAAAATGCATCAACAATCCAATCTCCTGGTTGAGAGAACATTTCGATCAAGGTGTTGATTAAACGTTGAGGCTTTTGATATGGACTGACAACTCTTCCTTGATGCACATAATCTGTAAGTTTCTGTAAAACAGCTGGACACTGAAAAGCATTTCGCAAGTCCATTCCAGTAGTGTTATAATGGAGAATGCTTCTTTTCGAATCTAATTTATAGTAACCAATGTGGAGCATCTCCCAGACATTAACAAGTCTAGCCTCTCCACCATGTCCTCTCACATTTGTCTTCAACCTGCAGACGAGTAAAGGAGACAAAATTTAATCATTGCTATGACGGCATAGTGAAGGTATTGCACGAGAATAGGTAAAATCTTTTGTAAAAGGTAATAGCTAAGGTGATGGTCATTGCTATGATGGCATAGAAAAAGTAAACAAGTTGCTAAAATGAGACAAGGATTTACCATATTGCTGGCTCATAGCCCGCATTGCAATGTTCCTTCATTGGAGCCTGGACTAGACCCGCCTGATTGCTATAATGAAAGACAACTATTCTCCACAGTCGAGCAATGTTCAATTTCTTAAACTTACTCAAAAAGGCATCGAACTCGGCATAAGTAAATGCACTTTCATCTCCACGACTATCTGGCAACTTGAAGCCATATGGAATATCAGCAATGCACAAGGTAAAGTCTCGAGGATTCAAGGCTCTATCAATGTAAACACAATTTCCTTGAACCATTTGGTATAAACAGTTTTGATCATAGAGAGTAAAGCTCTCAAACTCAGACGGCACAACACTTGAGGCAGCCTCCTGTTTTGATTTGAGCTTGCTACGTTCCATCTTGCATAGCCTTACAAGATTTAAAAATCCTGGTGGCACAGGATCCTTCTTTTTCTGCAAGTAGAAAAACATGTTCCATTAAATGATAAATTATCCAAAATGAGGCAAAAAGGAGCAGCACCCATAACTAGATAAACAACTGTAGTTAAAAATGTTGCAAGCCTATGATGGCATAGGACAACGTAATATAAAAAACCGACTGAAACCTTTTGAGCCTATGACAGCATAGCACAAAAGCATTTAAAAATTAATCCAACACGGCATTGCAACAACACAACTAGAAAATGAACATGCAAAAAAGTATTTGGTAGGGGACTTGAATTGAAAAAACTGCATACCCAATTGGTGAAGTTAGAGGCATATTCATTTATTTTTTCGTCAGAGGAAAATGTCGGATACAGCTCTTTCACTTTTTCCCAGTTGTCACAGTTAAGGTGTAACATAAGCTGTTGTTGGCAGACTGCACAGTCCTTTTGGCTGCAACAAAAAGCTTAGAATTCAAATAACAAATTCACTTTCAAAAGCACAACAACAAAGTACTTACTGCTTAAACTCGCCCTGCGTTTCTTCTAAGCTGAACTCACCATCTACGACCTTCTGCAAAATGTCACATATTTTCTCAATATTCTTTAGACCTTGCATCTCCTTCCAATAGCTAATGCCCATGTCTTTTTGTTTGGTAAGATCGGTTTTCTTTCTTTTGACCTCCTTGCCTTTACCTTTGGTCTTCAAAGTGCCTTCCACAAACATATCAAAAATTCTTTTTTGCAGATCCCATATCTGAATGGAAACAAAAAAATGGTAAAGCTTTTGAGAGAAACCTATGAAATCATGGCTAAGAACAAAAGAAACACTTACACGACCGTGTCTGAAGGCAAGCTGGAAATAATTGTCATACTTGATCAAAGACGTTCTAGCATCTGCAGCCGAGTAAGTCAAGCAACACTCTGTAGCGCACTGTTCTTTTAATTGCAGATATAAGTCTTCGTCATTCTTAAGCCCTGGTGTTCTGCTCGAAAGAGCTCGTACTCTTTGTGCATAAACTTTATCTTATCAGTAAAACTCATACTCATCCTATACTCGTTATCTATATTGTGGCTCATGGCAAGAAGTTTTGCTTCTGAATCAGTGACGCCAACATAAACAAAGGCAAAGATTTGGGAAAAAGCATGGGCTTTTGTTTCTTTGTACAACTGCCTTCTAGCTTTAGAACTGTGTGTACCACCCAAGACAAAGTACCTGTAACTTTCATCTTCTTCCTTCACGAACTGCTTTTTTGCTACTGCACTGCTTTGGATCTACAATGCATATATGTGGAGCTGTGACAGCATTAGGTCTATTCCTAATCCTCTCTTTCAAGGTCCCCAGATGACCAGCATATATTTTTCTAACTTGGAGAGGCCTTTCTCCATTTTCACCTTTAGGACAGAATTTTACACAGTCCACTAGAAGATGCATAACCCCAGGAACACGACATCTATTTTCAATATCTTCCAACTTTTTAGAAGCCATGTCCTTACCTTTTCCAGCAATTTGGGTACCTGGACCATCTGGTACGTAAACCTTGGTTTGCTTTTTTCCAGGTTTCTTTGTCTCCTTCTATGATCTTTTTCTTTTGGGCTTCACTGCTTCCACTACCACCACTTCTTCTTCTTCAGACTCGGAATCATCCTCCTCAGTGGGCAGTGGACTCTCTTGTCAACTTGACTGCTCAAATGGTGGGCTAGGAGGAGGGGGGGAGCATCAATATCTTCTCGATCAACTATAGGAAGTGAGGAACCTCTTGTAACCAGAACTTGCTTGATAATGGAAAATAGATCCTGTAAAACCGAGCATTTTATAATTAGAACCTGCTAGTAAAAAAAAACATGTCTTGCAAAATCGGTTCCTAAAGTATGAAGGCTATGAAGTCATGGCAAGGCAAAATACTCACTTTTCTTAAGGTCTTCATGTTGTAGGAAATATACTCCTGGAGGTTCTCGGGAGAAGACAAACTCAATTTAAAGTATCCAATATCAACAGAAAATGAGCTCTGCTTTCCATGAGCAATTGTAGTGCACTTTATGTGGCACATTCCAAACAGCTCCACAGAAAGAACACGTCCACAACTCTTGAAATCTTTCAGCAATTGTTTTTCTTTTCCAGGAATAGAGCATATGTAAACATAGATGGAGCTTACAGTATCACTTCCTCGCACTAAAAGCCACTGCTGGTCTTTACAAAAATACGTGTTGGGTTCAGTTTCAACAAATGTACCTTCCTTTAGTGCTGGCTTTTCCTTACAATACTTCATCTTAGGAAGCTCAGTAGATTTGGAACTACCACCAGCATCCCTTTCTGTTTCAGTCCTCCTGCATTCCCATGAACACAAGTTTAGAAAACACTTGCACCTGCAACAGTACATCTAACTAAGAACATGTGTTCTAAAAGTTGTATTATGTCTATGATGTTATAGACATCTTGAACTTTTGAAGGTAGAAATGCTCCAGCAAATAGTCTAGCACAAGACAATACTAAATATTATAGTATTTTTTTGTCTCAAGTAAGAAAACAACAGATTGATTACAGACAGTTGTACCATGTCTATGACGTCATAACAAAGGTCTTCTTAAAACATGGTACGCCCATAATGTTATGGCAGAAAATATTGAAATAAGCACATTTCGTACTGTTAAGTTGTACCGTGTCTAAAACATTATAGCTAAGGCCTTTTGTAAAATATGCTACGCCTATGCCGTCATAGCACAAGACAATGAAATACTATCTGTCTACAACGTCAGTTGGTCTTTTGTAAAACATGCTATGCCTATGCCATCATAGCACGAGACATTGAAATACTATACTGTGTCTATAACGTTATGGCTATAACGTTATGGCTAAGGCCTTTTAAAAAATATGCCATGCATATGCCGTCATAGCACAAGACAATGAAATATGCACATGATGTCTACCCTGGACTACTAAAAGGCCTATATTCGAATCTTACAAAGATAGTACAACACAAAGCTACAAAAAAACATCCAATCTATCCAGCCAAAACAAAATTGCTTACGAAATAAAACTAAAAAAGTAAGAAAACCAACAAAAAAACATTAAAAAAGAGACTAGAAATATTTTCTCCATGTTAGACTACAAATTTTGAACGAATCATTTTTTAAGCAATGTTTAATGCAGAGTGTTGCTTCTTTGTTAGGTCCTATTTGCATTGATTGAGGTGTAAGTATGGAAAGCCAAGATGAAGACTTTACACCTCCGTCTAATATTGCCTTACTGCAATGTGGTAGATACAGCACACCGACATCTACTCGTCGTAGGAGCATAGACCTATCTTTGTTGCCACGTGGTGACTTTTTGACACCAAGCCCGACCCAGTCAATCTCTACACCCATGTCACCGTTGCCTCCATGTAATATAGAGACCTCATTTGCTTACTTTACACCTACTCAAAGTCAAAGTGCACGAAGTTCTTTCTCCGATATTCATTCGTCGCCAAATGACTTGCCAACCTTAGTCCAAAATAACACGGTCTATAATACACCCTCACCAATACATGTGCAACAACCTTCAAATGTCAAGACTTCAATTTTTGAAATGCCCTCACCGTTGCATGAGCTACATCAACCACTTCAAGACATTCTTGACTCTTCGCCACAAGCAAAGC
Organism: Isoetes taiwanensis; assembly: GCA_021234155.1. Taxonomy (NCBI): domain Eukaryota; kingdom Viridiplantae; phylum Streptophyta; class Lycopodiopsida; order Isoetales; family Isoetaceae; genus Isoetes; species Isoetes taiwanensis. Next base: position 979,335 of record JAJEKV010000029.1, on the reverse strand, counting down.
ACCCTGGTAGTGAGAATTTGTTTAAGGAGCAAAGAGTTCCTACACGAGACTTGCGAAAGAAATCCAGGACCTTGTTTCCAGTATTACCAACTGCCTCATTGGAGGAGGCTGAGACTGTATCTTCTCCTACAATGAGTGTAGAGCAACTGGCCACCCCACAATCTGCCACCAAGTTGTCTAGTCCAAGTGGTCAGAAAAATCCTTACAGCTCTGCAAAGAGATTTAGAACTGTTTTGCAGAACAAGCTCATGGTTCTTGCATACATGAGGCAGTTGAGGCGGTTGTCCTATTGCCAGAAAAATTGTATCTCAAACTTTAAGTTCTCTACTCTGAGATCTATAAGGCAAAGCTTTTTGTCCCTTTCCAAAGGAGATCAAGAGTCCTACCTCGCGTGGCATGTAAGACCAGAAAAGGCAGATAGTTTTTCTTACTATCTAAAGAACATCTCCATCTGACGAATGACACGGGCCCAGAGAAGGTTGGACAGGAACCCTTGTATTGACGACTATTGCCATCCAAAGAAGGTGGTCAGTGTGCATTGTCTGGAGGCCAAAGCATGGCTAGTCGATTTCTTTGACTCAAATTGTGAAAGGTTGCCTAACAGTCCCATATATCACTTGACAGATAGCATAACCAAGAAGGAAGTCTACACCATCTACAGAGATCTCTTCAAGGTGTCAAACCAAAAGTTCATTTCCTACTCTTATTTCTTGAGATTGTGGAAGCAAGAATTTAATTTGGTGAGAATACCAAGAGGCACAGGTTTTCTATTTGCTCAACCTGTGCACTTTTGAAGGAGAAGAGACAAATGGCAACCAAAGTCCTTGAAAAGAGTAAGTATTACATTTATTTATTTTGTCTATGCGGACATACGCAGAGGACATATTGTATAACTTTGTTACCTAGCAGGAATCCTAGTTATTTCTGATGCCCTCCTTGCAGATACTATAACACAGCAATTACAAGATCATAGAGAAGCTCAAGCTCTAGAAAGGAAGAAGCTTGCAAAACACAGAAAAAAATCAATGGAGAAGCCTGGTACATGTCAATTGTGGTAGATGGCATGGACCAAAAGAAGACATCTTTGCCACACTTTATTAATGTTCCAAAACCAGAGGCAGACTTCTTGAAGTTGCATCTAGTTGGTGCTATGATCTTTCATGGGGGTGTACAATGCAGAGTATTCTTGACTTACTAGAATATACATGGTGACCCTAATCTTACAGTTACTCTTTTGGCCAGAGAGAAGCTGCCTCCAGTGTTGTACATTTAGTTGGACAACACTACAAGGGAGAATAAAAACCAAGTTTTATTTGCTTATTGTGCAATGCTGGTCCAACTTGGTATATTTAAGAAGGTCAAGGTTGGCTTTCTACTAGTTGGTCACACACATGATCAAATAGATCATATGTTTAGTAGCTTTGATGTAAGGTTGCGCAGAAAACATGCTTACTGTCTTTACTCAATGTGTGAGGTAATTGAACAAGCATATAATCCAACTCCAGTTGTGGAGGTTTTGGCAGAGACTTATGATTTTCGTGAGTTTGTTTTTCAAAGGCAATCAAATAGAGGAACTGCTATCAATCAGTTAAACAATTTAACATTTCAACACCATGTAAAGTTTATCATGCATGAAGAGAAAGCATGTCTTCAAGGAAAATTCTTTGTCTCTTCCAAAACATGGCTACCTAGTGAACCACTATCATACCTTAAGTACGTTCCTCAAGTGGAACACATGATGCGTGCAGTTCAGCAGCCACTGAAAAGTTCTATAGACTTCACAGATAAGAACAAGGAAAAAGATCCTTTTGTTTCATTAAAGAACATGGAAAAGAACATAAGAATGTGCTTCAAGTACTTTAATGAGGAAGACAAGAAATGGTGGGAGGATTTCTTCGAAGTCATGACTGATGTGACTAAGTCTTTGAAGAGCACTGTCTTAGAGGTGCCCTTCAGTTGGCCTGTTAGACAAAGGCCTATCACTGCTGAGGAAATCCAACAAGACTCTTCAGTGTTTAAGATGAAGAAAGTAATTGAGGAACCTCAGAATCGTGAGATGTATTTGGGACCTAGATGTCCTATAAGAAAGAAACCATTGACTCCTGAAAAACTTGCTAACCTTCAGAAAGGAATGCTAATTGCTGTGCCATCTACAGATGATGATAAAAATCGTCCTTTCTGGATTGCAAGGGTAAAGAACATCATTTTCAAGGAAAGCCTTCCCTCACAGATCAAAGTTCATTGGTATGCCACTGTGCCAGCAGATCCTTACATCGGTCGATATGATCTAGTGGTCATAAGTGTCAAAAAAGGAAAGAAGGCAACAAACAAAAACCACATAGATATAATAGACTTGTGTGAGACCCAAGTCTTAGCTTATGACTTCATGCTGAAGGTTGACAAAGGAAGACTATTGACCTGCTCAAATCTTTGTGTGATGATGGCTCAGATGAGGAACATTCAGAAGATGGAAATGATGATGACAAAGATGAAGAGGTCTCCTCCAGCTCCTCAAGCAAAAATGAAACCTCTGAAATAAGTCCGAATGAAAGTGAAGGCGTTGATGAGTATGATGATACGCCAGACCCGACCTTGCTTGCTGGTAGAAAATTTTTGTTGTAGTCATCTTTTGTATGTTGTTAAGGGTTTCTAAATGCTCCGGTTGTTTTTCTTTTATATCCTTCTCAATTTTCTAGTCAAGTTGTTCTCAAACATTTTGTGTGTAACTAATGTGCTATGCCGTCATAGGCTCATTTCATTTTTACCATAAACAGGTTGTGTTTGAGAGCCTTGTTTTGGCTTTTTATAATGATGTACATTGAGTTATGCAGTTATGCTTTAATATAATTCTCCTTATGATGTTTCCGAGCTATGTCATTTGATGTACTCTTTTATTTATGTGCTGTTTTAGGGGGAACAGTAGGAAGAGAGTTAAAATGAAGGTTGTCTTCTAAAGTGTGTCCCTTTTTTTTTTTCCGACCCTCTAAAATGGCACCACAATCTTAAAAAAAAGGGCATTTTTTATAATTTGACCCCAAAACAAGCAAAATTTTAAAGAATATTTGGAAATCTTATTTTATTAGTGCAATTGCAGGTCATTAGTGCATTTGCTAGGTCACCTTGTTTATGGAGAGCGGACTTACAATTCTGTGACATGGTAAGTGCCATAAGAATCTGCTTTACAATATACTCTATTCCAGTTTGTGCCACACTCTTTCTAGCTGTAGTTTCCGATGCTATGACCAAATTACAGAAAATCTAGGAGATGCAAGAGCGGTATGAACATGTTCAGGAGCATCATGGAAGTGCCCAAGATGGATGGCAAAATGTTAATTGGAAAAAAGCTAGTCAACATGTCTCTCATGTCACGAATAAGTCTGATAATTTGCATGGAAGGGTGAAGCAGAGAGGAGGCTCTCCCTTTACCCAGCAAAATAATGGAGGGTAAAGCAGAGAGGAGGCTCTTCCTCGTCAAATATTTAACAAAACAACGGAAGGGTGGGACAGAGAGGCTTCCCCTTGCCAATTTCCATGATGAGATGGGCTGACCTCTCTTTAGAATTATACAAGATGGGCATGGTTAATGTTAGCTCTATTGGTATGCAGGTGGAACATGTTTGGGGTCTGGGTTCGGGAACTCCTGCAAGACAGCCCTCTGTGAGGACCCTTGGATATAACAGGAGAATCCGGGAGCTATGTCACGCGGGATTTGCAAAAAGAACAAGGAAAAAGAGAAGAGACAACCAAAAGAGAACAATGAGATCATAATAATGAGAACAACTTCCTTAATGTCAATGAAGATACATGAGCTCTCGCAATCGAGAGAAGACTGAAGTGAGACAAGACTCAAAACTCATCTAAAAACTCATGTGCTAGCTCTACTCATATATATAGTACAATGGCCTTTGGCCCAATATAGACACTCTGACTGATTTCGGTGCTGACTCCTGGAAGGAGGCCTGATTTGCAGGAATGCTGGCGGTGCCTCTTGAAATGCCTGAAATCACGCTGACGCTGACGCAGGGGGTGACGGGCCGTCACTTGTCTGAGCGCCTCCTCTTGACGGCAGGCATGGTCTTTGACTGCGTGGTCTTCTGCGGGGCCTTTGACGACTAACGCGTGCCTGACTGCAGATCCTTAGCCCTGACCTGGTCCGTCGTGTGCATGAATAGTCCTGTACCAGGATGTACAGGACTAACACTTCCCCCCACCAAACGACACTCAGGGTGAAGAAAAGGAGGAAGTGTTTATGAGGGCGGGAATCCGGCAGTTTGAAAGTCATCCTCACGGGAATGAGGAGGGCGCCATTGTGGTAATTGCCAATGAGATCCTGGCGTACTTGAAGAGCTTCAGGAGTGGTGAGTCCAAGTGCAGGATGAGCATCAATGAGAAAGTCGGAGCGTACCATGTCTTCAAGGGCAGTATGGGCTTCAGCAGGGACAAACTGGCATTCCATGAGAAGACAGGTCTAGAGTCCAAACGCATTGACGCTGGCATTCGGGTTGCAATAAAAGATAGGATGCTGCCGATTGAGCAAGCTTAGCAGGAGGCACTTAAGAGCAGCACAAAAGCCTGTTTGACAGTGAACTGAAGGATCCGGTGAGGTGGCAGCATTCTTCAAAAATGTATCAAGGCCATGGACAACATGGGTGGGCGTGTGCCAACCACGCTCATTGGCAATATATATCCAATTTCGGTTGTGGTCCAAGGTGGCACCATCCTCCCAGTCGGAGCGTCGGACAAAACGTGGATCCCAGCGGAGATCCGTCGAAATCTGAGGAGGAGTCCATCCAGCGTGGCCTTCCAGGACCTTTGACCAAAAGGGAAGACGCCAGTCGGAGGTGAGAAACCTGGGGCGTGGAGGAACACCCAGTGAAGCATATGGAGAAGGAGCCATGCCCGTGGGCGTGGGCTGCTGAGCCTGCTCCCTGAATTCTCGTACAAGGTCTGGAGCAAGAGCTTGGCACCACTGGTCCCAATCAGAAGCAGAGAGCTGAGTATAGACAGGAGGACTATCCCAACCCGTGGGTGTGGTCTTGCTATCCAGAAGGGCACGCAGTTGATTGTAGCCGGCTAAGTGCTGCATATAAATTTGGGCAAACGGAAGATCCTCTGGATGCGCGAGATTCTTCCGCACCTGTTCAAGCGTTTCAGCTTGCCAGAGAGGTAATTGATGAGCAAGCTCAGGCATGTACTCCTGATTAAGAGTGTGATTTCGATCATGATCTTTTAGATACGGGTTGGTATCCATTAACAACCAGTGAGCCTGTGGGTTGCCCTGAAAGTTTCGATGTGGCCCATCTCGGAATTTGTCTTGCGTATCAGCCAGATAGAAGTCATGAAAGATGTACGCCATCGGCTGAACAACTCTGAAGGTGATCAAATCAGGGTTTTCACAGTGGATGAGGTCGAAGACTAAGAGGGCACAGAGTAAACCGTTGTCTTCAACTGAAAGGTCCGGCCAAATCCTTAGAAAATCCTCACTGCGCAGCTGGGCATCAACCTGACCGTCTGCCGCGTACCACTTCAGAAGAAAGAGGTGGCGGCGGGCTACCACATAATCCAGGTAACTGGAAGGAGTAGCGAAATCCACAGACATGTGGAGAGCTATATTGATGTAGCCCTCGTGTTTAGTCTGTGCTTCTTCAGCTGACTGAACAGCAAGCTGAAGTTGATGTTCAAGGTCGTGGATCTGATTGTCCTTTTCGAGCAGAAGACGTGAGTGATCACGGAATCGTTTCTGAGAAAGCGTGCCATGTGAAGAGGATGGCCCAGGAGGGTGGAGTCGAAGCGTGGCAATCTCTGCGTCATCAATGAGCTTCTGTTTCTTAGCCTCCGTAAGTTGATCCTGGAGGGGCGTGAGCTGACTGGTCAGCGTGGAAAGCTGATCTTCTAAGGAGGTGATTCGAGCATCACGTGCTGTAAGGTCATGGACTTGATTGCTGTAACTTTGAGAAAGCTCTGTATACAAGGTGTTAAGTTTGGCAAGGTCTTGATCCTTGTCGCCCAGGAGGTTATCCTTGTCCTTGACCTGCGCTAGCAATTCCTCAATGGTGGATTGCAACTGAGCCTGTTGATCAGCAAGCAGGCTGCTCTGATCCTGTGCAGTCTTGAGATCCTCACGGGCCCGTAAGAGAGCCTCGTGCTTTTCCTGAAGTTTGTCTTCCAGGGATTGAACTTGCGTGTTGGCAACTTGAAGATCCCTGTGAACAGCGTCCGATGCCTCCAGGGACGCTTGAACTCCATTCATGAGAACTTCTTGGGATTCTTGTAACTTGAGGACAACAGCTTGAACATCCTGCTGGTATTGATATAGGAGCTGGCGAGGATGTTGAGGTGCAGGGCCCTGTTGCTGCCGTGTTTGTGACGTCTGAGAGACATGATGAGAAGTGGAGGGCATGGATTCCGTGGATGAAGAAGAGACAGTAACATGTGTGGCACTGAGGTGAACATGACCAGGAGAAGAAGGACGTGAATGTGCAGCCTGTTGGTGTGGAGGAAGGGAATGAAAGGATTGATGAGTGGAGGTATGAGAATGGGAAGGTGACCCAGGGAGAGGAAGGTAATGACAGATGAGGGCCTGAAGATGGGCACCCACTGAGGCTTCAAAGACTGAAGAAGGGGCAGCCCTAATGCGATCCACTTCATGAAGAAGTCTGAAGAACAACAGTTGTGTCCAATCAATATGATGAGGAGAGTGGATGGCCATGATAACAACATTATAGAATTGTTTATTGATATGGATGTTCTTGATGGAATACCCAAGGAGTTTCCGCCACAGAAACTTCACAAAAGTGTCATAGGGCTTGGCAATGTTGGTGAGGCGATGCATGTTGGCTTGATAAGGAACTGCACCATACTCAGTGACATCCTGGTCCTGTAAAGTAGCCCAAGATAAAGAAGGTCTTTTAAGAGGAATGTGGAATACCTCAGAAATCAGAGCTTGAGTAAGCAAAATGGTGGTGCCATCGACCGTGGTTGCGTATCCTTCCGGAGTGTTGATGATATGAGCAACAAACTGCTTCAACTGCTCTGGATTGGGTGCAAGGAGTTCCTGTGTGGAGAATTCGTAAAGTCCATGGCGTTCCGCCACTTCACGACTCGGACCAACGAGTGCTTCGCGAAAGGTGGGTGTGGAGAATATCACGGACTCAAAAAGAGCCGGATCCCTTGGAGCAGAAGCCTGAAGTTGAGGAAATTTGGGTGCAGCAGCCATGGCAAAGAGCGTCGGAACGAAACAGGAAGAACTGTCTTGAGAAGTCGGAGGACGGAGAACAGAAGACGAAAACGAGGATAGACGAAAAGGTGTTTAGGGCGCGCAAGTGTTTGCGAAGGGGCATGATGAGAATGAAACAGCGATCGTTGATGATGCCAGGTGGCGATAGATGCGAAGGAGCCGATTGAGAGGCCAAAATTTGGCTAAGTCCCCAAGCAAGGAAGGGAAAAGCAATGGACGGTGGAGATGAGACGTAAAGGAAGGATCGGATGTGACAGCTGGCGAAGGTACACATATTAATGTTCGACGGGCATGAAAAGAAGGAATAGCATTTAATGTTGGCAACTCGAAGTGGTATATCATTAAAACGAATGTGTCAGAAGGTACCATGGCTAGATATGCGGCGGGAGAAAAGATTCCAATTTAGAAACAGCCTTGCATTGCAACCACGTCTGCGATTTTCCTGATTGGTCCACGTCAACAGGATTCCCGGCGGTTGGGCTATATAAGACGAGCAGTGGGCGAAGCTGAGACACCCTTGGCGACGATGAGTATGGCAGCGGCTGGTTTGAACGAGAACTGCACAATGCCTAGCAATTGCCAGGAATGGATCACCTGCAAGATTGAACTATCTGGATCTCTAGAAATGCCACAACCGTGGCATCCCTATGGATGGCTGGTGCAGTGGGATGGCTGAGCATCCCGACCCTCTGACTAACCCCATGGAAGTGGTGGTGCATCTGCGCTGGGATCCTGAGCAGAACTACTACCACATCCTCCGCATCACCTCTGCTTCCAACCCGGAGTAGAGGGGTTTTAAGCTTAGGATTTTGTAAATAAGGCACTGCCCATAGAGCTCTGCTCATAGCGGAAGTAAGTGGGCAATGATCACATTTTGTAATTTGCCTCTACTATAAATATAAATATGCCGCTTTTAAGCACAGTTTCATTAAATATGGACAATACCTTGAATTATGGACTTTTTATAAAACAGACGCTTTGATAACACTAACATACGTCCCTGGCAAGTGCCGCATATGCTTCTGCAACAAGCGTAGGAATCTTGACAGTGTTTGGTAGCTTCTTCTTATTCGAAGGACTCCAAGCGTAGTCGATACTCTCTATCTCAATGCGGTCACTAGCAGTCGTCGGCCTCCATCTCTTCTTCCAACAATTGACATAGTTGGCTGGGAACACCTGGTTCCTAACAGGGACAGGCTCCCACCAAGTGACCTGGATAGTCTCGAAGTTGTCTTTCTTATCATCCATTTGGGGTTCCTCTGTAGCATACCCTAGCCATGTTGGGCACAAGACATCATCAGGGCGCGCCAATACAAACATGCCCTTCTTCAAATCCTTGAAAGGATTGAATTCTGGTACGGGCTTATCCTTCAATGGACCAACATAAGCAGGTGTGATGGTTGCAATCGGCTCCACCACAGCCACCACATCAGGTACGTCAAGTCTATCTTGCCTAGTGCGCGGCCAAAAGTCCTCGTAAGGACCTTCCACGTTGGTGATGTTACCCAGATGCTCCAAGAGTCCCATCCAATATTCAATTGTCGCCGTAAATTGTGTTGTGTATTTGGCCGTCTCTGGTGTGCCCTTCTTGTTCGTCGAGCATGCGACCCAATGGAGGATATGCTTATGGATACTGTTTCGGAGCTGACCAATGTCTTTCACCGCACTCTTAGGTGCTTGCCTATGAGTGCCATCACTTCAGCGTTGACCTCTTCGAGAATGCATGTCTTCGTAAACATAGCAGGCAACTTCCTCACGTTTTCTCGAATCCCATCATCATTCCTCCTGCTACGGTGTGGTAAGGATTCACAATTTTCCTTCACAAACATGGAAAAAACAGCCTCTGAGGCCAAGGTCGCCGCACGTACTTTCATCGTGCCTGAATTGCCATGCTCAGCCTTTCAAGCACCGGAGCGGAATTCTGCCTTCCACTTGAGATACCCCGACTTTGAAATCCCAAGACCAAGGTACCAAGCTCTCTCACAGACACTGACGCCTTGCAAGACTAGCCGATGTACCCTTCTACCCTTCATATTGTTGCCTAACATATCATACACAAAAGTGGTCCTGTCACTCGATTTCATGGCGAAGAAATCCTTTCGCATGTTTATAGCTTGATCCCTACTAACATCTCTGTTTGCAACACATGGTCTTCCTATACCTCAAGATGGCTTCATTGGTTGTTAGCCAATCTATCTTTGGAGGCTTTGATGCTTTCTTTGGCTGACGAGAATGGAAGGTGTTACGCTTCTCGTACTACGGATGCTTCTCAAGCTCCGAGCTGCCCTGGCTCGACGTGGTATCATGCTGTTCCACTGGTGCTGCACTTAAAATTTCCGACACCTTCACCCCACAAACCCTAACTAGATCAGTATTCCACCTCAAAAGCATGCCCGCTTTAGGTTGTCAAACATGCCTGACACCGGAAGTTCACCTCTGTTGGAGGGGGAAAGCCTTCAGTAATAGACACTCCTACGGTCTTCATACCCAAGAACTGGTCACATACTGCATCGTCTGGACCAGTGAAGAACATAAATCCCTTCGCTGCAGGGATGGCAGCACAAGAGTGATAAATTTCGCAGTCAGTCTCCAGTAGTGTGTACCTAGTTAGCGACATAGTGTCTCTGTTGCTTCCCACTCGCTGTCTTTTGGATGCTGATGGCACGTCCATGACATTGGAGTCGTGAACATCACTTTCCCTCCAGAGAATGAAGGAACCCAGCGCTTCACCTAAGGTTCTTGCATCTGGAGTAGGCCAACAGAGAACATGATGCCCCTCAAACACAGCTAGAACACCAACACTCACAAGTCCATTTGGGATGTCTTTAAAGTGGCATCTCTCCCTGGCTCCTTTGGCAACTGCCCGACCGTCTTTGAATAGGTACACCTCCTGCACAAAGAAAAAATGAATCTGTTCAAGAGCAAAGTTTTAGCAGATGGTCCTTAGCAGGTGAAATTGGGCGGGCGCCCAATTTGCTCCCTTTTCTAATGGTTCTTGGGAGGTGAAATTGGGCACCCGCCCAATTTCCTCCCTGCTTTAATCAGATAGACCATTACATAGAAAGAGTAACTATGTATGGGCAGTAGACCCTTACATAGAAAGAGTAACTATGTATCATTTATGTATAGCACCCTGTGATGGCAAATTGGGCGGGTGCCCAATTACAACTGCTAAGGACCACTACAAGGAGCAAATTGGGCGCCCGCCCAATTTCATCTGCTAAGAAAGACTGCAACAGGTAGCAAATTGGGCGGGTGCCCAATTTCAACTCCTGAAGACCACTGCAACAGGGAGCAAATTGGGCGCCCGCCCAATTTCACCTGCTAAGGAACACTGCAACATGCAGCAAATTGGACGGTTGCCCAATTTCAACTCCTGAAGACCACTACAACAGCCCAATTGGATCCCTGTTGTAGTAAACTTCAGGAGTTGAAAATGGCCAACCGCCCAATTTGCTGCCTGTTGCAGTGTTCCTTAGCAGGTGAAATTGGGCGGGCGCCCAATTTGCTCCCTGTTGCAGTGGTCTTCAGGAGTTGAAATTGGGCACCCGCCCAATTTGCTACCTGTTGCAGTCTTTCTTAGCAGATGAAATTGGGCGGGCGCCCAATTTGCTCCTTGTAGTGGTCCTTAGCAGTTGTAATTGGGCACCCGCCCAATTTGCCATCACAGGGTGCTATACATAAATGATACATAGTTACTCTTTCTATGTAAGGGTCTATCTGCCCATATATAGTTGCTCAGGAATCAAATTAGGCACCCACCCTACTTGGCCCTGCACATCTACCTGGGTATGAAATCGATTTACTAACCCAGCTGGAATGAAATTTGGCCATTCGCATCTACCTGGGGTGTCTAATTGGGTTGTAACCAGGACAGCTTCCATGCTACCCCAGATAGAATGTAGGCTACATCAGTTATGTTGGGGGGACCGGACATACATCTCTCAAACTTCTATTTATTTCTCAAATCTTCTCATCAATAATGTTCTATACCAATCCAGGCATCTTAAAATCCGCATCTATAGCAATGTGGCAAATAATAAACGTATAAACCGAAAGAAATTTACCTTTGGTGAATCGCAAGCCATCCGCTGAACAAGTAGCCGCCCAAGAATGTGGGAGAACGAAATACTTAGCCGCTCCGCTTCCGTGAGAGTAATTCAAAATTCAATTCTCCCACTAGAGTTGATTGGGCGGGTGGGCCCGTAATATATATTCAAATTCAAATTCGAGCGGGACGTAATTCAAATTCAGGCGGGCCCGTAGTTTTAAATTCAATTTGGGGCGGGCGGGCCCGTAATTTTAAATTCAAATTGGGGCGGGCGGGCGGACGTCTATATTAATTTAAAAATTGGCATTTAATGTTTCGGGCACATTTATTGCAGAAGTCTATTTTTATTGTTATTTCTTTTGCTCTATATTTAGTTAAAACGGTCTATTTTTAAGACTCTTCATTTGCATGGCTGCCACTTGTCATTCACCTGTTCAATCTCACCACCGTTTCCTAACCGCTTGCTCATTCATTTGAGGTTCTTGCTGCGCCTATCGTCTTGAAAGTGATTGCGCCAGGATCACGCAGCTGCTCTCGTCTTGAAAGTGATTGCGCCAAGTTCACGCCGTGCCTATCGTCTTGTAAGTGATTGCGCCAGGTTTCGTTTCTTCTAAGCGCTGTCCCTGAGCTTCCAGGCGCCACTGGTTTCATGGAAAAACGACCCTTGAAGGAAGGAAAAGGTACTGCTTTTATCTTTAAGTTTAGTTTATTATATTACTGCAGGTGATAAGCCACTGGCCATAAGCAGTCCACCCTAAATGAAGTTCTCAGCTATCCTACATCCATCAATTTTGGTTTCTATGCTTCTAAACCCTCTGGTGCGCACCTCTGGGCTCTTGGTTGTGACTTAGTACCTCAGGAGCTGTGTCCTCTGCACCAAATAACCCTCTGCATCCACACACCCTCTGCTTCTAGTCTTCTAAACCTACTCCGGGCATCCAATTTGTGATCCTCCTGCCTCTCGGTGTCTCCAAACGTCTGTGGTCGCAAATTGGGCGGGCGCCCAATTTGTCACCCTCTTGCATCTGTTCCTGCTTTTAAAACTTCTCTGGTGTGGCAAATCGGGCGGGCGCCCAATTTGGGACCTCTGGCCTCTCTGTGCTTCCTAGCCTTCTCTGGGGTGTCAAATCGGGCAGGCGCCCAGTTTGGCACCCTCTGGCCTCTGTTTTTGCTTTAAGAACTCCTCTGGGGTGGCAAATCGGGCGGACGCCCAATTTGGCACCCTCTTGCCTCTGTTCCTGCATCCAAACCTCCTCTGGGGTGCCAAATCGGGCGGGCACCCAATTTGGGACCCTCTGGCCCGTCTGTGCTTGCTAACCTTCTCTGGTCTGGCAAATTGGGCGGGCGCCCAATTTGTCTCCTCTTGCCTCTGTTCCTCCATCCAAACCTCCTCTGGGGTGCCAAATCGGGCGGGCGCCCAATTTGGGACCCTCTGGCCCGTATGTGCTTGCTAACCTCCTCTGGTCTGGCAAATTGGGCGGGCGCCCAATTTGTCTCCTCTTGCCTCTGTTCCTCCATCCAAACCTCCTCTGGGGTGCCAAATCGGGCGGGCGCCCAATTTGGCACCCTCTTGCCTCTGTTCTTGCTTTTAAAACTCCTCTGTTCTCCCCTATCTTGTTTTAATGCTTGCATACACTACTAATGGGATTAATGAATGATGTTATGAAGCACCCATGGCCAGAACTAAACAAACTGCACGTGTACCTGGAGCTGGCCCTCCGTTGGCACAGGCATTTGCTGCAGCAAAGGAAATAGAGTCGAGCATTCAGTTCAATGGTATTGAAGTCATCCCAGAGCTAATGACTGCTGTAGCCGACAAGTTTTCATGGTGCATAGAGGTAGGCCCCATCCACCCTGGCTCAAGCACAAATCATCTCAAGGATCTGTGCTTGTACTTTGCTGAGCCCGGGACTCGGAGGACACAGAATGCTGGTATCGCAATTGACATGACTGTGAGCACTGAGGTTGACAACGAGATAGATCTTGTCGTGGAAGACGTGCTTGATAAGTCATTTCAAGGATACAGGTTACCCTTTGAGACTTACAATCCTCAGCTAATGCATGCAAGCATCACTGAGACTCCACATTCGTGTCAGGCCAAGGGCTGGGTCCTCGCTTCTTACGAAAGCCTTGATAGATCTGGACTCACCAAACGGGGAGATATTATAGATGGATTTAACACAGTTAGACAGTGCATACTCGATCATAAACAAAATCGATCAAAGGCCCTTTACACAGAATATCATGGGAAGAACCAACCAAAGGTCTATGACACGTCGTGGTTGAGGTCACGTTATGGAGTTTCTAGGAAGAATGAAGGACCGAAGGGCACAGAAAAGCCAACAGCCGTGTCGTCAGAAAAAATAAATGTTCCTAAAAAGAAAAGATCAGAAACACCAACGCCAAAAATGATTATTGGTGGTATGCGAACTACATCACGTAGCCCGGACCTAAGCATTCGATCGCAGGAGGTATCTAGCAGTCCCCACCAGAAACGCAAGTGAGAAAACGAAGTCGGCACGGGGCAATAGCTTCCTCGTCGAAGAAAAGAAGAGACTCGACTCCTCCATCCACATCAGGTGGATCCAATGGGGGGAGTTCGACTGGGACAGGCTCAGAGGCAGATGACAGGCAAATTGTTAAGTGCTCGACATCTGGCGGGGCCTTGACCCAGGAAAGCAGACGTGAGCTGTCACAAAGCGCATTGATCAACATTAAGCACAGGGAAAGGATCTATCCTCTTGGAATTGAATTCGAAATAGAGGTGGATATATTTAAAATGCATCAAGCATCTGCAAATATGACCTGCAGGGTCATCAGTCCTGAACATGTAGATACACTCTATGAATCCTTTATTAATGTCCAGATGCATCCACCTTGTGCGGATGTTGTACCCTTTGATCCAGACACTGGACGTGCACTGAAGTGGAAGAAGGCCAGCGATTTGGACAATGCAGAATTCTGGATTGTAAATGGCAATCACACCACTGCAGTTGCCCAAATTCTTGTTAATCAGGCCTTGGAATGGCCAGCAGAAAGGGCTCATCTGAAAGATCTTATCTTTTTCTTCTACGCTAAAAGAAAATGTCGCGTGCTGGCAGGGAACCTCACTCCTACTGAATATGTGAAGGTTAGCCAGGAGAGCAACGATATCACCAAGAATACCATCCATCAGGATGTTTACTTCGAGCAAATACAACAGCTAAGGAATCAATGGGCAATCTATGGAAAGCCGAAGAAGGGAAAGCGTGGACTATCCCAAGATAGCGCATATTCAGTAAGTCAATTCTAATTGTTCATGTAGTATTTTTTTCTCATCAAATTCGGCGGGCGCCCAATTTGGGACGCCCTCATGTGCATTATGCATGTTAAATTGCACCCCCTTGGCCATCAAATTGGGCGGGCGCCCAATTTGGGAGGCCTCCATGTGCATTAAGCATGTTGAATCGCATCCCCTTGGCCATCAAATTGGGCGGGCGCCCAATTTGGGAGCCCTTCATGTGCATTAAGCATGTTAAATCGCATTCCCTTGGCCATCAAATTGGGCGGCCGCCCAATTTGGGAGGCCTCCCATGTGCACTCACCATGTTTCATGTAGCCTCTTGACTATGAAATTGGGCGGGCGCCCAATTTCGGATGCCCCCATGTGCATTAAGTATGTTAAATCGCATTCCTTGGCCATCAAATTGGGCGGGCGCCCAATTTGGGAGGCCTCCCATGTGCACTCACCATGTTTCATGTAGCCTCCTGGCTATGAAATTGGGCGGCATGAGCATTAAGCATGTTAAATTGCATCCCCTTGGCTATCAAATTGGGCGGGCGCCCAATTTGGGAGGCCTCCCATGTGCATTGGCCCCCATGTGCATTGCATGGTAGCTTTTGCATTTCTCAATTTTGAGATCATATATTTCAAATATGCTAAGTTTACTATGCTGTGCAGGATTGGCTCGCTATAGCGAAGCAGACATTGAAGAAACTTAGCATGCGAGATTACGATTACTTCGTGTACTTGGATGACGAAACTTGGAATATGTGCCTACAAGTGGCTCAGTTGTTCTATGAAGACCAACTAAAAGATGAATTGGGTGAGACGATAGTGGTTAAGGACCGGCTGAGAATGTTCACGAATAACAAGTGCCGACCTTTAAAGTCCATGCATCCAATGGATTTGCGAAGACTGTTGACAGAGATCATGACAGGCACCACGTACATCAAGACCACTAAAAATTACACAGGTAGGCGTGTCATGAAAATCCGTGCGGGAGAACTGAAGAAGATTGGGACTGTCGAGCGTGCACTCCTTAAATATCTGAAAGATGTAAAGAAGCTCAAAGTTGACAACATGGCAGATTTGAGGAAAATTCATCCCATATTCACGGAAAATTTGATGTTAATGTTCGCTAACAGTGTAGGTGACTGGGTTGATAGCCGCAAGGAGGCAGAAAAGCTTAACCTTCCAAAGGCTCTTATCCTAAAGGTTGATGAGTATCTGCGCGGACCGGTGGAAGAGGGATCTAAATCATTCAAATGCTACCGTGTCAATCCTCTGGGGATGTCAGTTGATGTGGTCAATACCTCTGCTCGGTTTATCGGATGTGATTTCAGAAATATCAGGAAATGGAGCATGGAGGATTACCAGAAGTTCTTGGACCAGATCAGTGTGCTAACGGATCAGCAACTATATTGGATCACGATCTTTATCAGTCCAGATCGTTTGAGTGAATGCTTGTCCGCCATGAAGACTATAGACGGAGGTAGTCGTGTATGGGTGGGAGCGTACCAGGATCCTAAAAAGAGAAACCCTTCCTCTCGTGTTCGCGAGCTGCAGACTCTTGTTCTGGTAATGTATGTGGCCAGAGACCAAGCAGCTGCCCCTGCTATGAATGACCTGAATATATGCTTCAACGACGCGGACCATCCTCAAGAGTATTCGAAGTTTCCGCAGCACTTGAAAGAAGCGGAGGACATAGAGAAGAACCTCCCCGATCATGAGTGCGCAGCAGGTAACAGGATTTAAACTTGTGTCTCTGTCTATTTCTTTTCAATACCACTTATAACGGTTGTCTACTTTCCTTCAGCATACTGGTTGTATCGGCCTTGGGGTGACAAGAGTGTGGCAGGAGGCGGGGGTGCTCTTTTGCCACATCAATTAGATTCCAGGACATGCACATACCTAGTGCGGAAATTTATGCTTGAGGGTTGCAGTGTCCTTGACTTCTTCTCCGGAGGATCCTTTAGCCGTGCAGCTATGTGCGAAGGGTATAAATCCACTGCATTTGAGATTGATGAGAATATACAGCTTAAACTTGTTCAGATATTTGATCAACTCGAAGTTATGCTGGACGAGAAGAAATCAAGAGCACGTGCATTGCAAAAGATAGCAGAGGGAAAAAAGAAAGCAAGTGGCTCCAAGGCAAGTACAGTAGTGACCACTCCTCCACCACCTTGTCCATTCCCTGCACAAATGGTGCAAGAGTTGCAATCCACTCTTCGGATGTCTAAGGATTCTCTCACAGACCATTTGAGAAAGGTTGCAGGTTTTGGAGCAAATGACATGTCTTTCTTTAGAAAAAAGAAGGAGAACATTAATGCTTTGGCGGGCACTGCACTAGTGTGCACCCAAGATCTGGTCGAGGGTAGCTCGAAGTTTACGGAGCTGCTCCTCAAGGACCAAGAACCTTCTGTTGTATTGGAGACACAAGATGCTCAACCTGTGCACCCACTACCGTCAGAGCAAGAAAAGGAGGTTGGGGTTGAGGTTGAAAAGGAGCCTCAGGTTGTGAAAGAGGCTGACGTTGAGGACGAGCAAGTTGAGAAGGGGGATGAGGTTCAAATGGACGATGAGGTTGAGAATGAGGGTGTTGACGCTACACTAACCTCCGAAGAATTCCTGGCCCAGATGGAGCTCCTGAAGCAAGCGGCACAGGGAGGGGGAGAACAAAGTGAAGTTGGTCACACCGATATGTCAGCTGAAGGGGTGGACCCTTAAGCATTTCATGTTGTCATACGATCTGTTTTGCAAGTTAGCGAGGTGCAAATTGGGCGGGCGCCCAATTTCGCACCCTCTGTAACTCAATGTATATGTTTTTAGAATCAAAAAGTGAAATAACTTATGTACATGATCCAAGAAAATAAAGACATGTCTAATATTTTTGGTTTTACTTTCCAGTGTTTCCAATATTAATTAACCAACAGTTTGGTATTCTTTTAGATAAAGAAAATACATAGGTCTTACAGGACGTGGCTAATTCAACACAAACATACTAGATAATAGACAACATATAATATAAAAGACCAAAGCTTCAGTCAATGCCCAGTTCAACCTGAATAAGATCCCCCAGATCGAACTCATCAATATGACTTCAACTGTACAGATCCAGCCATTCATCCAAGTCTTTGAGAGAGTGACCACTGCTGACGATGAGCTTGGTTACCAAACCTTCACATTGTCTTCTTTGCTTCTTGTAAAGCTTCTTAAACAGAGGTCGGAACGTGTTGTGCATCCAAACGTCCTCCATTTTCAGCAGCCTTTTTGATTGCCTTTGCCCCTGTAAATCTGGCGTTTCAAAGATATGAGGCAGTCCTCCAGCTCCACCCTACTGAGTTCTTCCTCGTCACCATCCTTTATCAACCCATCCCCTTTGAGGAGCTTCGTGAGTTGGGCGCTAACTTCTCTCGTTCGGATCTGGTTCATCTCGTTTTGTACCTCCACCTGCAACTGATTCGCATGGGCTAAGATTGCCTCACTAATATGAGACTGCATTTTGGTGATGGTGTGTCCCTGTCTGCGCCTTGTGTCGACCATTCTGAGTGACCTGAAATGAATCTAAGAGAGCGAATGAAGGTGCTTGCACGAAGACGATAGTGGTTAGAGACAATGAAGAGACTGGATGAAGGGACCTCCTATCTCACCTACTTGCACGATTCCCGACATTATGGCTCATTTTAATAACAAGAAATAACGAAATCTAAAAATTCGCATTGGGTTCCACGGCCTGCCATGTCAACTACCCGCACGGAATCCGAGTTTTTTTTTAAGCTGAGCACAAAATCATGTCACTATTTTCAAGAAAAAACCCTATATTCTTACTACTGGCGATAATTTGAGATATTTATGGACTTGTGGAAAGTCCATAAATAATGAAACTGTGCTTTTTTAGTCACTATCTGCGGAATCAGAACTATGTGGTGTATCTTGTGTAGAACTGTCTGTAACTTCTGTATGAAATTGTTTAAGGCGAAAGCCATTAATCAGAGTAGGTAATGGAGTGCCATCTAACTCGGCCAGCTTGAAAACACTGGGTTGAACAACTTGAATAATTTGATAAGGGCCAAGCCACCTGAACTTTAACTTGCCCGGAAAATTTTTGTAACGAGAATCCTAAAGAAGAACCAAATCACCTTCTTTGAATGTTTTTGTCTTAAGACGTTTGTCATGCAATGATTTCTGCAACTGTTGTCCATGAAGAACACGAATGTAAGCATCTCGCCGAAGTTCATCCAACTGTTCCAATTGATAAACCCTTTCCTTGAGTGCAGCAGGTGGATTATGTGCTGTAGCAAGTTGGAAACGGAGAGTCGGAAGAATATATTCAAAAGGCATGAGAGCTTCTTGACCATAAACCAGTTTGAAAGGAGTGTGGCCAGTAGCAATTTTGAAACTGGTGTTGTAAGCCCAAAGAACAGTAGGCAACTTGTCTTGCCAATCTGTACGAGAAGCATCACAAATTTTCTTGAGAACAGTGATGAGAGTTTTGTTGGTACTTTCAGCCAAGCCATTTCCTTGAGGATAGTAAGGTGTACTCTTCCTGTGCTGTATGTGAAGATAATCCGTCAGCTCCTTGATGGTATGATTGACAAAATGCACGCCACGATCACTAACAAGTTCTGTGGGACAACCAAAACGCGTGATGATGTGCATGTAGAGAACCTTGGCGGTACTGGCAGCAGTGTTGTCTGGAAGTGCACAAGCTTCCACCCATTTGGTAGCATAATCCGTGATGACCAGAATGTAGCGGGCACGGATGTGCCGCGCCGGTGGGTCCATGGGCCCCACAAAGTCCATTCCCCATTTGCTGAAAGGAAGTGGCGTGGCGACCGGCGTCAAGGGAAGAGCGTCACGGGCCGTGGGCTTTCCCACACGCTGACAGACGTCACACGTGCGAGCATAAGCGTGGGCATCTTTGAAGAGCGTGGGCCAGAAATATCCTGCCAGAAGAATTTTGCGTGCCGTGGCGTCACCACTAAAATGACCACCACCAAGCCCGTCGTGGGCTTGTCGAACAATATCGGGCACCTCATGAGGAAGGATATAACGACGGAGGACCATGTCTTTACCGCGTTTGTATAGATGGCCTGCAACCATAGTGTAGTCACGGACCTCTCTGAGAAACTGACGGCGGCGGGAGCGAAGCTTATCTGGAGAGAGCGTCGGATCTTCTGGAGGAAGAGCGCCAGTGAGAAGATATTGCTGAAAGTTGTGAAACCAATAGGGCGTGGCCGTGACCAGGAACAATTGAGCGTCTGGAAAGGCGTCAGAAACACCCGTGGAGGGATCATCCGTGTGGATGCGTGAAAGATAATCAGGCACCACATGAGACTTGCCTGCCTTATGGACAATTTCGAAGGGAGCAAATTCTTGCAGAAGGAGGACCCAACGAGCAATTCTACCCGTGGGCGTGGCTTTATTGATTAAATAAAGAAGAGCTTGATGATCAACAAAGAACTTGATCTGGCTTCCCAACAAATAATGACGGAAACGTTGGACACAGAAAACTAAGCCCAAAGCTTCTCGTTCCGTGGCAGAGTAATTGCGCTCAACAGGATTGAGTTTTCGGCTGGCATAGCGGATTGGATTATCCGTGTGCTCATCATAGGCCTGAGAAAGAACAACACCAATGGCAAAAGCAGAGACATCAACATGAACGTGGAAGGGCTTGTCCCATTGAGGAGGAACAAGTACCGGGGCCTGAGTAAGTAACATTCAACTTCTGAAAAGCAGCTTCCGCTTGGGGATTCCAAACCCAAGTGGATTCATCACCCGTGAGTTTATGAATGGGATCAGCTATAGCTGCAAGGCCAGGAATGAAGGTGGAATAATAATTAACCTTACCCAGGAAAGATCGTGTCTCTTTGATATTAGATGGTGCTTGAGCCTTCAGTACACTACTGATTTTAGAGGGATCCGTGGTGATGCCTTCTTTACTGACCACATGACCCAACAGAACACCTGAGGTGACGCAGAAAGTGCACTTCTCAGGATTGAGACTAATGCCAGATTCATCATATTTTTGAAAGACAAGCTCCAACTTTTCCAAGTGATCATCCATGGAGCTGTAGGCTGAAAAATCATCTTGAAAGATCTGAAGAAAAGGTTTATCCTTCATAAAGCCTTGAAAGACGGAAAGCATGATATGCTGAAAGGTTGAAGGAGAGTTTGATAAACCGAAAGGGACCACCTTGTAGGCAAAAGTGCCCCATGGGGTGGTGAAGGTAGTTTTGAGTTGATCGTCTTTCTTGATAGAGATTTGATTGTACCCAGAGAAACCATCCATGAAAGAGTATATCTCATGACCAGCAACTTCTTCAAGAACCTGGTCAGTGAAGGGAAGCGGAAAGTGATCACGCTCCGTAGCTTGATTGCGTTTTCTGTAGTCCACGCAAACGCGGATCTTACCATTGTGTTTGAGAGCAATGACGATGGGGCTCACCCATTCAGAGTGTTTAACCTCATAAATCAGGCCAGCAGCTAAGAGTTTGTCAATTTCGGCCTTGACGCGGTCACAGTAATTTGGGTTGAGCCTGTACTGTCGTTGCTAGATGGGGCGCGCATCAGGTTTGGTAGGAAGGTTTGGGCCGTGGATAATAATCAAGTGGAAGATACTGCTCATAATAGACCTCGCCAGTGTTGTGCTTTGTGGGCAACAGTGAGGAGTAAAGTTCTCCAGTAGATTTTTGTCGCTCAATCTTTTGGATAGCTCTGTGTCTGATCATAATCTGCAACTTCTATTCAATGATGTGTTAATTGTCATAAACTTACTAGAACTTACTTTAAGCTTAATTGTAAGTACTTGGAGGATGATTATTTCAAAGTTGCTTGTAATCTCGGGTTTGGTCTGGTCTCGGGCCTTTCCATTGCGTAAGGACAAGTCTGAGATTGCCACAACGTTGTCTTCAGTGAAGTCATTTGCAAAAGAATGGGGGAGAGTCAGAGCTGCTGAAGCTAGGGGACTATTGACTTCATGGTATCATGAATTAGAACTACTTTGTGCTCGTGGCCCTACTAGTAGAGTTAGAGAAAAGGAGTTACTATCTCAAGTCGAGGCTATCGAAATTGTGAAAGTTACCGAAGCCAAGGTGAAGGCAGGGTTGCAATCATTCAAGGACGAAGATAGATATACTCGGTTCTTTTTTTGCTGCTACAAGAGGAAGGAAACCTGCCACTTCTATACATTATTTTGTGTTGCCAGATGGCTCTCTTATCTCTGATCTCGTGCATCTTAAGCAGTACCTTTATCAGTACTTTTCTTCATTCTTTGTGTGTCCCATAATGTAACGTTCCTAACCGACATGCCCTTAACCAACTGGGCAAAACCGTCTAGACGTTTATGGGTAGTCGCTTCTACCCATTTATGCCGGTGTCTCGGGAACGCCCCACAGGCACATTCAAGGTTCGAATACTCGAGCGGTCTACCATGGGCCCGTTACACATAACATGCCAAAACAAGTTTCAATTTTGTTTTCAATATAAAACGTTATCACAACAACATTATCTCTTCAATATCTTCATAAAAGCTTACTGCACTACAATGATATAGGACAAAGGACATGAACAGAATGATCAGCTAGACAGAGAGTATGATTTGCTGCTGTACGAATCATATTTTAATAAGGTGTGAAACCTTACCAAATCCGGCCAAAAATTTGCTGTTTTGACCCAAAAAACTTAATTAAATATGAGTATATCATACATCAACAGAAAGATATCAGAGAGAGCTTTCTAACGCAATAAAGAACACGCAGAACAGAGTCTGAATTCAAAAGTTATGATAAAAACATATTACATCCAATCTGCACTTTGTAAAAAGGAATCCGGATTAAAAAGTACAAAAGCAGATACATATCTTGATAGATATGGGTCAAATCATACGCCAATGGAAAGCTCTCTATATAAGCTTTGCATTCTGAATCTGACCTCTGTAGTTCAAATTATGAGCAAAGAAACAATTGACATTTTCTTTCTAACGCTTTTCTTCTTTATCTATTTTTAGTGACTTAGATATTACATACAATTTGTTGGTAAAAAAGAACCTCGCATAAAAATCTTATTTTTGATTAAAACCTTTTTTTTCTCAACTAAAAATTTATAAAAAGCATTTGCAAACATAATTAAGATAAAGGTCATCATATCTTAAATTGAACCAGAACTATACTTAGTTAACTTTGAAACATGTAAATAACTAGAATAAATGGTTGTGATAATATGTCACTTGTTAGAGTAATTGCTGTCCTGTGATATTATGGTATGTGAAATTTTTAATTGTGGTGTGTTATGGGAGATATTGTTATTTTGACTGGGAAAAAAAAAAAAAAAGCACAAATCCCATAGGATACCGCATTTAGAATGTCAAAATTTTTTTTATCACACCAGCCCTACTGGGCCTACAGCCTTTCCTCAAATTCTAGCCTATCCACGTGTAATTTCCAGATCAGCAAAAAATGATGTGGACTTAGGCTTCTCCGTTCGATCTCGAATCTTCCATATCCACGGTTGCAGAAATTAGAAAATGGCAGGAAAATAGGCAACGGAGGCCAATAACGGATACGCTAGTGCTCCCTCCAGATCCTCGTGCTAGCATAAACCTCTATTGCTCCCTGCGATCCGGCTGCAGATCCCTCCCGCCGTTAAGGTATGGCAATCTTCTATCTTGAACTTTATGCTTTGTTAGAGTTTCTTCTATCTTAGGTTAGCCGTTAGAGTTTCTTCTATCTTAAACTTCATGCTTTGTTGACGTTAATCTGGATGCAATACTTACAGAGAACAGAGAACGTGAGCCGTGTATGTCAAGGAATTTGTGCTTGGAATCGGAAACTATGCCTTGATTGTTGCAAACTGTCGGTAATTTCTGATCTCTATCCACATGGACTGCATGTCACATTGTGATTCTAATTCCTTCAGTTATATGAATTGGTTGGGTAGAGGCACTGAATGTGTTGGGCAGAGGCACTGAATGTTTTCTGTGGCTTCTCCGTCCGATCTCGAATCTTCCATCTCCACGGCTGCGGAAATTTAAAAATGACAAGAAAATAGGCAAACGGAGGCCAGTAACGGATATGCTAGTGCGCTCCAAACCTTCACTGCTCAACCAGGTTTGCATTGTCTAGTTATTATTCTCCATTCTAGCCACTCTTTCCCCTGCCGTTGCTTGCAATATGATAAAATGAAGAAATTTTATTGATGTGAATGACAAGGTTTATCTTAATGTCTGCTTATTTATTTCTCTCTATTACCACTACGTCCAATTTCCAACCAGGTTTTTGATTTGGTTTTATGAGAAGAATTTAAATGTATGACATGGATTCAGATAGAATCCGTTATGACTATTTGTGAGACCTTTTTGATCTGGGATTGGAAACCAAGATTTAATGAAGTGACCAGCCACTGACGTTTTTTATGGAATAGGGGCCATGGTATTAGCATTTGGTCTTCAAATATGCAAGACATATGGTAGGGTCTCTGCAAAGCCTATAAGTTTCTAAAATACAAGCACTCTTCCTCTTGAGATATACGACAAAGGAATTCTTGTTTTTGGTAAAGATCCTAGGTATAGCAGGCTACTCACCTAGTTAACGAATAGTAATTTGAACGTAGTTTCAATCATGACAGAGTCATTCACAGAGAAACTAGTAGGTGTTGTCGAGCAGAATCATTCTCAAAGACTTGCTATGATATCCATGTATTTCTTCTTTAAGCTAAGTTCCCGCTTTTGGATTGTTTGGAAATCTGCACTTAGATACACGTGATAATAAAATGTTGCTTCTTCCATCTCTAAGTAAATGGCCTGTTTTGATGAATCCTGAGACATGGGAAGATTTTGTGACCAAGTTATCAGATCAATACTTGGAAGGGCATCGTGGATTGGTTGAACTTGGTATAGATGCTTAAGATAATAAGCTTAAGATGCTTAAGAAAAGCCAATTTCTGTCCACGTGTAATTTCCATGTCATCAAAAACTGATGTGGCTTACTTTACACCATCAAAAAAACTAGTTTCACAAATCTAAGGCCAGGAAAATTAGAAATTCGGCCAAAAATGGGCACGGAGGCACGGAGATGGAGAAGGTCACTGATAATCTTCTTATTTTCTAAAATAACTACTCAGCATACATCCAGCTTGAGATGCAGACTTCGAAAACACAGCCAGAATGGAGGAGCCGTGAAGACTGAGATGGCTGTTGTGCTTTAACCAATGGATTTCGAAAACACGGCCAGAATGGAGGAGCCGTGAAGACTGAGATGGCTGTTGTGCTTTAACCAATGGATTTTGCGTTTTGCTTTCATGGCTACGTTCATGGCTATCGGCTAGGTTTGGAACGCCAGAGAAAATCTTTATCTCATGCCCCTTACAAATTAGTGCTGGCTACGATCCAGAGTTCAGAGGTAAGTCTGGTGTCATCCCCATACAGTCTGGTATGAATCTCGTGAAGGTAATCCACTTTTCTGTCTGGGTCATTTGGTCTAGAGCATATAACCCATTTTAGTCTGTTAGCCAGTTTGCAAAGAACCCATTGATGGCAAACAAAATTTCACGTCTTCATATATTTTGCTAATTTCTGAACTGGTTTGACCACATCTTCACCAGAAACACATAAACGCTAGTAGCTGAGATTCAAATATAGGTTTTGTTTTTGTCTGTATCCACTATTCACAGGTGCCTTTCTCAGTAGATGAAATCTGCTGGTAATCCCAAGTGTTCGTATAAAATCTTTGCAACATGCAAGGGCAGAGTTTAAAATCAGTTTTGATAAAATCTCAGGCAGAATCCAGCCTACTATATAGTTAACTTAATTTGTGTCCATTTAGTAGTTCTCCCAGCCTTTTCCTTTGTTATTTGTTAGTTGTGAGGTTTATTACCAATTGGTCATTCCAGCTTATTTGAACAGGCTTATGATTTGTTGCCTTGCCCTAACGTGTCTTCAAGTTAAAATTTAAGTTGTTATGGAAGCTTGTATCTGAGCGTCAGCATTCTCTTATGTCTGTGGCGGTGTTTAAACATTGTAGGACTTTTGCCTCTCTCCAGTTTGGTTGTCCATTCCAGCCTAATAGCATTTTTGCATTGGTGATGCTTACGCGGGATCTTCTAGCTCATGACAGTTGGCTCTTACTTTCACAAGCTTGGATGCATTGGTGGTGCTTACATGGATCATAGAGGCTACAAGCTTGAGGGCAAGTATTGGTTTGCTGAGCTTGGAGATAGACCCATTTATAAGAAACCAGATCACAACGTGAGGAGGATTCTTTCCAGCTATGGTATGCCATTAGCATGGTCCATTTTCTGTTCCTGTCTATTCCTAAGATATGCAAAAGTTTTGACTTTCCTTGCTCAAAGGATTATGTTGTCTTATCTATTTGGTCTCGATGTGATGATGCAGGATTTGCAAATATTTGCCTTGCCATTGGGTTTTTAATTACTGTTGCAAGGGTTGCAGCACACATTATTTGCAGAACCTTGCTTGTTGGACTCTTATTTTAGAAATTAGGACAATCAAATTTCTAAGCCTTAAATGTCTTTCTGCTAGCCTCTACTTTGATATGTGCCATGTGGATTTTTAGGCAGAGCTTTGCACTTTGTTGTCTTGCAAGGCTAGAGACTATTAAATAATTTTTGCATGCAACCAGCAATAATTGCTGACCAAAAGACCACATTATGCTCAGGCATATGCTCAAACAGCAGCATTGCATCTAAAAGTTTAGAAATAGTTCTCTCCTCTGTGTTTCAAGAATCTTTTCTCATGTGTTTAGCGAGTTTTCCCACTCCCTCTTCAGCAATCCAATATTTTGGCAGCGGTGCTTCGTAGCAAATCTGGTTCTAGGAACTCCCTATCATTTTTTCACCTAAAACCCAATAGTACATGCTAGAGAAGATCTGGAGTCCCCATAATGAGCAATCGAATGCAGTCTCTGCCAGTATACATAAGCTAATATTTAATTTAAGGTTGTTGGAAGGGAATGAATGAATATTACACTTGTCAATGACATTGCATGTGGGTTATCTAGAAAATGATGATAGGTCTCTGTGGTGTTTTGGCTTTAAATTTTTACTGATATCCAATTTATTTCATTGTTTTGCATAGTTACCTCTAGTTTCAAAGCAAGATCAAGATGCCAAGATGGAATTATGTGCAATTTGCTGGTGGGAAGACTTGGTTAAAGTCAGAAGAATGATAAATAACAATGAACAAATATCGTTAGGGAAGACACGGATTAAGTTCCAACCATCACAAGATCTGTTCAATTGCATGCAATGAGCAGTCAGATACAACTAGAGTTCATAATTGACCCAGGAAGTGCTTTTGATTTCTTCTCATGATATTGAACAGGTAAAAACTTCATTTTCTTGCCATGCTACAGAATTGACATCTGACTTATGTGGAACATTTTCAGGAAGTGTGAAAAAGTTATGAATTCTACTACTAGATTGGAAAACCTCATTCCCATTTTATATTTAGGGGGCAATATGTCTTGGTGCATTTAGCAATTCATCCTCCTCCGCGGATTTCTTGTAGGCAGAGGTTCTAAAAGCAGAGATTGATTCCCATTTTTGCGTCTTACTTAAAGAGTCTCTAAAAAGCATAAGAAATTGTGTTCTTTTCATCTTATCTCTACTTGAGTACACAAAATCCTTTCTTGGTAGTAGCCATAAGATTTTTTATGATGAGTATAAAACATGGCAGGAGGACCAACTTAGGTTTACAAATAAAATCTGAAGCATCCACATTGTAGCATTACACAGACAATTGAAGGAGCTCTTGCAAACAAATGATCCTAGGGCATTTCTTTCCAAATATTCAGAGCTAGTTTGAGCATTCCAGTCTAAAGGATCTGCTTGAGAACCTGGAAAATCAATTGGACGCTATACTATAGATTGGATTATGTTCCACGGGTTGACGCTGTGCTAAATCAATTAACACAAAAGTTTCTCCATAATAAGATGTTTGTCTTGTAAACTATGTTGAATAACCCGAATTAGAACGCGTCCTTAACTGATTAGAGCATGTCTTGCCATGAACAAGTTTTACGATAGGGTGCCAATGATGTTGACTGTCTAAAACACAACCAAAGTTGCATGTTCTTGACCATTTTCCTAATAGTTATCTAATTCTTTAGTCATTCAGCTATTGCTATTGGATGATTAATAAGGAAAGAAAGGGCAAGCTAGTGCCTACAAATCCGCCTCCATACTTGAGAATGTTATGATATTTTAAAACGACAACTAGCAAGTTGAAAGTATGGCGGTGACCAGTGACAAGGTTCTAGCCTGTTTATTTTCAATGATTTTCCACATCTTTATACAAGCTTAGCGTCGTCAGTCATGGGGCAATATGATATTGATGTCGAGATCATTCCACAACTTTAAGACCGAGATCCTTTATAGCATAAGCTTGCAAAGGAGAACCACGTACAAAGGGAAAAAAACTAATTCATAAGGATTTATTACATAAGGATTTATATTCAAAACTGTTTAATTACATAAGGATTTATATTATAGGCCATGCCATATGCAAAGAGAGCAGGCTTTAGTTACAATATACTACCGTTATTCTTTACTTTCTAAATGCTATTCCACCCGGTATCTCATGACAAGGAATGATTC
The DNA here is from genome assembly GCA_021234155.1 of Isoetes taiwanensis. Classification (NCBI taxonomy): domain Eukaryota; kingdom Viridiplantae; phylum Streptophyta; class Lycopodiopsida; order Isoetales; family Isoetaceae; genus Isoetes; species Isoetes taiwanensis. The sequence goes on along the minus strand of JAJEKV010000029.1, from coordinate 951,174 downwards.
TGGGTTGCATCGAAACATTCTTGTCAATCACCTGAGCAGTAATTGAACCCCAGAAGCTCTTACTAACCTCCTGAAGCTCTGAGGTTCTTACTAACCTCCTGAAGCTCAGTGTCTTGTATAGGTTCTTACTAACCTCCTGAAGCTCTGAGGCCCTTTTCCCAACGTATCATTTACAATTAGTACTTCAAGAAGAAGTGCATCATTATCACCACTGTTTTAAACAAGTCTTTAAATGGCAAAATGATATTGTGAGCATTGTGCGGCCAAAGTAATAGTAAGCTCCTCCTGAAGAACCTCTTATGTTGGTGAAGATGTCAAAACTGTGGACAATAGCTCAGCACTGTTTTGAGCTAGACTAAAAAGTTTTTCGTAGTTGGAGGCATGCCAATAGATGGTGTTGCAGTAAAGATAGGTGTCAAGCTTCGATAGGTCAACTCAAAAACAGGCAGATAACGAAGCTCGTCAATGGATTTTCTTCATGCCTCAATAAGCTGGAGGTCCTTCTCTCGAGTCCTGCTCCAAGTCCGAGGAACTTCACCATCTCATCCAAAACCCTTTCTAAGACTACTTATCTCCGATTCAAATAAACCTCCAAAAGAGTAAGTGTCAAGAGCTGGAACCTTGCATCCTTATTCATAGCGTTTCCTTAATGGCCTTACAACGTCCTGGCCACTGACCTTTTTTGCATTTATGTATAAGCGAATGCATCAGAGCATACGGTTTTCAATCGTTAGTGGTTCATAGGGCAAGTGTCCAACGATTGCACAACCTTCATGGCAATGGATCAAACTGGGATATTTCAAACTTGATATGATCAAGGGCTTAATGAGGTGCTTATCGTCAATTGTGTTTTACCAGTTGGACACTCCAAATTTCTGAATGCTTGTCTCCACAACAGGTTGCAACAAATTAGACAAATGTTTTTCTTAATTCAGAGCCAGTGTGATATCAGCCTTTGTTGAGCATACAAGATAAAGACTTCTTGATATGATCTGAGCACGAGCACGGTTGGGTGGTTAAATTTCTCCTAAAGATTGGAGTATTCTTTCTTTGCTTATTGTTGTTTCATTTAGAGATAACCCTGATTTGTATTGAAGTTGAATGTGATGAATCTGCCACACTAGTTCAACACTGATTTCATGTAATAGTACCAATTCATATAAACTATAGCATATCCATTGGAAACCTATTGGGGAAGCTATACAGATGGCGTTTGTGCTAGACATAACAATGGTTTAAGCTCACCAAATGCATGCTGTGTGAACTGTTTGTCAAGATACGAAACCCAACAAAACAATCAATCCAACCCAATCCATTTTCAAATAGTGAAGGAATGTTGTTGAAAAAATGTGGCCAAAATACACAATGTCCTACTAATTCTTAATGCGCCAAAGGTGGGTTTAAATTTGGGCATTGGCCAAATGAATGCATTGGGCCGGTGACAAGACTGGCGTCAGTGCTTCACTGGTGTCTCAGGCACAAAGTGCACATCACTGCAACTTGCAACATCTTTTGCGTCTTTCACATGTGGATGCTTCTTCCGCTTTCTTCTTGGCATCTGCATCCTCACCACCCTTTGTCTAGCTAAGTTTTGGGCTCCACTTTCGAAATGAGCAAATCTTCTGGCTCTTTCCCTTTTCTCTTTTGCTGCTTTCAACCTTTTTTCTGGAGAACTCATGTCTTTCCCACACATCCCATTTGGCCTGCATGCTTGGCTTGATACAGCAATCTCCTTAAACTTAACCACTGCATCAGCTTCAAGGTCTGGAAAGCCATTGAGCTCCATAACAGAGTAAATATTCTCAATCACTTCTGGAATAGAATCACAGTACCTGACAACAAAGACAAAGTTCATCTTAAACCCTTGGTAAAAAAGACTCCTTGGATTGGACTGCAAGCTGCTTTCATTTCCTTTCTTTTCTTAATCAACAATTGCAAAACATGAAAATGAATGAAGCCAATACCTTGGACGTATGACACGATTACTGAAGTCTAGAAGACTTTCCCCTTCAAAAATTCCGCCTGGTAGAATGAACTGAATCCGGTTCAACAACATGCATATTTCGTTTGTGAGTTGGCTGCATATTTCATCGGAGTGTATATTCTCCACCTTATTAAGTTCACCATGTCGCAAAGCTAGAATAATCTCAAAACGAAGCTTTATTTGAAGTTCATATCTGGCAAGAGTTAAAAATTCCCAACAATAAACATTTCCAGCAACGGAACAAAGGAAAACATGAAACGAGATAAAAGAGGATACTCTTTGACTTTAATTGCGCCATTTTGATCAGCTCCATGTGTGCAATTTTTGTACTTCTGAGCAAGAATTTTGGGGGATTTAAGAAGAAGATCCCTGAGCCGATTAAGTGCCATATTGCTTGTTCCATTGCATCCATCACTTTTGTTGCCAGAATTCTCATTCGAATGTTCAACTAACATTTGAATAGCATGTAATGTGTCTTTCACAACACGGGCTGCAAAAGTTTGGATGTCCAGTTCGATCAAATTAAGACAGCCGTTGAGCTTTTCAGCCAATAACTCAATATAATTATGCGCCTCATTGATGGTTATATCAGGCTTAGCATAAACCTTACATTCTGGCTCTTCTTCAGGGATTGCTCCTTCCTGGACCTTTACTTCTGATTTCAGAGAGGATGCAACGTTTTCATTCTCCTTCAACATTAAAGCCTGACAAATAACCATCTTTAAGGCATTACTGCGACCTTCCAAAATAGACTTGAGTTCCTTTTCCTCTTGTTGTAGCCAGCACTGGAATGCTCTCATCCGTTTTGTGGCTAAACTGTTGCTGCCAAAACCCTCCTCGAGCAACGGGCAAACTAGCTTGAATAATAAACTATCCACAGATGCTATACCCCACCCAATCTTCTCTAAAGCAGTACAAACTACTCTCTGTAATGCAAGATCATAGTAGCATTTCATAGTTGTGTCAGTGTCTATCCAAAAAGGATGGATGTTCTTCTTTTCAAATCTAGTTTGCAAGGACTGAAAGTTAGAGGCTATGTTTTTCCTCAAAGGCTCGTCACTTTTATTGAAAAATTTATTCATTTCCTTGCGAACTTTGGGAAAGGAAGAAAACAGCAGCACAATGTTAGAATGAACTTTCACAGAAAAATTGTTTCCTGACCTCTTGAGGATAGCCAACGATTCATCAGAAGAAGATCGGTCATTGACAATCAAAGGATCCCATATATAATCCTCCAAAATTTCGTGAATAGCCCTAACAACAAAATCGGCATTTGGAGCAGAAGCCTTTTCTCCTTTCAAGCCATGGATCCCCTTCAAAACCTGACTAAATTTTGTAAAATTGCAAGCGGTATCCTCAGCAGAATCAAATCGAACATGAGTGACCCATTTACCAAGCAATTTCTCAGCCCTAGTTCTGAAAGAAAAGGGAGAAATAGAAGAATCAAACAGCTTGAAAGACCAAAGGACAAGCCCATCCTTTGTGCAAGCTTGTAAGATGGTTTTAACAAATTGTTGAATAGCCAAGCCGAGATAGACAGGTCCGGTAGCTATTGATTTGGTGTCCAGTAGAACGAAAATGCGTTCTATTCTCTGATTGCCTACTCTCACAGCCATCGCCCTACTGCGGGAAAGGAATTTTTGTTTCTCTTTGAATTTAAGAAATTAATGACGATATTTTAAGAAATTAATAACGGTCCTAAATCCAATTATGATGGATTACTATCGGCATGTAACTTAGAAATTGGATAGTATTTTTTTTGTTGCGGTGTAATTTGGTGCTGCCACGTGGCTCCTTCCACAATGGGGAATAGAAGTTGGGTAGCCAGATTCCAAGTGACAAGTTCTCCCGGTCAACACTAGCTTAATTTCTCTCTCCTCTTTCTTCCTTGTGCAGTCCGCTATGGCGTATGTTTCTTCTTATACGCTCTTGATGCCTACAACTTTCTTCTTTTGATTTTTCCATGGTCAAACCAGCACTGAAACTTACTAATTGTTCAAGTTACAATATATTCGGAGGGACTGATTACCTTGCAGTAAAAATTATCTTATATCATAATGATATTCGGTGTGTCTTGAATCACGCCCTAAATCGGGCAGCTAGGATCGACAGGACCAGATCCGACGGTCCACAACCGAAAAACATATTTTGGTTATCTAAGGGGAAAGCCACGATGGCATGGTGAACAGCAAGCAACTGCATTCTTCTTGGCATATCATCGATTAAACCTTAGTCGAATTTGAAGCGTCGTCCTTCTGAGGTAAGCTAAGCTTTCTTTTTTTTTCCTTTTTTTTTTTTTTTAAATAATAAACCATGCAATGCATTAGAAGGCCAAGATATTTAACTGAAGGTGTTGGTATAATACTTCATAGGATGATAAGACCCGTTTACACCTTGGAACTTCCCCAAAAAGACTGATGTATAAATAATACCTTTAAAACAATTGTTTGGAGGATCTAGTCCTTGGAAATAGAGGGCAATAAAATGGCAATGGTCATAAATATAAGCTAGAATATCTTATGCCGTGATAAATATGGTTAACCATTATTCCAGTAGTAACCTAGTGGACTAACTAGTCGAATACATGTATTAGTCCATTAATACTAGTATTCTAGTAGGAACGAATATAGGAAAAACAAAACAGCAGTCTAAATTTAATCGACAGCTATGGAAGGCGACCTGGCAGCCATGCTAGACATCGAGCGCCAAAAACTGACAGTACTTCAGCATTGGCAATCGTGGCATTCAAATTACACGGTATAAGGTAAGAAAAATCTTTCTGTAAAGACTTGGAGTTAATACATTCTAGGGCAAAGCTTTTGTTGGTGCACTACTTCCTAGTTTTAGAAAAGATATCCCGCACAAACCATGGCAGGCTCAAGATTTACTGGAAAATTGTAGATTAAATACACACGGCTGTTGTTTTTTATGGAGGGAGAATTTGACTCTGATGGGCGACCTTGTGGTTCTAGCTCTGAGGAAGAATACTTGAATGAAAAAGGGCTGGAACGTGAACTCCTTGCTTACTTAAACCTTTATGATTGCACTGAAATATCCAGCAAAATGAGTGATCAGAGAAAAGATTTTAGCCTTAAGAGGGATGCTGGCATGACTAGAGGATCTGTGGCAAACAAAAAAGGAAGGTCTGGGGGAAGATCTACTCATAACTCTAGTTCAGGATACCATGATAAAGGAGAGACCAACATCCCTGAGACACAATTAGCTGATGATTATGCTTCGGATCAAGATGATATTCAGGTACAAAATATCCTAATACAATGAAAGAACAATGTTAAAAATGTGCCTTATGATAAGGTAAGTACCCTGCATAAACGGTTTGATTAACCATAGTATCTTATGTTTACATTAGTTTATAATAAAACACTGATCTATTAGGATATACTAACAGGGCAGAAGGATACAAGGGCTGATCGGCTGTAAACCGAGAGGCTCCATTGTACCTTTTGGCCCTTCAATCTTTACCATTCTTATGCTAAAGTTTTGATGTTTGGCTGCAGGTACCGGACCTCTCCCACCCTTGTGTTTATTCTTGCTTTTTGTTGGTTGAACTTGGTAGATCTGTACATGGACTTGAGCAAAAATTCGGAAGAAAAACAAGCAAAAGCTGTTCCTGGTTTTTAATACTGTATCAGACTTCCTCCTCAAGTTAAAACAGGTTTTTGGTACTTAGATTGGATATGGAAAAATAATAATGAAAGATGTTGTATCAGATGCAAAGGTAAAACAATCTTACTCTTCATCTTACTTTACTGATTTTGAAAGCATCTAAGGATCAGGGAAAAAAATAAGGAACTTCTAAATCCAAAGTGGTGGAATAGACTTGGCTAAAGTATGCCAACAGTTGAGATGAAATCTTCTATCGTTTAGCTAATCTTTTCAAATTTTGCCACCTCTACTTTCTTACGTTTGGCTAAACTTATATTAAAAAATAAAAAAAATCTTCTATCATTTGGCTATTTTGCACTAATTTAAGCCTAAATATTAACTAATCATAATATATATAAAGGTTATAAAATAATTTGGCTAAAGTACATCAAAATTTGAAGTAAAAGCTTCTAAGTTTTGGCTAAACTCTCCAATTTTTGACACTTATACTTTCTTACGATTAGCTAAAGTCGGATGAAATGGAGGTGGGGCGTGAAATAGACTTGGCTAATATTTTCTTTTTTTTGGCCCAAAAAGGGCCATAGTTTAGCCGTTTTTTTTCCCAACAAGTCTAAAATTTCGCCATTTAGCTAAGATTAGCCACTAATTTTTTCCCTGCTAAGGATGCACGGTGCTGGAGGCTTAATGGAATATACGTTTTTGCATTAACATACACTTCATTTCTGGAAGCTTATGATATAAAAATACTGTCAGTTCAGTTTTAAAATCTTCAGGTTATAAACTGTAGGTTCATAATGAATGGCTATAAAGAACAAATACTTATGTGGTTCTAAAAAGGCAAGAAGAAAATGATGGTCTGTTATACAGTGAAAGTTGCAATAGATCATGGGGCATTAATTTTAGCAACCCTTGTGAACTAAAAGTGCTTATCAGCTCGGTCTTTTATAGGGCTATTCTGTTTTAGTAAAAAGCCTCAGACTAGCGCAATATATCAGAAAACATTACATGCATGAGCTGTAATGTATGCAAGAAGGCATCTGCAAAACATAAAAAGAAGCAGCATTGCCTTATGTGAAACTGGTTTGTTACATGGTGTATGGTTCTGGCAGTAAAATCAATACGCTAAAGTTAATAATAATTTTGTATGCATTCTTCTTAAAGCAAGTAAAGACATGATCTAATGGATTTAGGTGCATGGAGTAATGATTATGCATGGACATTTAAATTAAATAATATGCAAAGAATCCAGATTATATAGGCTGTAGATGGAGCAGCATATGCAGCTGCATCCCTAAGAACCAAAATGTCCTTTTCTGCATGTTCAGCTAAAGATATCTTCTAAAAGCCTCAGATTATCATAAAATATCATAAAATGATGCATGCAATGGCTGTAGTTTTACGCATGTTTAACATGCAAATAATCTAAAGTTGGGCAACTGGTCAGATTTAATCTATTTAAATGGGACGGATTGGAATAAGTAGCTACATGCATAGACATGCAGATAAATTACATAGATATGCAGATACATTGGATGCAACTTATGAATCTACATAGAATTGATGTGTATGCTGACTTCACACAAGAATTTATAGACCAGACATGTGCATGTACTTTTAAAGCATGGCTAGGCTCACCAAAATCTTCAGCATAGTATTGGATTAACCTATGAAGCAAGCAGAATGGGGATGATGCTTCGGCTTAGCTGTGGTATTAACCTATGAGTGACTGAGATTAATCACTGCAGTGTTCAATAGAGAGTAGTTACAGACCAAAAACGGTGTTAACAAGCCATGATATAATGTTCTAAATGGTATGAAAGACGTCCACATAGTTTATAAAGAAGAAACATGCGCATGAGAAAACTGTTGAGTAATTGTTATCTAGTTAATGTACAGGAACATTTGTTAGTAAAATGTTATTGAGAAAAGAAAAATTATTTGTGATCTACTGCTAGATGTAAAAGCTTTAAGTCTTTATATCTTGAAATTGTTTAAAGGTCTAAAGGCATAGGTTTGATCCTTGTTTCTATGGATTACATTGATATTTATCTTAGAAATCGTCAAAAAGGTCAATGGCTAAGGGACTATAAGTACCAGGGATTCACGTTAAACGGAATCAGGATTGATAATACATTTCTTGGGATTGACCGAGGGATGATGTTAGACCTAGGATCCTAGGTCTAGCTGGATTTTTTTAGACACTTCAATTCCTTGGTACAACCAGGGATGCTTAAATCCCTTAGCTTTGATCCTGTATGTGAAAGAAGATTACATTAAAAAATGGTTACTAATGTTCTGACCTGTATTACAGGAAGAAAACAAATACATTGATGAGGTGGAATTCGAGATTGTCCCACCAACTTGGAACAAGGAGCTAACTGCTCTTGGTTATGCAGCCAACAAAATGGAATGCCCAAACAAAGCAGTGCAGACTATTCTCAGCTGCATCAAAAACCTGGATGCTCACGAACTTATCCACGAAAAAGAGGCACTTAGGAAATCGGGAGAGTTCTCAGCTGTCTCACATATGGGGTGTAGCGAGTGGATCAAAATATTTCCAGCTCTTAACAAGGCTACCAGCAACGATATTGGTATCATAGTCAACAACATATACGAGACCCTACCTGGAAAAATCTACCAATGGACCATGGAAGAGGACAAGTGCAAGGCAGAATACTTAAAAGGTGTTGTTGCACTGAAGGCTGCTAACAATGTAAAGGAGGAGAATGGTGAAGAAAACATTATGCAATTTGAACAGGAAAACAAAGAGGATGACCCATTTGGAGATGCTCTACTCTCGGAGGAAGATAAGAAATTACTTAAGATCAATGCCAATACGCTTGGGGATAATGACAGTGAGTTTCAATTCACCCTCAATAACTGCATGCTATATCCGATCATGCCTGAAAGGCTTGTTGAATGCCAAAGTATACTGTACAATCAAGGGATTTGGCGGTCAAAGAACTTTGGCGCCCTTGCCCCAATCAGTAAGGAGGTCTGGATCATTTTGGGAGATATTACACCAGCCCAACTTGCTGCCACAAAGGTAGCAGCAGAAAAAATGGAGAAGATAGTAAAGAAAGATAAAATCAAAATCATGATTGACTGCAAATTCTTTGATAAAACATGCAACAGGGAAGATTACATATATGTCAGTCAAAAAAGCCATATGGCCTATCCTACAGAAACGCGTGATGACTTTTACCTCAAAAAGATTTGGAGGACCATATGCCCATACTTGAAATGTGGATGTGAATCACCAAGAGGAAGAAATAAGGCCAACAGATCCAAGGAAAATGGGTGCAGGGATAACATGACGTGGCTTGATCACGCGGTATGGTACATGTTCAACAACCTCGATTCCTTATTTCCCAACATGTCTTGTGCTGTTCAAATGTTCTCTTTCAGAAACATGCTCAAAACCACCTTTAAAAAGAGCATCATGGCATATCTGGCCTATCTTGAAATCAGGAGCTCTCTACTGGATATGACCAGATTCTTAGCAGATGTGACGTTCCAGCGTAATATACGCTCCCAATACGTATATATTATACTGCCACGTCACACGTACATGTCACGGATGACATGTACTTGAGAGCGGGATAACGTTGCACCTAGGAGCTAAAGGTTGCACCTAGGGGGCAACTTTGGATGTTGGGTATGTAATTAAACATACACAACAAAAGGTTCCTTGTTCATCCATTTCCAAATGGCTTAAAGCCATTTGTCTATGTGGATGCCCTAACCTAGATAGGGTCTATATAAGGGCAGCTCTCCTTTTCACTTTGCCAATTAGGGTTCTCTAGAGCTTCCTTTCCTCTTTCGCAATTAGAGTTCCCCTGGGCCAATTCGGCCAAGGTAGGACTCAAAATCGCATTGCCAGGCTCCGAAAAGTCGGAATTGCACAACAGGTTGTTGAGTAGCAGTCGTCTTCGGCAAGACCAGGAGCATGGACGCTTTCCGAGGATCAGGAGCAAGCCAAGGAGCAGGTATCCAGTTGTTCTGTTGTGCAAAACCGTCTTTGGGCGTGGCAATATGCCGGTTTAGTATGTTAGATCATCTCTGGAAGCCTTGTAGATCCCTAGATCTGAGACTCTAACGAATGAACCTAACATTGGATGTTAAGTAGATAGATTGATGTGATTCTCTATTTCTGTTCTATGATATTGTATGTATTCCACTCTGTGATCTCCTTGTTTTGGGAAGGGGGGTAGAGACCTAAAGACTGTGCAGTAGATGCTCCTAGCATAGCACCTTAGTTCCCACATAAATGCGGCCCGTGCACAGGAGCCCACCTGGCTGTGGGTGAAGGGGCAAGGCCGGTTGATAAGGAGGAACTTGTCTCATCGCGGAATGACCCCTCTGGTAGTAAAGCCTATCGGGGGTCTTTGCTGGCTAGGCTTAATGGCTTGTCACTGCGTGTGGGCAAGGCATGAGCTCGACACTCGTGGGGTGGTGGATATGACCTTCCAGTGAGTTCAAGTCGAATAAGGGCAGTGGCCCTCTAGCCGCCCGCGATGAGCATGGATACCTCTGGAGGAGAGGCAACTCTCTTCCTGCCTCATCGGGGCTGGGGAGATGCAACCCAGCAGTAGTAGCCCCTCTGGCTATTCACCCGGCAGGCTACGGCCAAGTCCCAACACTTTTCAGCCTACTCTGCAAAGTGTGCACGGGAGGGGCGGATGGAGTGGACTACCCTAAGCCATGTTCTATGCCAGCCAAATCCATTGCCATGAATTCTGTCTGCAATGAACTCTGGAGACCTAGCCGTCAGTCATTCTCCTTGAGTCTGAGTCCTGGGTAGGATCTCCCCTTTGTATTGTTGCTATGAAGGTATTGTTATCTCTGTGATGTTACTATCTCTATGATGATTGTATTTGTATATTGTTAGTTGTGCTTACGTTTGTTTGTTCACGCTTCCGCAGATAGGTCGACCCGATGGGAGACGGGTGAATGACACATCCACTCTTCCCTTGCTGGCTCTGCCCCATGGGAGTAGAGTCAGGTGGATGGCCCCTGTCAGGCAGCTGCCAGGGGGAATGCTCCTCCTTCGAATACGATGCGGGCATCGTATAAGGAGTAGGGGACGTCACAGTGGTATCAGAGCATGATCTTGGCATCCAAGATCGAGCACTGGCCATTTTTCCCTTAGGACTAACAGTAGATTCGAGTCTTGGGGTATAGCCACCCAAGCAAGAGCTTCGAAAAATTGGGAAAATTTTCCAATTTTGGGTTAGAACATAGCTCCATGCTAGATTGCTAGTGAAGTGTAGCATCACCCAACCTAAATTGCCAAGAAAGCCGGCCACCCCTCACAGAGTGCGCCCAGGCCCATTCGGTTTGCAATCCGAACTGAACCAGGCGCACTGTGTGAGTGGTTGACCAACGTTGACCTAAATAGAAGTACAAGTTAATTAAACTGATAGTATAGATTAGTTTACTCCCTTCATTCTAGTCTGGTTTGTATTTTATAACACTAAGAAACTCCCTGTGAATTATAAAATAGCTTCAAAAACAGTCGACCCCTCACAGAGTGCGCCCAGACTCATTCGATTGGTAATCCAATCTGGCCCAGGCGCACTGTGTGAGTGGTGGGTGTTTTAGAGTATGGTAAACCACCAGAACGCCTCGTACCTTCGCTAATGCCCTAGTTTGTTTTTCCCCATATGAATTGCAGGTCCCAACCCTAAATTCCACCTCCCTATAAATAGAAAATTAGGTTTTCTATTTTATCCCCACCTTTTCCGGAGGACAGCTCGCCCAAGAAGACGATCTTCAGGCGCCAAAGCTCGAAACTCGTCAAACAAAAGCATGGCACGGACGAAACAAACCGCACGCAAGGTTATGCCACCCGGTTATGTCAGCGCCCAGGAGCGGGCCGTCCGACAGAAGGCCAGACACAGACAAGCACACATCGAAGAACAGGAGGCACCTGTAGAACCACCTAACCCTAACCCAGAAGAGCAGGAACAAGTATCGGAGCAGCTCGACTGGGAGATGGACGCCGCTGAGGAATTGAGAAGGGAGCTGGAGAGGGAGATCTTCGCGGATGACGAAGAACCGGAACCAGAACCAGAGCCTGAACCAAAGAAGGCGAAGAGGAAAAGAGAAGAAAGCCAGCCGAAGAAATCAAAGGCGGAGCGTCGCAAAGAAAAAGAGGAGCGGCGGAAGAGGAGGGAGGAGAAGGAACAGAGGAGGGAAGAAAGGAGGAAGCGCAAGGAGGAGCGGGAGAGGGTGAGAGCGGAGAAAGGCAAGGACCCGGAGGTGCCGGCAAAGAAACCGAAGAAGAAGAAGACGCCGGCTGTAGGAGTGACCATACAGGAGCCGGATCCTGAGAAGCCCCCATCTTCGTCCGACTCCGAATCTGAGGAGGGAGCGGGAGGACACGAACCGGGAGGGACTTCGGGGCCTTCCAACCCAATATCGGAGGATGAAGACCCTGTGGCTAATGCACCGCCCTATCCTAAATGGCCGTCGCCGAAGCACCCCAGCGACAGCACCAAGAAACCAAGGCCGCAAAGGGAGTCTTATGCGCTGAAGCGGGATTTGAAGTACCGGAAGGAGTTGAAGGAGTACACTTCGTACATGAAAATGTACGAAGAATACTCCAAATACTATGAAGAACACAGGGTGAGGACCATTGAAGGAGGTCGGCCGACGAAGAAAAATACGTTGAAGCCCCCACCGGAACAGCCAACCCCTCCGAAGAAGCCAATGAAGAGACCGGCGGACTCAAAATTCGCGAGGGCGGTCCAGGAAATCAAGCACTTCCAGCAGAGCTATGGCTTCCTTATTCCCCGAGCTTCCTTTGCACGTCTGACGAGGGAGATTTTGCAGGAGTTCGACCCGTCCAAACGGGTCACGAACGACATGCTGCTTGCATTGCAGGAGGCGTCGGAGCAGCACATCGTACACCACTTTGAAGACTCTGTTGCATGTGCCCAGCACGCTAAGAGAGTCACTTGTATGCCCAAAGATATGAGGCTAGCGCGGTATATTAAGAAAGAACCTTTTTGAACTGTTGTAGATAACCTTCTCTCTAGTATAAGTTTGTAGTTGGTAAATTAATTGAGTGTACCAAATTCTGTATTTAGAAATTAGTACAATTGGAACAAAAACCAAGCATTTTGGTCCCACCCCTCACAGAGTGCGCCCCAACCAGTTCGGTTTATAAACCAACTCTGCCCTGGCGCACTGTGTGAGTGGTCAAGCATAGTTTGGTGCCCAATCTTGCCTAAATGCAGAAAGTAGGTATACCATTCGACCCAGCTCACCTTAATTAGTAGGATTTGACCCATAGTTTGTCAAAACCGGCCAACTATCAGCCGAATGGAGTTCCACCCCTCACAGAGTGCGCCCAGGCTCATTCGGTTTGCAAACCGATCCCCCCATGGCGCACTGTGTGAGTGGTCGACCCCCAATCTAGACCAAAACTTGCCCAAATAATATAGTAAAGGGCTCAATCCAGGTTATCTCAATGAGATACCCAGGATTATACCCTTAGTTCTCTAGTTATCATCATTATTGATCTAAATAAGAGCCCACCCCTCACAGAGTGCGCCCGAACCGATTCGGTCCCCAAACCAATCCCACTCTGGCGCACTGTGTGAGTGGTCACGTCCGAATTGACCCAAAGCTGTCCTTAAACGAACCAAAATCATTGCTTAGGGACCCTTAGAAGTATTTCCAAGCTCAGTTAGCCCATGAATTATACCTCTAGACCCTAGAAATTCAGACAAATGCGAACCTAAAATTTTCCCAAAATTAGGGTTTTGCCTATAAAGGGGAACCCAAGTGTCATTTGCGCCTTACAACCTCGCTCTCTGCTCCAGGCCGATTTCCCTGATCCTTAGGGCGCTTCAGCATCTGTCTGTCATCCCCAGCTCCTCAGTGCCCATGGCCACTTCTTCATTCAAGCGATGGTACAGCGCCACAGCTCATGTGGCTGAAGCTGACATCGAATCCGTCTTCAGTGTCTTCCGAAGGGAACTCGACATTGAAGCTACCATCAACGCCACTCCCTTCTACCAGAGCATTATGTCTGAGTTCCACGCCAAGATAGGACCATCTTTGGTAGAACTCCCACCTTGTGTAGGATATTTTGCACCTAACACTGCCCCGAAGTCAGCCCTGCAAGATATCCCAAATGTAGATAAGTATTTAGAGAATAAAGCAGTCCGCCTTCCCAACTACATGTCCATTTCTGTGAATAGGAGGAGGTACTTCTCCTATACAGCAGCTGTAGCCATCTTTGTATCTCTTCGGGGTCAAACCCAGATAGGGGAACCCTCAGTTCAGCCTTTAGAAGTTGAACCCATAGCCATGGCCGCAGCGGAGGAGGAACGGATGCGACTCGAGTACGAGCAAGAAGAAGAAGAAGAAGAGGAGGAATATGAGTCGGACCCTGAAGACCTGGATCTGGAGCAAGAGGGGCAGCAGGCAGAACAACAGATCCAAAGCTTCGAAGAGGGACTAAGAGCAACAAGAAGAGCCCCACCACTCGGGCAGGGCATTACAAGCTTGACACCGGTATTCATAGCAGGTGAGGCATACCTAACCCTCCATGACATTAAGAATCTCCCACAATGCCGCGACAGAGGCCTTAGGGTGGATGAGATTTTGCACCTTCTACGACAGCAGGCAGATCTCGACGACTTCATCGATCGAGAAGCTCAGGACTTCCCTATCAGCATAAGGGAAGCCAGGACCTTCACCGGCGAGACATCATCAGATATAGAAGCTTACGCAGGCATCAGGCAGATGATGACCGAAAGGGAATTGCCCTCGGAGGAGGAGTTCATGGCGATTCAAGAACAAATGGGCATCAAGGGCAAGTCCACATATTCAGCCATTAGAGGTAATTTGAGATCTCCTTTTGTCCCCATAAGAATCCTCCAATAGAATGAGTACTCTACATCAAACTGCAATTAATGCAGCATTAACAACTTCATTGCTGTCGTTTTTTCCCTATAACTTTTGATCTACTCATGAAAATGTTGCGGCGTTTGTTGCATTAGATGCAGAATGAAAAGATCTTTCAAGTGATATATGGTTATGATGTATTTCAATACAAGCCATATGTGTTAACCTTAAAAAATATGGTTTTTTGCTGTTTTCTTATATATTTACATCCCAAAAGATATAACAATGGTTTGTCACTAGAAAGATCTTGAGGAGACGAATCCATTGCCACAAATAGTGTTCGAATCGGAGTTTTTGATCAAAAGTTATAGTAGAAAAATGACACTGCAAAAGTTAGTTAGAACTGCATTAATTACTGCTGCCACATAATACTGGAATAAAATACACTGGAGCTCTTCTCTTATTGGACAGTTTAAAAAGCTGATGTGGCTTTTTAAACATCCCTTAATGGGACAAAATGAGATCTCAAATTACCTCTAATGATTGTTACTGAGCTCGCCAACACCAATCCTGAAGCAACATGGAGGCAGTATCAATCTAAGGAGGCTGGTGCACCAAGACTTCAGAGAGCTAGAGGAAGTACAAGTGGATGACTTCGCGGGAAGGCACAGGGCAACTTCCTCGTCTGCCGAAGAAGCAGGGCATGATAAAGCACTCAGATACTACCTGCCGTTGCTGCTAGACGGAAGAATAGCGGTTATTCACCGCCAATTTAGCCCACGAGGCGAAGAAGGGGTCTTTATGCTTATCGCCCTCTCAGGATTTGGACACCATGCTCGATTAGCATCAAACATCGATCATGTTGTCCTGATCAAGAGAGCGATTGCATTGACCATCTTCGACTTTGCAATCCCTTATAGGCGGCAGGGCAGATTGGCAGTGACAGCTGCGTATACATCAGCTAGGAGAATTGAAGACATGGAGGCAGCACTCCAAGGAGGAACGACAACAAATATCCTTAGGAATTTAACAGGGTCATTAGGTACGGCCCAAGTGAAGAAATTTTTGGAGGACCACCCTGACTACCTCAAGAAATTTCAAGAGTAGAAGTTTATTAATTTGCATGTAAAAGTTTTAGTATATTATATATATGAATATAATATATACCTCTTTTTGTATATAATTGTTCCCTCAAATTGTATAAACAAGTAAAGCAACGTAACACACAAAACAAGAGCTAATGATCAGAATGTACTCTAATGTGCATGCAGCTAGAGTACCTAGAAACCTTGATGAACACAGGCAGCGAGAACAAGAGCATACCCCACCAAGGCGCTTTCAGCCGAGGAATCTGCGCCCAGAATTCGAGGCAGTAACACCGGAAGAAGAGCTATCCCAGATCAGATCGGACATCCACGACATAAGGGCATTGTTAGCAGGGGTAGCAGCAATAGGAGGACAGGACCAGAATGTACCCTTGCCGGAAACACCAGCTGGCCGGACAGTGCAACAAAGGAAGAGAAGCAGAAGGAGAAGATCTCCTAGTTCGGGATCCTCGAGCTCCAGCTCAGATACAGACTCGGCATCGGAGGAGCAGGAAGAAGAGAGACGGGATCGCCGGCAGGATCCAAACCGTGACAGGGACAGATCACAGACTGATTACCAGAAGAAAGTTGACTCCGCCCTTAGTAATGTGTGGAAAGCCAGAAAGTTAGAACAGTTTTCAGGAGAAAACAGATCCGGAATGGAAGCAGAGGCGTGGCTGGACGAGATGAGCGAGTATGGCAACGCTTATGGCATGAAAGATAAAGACAAAGGCAGAGTAGCAACAGCAAATCTCAAGGGAGCAGCAAGAATTTGGTGGAAGGGGTATGCCAAAGCACATGGGCTGAGCAGGGACAGTTGCAAATTCAGGAAGTTCGCCAAGGCGTTCAAACATCATTACGTGCCAAGAGAACATAGGTGCAACATGATGCAGCAGTTCTATAGGCTGCAACAAGGCAACAAATCAGTCCAGAAATACACGGAGGAATTCATGAGACTAAGGCTTTATGTGCCAAAGTTGAGCGAAAAGCATGCGGTGGAAGGCTATATTGAAGGCTTGAACGAGGAAATCCGCAAGCTCGTAAGGGCAATAAACCCGAAGTCTGTGTCAGAGGCAGAAGCAAAGGCCATAAGTTTGCAAGGAACAGGACCACAAGAGCAGGTACCAAGGCAGCAATATTTCCAGGATAAGGGGAAGGGCACAGGAGGCTATAGCCCAAGGGCGGCAAGCCCAGTAGCTAGCAAGACGCAGTACAACTCAAATTATGGGAAGCAAGGCAACACAAGTGGTGGCAAGCAGGAAAGGAAACAGGTAAGCTTCAAGGAGCAAGGAGCCAGGTCTAACTATTCCCAAGCAGTGAGGCAATTTCTGCAGTCCATTCCCAAGGAGAAGAAGCAGGAGTGTATAGAAAAGCAGCTATGTTTCAGATGCTTCCAGCCAGGGCATAGGACCAACAATTGCCCCCTGATAATGAATGCGGCATTGGCAGAACTGGGATGGGAGACACCATCGGACGCAGACGACGACGAAGCACGGGATTACATCCATGGTGAGTGTCACATTTTTGCAGCTATTGATACAGGAAATGCAGAAAGTCAGTATAAGGTGATCTCAACGACCGGAAAAGCCAAAGAAAAATCCTTTATAGTATTGATAGACTCAGGGAGCAGTCATAATTTTGCATCCCCTAGGATGGTAAACATGTTGAAGTTAAAGCCGTTAAAGTCCAAGCCCAGGCCAGTCGTCTTAGCCAATGGAGCAGTTAGGCATACAGCAGGGAAGAGAATAAACTTCAATGTAGACTTGCCAGGTGTTAATGTTGCACTGGGAGCGGAAGTCATGAATATAGGCAAGTATGATCTGATTATTGGAATGGAATATCTTGGACCAACAGGAGCAATCATCGATTGTGGGAAACGTAAGGTGACCTTAACAACGCCAGAGGGCAAAGTCATCGAGATCACAGGTAAAGAAGTAACCCCAATCATGCAATGCATGAGTAGTGAAAAATTGCTTAAGTGCATAAGAAAGCAGCAGGTGGCCTATCTCCTTAAGCTTGAGCTCCAAGATCAGGAGCCCGAGAGAAATAAAGAGATCAAAGAATCTAGCAAGCTTCCCAGGCCAATAGCAAAGTTGATCGAGGAATTTCACGACTTGTTTCCTGATGAGATTAAGCAGCTTCCGCCCTATAGAGGAGTCGAGTGTGAAATAGCACTTGAACCTGGGACGAAGCCTACAAGCAAGGCACCTTATAGGATGTCAACCGAGGAGTTGACGGAGTTAAAGAAGCAATTGCAGGAATTGCTAGACCTAGGGTTCATAAGACCTAGTGTCTCCCCGTTCGGAGCCCCTATTCTCTTTGTGAAGAAGAAGGATGGGAGCCTTAGGATGTGCATTGATTACCGTCAGTTAAATAAGCACACCATCAAAAATAAGTATGCCTTGCCTAGGTCAGATGACTTAATGGATCAGTTGCAGGGAGCAAAGATCTTCTCCAAAATAGATCTCAGATCAGGGTATCACCAGATTAGGATCAAAGAGGAAGACATCCATAAGACAGCGTTCAGGACAAGATATGGGCACTATGAGTTCACAGTTATGCCCTTTGGATTGTCTAATGCGCCAGCCACATTCATGAGGTTAATGAACGACGTCTTCCGCGAATTTTTAGATTCCTTCATCATAGTCTTCTTCGACGATATCTTGGTGTACAGCAAGTCTGTGGAGGAGCACGCCCAACATTTGAGGAAGGTGCTTGAAAAGTTAAGAAGGCATCAACTCTTTGCGAAGTTATCGAAGTGCCACTTCACAACGGAAAGAGTGGAGTACTTGGGGCACGTGATCACAGCAGAAGGCATTTCCACAGACCCTGCGAAGATAGAAGCCGTGATCGGCTGGCCGGCACCAAAGAATACGCATGAAGTCAGGAGCTTCCTAGGGCTAGCAGGCTATTATAGAAGATTTGTGAAGAATTTTGCCAAGGTAGCAGCGCCATTAACAGATCTCACAAAAGGTGGGAAGATAAAAGATTGGGCAACTCATTGGCAAAACAAGGCCCAGAAAGCATTTGAGACACTAAAGGAAGCTTTGACGACGGCACCGGTATTGGTCTTGCCAGATCCGACCAAAGATAAGCTCGTAGCAACAGATGCTAGCAGGATAGCAACAGGCGCAGTCCTCATGCAGGAGGAAAGAGTAGTGGCCTATGACTCCAAGAAGTTGAACGACGCCGAGCAGCACTACCCAACGCACGATCAAGAGCTCCTGGCTATAGTAAGGGCCTTAAGAATTTGGAGGCATTACCTATTGGGAAGAAAATTCCAGCTAGACAGCCTTCAATACAGCCGCTCCTCAATTTGAGGCAAAGGAGATGGATGGAATTCCTGGAAGAATATGACTTTGAGATAAGTTATAAACCAGGGAAGCTCAATGTGGTTGCGGATGCCCTTTCCGGGGAAGCCATTGGTAACAAGAATCCATTGTAACGCCATATCAACACTCGTAGCGAGTTTGGTTTGGGGTGAAGATTGAGGAAACATTGCCGACGGACCTCGACTTCAAGGAAGTTTGGGCGAGCCTTTCCAAAGAAGCCAGGACGGACAAGGAAAGGGAGATGTTCAGGCACTACAAGAAGGAAGGAAACTTGCTATATTATAAAAATAAATTGTGTGTACCAAAATCTTCTCAAGTTAGAAAGCTTATCTTGAATAATACACACAATAGTCCCATAGCAGGGCATGCAGGGTTCATGAAGACGTACTTCAAGATTAGAAGCAGTTATTATTGGCCCGGCATGAAGAAGGAAATAGCAAGATATATTAGAGAGTGCCAGATATGCCAGCAGACAAAGGCGGAACAGCTCCGGATTCCAGGTGCCTTGGAACCATTGCCTGTACCAAACGCTAAGTGGGAGGTAATAAGTATGGATTTTATTACAGGACTCCCAAGAACAGCAAGGGGCAAAGATGCCTTGATGGTGGTAGTAGATAAGTTGTCAAAGATGGCACACTTTGTGCCGTGCAAGACAACAGATACGGCATTAGACACGGCCAACCTATTTGTTAAGGAGATTTTTAGGCTCCATGGCATGCCGAGGGAGATAATCTCGGATAGAGACTCCAAGTTTATGAGTGCCTTTTGGCAGGACCTATTCACCACCATCCAGACAAAGCTTTCGATGAGCACGGCATATCATCCCCAAACAGATGGTCAGACGGAGAGAACAAACAGGATCATCGAAGATATGTTAAGAAGCTATGTATGGAACAAGCAAACCAAGTGGGATGATTTCATCCACCTAGTAGAGTTTGCATACAACAGCACCAAGCAGGAGTCATCGCAGATGAGTCCTTTTATGATTAACTACGGGTATCAGTGTCTTACCCCGGATACTTGGCACAACCCTGTGTCCAAGGTGGAAGTCTCCCAGCAAATGCTTTCGGAAATGCAAGACTTGGTGGAAGAAGTGAGAGGATACCTCCTTGCAGCAAGAAGCAGGCAGAAAAGCATCGCCGACAAGCATAGGACAGTAAGAGAATTTGAAGTGGGAGACAAAGTATGGTTGAAGATCAAAGTCAAGCAGGCCAAGCTCCGCATCGGCAATTGCAAGAAGCTTGCTCCAAGATGGGCTGGACCTTTCAAGATAGAGAAGAGAGTAGGTACCCAATCCTACAAGTTGGACCTGCCAGCACATCTCAAAATCCATAAAGTATTCCACGTAAGTCTGCTAAAGAGGCACACCCCTAATCCCGAGGAAGTATTGGAAACAAATGAGTTTTTAGAAATGACGGACGAGCATATTGAAATCGTCCCGGAAGTCCTTCTTAATAGATCTTATAAGAAGACAAGAAGGTCAAAATTTCTCCAATATCTTGTGAAGTGGAAGCACTTACCAGTGGAAGACGCTACGTGGGTACTGGAATCAGATCTTAAGAAGCAGTACCCCGAGTTTATGGAGCAATGCAAGGGTCGGCTCGTCACCGAAGTAGTCGACATCAGCAACCAAGAAATCGGCTCAGGCATGTCGATTTGGGTTTAGATTTAAGCATGTGTAGCTAAGGTTAATCTACGCATGCAGCCTATGCTAGGCATGGGTTGCATGCGTTGTTACCGATGATGAGACCACTAGGGTTCTCTAGGGCGTGGTGTAATGTCAATGTAGGCATGACCGCGTTTCCGCTTGAGTGAGTGGAAGGTAGATTAGAAGTCTACTTCTGTTCCACGGAAGTAGACGACCTCGAGAGAAAGGAGGTCATTCAGGTATGCATTGATAGGAAAAGCACCTCTAGTCAATGCCTACGGGGGAGGGCCCTTCACGCCCCATATACGGGAAGGACCCAAGTCCCACGCTAGGCAACTACAGGTGTAGGCATGAGCGGCATATAGGCATGATAGGGCGCTCTCTCCTCGGCCATGATGGAAGAAACATAATCTTCCTATGCCGGGAGATATGCCTTGCATCCATATAATTGTATTTAATGGGTGGTTCCCTTACAACCAACCTTTATAATAATTAAAAATATACTAACGTAGCGTACATCCTGCAGGCAATTAGAAGGACTAAGCGGCAGGAGGATAGCGCTACGAGAACTCACAACACATAATTTTGGCCATAATGTGTTGTGAGGAAGCGACATGGAGTTCTAGCTTAAAACTTCTAAACTATAACCGATGTTAATTTTTGTCAATAAGAGATTATGAAGTAGAGGACGGAAGAGCCTCTCACCACAGTACAATTACAATAAACTATAAATATTACCTGAGGTAATTAATATAACATGGATATAAAAGTTCTGTAATTACAGGCTATGCAGGTACCCAAGGTGGGGAGACGCGTGATGCTGAGGACAGCATCAAGTCAAGGTGGGGAGAATGTGACGTTCCAGCATAATATACGCTCCCAATACGTATATTATACTGCCACGTCACACGTACATGTCACGGATGACATGTACTTGAGAGCGGGATAACGTTGCACCTAGGAGCTAAAGGTTGCACCTATGGGGCAACTTTGGATGTTGGGTATGTAATTAAACATACACAACAAAAGGTTCCTTGTTCATCCATTTCCAAATGGCTTAAAGCCATTTGTCTATGTGGATGCCCTAACCTAGATAGGGTCTATATAAGGGCTAAAACCCTAGACCCTAGCTCTCCTTTTCACTTTGCCAATTAGGGTTCTCTAGAGCTTCCTTTCCTCTTTCGCAATTAGAGTTCCCCTGGGCCAATTCGGCCAAGGTAGGACTCAAAATCGCATTGCCCGGGCTCGAAAAGTCGGAATTGCACAACAGGTTGTTGAGTAGCAGTCGTCTTCGGCAAGACTAGGAGCATGGACGCTTTCCGAGGATCAGGAGCAAGCCAAGGAGCAGGTATCCAGTTGTTCTGTTGTGCAAAACCGTCTTTGGGCGTGGCAATATGCCGGTTTAGTATGTTAGATCATCTCTGGAAGCCTTGTAGATCCCTAGATCTGAGACTCTAACGAATGAACCTAACATTGGATGTTAAGTAGATAGATTGATGTGATTCTCTATTTCTGTTCTGTGATATTGTATGTATTCCACTCTGTGATCTCCTTGTTTTGGGAAGGGGGGTAGAGACCTAAAGGCTGTGCAGTAGATGCTCCTAGCATAGCACCTTAGTTCCCACATAAATGCGGCCCGTGCACAGGAGCCCACCTGGCTGTGGGTGAAGGGGCAAGGCGGTTGATAAGGAGGAACTTGTCTCATCGTGAATGACCCCTCCGGTAGTAAAAGCCTATCGGGGTCTTTTGCTGGCTAGGCTTAATGGCTTGTCCTTTAGCGTGTGGGCAAGGCATGAGCTCGACACTCGTGGGGTGGTGGATATGACCTTCCGGTGAGTTCAAGTCGAATAAGGGCAAGTGGCCCTCTAGCCACCGCCCGATGAGCATGGATACCTACGGAGGAGAGGCAACTCTCTTTCTGCCTCATCGGGCTGGGGAGATGCAACCCGGCCCGATGGTAGCCCCCTCGGCTATTCACCCGGCAGGCTACGGCCAAGTCCCAACACTTTTCAGCCTACTCTGCAAAGTGTGCACGGGAGGGGCGGATGGAGTGGACTACCCTAAGCCATGTTCTATGCCAGCCAAATCCATTGCCATGAATTCTGTCTGCAATGAACTCTGGAGACCTAGCCGTCAGTCATTCTCCTTGAGTCTGAGTCCTGGGTAGGATCTCCCCTTTGTATTGTTGCTATGAAGGTATTGTTATCTCTGTGATGTTACTATCTCTATGGTGATTGTATTTGTATATTGTTAGTTGTGCTCACGTTTGTTTGTTCACGCTTCCGCATATAGGTCGACCCGATGGGAGACGGGTGAATGACACATCCACTGTTCCCTTGCTGGCTCTGCCCCATGGGAGTAGAGTCAGGTGGATGGCCCCTGTCAGGCAGCTGCCAGGGGGAATGCTCCTCCTTCGAATACGATGCGGGCATCGTATAAGGAGTAGGGGACGTCACAGCAGAGGATCCATGGGCTGACTTCATGATAACAAAGCCGAGAAACAAAATGAGTGACATTTGTGAGAAAACTATCAAACATGTGACCTTCATGAAGACACCAAGGGCAGCCTACAGCAATCATAGCAGGTCCACAAGAAAAACTCATGCAAGCATTGGTAGTAGCTCGCAGAGCAAGGTTACACAACCCCCGAGACTCACTGTTGCCCCAGGGGCAGGCTGTAACAAAGCATGTGAAAGTGCTACAATGGAGAGTTTGTACACACCAGACCATGCAGGACACTCAGTCACTAAAAGTGCTTCTGTTATCGACCACAAGGATGCTGCCGTAGTACAGGCATTGGGGTTCAACACCTAGAAAAAAGGTTAGTCTATACTTCTGTTTAAACATTTACTCTATGGTAGCAAATAACATAAAGCATGTGTATTAACATGTATGAATTTAAGATAAATATAAGAGTACATTGAAAATACAGCACAGTCAAAAAGAGATCAATGATCTCAAAATGCCATTCGGCCACATAATTCAATAGCCATGTTGATGGCTTAAAAATCCATGATCAGATTCGTTGGTGCTTACCAGATGAAATGGTCAAATAATTAATAGATGCTTGTTATTTATGTGTTGCAGTTCAGAAAAGTCTTAAGCAAGGATAGTTTGGGGTGTTTACATCTTGGAATGAATGGAAAGAAGGATAAAAAGAAAATAGTCCACTGCACTTTTCTTTCAAAGATACTGGACAGGATTTGTTTACCTAAAATCATCTCAGCCACCATCATTGCAGTACTTGGAGATAATGGAAAAAAGATAATAGCAGACACTATGTTCAGCTGGAAGTACACGGAGTGTCTTCAAGATATGTGCTACAAACCATATCTTATTTTCGCCACTGACCGAGAGGTTAAATGCCCATGCCAAAACCAATCACTTAGTAGATTTGGGGATTGCCAAACAGGGCATATTTGCACCACTGATTTAAGCATTATTCACAACACGACATTGAGAGGCATGTTCAAAAAGGGATTAAACCACATCCCTAACAGAGTGCTTGAACGAAAAGCATTCAAGGAGGAAATAGCATGTATTTGTGAAGCATTATTTGAAACACACAAATACACTTATATAGTATACGAAAATGACAGATCTGTCATCACTGAAAAGGTAGTAGACAGTACCCTAGCAGCTGTCAAAGAAGCATACAATGTAGACGTCACAAGAAAATTTGCTCTTAGTGACAAAGCTGTCAACAGCAATTTGGAATGGCTGTGCCAAAACTTCTATATATCCGGTATAGACAAGGCATCCAACAACCCGGCATTCATATGTCCAAGCTTTATTAGAACTCTGGCTTTAAAACGATTATGCAGCAAGGACTTCCTCCTAATGGAAAATCCACCTGAAAGAATAAAGTCCAAAGTTAAAAATGAAATTGAAGAGCTTATTGGAAACACAGACTTTGAATTTGATAGCCTCCCATACCTGTTAGGCATCTTTAAGGCCCACAAAAAGAATTTCAGATGGATCACAAATGCCCATGGCACTGTTTACACAGAAATTTCCCACATTGTCACTGCTGTGCTTAACAACATTTTGGAGCTGTGGCCTGACATTTCCAAAAAGATTTGCTCCAAAGTATGTACTCTGCTCCCTGGTAAGGCCATGACATGCTGGGTAGTTAACTCTATTTATGACGTGGTGCTTAATTTGCCTGCCAAAATTGAGCAAGTTTTTGTTGCCGATATTACAAGATGTTACGAAAACATCCCTTTATTTGGTAACAATGGCATTTGCCAAATCATGAGACTAGTTTGCAGGAGCACATGGGAGTATATGAAAGGCATCAATTGTCACCATGAGATGTGGATTAAAAAAGAAAAAGGAACTGAATATTCTGCCAAAATGGTTCAAACACAGTCCCCAAGGTAAATGCTGGAGCAGAATGGACCTGGAAAGGTTCTCTAATCTCAATGAATGGCTTTTAACTAATTGCTTCATTGTCATGGGGGACTGCGCATGGCAGCAAGTCTGCGGTATCCCTATGGGGTTCGAAGTGTCTTTCATAAAAAACCTTGCAAGACATGGAAGATACAATGATATTGAAAGATTTAAGCATGTATTTCGATACATGGATGACCTTCTTGCAGTCAATTGCCCTATTATTAAAGAATTTTTGAACCTACTGCCAGAGCTTAGCAAAGAGAACCTGCAAATCTATGATATGCAAACTCTTGGGATCAAGAAGAAGAAGAAGAAGAGATTTTAACGTCACGCCACAAGGCAGCATCCTATCGGACATGTGACACTTTACAACACACCCAGATGGGTCCTGCCCCCACCACTTTACATTGCATGGCCACTTTCACAACGAGGCGTTGAACCCGTGACCTTGGGATCAAGGAGGAAACTACATATAAATTTATGGATGATCCAGACAAAAGTTATGGCTATAAAGCAAATTTCTTAAATATGACTATTGAGGTTATGAGCAAAGAAATGGGTCTGTATAGGACGTACAAGTTTGACAAGAGGGACCATCTTCCCTTTAAGGTTATGAGGTATGTACACGCTGACAACTGCAGACCCTATCATCAAGCCAGAAATGTGATTTTATCTCAGGTCATGCCCTACTTATACATAAACTCTTGCCCCATTATGGCTGCAAAGGACATCATAGGCATCATCAATAAATTCGTTAAAAACGGCTTTGAGAGCTACGGACTCAAAAAGAAAGTGCTGCTGTATCTGAGAAACAATGAATTCCCAGGAATCAAATACGACTTACAAGTTCTCATCCAAGTGATCAGCAAACAATATTGATGTGGTACGTCTTTAAAGTAGCCTACTGTCTATTTCCAGAAATTTAGTAGGGTGAGTATAAAAATATTAATTGACAAAAGAATAGGGATGGGTATGACCTCTGCTGTACAGTAGGGGTCTGCCCTCCCCTATGATACAGACTGTCTACAAGAGGTCAACCTACTCCTACGGTAGGAGGTAGGTTTTTTTTAAATAATAAACCATGCAATGCATTAGAAGGCCAAGATATTTAACTGAAGGTGTTGGTATAAGACCCGTTTACACCTTGGAACTTCCCCAAAAAGACTAATGTATAAATAATACCTTTAAAACAATTGTTTGGAGGATCTAGTCCTTGGAAATAGAGGGCAATAAAATGGCAATGGTCATAAATATAAGCTAGAATATCTTATGCCGTGATAAATATGGTTAACCATTATTCCAGTAGTAACCTAGTGGACTAACTAGTCGAATACATGTATTATCCATTAATACTAGTATTCTAGTAGGAACGAATATAGGAAAAACAAAACAGCAGTCTAAATTTAATCGGCAGCTATGGAAGGCGACCTGTGGCAGCCATGCTAGACATCGAGCGCCAAAAACTGACAGTACTTCAGCATTGGCAATCGTGGCATTCAAATTACACGGTATAAGGTAAGAAAAATCTTTCTGTAAAGACTTGGAGTTAATACATTCTAGGGCAAAGCTTTTGTTGGTGCACTACTTCCTAGTTTTAGAAAAGATATATCCCAGACAAACCATGGCGGTGCTCAAGATTTCTTGGAAAATTGTAGATTAAATACACACGGCCATTTGTTTTTTTATGGAGGGAGAATTTGACTCGATGGGGGCGACCTTGTGGTTCTAGCTCGAGGAAGAATACTTGAATGAAAAAGGGCTGGAACGTGAACTCCTTGCTTACTTAAACCTTTTCGATTGCCTTTGAAATATCCAAGCAAAATGAGTGATCGAGAAAAGATTTTAGCCTTAAGAGGGATGCTGGCATGACTAGAGGATCTGTGGCAAACAAAAAAGGAAGGCCTGGGGGAAGATCTACTCATAACTCTAGTTCAGGATACCATGATAAAGGAGAGACCAACATCCCTGAGACACAATTAGCTGATGATTATGCTTCGGATCAAGATGATATTCAGGTACAAAATATCCTAATACAATGAAAGAACAGTGTTAAAAATGTGCCTTATGATAAGGTAAGTACCCTGCATAAACGGTTTGATTAACCATAGTATCTTATGTTTACATTAGTTTATAATAAAACACTGATCTATTAGGATATACTAACAGGGCAGAAGGATACAAGGGCTGATCGGCTGTAAACCGAGAGGCTCCATTGTACCTTTTGGCCCTTCAATCTTTACCATTCTTATGCTAAAGTTTTGATGTTTGGCTGCAGGTACCGGACCTCTCCCACCCTTGTGTTTATTCTTGCTTTTTGTTGGTTGAACTTGGTAGATCTGTACATGGACTTGAGCAAAATTTCGGAAGAAAAACAAGCAAAAGCTGTTCCTGGTTTTTAATACTGTATCAGACTTCCTCCTCAAGTTAAAACAGGTTTTTTGTACTTAGATTGGATATGGAAAAATAATAATGAAAGATGTTGTATCAGATGCAAAGGTAAAACAATCTTACTCTTCATCTTACTTTACTGATTTTGAAAGCATCTAAGGATGCACGGTGCTGGAGGCTTAATGGAATATACGTTTTTGCATTAACATACACTTCATTTCTGGAAGCTTATGATATAAAAATACTGTCAGTTCAGTTTTAAAATCTTCAGGTTATAAACTGTAGGTTCATAATGAATGGCTATAAAGAACAAATACTTATGTGGTTCTAAAAAGGCAAGAAGAAAATGCTGGTCTGTTATACAGTGAAAGTTGCAATAGATCATGGGGCATTAATTTTAGCAACCCTTGTGAACTAAAAGTGCTTATCAGCTCGGTCTTTTATAGGGCTATTCTGTTTTAGTAAAAAGCCTCAGACTAGCGCAATATATCAGAAAACATTACATGCATGAGCTGTAATGTATGCAAGCTTGGCATGAAAATTGGCTGAGACCTTGCAAACTACATGAGAAGGCATCTGCAAAACATAAAAAGAAGCAGCATTGCCTTATGTGAAACTGGTTTGTTACATGGTGTATGGTCCTGGCAGTAAAATCAATACGCTAAAGTTAATAATAATTTTGTATGCATTCTTCTTAAAGCAAGTAAAGACATGATCTAATGGATTTAGGTGCATGGAGTAATGATTATGCATGGACATTTAAATTAAATAATATGCAAAGAATCCAGATTATATAGGCTGTAGATGGAGCAGCATAGGCAGCTGCATCCCTAAGAACCAAAATGTCCTTTTCTGCATGTTCAGCTAAAGATATCTTCTAAAAGCCTCAGATTATCATAAAATATCATAAAATGATGCATGCAATGGCTGTAGTTTTATGCATGTTTAACATGCAAATAATCTAAAGTTGGGCAACTGGTCAGGTTTAATCTATTTAAATGGGACGGATTGGAATAAGTAGCTACATGCATAGACATGCAGATAAATTACATAGATATGCAGATACATTGGATGCAACTTATGAATCTACATAGAATTGATGTGTATGCTGACTTCACACAAGAATTTATAGACCAGACGTGCATGTACTTTTAAAGCATGGCTAGGCTCACCAAAATCTTCAGCATAGTATTGGATTAACCTATGAAGCAAGCAGAATGGGGATGATGCTTCGGCTTAGCTGTGGTATTAACCTATGAGTGACTGAGATTAATCACTGCAGTGTTCAATAGAGAGTAGTTACAGACCAAAAACGGTGTTAACAAGCCATGATATAATGTTCTAAATACTGTTGAGTAATTGTTATCTAGTTAATGTACAGGAACATTTGTTAGTAAAATGTTATTGAGAAAAGAAAAATTATTTGTGATCTACTGCTAGATGTAAAAGCTTTAAGTCTTTATAACTTGAAATTGTTTAAAGGTCTAAAGGCATAGGTTTGATCCTTGTTTCTATGGATTACATTGATATTTATCTTAGAAATCGTCAAAAAGGTCAATGGCTAAGGGACTATAAGTACCAGGGATTCACGTTAAACGGAATCAGGATTGATAATACATTTCTTGGGATTGACCGAGGGATGATGTTAGACCTAGGATCCTAGGTCTAGCTGGATTTTTTTTTCCTTTCTTTGTTTTCTATTCCATCTAATCTATTCTTATGCAAGAAAACTTTAAAGTTATTGCCTCCATCCAAGAAGTTCGAGTGTACAAAGGATGAGCGGTCTGCAGAAGAACCGAGATTTGCGGAATATCATGTTCTAGCTGAAGATCATACCTTTGCGAAAAGATGATATTGCAGAAAGGGCTCTTGCTCAACATGGCAAAAATAAGCAAATATGACCTGGAAGTTTGGATATAGAAGCTAAACTAGATCTAGAAGCGAATATAGATGCTGAAAGTGTTGATTTTCTGAAGTTAGGATTTCGCTAGGCTACATACTTTGATTCGATGTGGGACTAATGCAGAAGTAGTCGATAGTTGATGCTTTGTGTTATGAGAAGTGGTCAAATTTCAGATGCTCTGGCAATAATTATAAATGTCACGATGGTGGAGGTTTTCTATTAAATAAAATATTTAAAATAAGCAGCTTCAACATAAGGCCAGATTTTGGTAATGTGATGCAATGCAATACAAATTTTGGAGTTGGACCATGATAACATTATCATTTTGAGGAGATTGTGATGTTCAAAGGTCAGGAACGTACTGGCTAAGAAGATTTTAATGTATTAAGCACAATTCATTAAAATGAGAAATTTCGTGATTCCAATTAGGGATGAAAATTGTTTTTAAGACATTTTTTAAGGTGTTTTAGACGATAATGTGGCGCTATTTAGCATTTTTTCACACATATTTTGTCCAAATTTGGCGCCATTAATATCAGAGGGGAAAAAAAAAACAACAACAAAAAAAATACTACAACTTAAGTTAGCAAGTTTTACCTATTTTACACGAAGAAGGGCATCATTAACTTCTGAAATTGACAAATTTACACATCAAGAAAATTTGTTTATGAAGCTAAATTACGAAATCTCTTGCTGAATTGAATCACTGCCATTAGTAGGATCATGCTTTTCTTTGCCAACATTCATAAGAAGGTCAAATCCTGCCCCACTAAATGCCTCTTCGTCAAAGTTGTAAGCCGCATTTTGAATCTCCTCGTGACTAAAATCTTTAGTGGTACCAAACTGGACGAAGGTGACTCCACAACAAATCTCCTGGCATACCTGAACGTGCATTTGCTATAGCAGACCAAATGCATGCTGGTAAATGCATCCTCAACATTTTTTTTTTGCATGCTAGTGAATGCAAATGGCGCCATTTGCATCCTCAGCATGCTTGGAAATGGCACCTTGAGGATGCAACATGGTGCCATTTGCACCCCCAGCACCCAAAAAAATTTCCCCCCAAAAAAAAGGGGGGTGTTGGGGGTGCAAATGGCGCCATTGCACCCTCAAGGTGCCATTCTTAAGCATGCTAAGGACGCGATTTGCATCCTCAGCATGGTTGAAAATGGCATATTGAGAGTGCAAATGGCGCCATTCGCACCCGCAGCAAAAAAAAAAAAAAAAAAAAAAAAAAAGGTGAGTTTTTTTTGTGTTGCGGGTGCAAATGGCACATGGCTTGCACCCTCAAGGTGCCATTTCCAAACATGATGAGGCATCCACAACATGCATTTGATATAGCATCTGGACTAAATGCATGGTGGTGAATGCAAATGGCGCCATTTGCATTCCTCAACATGCATTTAGTAAAGCAGACCATGCTAAGGATGCATGCCATTTGCATCCTCAATATGCATCAAGCAAACATATATTCAAGAAACTGGTGCTATTTGACTAGGAAAACTAAAAAATCAAGTAAAAGAAGACCTACCTTTGCCTTGGAGACTTGCCTTCATGATTGCTGATATCTTTAGTGTCTAGAGTGATGAAAACAAAGGCGCTAAGTGGTGGCGCTGGCGCTAGCACTAGGCGCTAGGCCATCTAGCAGCAGGCGCTGGCGCTGGCGCTAGGTCCAATGGGCCATCTAGCGGCAAAGCCACTGGCAAATGAAGTCGGCACCGGGCGGGTCGAGGGCGGCGGAAGCAAAAGGGATGTAGGAGGTGCTAGGCCATCTAGCAGCAGGCGCTGGTGTTAGGTCCAATAGGCCATCTAACAACAGGCGCCGCTGGCAAGCGAAGCTGGCACTGGCCGTCGCAGGCGGCGGGAAGCAGGCGGGATGTAGGTGGCGCTGGCGGGTGGGTATGGCGAAGCTCGTGGAAGGCGGGCGTAAATTTAAAAATGCCCGCCCAAATTTGAAACCCCTCCGCCCGCCCAAATTTGAAAGCCCTCCGCCCGCCCAAATTTGAAATTCAAAATTTGAAATCCCAAATTTGTTGTTGCTGCTCGACATATCATTTCTTTTAGGCGCTTGCATAGATCCTTCTATAGGCGGATGCAGGGTCTTCGACGGTTCCATACCGATCGGCACTTCTAGGTGGCTTCTTGCAGTCATTTATTTTCAGGTAACATTAGCTGTTTGCACAGGGTTTTTTGGGCGCTTCTTTTTGAGGCGCTGCAATATTCTTACAAGATCCATATACTCCAGTCGCCGATAGTTTTTTCACCAAAATGGTGACCACCATACCCAGGTAAGTCTTTCGATATGTATCGTCTTTTTGTTAGAGCCATTCATCACATGTATACCCCCCTCCGGGCACCCCCGAAGGAGCCATTTGGGGCGCCATTTGGAGCCCTCAAATGGCTTCATGGCGCCATTTGGGGGGTGTCAGGGGGCAGGTATACCACCCAAATGGCGCCATTTGGGGGGTGCCAGGGGCAAGTATACCACCCAAATGGCGCCATTTGGAGGGTGCCAGAGGGGGTAGGTATACCCCCCAAATGGCGCCATGGAGCCATTTGGAGCCCTCAAATGGCTCCATGGCGCCCCCCAAATCCAAATGGCTCCATGGCGCCATTTGGGGGGTGCCTGAGGGGGCAGGTATACCCCTCAAATGGTGCCATTTGGGGGGTGCCATGGGGGGCAGGTATACCCCCACATGGCACCTTGAGGATGTAAATGGCGCCATGGCACCATTTGCATCTGCCAAATTTTTATTTTTATTTTTATTTATTTATTTATTTTTTTGGGGCGCCGGGGGAGGGGGGGGGGGAGGGAGGGCAGGTATACCCCCATTTCGGTTGGTTGCCACGGGGAGAAAGTATACCCCCCAAATGGGGGGTTGGGGGGAGGGGGATGGGGAGGGGGGGCAGGTATACCCCTGGGGGCACCCACCATACCCCCATGGAGCCATTTGGGGAGCGCCAACGAGGGCAATTATACATGCCATTTGGAGTAAAGAGAGCCACCCTTCATGGCAAGGATGTTGATCCATTGAATGTAGCAATAGAGATCACGAAATTTGTGGTGCCATCTATTGAACTTCCAATCATATGCTGGGGTGCAGATAACATTGGTGAAGCAGTAGGTGCATTTATTCAGTTGCCAAAGAAGGATGTAAGACTAGTTGAGGCTTGTATGCTACAAACATATGTATGATACATGTGTACTACTCACGTGTATCATACACATGCAGAAGGTCTATAAATCTATTCATGTATCTTAAAAATATATATATGATACATGGGTGTCATACCTGTGTACCTAACACATGCAGAAGGTGTATGATACCGAGTAAATATGTTTTCTAAATATTTCATGGTGTACACAACATATGTATGATATAGGGGTACTGTACACGTGTATACAACCCCTGCATAAGGTCTAAAAAAAAAATCCAGTTTACTAAACATTTTCCCATTATAATGAAATTGTGCTTTATTTGATTTTCCCTTGCAGTTCCTAACGAAGATGAGAAAGACAGCAAGCAACATTACAAGATCTAGCAAAGCGAAGTATTTTGCATGATCATGCAAAATAAAACAACACCTAAGATCCACCAAAGCCAGGTAATTTGGTTTTTTTGCTTCACACCTTGCCTAATTTTGAAAGTGTGATGTTTTATTTGAGGCAAATTCTGGATGAAGACGACAAAGGATGTATAATCTTTGTGGATCAGCTGAAGAGAGTAATTGGCATGGAGTATTGCTACCCCATTAACATTTCAATCCCTAAAGAGTTATGAAGCATCATGCTGCAGAACAATTCAAGAAGTGAGCCTATGTCTTTGCAATCTGTTTTGTTTTATGCTCTTACATTGACTTTGCAATGTGGTCACACCCTTATTCAAGAATGTGATTACAGAGTATACACCCTCAAGTTTACTGCAAAAGCATAGATTCCAAGCATGGAAAGCATGAAGCTTCAAATATGCAGGGCAAAGAAGTTGGTTGTATATCCCTAATCCATATGAATTTTCTCCATGTGTAAGGTGGTGCTTATGTAAGAAAACATTGCTTTAGCGTTTCTACCATGTTCTTAGCTGCTATTTAGCAGGTTCACACACACTACAAACAAACAATAGCTTAGATTATGGCTTACACTTAGTCATCTGAAGCATTTCGCAAGATATGCCATCACCATGTTTCGTAATTTACAGAAGGATAAAAACCAAAGTATTTTTGGGAAGGCCTTTGAAGGAAGATCTATAGCAGATGTGCGCAATTGCAACAACCATGTGTATTAACTTTTGTTAGTAAAACTTAAATCTATAAATTTTGGATTGCTATCAATTTGCAAGGAAATAAACTTGACTTGAAGATGAAAATTTAGTGAATTACTATAAGCAAATATCTCAACTAGAATACATAATGCTATTGGATATTTGCATTATTAAATTGTATGGTAGTATAGTGCATCTTGACAGATTGTTATGCACCAATCTCTTGCTGTAATTGGAGCTGATACTCATGGTTAAAGAGTTTTGACATTTACATTAGAGACCTTTGTTAGAGAGTTTTGAATCAATGAAGACGACAATAATGGGACAAAGAAAACCATAATAATTAGTTTGTCTACAATAGTTGGCATTGAAAATCAAAGTTACATGGCCCCCTATGGTTTTCCATCTTTCTCTATTGATGCTTAACAAATCAACTTTGATTTATTTACTTAAAGCTCATACATATACTAGTAATGGTGCCCAGCGTTGCTGGGCATAGGTTGGATATTTTCATATGTTTTGACTGCAATGAGGAAAGTGCGCAGTAA
The DNA here is from genome assembly GCA_021234155.1 of Isoetes taiwanensis. Lineage (NCBI taxonomy): Eukaryota > Viridiplantae > Streptophyta > Lycopodiopsida > Isoetales > Isoetaceae > Isoetes > Isoetes taiwanensis. The sequence goes on along the minus strand of JAJEKV010000029.1, from coordinate 917,143 downwards.
CCTTTTATTATAAGAAAAATGTCTAAAGATATTAATAGTGCCCAACGTTGCTGGGGATTAGTTGGAAACTTGTAGAGTTATGCGAACAGTGAGAAGAGAGTGCAGTATTAACTCTGCACTTGAATTTTTATTGTTGATATTTGAAAATTACACATTGAAGAGGTAGTACATCATTACTCATAAGAGATTCCGTGTTTTGCTTTGGTGGGTATATGGTAAGTTAAGGAGCAATTTCATCCCGTAGAATCTCTTTGTACACTATATTTTGAGTGAACCTCCTATTGTTTTTTAGCAATGTTCCTTGTCTTGAGGTGTTTTGAATGTATATCTTCACTCCGTGTTGTGTGATGCACCTTGAGAATGCGACATAGAGCTGACCATGGGCGAAAACTGGCGTTGGTAGGTAGATGCCAACGGAGGTCATGGACTAGCCTTGTGACTTGTTTATGGTCATTGAGAATGCCAGTCGCATGGGGAACTGCCTTTGCTTGAAAGGGAGGAGGTCACTGTTTGATGGCTCTAGGGTTATCCTTGGTATGAGGACCCGTATTCCTTTGTAGGTGCCTGTGATTATCTCTACATCTATGATTCTTGGGTGCACTTTGATTACACGAAGGCGGGTGCCATCGTAGAGACCGGCCTTCGGGTTCATGTTTCTGGGTAGGATGATGATGGCACCATCCTTGATATGCAACGTAAGTGGTGGCATGTCAGAAGGGGTCAGGTGGTTGATGAACTCAATTAGAAAGTCCCTTGTAGCATCTTTGCCTTCTGTAATGATGGCGTCTATGCTCGTATACGTATGGAGTTGTCCATTCTTCATTCTTTGGAGTCAAGATGGCCTTTTCATATAATAGGTGCACATTTGCCTCTGTTAGTTCCTTGCAAAGATGTTCTCAATCAAGTCGTCTTCTACAACGTATTCTTTGGGTATCTCAACCAAGTCACGGTCAAGCCTTGACTCATTGTTCATCCATTCCCCATTGCCGAATCGTAGCAGCCAATTGGAGAAGATTTGTTCGTCTTTTCCGACTCGCATGTTTTGTATCAGCTTGTGGGTCTTGAAGTTAATCCACAGCAGGTTCCTTTTGACACACTTCGAGATGACTTCCGTCTTTGTTGCACGCTTGACCACAGGCATTATCATTCCCCCGAATGGCCTGCCATCTTGTCGTATCTCATGTAAAACCCTGTCGACAACAGTGAGTGCATGCATGTGTGTCATCCCCATTTCGTCCCATACCATGGTGCTTGCCTTTCTACCTCTGCGTGTTGGCTTGTTGCACACAGTGCGGAGGTTTCCTCTTGTGTGAGGTTGAGTGGTAACTTGAACATTGAATGAACTATTTGTGCTCCCTTCAAGAGGAGGCTGGCAATGCCTGTCCAAGCCACTGATACAATACCAGCACTGCATCCTCTTAGTATGCTGATCAGACTGTCGAAGAGGAACATCTTGCTTGTGCCTCCGATGCAGCCCACATTGATACATGGAGCTTGATGCTGGCTGATTGCATCGAGGATAATGTCGGCTATGGGCTTCTGCTCCCTATTGAGCTTGTCATAGTCTTCCTCCCTTCTTTCAACTCCTTTTCTGCATCAAAGGTGGCTTCATTTAGGAAGTTGCCTAGAATGTCTATCCGTGGTTCTGGCAGTCCAAGTTGCTGGCACGTGCAGCCGCTCATTTGAAAGATGTCATCGATGTCCTTTAGTGCGTGGTTATAAGCCTGTTCTGGTGGCATCTTTCATTGGTAATCTTCTGTCAGGCTGTCCATGAAGTGGTCCCATAGCTGCATTGGATATTGTGGGTCATTGTATAGGCAAATGAATGCGAATATCTGGCATAATTGCATTGGCATCTGGAAGACATTCACGTCTTCGAGCGTTTTCTCCCATTCGGTATCGTCCTCCAATAAGCCGAGCTCTTTGGCAGCTTCCTTGAAAGTTGAACATAGTTTTCCATTGACAGTACGCATGTCTTCGAAGCTGGTTGCATCCTTGATATGTAGCAATAGGGGCGAAAGTAATAGCAATCACCGTCCTTAGGGCTCACGTTGTACATCCGTGTGATTAGCTTGAAATTCGCCTCCCTCTTTTTCCAGAACGTCTGGCGCATGAACATATAATGCTGGGGGATTTCTGGATAAGTGTATTCATGTGGGGCGGGGTCGTCCTTGTTGAGTTCAACCCATGCGGTCAATATTGTTTGCTTTTGCATTTGCCGCTCGATGGCTTGTCTTTCCTGGCCTTCCTGATAATAGATTGCTTGGTTGTTTGGTAGGTGAACAGGTAGCATGTGTACTGTGTGGGAGTTGCCATGCATCTTGAATCCGTATAGCCTCCAGATGGCTTCAGTTGCAGAGACGCATCTATAGTTTAGTAGCTAAGAAAATGCTTACTTGAAACAAAAGATAGAAAAGTCCGAACTCATTCTCGAGCTTTAAGTAGTGAAAACACCCTCTTTGGCCAGTTATTGGAGCATACATGCGTCCTCTTCTCTGCTTTCAGAAGCTTTACTAATCCTTCCCCGCGACTTTGAAATTGTCCACTCGCCTTATCCAACTCTGCAAAAAAGCATTTCCATGTCTGTAAGTGGAAGGCGCCATACGTGGCGACCCTCCCCTAGTACGATGATGGTAAGGGAAATTTGATGTGTTCCTAGAAAAGTGTAATGATAGGCTAACTCATGGGCATAGCAATTTCATGGGCTATGATTCACTTACTTATGTTGTAATGTGAAAAAGTCTACTACCTAATGCCATCTCTACTTTGCGCCATCTTCTCACCTTCAATACTTGGGGGCAAAAAAAGCAGACAAGAAGTCTCGATGTGCCTTCTGTTTTGGCCTGAATTTGTACTTGCATTATGCACTGACTGTGTACAACATAATCTCAAAACTTGTTCTACCATCAACGATGTGTACAACATAATGCCCTCAACATTTGTTCTGTACAAAACTTCCTCTCAATCGCCATCTCTACTTTGTGCCATCTTCTCATCTTCGTTCCACCGGGGAGAAAAATATTCTCTCTGATCTACCCTGAATTTGTACTTGCATTATGCGCTAAATGTGTACAATATAATCTCAATGCTTGTTCTACCATCAACATTTAAATGTATACAACATAATGCCCTAACATTTGTTCATGACAAAAAAAAATTTCAATCGCCATCTCTACATTGCGCCATTGCCTCATCTTCGTTCAACCTGTGGGGGGAAAAGTTGCTCTCTCTGATCTAAATATTTTAACACAAGGAACTTTCTTGAAATTTCTGGTGACACTGCTCTCTACCACACCTTGATGGCATACGTTAGCTCTGCACCTGGATGTCAATATTTCATGTGGGAAACGGTAGCGGCAAGGGCCTGAGCCACTTATGTGGCCACACTACCAGTTTCCAACAAAAAAACCGCTTCCATCTAGGCGGTTACCTAGCACATGAAGATGTGAAGTCGCACTACTTGAATATCTACTTGACTTATTCGGCGTGGGTGGCCCTAGGCTTTGTGGGCGCTAAAAAGCTTTTAGATTCTCCAAATCTCTCTACAAATTTTCAGCAATCCCGAAATTAAGAACAAAACTTGAAGTGGGCATTACGCAAAAGAATATGGCTGAGGATTGTTGACATGTGAAAGTAGAGTTTTGCTGGTGGCTTCGGGGGGTCACCGGTCCTTAACATTCTGGGCCTCGTCCTTTAGACCATATTTTAATCTCGCCATCCATTTGAAAATGTTATATCCAGTAGCCTTATTTGTTATGGCCATGGTCATAACATAAGTCATAGCATCTATTATAGCATAACAGGTCCTCAAAAATTTATAATACTTTAGAAATTACAAATAGATTACAGAAAATCAATTACGGAAATATGTACAATCATGATCAATTTATAGTAGAATTTACATTGAAAGATCTGATTGCAACAAAGATCTATGTATATATGCAGCAAAAACCTAAACCTATGTATATATTGCAAAAATGTACAACTTCATACAAAATTTGTTATGTATTGCAGCAAGAATCTTTGTATTATTGCAGCAGAAATCTGCTGTTGCAGAAGAAGTATCACTAATATCTCCTTAGAAACCCAGAAGTTTTTTACATCTAAATGATGCTACGAAGAACACAAACACAATATTAGAATCTGAACAAAATAGAAATCTACAAAGCAAAAATAATCAAAAAGCTAAGTATCTGTTGGAAAATAGAGGTATAAAATGAGAGTTATTGGTTGATGATTTTGTGTGGCCTAGTAGTATTGCGGGCAATACGTCCCCGAAATGACCAGTTTCCTAGATTTAGCCAAAGGTTGGGGGAAAAGGGGCCCCTGGGGGGGGGGGGGGGGGGGGCATTTGTTTTTTTTTTTTTTTTATGGTTGGTGTTCGTGGCCAATTTTTCTCACATCTGTGTATGGCCACAGAGGGCAAGTTCCCTCTTCACGGGAGTTGCTAAAAGCAGCCTGACCTTGGCGAGCAGCGAAGCCGGGTTTGGTGTTGTCCTTGCAACTTCTGTTGTCTTGGGAAGGGCTCGGTTACAGGTTAGCTTGGAAGGTGTAGGTGGTTAGCTTGGAAGGTGTAGGTCATCTGTGGAAGGGGCCGCTAGGTAATTGATGGTAGGAACCCTGAGATGGGAATGCCCATGTCAGACTGCTGCATTCTGTCTGTGTCGTATGTGAAGAGGTTCGTGTGCATATTCAAGATGGAGTATGTGTTTGATTCTAGTTTTGTAGCATGTGGACTGCTGGAAGGTTCCTTGGCCTTGCTTTTTGATTGTTTGATGGTTGGATGATTTTTTTCGGAGTCTCTTTTCTCTGTGCTGGAGAGGGTACAAACAGAGCAATCTTTTGTGGTATCAATGAGCTTGCTTGAGAAATATACCGATTGTGGAACACTGGTGCCAATTGCCACAATGTGGGTAGAGACGTGGTTGATGGAGGGCCGAGGAGAATTGGAGGTATACAACTGCCCTCTAGTTTGATGGCAGTATGTTCTGCAATCATTCTTTTGTATTTCTGGATGGTTGGGAAAGATGAGTTGGGTCTTTTGTTCCTTCTACCTTGTAACAAAGCAGAGTTTCATTAAAGTTGGAAATTTTGTGATTCCAATTTCTCGCGAAATCAGTTTCTTCCCTGTTTTTTCACACATTTATGGATAGATATGGCACTATTTACTTAAAAAGAAACCAGTTGTCATGCAAAAACCGCTACATTTAATATAAAACAGCGCGGTTTTAGTTGTCAAGAAGAGAAGTATGGCGCCATTTACTAAGAAAGTATGAGGAAAAGCGCCCCTAGAACCTCAAAAGCAGATATTAAATTGCAAAAAAGTGCCCGGCAAGCAAACAAAATGGCGCGGCTGCCCCTTTTGCCTAAGAATAACTACAAGCAAATAGCGCAAACGCGCTATTTGCTTTAACGTAAAAGCAAGCCAATGGTGCAGGCGCGCTATTTGTGTTAACGTGAAGAGCAAGCAAATAGTGCAGGCGCGCTATTTGCTTTCGCGTGAAGACCAAACAAATAGTGCTCTCGCGCCATTTTGCTATAGATAACACATTTTTTGAATGAAAATGAGAAGACCATGTAGATATCCTATATATATTATAATGTTATCCGGTGTTAAATCACGCCCTAAATCGGGCGGCTAGGATTGACTTACCAGATCCGATGGTCCAACACTCTAAAAACCTTTTTTCGTCATCGAAGGGTAAACCTGCGATGCCATGGTGAACAGATCAACCACGGCTTTCTTGGTCTTTGATCCATATTACGGCATGCACCGCCTTGGAGGAATGGAACATATATGTATTCGACTAAACCTCTGTCTGCTTCAACCGGAAACATCGTCCTTTCATGAAGTAAGCTCCGCTTTCTTATTTTTTTTCCTTCCTTTATTTTCTATTCCATCCAATACCTTCTTATGCAGGAAAACTTTTGAGTTGTTCCTTGCATCCACGAAGCTCAAGTTTATAGAAGATGAGCAGTCTGCAAAAGAACTGACATCTACTGAAGATCATGCTTTTGCTGAAGATCATGCTCTGATTATCAAAAAGCAGAATAGAAGTTATTTAGGGGAGACTTACTGGTGATTTTGGACCTTTAGCAAAAATATGATGGTCTGGTAGTCATGGGCCGATACTGCAGATAGGGCGCTTGCTCAACATGGACAAAACAGACAGATATGACCTGATAGTTTGGATCTAAAGGCTATGTCAATTTTCTGAAGCCATGATTTGGCTAGGCTACATGCGTTAATTCAGTGTGGAACTATTGCACAAGTTGATGTTATGTCGTGCTCAACTTTGCATAAAGTATTATTTCAGATGCCCTGGCAAGAATTGCAAATGGCACGAATGGTGGAGGTTTTCTACCAGATAAAATGTTTAAAAGAAGCAGCTCCAACAGAAGGCCAGATTTTAGTGGTGCAATGCAGTCAAAGAGAAAAGTGCGTGGTGCTCCTAATCAGGTAAGATTTAATTTCATATTTTTGTCCATGAATAGTATCTGTTTGGTATTTGTTTTTTGCACATCCACAGATGTGGTGCTGTGCCAAAATATAATAGTTGGACTGCTATGTCTAATTGAAGCTGGTTGGGTTTGCTTCTGGATCTGCCATGTCGCCGGCATTTGGGGCTTTGCAGATAGTGCACGGCAAACAGCGGAGGTATGTCCACCAAACAATGCCCAGAGTTAAAAACGCTGCCTCTTTTGCTGGAACAGAGTTTCAGAACCCTTGGTGCTTGCTATGGAGCTGCTCTGCTACAATCTCCTTTTATGCCTGGCAACAAAGCATTGGGGAAAGGAACTATATTTATCCTGTTAATGATGCTTGCTATGAAGATACTCTGCTACGGTTCTCAACGAAACACCGAGGTCAGAAAGTATATTATTGATTAGCCTTCACAACACAATTGTCATAAGTGGAGCTCTATCTCCTCATTGACTTTTGATCTTTGCTTTTGCAGGTTGAATCGAACTGCTGGTGGTTAATTGCATGTTCTAGGTTCGTAACTCTACAGTCCCTTGCTGTGAGACAGCAGGACATGCCTTTAGAGTCTTTTTCTGACCTGCTTCACTATAAGTGTTACTATACAGAGTTGCCTGCAACATTCCAGGCATCCTTTATGTGAATTCCATTATCAATATGTACTGCAATGGTAAATACATCTCTGATATTTCACAATGATTAAGCATGTGTTTATACCTGGACTACAATGATGTCTGGGAAGACGCTGATGGAACATGAGCCGCCTGTTATTTGGTAATGGTTGCATGCTTAAGTATGCATTATTACATCTTGCAGACTACAACAGTGTCTCTGTAAGTATCTATTTCTTGGTTGATCAATTAGGAAAAATTCTTATATCCGATGGTGATATTGGATTGCTGTGGTTTTAATGTTGAAATGTCTTGCATGTTTTAGCATGTTCTCACTCAGAAATTTTTTCCATTTGATTTTTCATCACCATCACATGCAGAACTATTTGTTAATTATATTTCCACTGGCTGGTGTATTTTAGATGGAGAAATTAAAACAATTTAGACAATGGGGAAGCACCACGCCAGCACATCCTGGAAACTTTGAGACACACAATAGGTAAGTAACTGATGGTCCTCTATTTTGTTGTTCAAATGTGCAGTATCTCCTCTCTCTTTAATTTTATTGCATGTCTTCTTGCTAAGGTATTGCAAATGCTATTGGATTAGCGGTGCGCGACTCTGAGAGGGACACCTTGCAAAGACATTATAACAAGCTCGATGATGCGGCGATGCAAATGATCGATGATCATTGCACGTAAACCATTGTTGCCTGGCTGTATGCACTACTGATATTCAGTTAACATTTTTATTTATCTTGAAATAGCTCAAAGTATCTATCTCCCTTGGTGACTAGAAAGGAAACACAATACTTACTGCAAGCAAGAAAGAGCTCCACATATGCTGTCTCATTTAACTTGACTTCTCCTTCCTTCATCCTCCTGCCAAGCACAAGTGTTGAATGTGCTTGGTTACCTTCATCAAAGGTTTCAAAACGAGCACAATAGGCCAACGTATCTGCTGGAATATCATTTGACTTCATTTCTTCAAATACTGACTTGGCTTGATCATGTGATCTTGAAGACGGGCATGATTATCTAAAAACGATCACAAATTATATGCACTAAATGACCATATTACCTGCGATCTTGCATGCATGGATTAAGGAGGTGTAAGTCAGAACATTTGGCTGGCTTCCACACTTCTTCATCTGGACCGGGACACCTTCAGTTTATTGTATATCCCATGCTCTAGATAAAAAAAGCATTGTCAGTACATGATATATAGGGCGGAGATATATTTCAGAGTTCTAAATGTTTCGCTTATGTGTCAATCATGGCACTTGCAACTGAGACAGGCATCTTCATTCCCATTGTTGGCATCACCTTAAATGCGTTTTGTGCATTCTCCATTCTGGTAACATTCTGGTAACATTTTGGCTCAGTTCTCCAAGCTGGTAGCTGGTTCTTAAAAAGTAAAAGAACATTATTGAAAAAAATATTATTTGATAAGGAAAGTTCGCTTCTGTCTTTTCAAATCGTTTTTTAGCTTCTTGATGTAAATAACCCATTTGATTATACTTATCATTGGACTAAAGAAAAACATTGCCCAACGTAATCTAAAATTTCTCAATTAAACAATATGCAATAGAATTTGCTAGAGTTGAATTATAAAATAGCTCAAAGAGACACACATTTAAGAATAGAAATGTTGGTTTTAACAAAATGTCAATAATGGTTATTATAAAAAGAGCCTAAAGCGGAACAATTTTTAGAAATGCTGGTTCTAGATTCCAGCATATGCATATAAATGTTGCTTCTAGATTTCAATATATGCCATGTCCTTTTCCTCTAACTACAAGGATCGTATGAAAGGAGGGTGTAATTACATGGATAAAGGCCTTTTTTTAGAGAACTTTCTCTCTAACGCCATTGCCTTCTTAATTTTTTCACCTACAGTATTTTTTTTAGCCCTTTCGAGCCCTTACTTTTGTCACTTCTTATATATACAACCCCCAAGCCTTGCATTCGGAGAGCGCCAAGGTGTGTCTTAGGCCAAAAAGATGGAAGACGACAACGAACACAACTTAGGTATTGAAGACGTACGAACTTAGGTACTCTAGAATAAGACATATTTGCTTTTGCATCCAAAAATATATATCAACTAGCATCATGCTTTTGTTTTACGGCACCTACAGAAAATTATACAGGTGATGTGCTCTAACACATTGCTCAGTTGGAGCAATCAATCAATGATTTACATGGCTCAATGACATCATTCGACGTGAAATTGGATGAACATCTAGACATCACCCTCCCACAATTGAATGCATGTTAAATTATACTTCGTCAATGCCTGAACGAATGAATCCTACAACATATTCTTGGCACACTTTTCTCATTGCAGTCAACACATTTACAGACTTCCAACTTATGCCCAGCAACGCTGGGTACCATTACTAGTATATTAATAAAAATACAATGTAAGATACAATTTTTCAAAACAGATAGAATTTTCTTTAATAGTCTTTATCGAAGTGTTCATCATCGACTTTCTCATAGTCAGCAGGGTTAATTTTACTGCGATCAATTTGCTCCTGCTCTGCTCCACCTTGGCCCGATGTCTCACCTTTCTCTATATGAGAAGATTCTTCGTCTACCCCCTTCTGAGATTCACCATCTTACAAAGTCAAGACTTCGCGTTGGCCTATGGCCTTTGGGTCAAGCCAGGGGGTACATGACGTTTTCGACCCTACCCAGAATGCCCGATATGCATTTCATCTCATACGTCGCACTGATTCTTCCTACATGAAGGGATGCCCTAGAGAAGGCTCCACCAGAGAAAAAATCTAGTACGATGTTACCTGGAGGGCAGAGCTTATCAACAAGGTAGAACGCAGTTGTAGGACCAATCTGCTTATGCACTAGATATTCTCCCTCCATACCCTGCCAACTCCATTTAAACCTGTCTTGCATGAGTCTTTAGCCATAACATCTCCCTCACTTCCGATGGCTTCCTTAGAAATAGGCCATAGGAGGAATTTGCGGGAGCTTTCGAGGATGTTCGCCATATAGCCTGAGATCTAGGTCTTCATCAGGCTCTCCCATCTGTGCCGAAATCCTCGTAGCAAGAACGAGAGCTTGTGGCTCTTTTATTCCTGCACCACCTGTAGCTCCAGCTTCCTCTTCATAGATTCCTACAAACACTCTTGACCTGGATTCCAGTCTTTCAAGCGCACTGCCAAATAGAAAGTTATGCTCCGGCCTGACGAAACATAGAATCTAGTATGTCTCTACATCTGTCATCTGTGAGACGCTATCGAAGAACGCTGTTACAGTCTCACTATTCCAAACTGGAGTAAGTTGCCTTGCATCTAAACATATCATGCTGGCATGTAGAACTGCATTTTCTTGCGGAATCCCCCCAGCAGTGACATGCTCAACAAAGTATCTTGGCAAGTCCTTTTCTGTTTCGGGCTTAAGGATTTTTCTAATAGATCTGGCCAAGGAGAATGGCATGTTACCATGAACTCCCTCTTTGAGTATTCCTTCCGATACCCACTTATGGTGGCATACTCCCCAAGCTAGAAGTGCATTATCAGATAAATGGTCGGTGGCCTTCCTTAGGTCCTCGAATTTCTTGTACTTAATGCCAATTTGATCTGCAATGAAGTGCAGTATCTCCTTCTTCATGTAAGCAAGAATTCTTAAGTTCTGTGCTCTCGTCTTGAAGAAATTCTCGCCTTTGTAATCTGAGGTGACTTTGACGTATATATCCCCGCTTAATGCTTCTTCGAGGACCTTTCGACAATCATCATAGTCCAAGCCCCTCATGCATCTAAGGTAGTTGTCACTGAAGTAATCTTTGTCTTTTGCAAAATTGATTACTATAGCTTGACCCCTATTGTCCTTTAGTTCTCCCTTCCTCCATTTGTTCCACATCTGGCGGAAGAGTGCATAAATATCATCTGGCATGAAGACAAACCGATTGACATCCTTCGTGTGTTTGCCCCTCAGAATCTTGTCTGCCATTTCTAGATAGTGCTGCAAGAGAACTGGCGATGTTAGAATTGCAACTGAAATGGCGCACCAGTGCCATTTATCGAAATGGCGCAGCTGCACGATTTACATCAAATGGCACAACTGCGCTATTTACATCAAATGGCGCAGCTGCGCTATTTATCGAAATGGCGCAACTCCTTTGTATCCGGATCAAAGGGCACCACATCTGCTGGAGTGAATACCGGATGTGGATCCTCAGCGAAAGATTTGCAGAGCCTCCTAACATGCTCGGGATTAATAACCCTGGCGGTCATATTAGGTGGTGCCTCTTCTAGATCCCAGAGAGAAATTCTTCTTGTGTATGTGACTCCGAGGGGGAACATGTGGCCGTGCTTCTGTATTTTCTTTAATGTTTCCTCTGCCATTTCTTCTTCGGCGTCACGGTCCATCTTTAGTTCCTCGGGCACTTCAAGATCTGCAATCGTTTGCAATTTCCTGGCCCTTGTCTGGGCTTTGGTTTCTTTCTTTCTCTTTGCGGGTGTGCTATCTGCTGTGGATGCTACCACTTTTATGTGTTTTGTAGCCTCCTTATTGTCACTAATCGTGCGATCACTATTAGCTGGTTTCTCAGTGGACTTCACGGAAGATTCATGTTGGTGAGCCTGATACTCATCCCTTTTCTCCTCCTGATGCTCATCCACTTTCTCAATATCTGGTCCTCCCTCTTGTTCCGTCTCCCTTTGTACTTCATCTCCTCCACCAGCCTTTGCTCCTTTGCCAACTTTGGTGGCTGGTTTAACCTTTACACCTTTCCTCTGCATCTCTCCCAGCAGCCATCTGCTATCCATTATTGCTGGCATGTTCCCTGAGAGCTTCGGTCTGGCAATGTAGGACACAGAGTTTTTGGACATGTCCATTGCCGCGCGCAGAATACCGAATCCCCTCAGGATCTCTACCGTGCCTTTGATATCTGCTTGCTCTCTGGACTCGTAAGATAGCAGCGGCCAACCTTTTTTTTTTTGCCGACAGTGCTTGGTCCTTTATGCTGGATTCCATCATTGAAGGGTCGTAGCACTGCCAATCCATGCAGTAGAGATCTATACTGCCAGTGACAGGATCTTCCACTGTGCAGCCAAGAAAGTCAAGTCTTCCTTGTTTCTTGACTTCCCTCATGTTAACAATGATGCCCATCTGGGCCACGGCTGAAGCTCCTGCTTCACTTGCACCTGACTTGACAAGGAGGCAAAGTTCTCGCCTCTTGTCTCCCTTGGTTGGGTCCACACCTTCAGTCAAGGGTATGGCTCTAACAATCTCCATACACCAAGACCTACCAGCCAGTACTATGCTCCTCGATGTTACCATGTTCCACTGCTTCGGCGCTGGAGCAGCTGCAAGATAAGTATGGTGAGGAAAATGACATATGCAAGAAAACTGAAACAGCAAACGGTGCACCAGCGCCATTTGGACTAAATGGCGCAGGTGCGCCATTTAGTCCAAAAGGCGCAGCTGCGCAATTTAGTCCAAATGGCGCAGCTGCGACATTTAGATTAAATTGCGCACCTGCGCCATTTTCATTGTGCTTATTGTGTTAGCGAGGTGCATGCCATTCCAAATCATGCACCGCGGTAACACCAGAGACCCATAAGCACAATGAAAATGGCGCAGCTGTGCCATTTACACTAAATGGCTCCCCTTCTAGAGTAAGACCCATAGACATTCGAAATGGCGCACATGCGCCATTTCATATAACTATATAACGAAGGTCGGCAACAAGCCCACCCTCTCCTAATAAAATGGCGCGTCCGCGCCATCACAGCTACCTACGCTAGCTACTCTTAATCAATAAAAATAGAAACAACAGATACTAACCTGAGCCTGGCTCCCAGATTTTAAGCGAAGATTGCGCCATTGTATTCGTACAGCGTATAAAAATACTGGACCGTATAAAAGTTACTCCACCTTTTTTCAGAACGCTCCCGGATCAACAGGCGTTAGAGAGAGAAAATGTTTGAATAGGAGAGAGAGTGTTCAAGGCGCTGGGCGCTGGCGGAAGGCGGTAGGCGGAGGCGGGAGGCGAGTAGGTGCAAAAGTAATGAAATGAAAATTGGACGGAAAAGAAAAAGATAAGTCCGCGGAAAACAAAAACAATTTTACCCGCCCGTCCCCTTTCAAAATTTTTTAAATTTGCCCGCCCGTCCGTCTTTCCAAATATTAAAAGTTTGAATTTTCCCGCCCGTCCGTCTCTCCCGCCCGTCCGTCTCTTTAAATTTTTTGAAATTTGAGTTTCCCGCCCGCCCGTCTTATATTTGAATTTTTCCGCCCGCCCCTATTTGAAATTTGAATTTGCCCGCCCGTATTTTGAACTTTGAATTTGCCCGCCCGTCCACTTCATAATGGGCGCCTTTCGTTGTCTTTTGTCAGGAGGCAGACATGGTCATTAGAAGGTGCTATCGTCGACTCCGTAGGTTATGGTTTTATGCTCCTCGTCCTCGCTTCAATATTCGTAGGTACTTGCGCCTGAGATCACTTGGTGCACAAAGCAGGGCGCTTCTCCGACGTCTATTTCGTCTTAGACGTTGGTTCCTTAAACGATAGTAGCAGTCGCTTGCTTAGCCCTTGTCTTCATTCTTCAGGCGCTGGTCTTCATTCTTCAGGCGCACGGCTTCATTCTTCAGGCGCTCGTCTTCATTCTTCAGGCGCTCATCTTCATTCTTCAGGCAACTTCATTCTTCAGGCGCATTCTCTGATGGCAGATCCGGAATCCTCAATGACCTCCAGGTTAGAGGCTATTCAGTTCTAGTATGTAAAATGTTTTAATATGTTAAATGTAGGATGGAACTGGAGATGGTAGATTGTATGGGTTAATGTTGTGTATTTTATGAGAATTCATTACAGTGTGTCCATAATTCTAAACAGATTAAGTTTTTGAAGGGTAGATCTTCTCTATCTTGCTCAGTAGATAAATTCTCAACAATTGATGTCTTGAAGTGTACATTTTCTTTGATTGTTATATCTTGTACTGATAAGAATCCATAACTAGTTATTAGATATAGCATTTAGAGTGAAGATGCAATGTACGTGTAAATGGGACATTTTCCTTTAAATGGAGCAGCTGCGCCCTTTAAAGGTAAATGGGGCTGCTGCGCCATTTATCTGTAAATGGGGCAGCCGCGCCATTTTCCTTTAAATGGAGCAGCCGTGCCATTTTCCTATAAATGGAGCAGCTGCGCCATTTAAAGGTAAATGGGGCAGCTGCGCCATTTTAAAGATAAATGGAGCAGCTGCCCCATTCTGCTCCATTTATCTTTAAATGGCACGGCTGCCCCATTTACAGATAAATGGCGCAGCTGCGCCATTTAAAGGTAAATGGCGCGACAGCGCCATTTCGTAAATGGAGCAGCTGCGCCATTTGTCATATGTCATCTAATTTCGTCCAAATTTTCGCGCTATTTTTACTAAGTATATGTTATTGAGGGTTGCATGTCTTTAACAAGTATGTGTGTGTATTGAATCTTACAGGAAAAGGCCCCTGCGTAACCTTCTCGATGGGGATGTGGTAGTTGCCAGGGGACATGAATTGCATAGAGGCCATCTGCATGGCAGGAACATTCCATGGTGCAATGTGGTCGTGGAGGTCATTGAAGCCATAGTGCCCTCCCATGTGCTTCCCATTCCGTGTGCGGGCGCAGATAACATTGCTGAAGCCATGGGTACATTTATCGAATCACCTCGAAATCAAGTAAGATACATTGAAACTACCTCATCTGTGTCATCGGGAACGTCTGATACTGAAACCCTGAATTTGTCTAGTAGTCCCTCTACAACATCATCAGACTCAGTGTCGACTGCTCCGCTCATTCAAACAGTAAGCAGCACAGAGAATATGGTGAACCTAGTCAGTAATAATACTGTGGTTGGAAAGGGTGTCTGGGTCAATAGAACTTGCATCCATGGGAAGAATGTTGACGCACTCAACGTAGCAGTGCAAGTTACCGAGGCTGTAGTGCCTACCCACATCCTTCCGATTCCATGTGCAGGCGCTGACAACATTGAAGAGGCTGTGGGCACGTTTATCGAATGGCCTCGACAGGATATAAGATATCATGCCATTGATTTAGCTACTCCATCACTGACCTCGAATATAGAATCTGTAGAGGCAATGTCAGATGCAGATGAAGAAATTGATCCTACAGTGGATCTAGATACTCGTTTTCCTCGCAAGATAGCATCAGATGATGATGAACCACCACCTAGTTTCTCAAGAACTGATCTCTTGGATAAGCATTGCCACATTCTTCATGCATGTGACCGAAGTAAATATGGGTCTAAGTTAGATATTGGGGTACAAAAGCACCCGTCCGGACGCGCTGCTTTTCGTGCTTGGTCCGCTGTGCTTGGAGGTGCTTGGAGAGCGGGAACGCGATGATCCGTTTTTAGCAAATTGCTTCCGGATCGATGACATGGCTACCCACAAAATCAAATTCGGTACAGAATCAATTTGGCGGGGTTGTTGTGAGATGGCGTGGAGAGTGAATAGGATTTGGCTATGGCGGGAAGCATGATCCGGTGTTGTACCCCTGAACAGAATTTTCTTTGTGCAGCACGGTTTCTCTGTACAACACAATTCTCTGTACAACACGATTCTAAATGGATCAATCAGCATCAGATTTAGATGAAGAAAAGCGACTTCAAATTTTCCGGAATATTCAAGCCGAGAGAAGAAGGCAATCTAGACAGAGGAATAGAGATAGGGAGAGGGAGAAAGAAAATATCCAGCCTCAAGTTGACAGCAGCTTGAGTGTGAGAAGGCTTCAAGAATTGTCCAAGAGTTTGGACGATTATTTCAATAATATCACAAAGCCTTTGAAAGAAGGGGATAAGGCACTGGTGGTGCACAGATTTGTGAAGAGAGTGAAGAAGAAATTGCCACTGGAGGTGGATTTTGTTGATCATGATCAAAGCAAGATCATGAAGAATGTAATTAGAAATGTTCAAGAGACACTCAATCAGCAAAAGAAACTAAGGAAGACAGATATAATGCAAGCAAGAAAGTCCACATTGCAAATACTGTTGGCAGAATACTGTTAAGGATTTGTATGATATTGTGCTTCATCATGCTAGACCAAATCCCAACTTCAAATCTTTCAAAACTCCAATCCAAGAACTCTTGTAAAAAAAGTCTGCAAATAACCACTTTCCCTGCTGTGTAATACTTCTTGAGCCCTGGTGGAATCTTTACTCTTGCTCTTTTTTGGAAGGTGTTGACCAAAACTCCATTAATGTCTAAGATGACAAGTTTTTTCTTTTCTAAATCCTCTGCAACATTCATAAAAAAAGAAACTTAAACATCAACATGACTTAAACATGAATTAAAAGAAGTCATTAATTAAAGAAAACAGAATTACAATATTCAAACAATGTTCTCAAACAACATAAAACAATTAAAACAGTATTTCACATACACCACAATATGTTATGTTCTGAAACTAACTCAATGACTTGATATACTGAGAAACAGAACTTGAACTACCATTTAACATTTTCAAAATAATATCAACTTGATCACCTATTTGCTTTGGTGCTTGAGGTGGCAGCTTCTTTGAGGGTCTCCCAATCTTCTTTTTGACTTTTGTTGTTGCTACCTCCTTTTCAACTCCATTTCAGCATCTTCAGCATCTTCATTTGCTTGTTCTTCATCACTGCTTACGTGAACATCTACATGTGCAGCAGTAGAACTTTCTCCTGCAATTGCACTCCTCAACCTGGTCTTTATGCCAATTGCAGGAACCTTTTGTACAGGTTGTTCATAATATTCTTCTGAACTACTCTCAACAACACGTGAACGTTTTATCCTTTTTTTTTGCTGGTCCCTTACTAAGCTGAATTACAGAACTTTGTTGCTTAGAACACAAATCAATTTAAATGAGATTAAGTTAGTTAAAACACAAATAAGAAATATTAAAGTCTTACCTTCTGCAAAGCTTCTACAGCTTTCCTTACTGGACTTGGTGACACTTGAGCTGATGCAGTAGAACCAACATTTTTTGGTGACTCAGAAGCAGGTGAAGCCACAGGTGCCACATGTGCTTTATTAAATAATAAAGCAGGTGAAGCCACAGGTGAAGCCACAGGTGTGACAACATTGGAAAACTTATCAGGTGAAGCAAATGCACTACTAGTGCCTACCTCAAATGCACTGCCTACCTGAATCTGCAAGTCTGCTTCACCTGCAACCTCTAGACCAAGTTCCACAAAAACTTCCCTGGGAACTTCCTTCAAACACCTGAAGCATGTCTTCTTTTCATACAAAAGCATGCAGCATGCCAAGTGATAGACATGTTCACATGGTAATGCCATACTCAATTTATATTTTGGATTGAAGACCAATCCACATGCAGCACATGCATCTTCCATGAAACCAGACAACCTGCTTTTTATAGTTATGATAGACATTTTTGATATATCTGAGTCCATCAATTGTCTACCAGCTTCTAAGTATTTCATGCTTTCCTATAATCTGAATTCCAGTGAAGTTTTTGATCTTTCCTTATTTTCCTTCTCCTGTAATGCTTCAACACTAACCTTTGGAAGGCAAGCCTCCAGTTTAGAGCAAAAATATATTTCACCACTTATTTTTTGCTTTAACTCTTCCATCTGCTTCAGGTCTCCATCGTTCTTGTCTGCTTTGGCATTCAAAGCAGACAACTCATTCTCCATTCTTGCTATCTCGTTCCTTCCATGCTCAATCATCCTCTCTTCCCTTGCTAAAGAGTTCTTATCTACCTCAATGGTACTAATTATTTTTACCAGATCAGTTGTACAGTTGTCTAAATCTGTTTCCAACTTACTAACCTCCTCTTCAATCAAAGAAATGTTGAAACTTAAATTGGAAACAGAAAACTCAGAAGACTGACCTGCTTTCCCCTTAAATTCAAGTTGAGGTGTTGATCTGCCTGAAGCTAGAGGTGTACTTTGGCATGAAGGAACTGTAGTTTTGATCCTTTTAACATCTTCTTTTTTAACATCAATGTCATCCCTTTTTGTCCTGGACCAAACATTGACCTGTTTCTTGTAAGCATCCCAATCAACCCGATGAGCCTCAGGGTTATGCTCTGCCCGACTACAGTTTTCCCATGCAAATGATAATGCTACTAGCTTCCTCAATTCATTATTCGGGACACCTCCATCTCCATACAAGAAATCGATCTAACCGTCCAATTTCTGCTTCAAATGAGGGCGAACATAGTAGATTTTGATTTTGCCTGAAACCATTGGCTTAGACCAAACACTGTTCCAGTCATCTGCAGTGACATTTTCCGCCAGCCATTTCAGCTTTTGCTGTGGGATGATTCCTTCACCAGCCATGAGAAAAGAAGATACTTAAAAAAAAAGCAGCAAGAAACAAAGAAGTCGGAGCAAGCGCCTTGAAGAGGATGCTTCAATTTGTAAAATGCAGGAATCGAAGTGCAATCGGGGAGCAAATTGGCCTGTACAATTCAATTAGTAAAAATGGGCGCGAATAATTACACCTCTGACATTCAAAATCATTGTTCGCCGAAAAGGCGCGCGGAAATCGAAAAGGTGCGTCGGGCGCTGCTTTAGCGTGCTGTCTCCGCTTCCGCTTCTCGTGCTTTTTTGTACTCCAATATCTAACCTAGACCCATATGCAGAGGCCATAATTGTCTTCAGTGATCCCCAGGATGCTGTTGACGATGAATTTTTAGGAGACTCAAAGGTGGGCCTCTGTGTGGGAAAGTTCCTTCCTGCACTAATTACATAGGATCTCAAATGTCATGCTTGTGCAGAAAGGCCAGCAGAAAATGCACTTGTACAATGGGAAAATAGCGATGTGATGCTGCAGGATGGAAGGACTGTCTCACAACATCTGCAAGCTCGAGAAGCTAAAGAAAATGAGGATATACAGCTGGAATCATTTGAGGACAACATTCAGGCTCCATTCAAACGAAAAAGAAAGTATACTTACACAAATAGAATTCCAAGACAGCCCAAGGGAAAGAGCAAAGAGGAAAGGCTATGCTCCACAACTTCCATCAATAAGCTTATGAAGTCAAGCTGCTGCAAAAATACTTGCAACAAGAAACTTACCAAGCATCAAGTACGTGAATTAAGAAAAGAATTTTTATCTCAACCATACAATGCAAGGGTTACGTATTTTTTTGACGTGCTGAGTGTGACTTACACAGGAGAAGGAGAGGACAGGATAGTGCTCAAGGTGATGGAATTCTATCTGGCTGGGTGGCGCATGGCTTTAGGTATCAGTCAGTCAACATTTTACAATTGGAGAAATAGATTTGAAGCAGGTGGAAAGGTAGATGAACATGGTAGTATTGGCTCTAAGAAGCCTAGATCTTCTACATTGGCCACCGAATGTGTGCTAGACAGATTCATTCAGGAGAATGCTGAAAGTATTCCCCATAGGAGCAAAAGAGGTAGAGATGATGTAAGAGAAAATGTACGCAAGCTTCCTTCCATTCTTAATAAGAAGCTTATACATAAAGAAGTTGGTGCTGTGGTTGAAGAGCTTACAGGAACATCTGTAGCCTTGAACTCTTTTTATAGTATATGGAAAAGAGAATTTCCAGATGTTAGCATTGCAAAAAATACAGCCTTCTCTAAATGCAACATCTGCGTGGTAATTAAGCAGAAGCTGGAGAAAACAAAAGATACGAGAGAGAGACGAAATCTTGCAATTCAATGTCGGTCTCATATGCTAGAGCAACGCTCTTGCAGAAGTCAATATTGGCATTGGAGAGCATTGTCACAGCGGTCTCCTGAAAATCATCTATGTATAATACATGATAAGATGGATCAGGTTAAGACTTTAGTGCCTAGAAGTCATCATCTAGCAAAATCTGTATGGAGAGGTGATCGCTTGAAGAGCAGTTTGACAGGAGCTTTGACTCATGGGCATGGTGGTCGTGCCTATGGTCATTTTTCACTTGATTTATGGAAAGATGATTCAAACTTCCACATTGGTTCACTTTCTAGAATATTGCATAACTTAGAATTGGTACAAGAGGACAAGATATGTGACTTGTGTGGAAGTAAGCCTGCAGATTGCAAATGGATACAAGCAGTCAAGGATATCAATCCTTTGAAGAACAAACTTGCTTCCATGGGAGAAGTATTGCCAAATACTTCAACTACAACGAATCCTGAGGTGTTCAACCCTCTTCCCCGAAATCTCTATTTGCAACTTGATAATGCATCAGGCCAAAACAAAAATAGGTATGTCTTTTCATACTTATCTTATTTGACTTGGCTTAAGGTCTTTGATGAGAGCCAAGTGGGCTTTATGATGGTCGGCCACACCCATGATGATATTGATGCTTTATTTGGAAAGTTTTCAACCTTGATGAGTTCGTCGGATGCTTTGACACTACCAGAGCTACTTTACTTGTTCAACAAATGCAATGCAAAATCTCCAATTCCATACTTTATTGATGAAGTTCCAAATTGGAAGGCTTTTGTGAAGGGATTCATCCCTGATAAGCGTCAATGCCTGGTTGGGCATACTGAACCATTGCTCTTCAAATTTAAGATGGCAGGAGATTGGCCTGTTATGCAATACAAAATGCGTCCTATACATAAAGAGTGGCTTCCAGCAGATTCTCCAGCAGTTCGAATGTGGAAAGAGGATGAACATGGTCAGCCAATGCTACCAAGTGGTGTGCCACAAAATATTCCTCCTAGAACAACATTGAAAGATCTTCCAGGGTTGAAGGATAGCATCAACAAATACATCTCCCTATGGAAGGACATATGTAAGAATCAAGAAACTAGCTTGTTTGCAAGGCAATACACGGCAAGTGTTGAGTATTGGAGCCAGCTTCTTATCTCTTTGGAGGATGTTGCTCCAGGACGTCCTCAAAATGATGTATTTTGGCCACAAACAAGACAAGCTCCTCTAGAACAAACAACATTTGTTCCAGAGGTCGACGTATCTGCCTTGGTCACACGACCTTTACCATCTTATTGTGGCCCGTCAGATGGCCGTCCAGTGTTGCCTCTTGAAGAGTTTGATCCTCACGTACATGTGACAAAGGGTATGTTTGTTCTAGTCAGACCTGGAGATGATAACACTGCCACTTGGTTAGGATATACAGAGGAGAATGCTGTTCTTGATCATATTTTGGCCATATTTATGTATCGTGGTGGAAGCCTACTGGAGGGGACTACAAAGACTGCTTAACTAAGCATTGGCATCCTAATCCTTCCGATCCTTCAAGGTACGAAAATTTAGATGCTATTCATTATGCTTGGGATGCCAATGGCAAGAGGCCGAAAACTGTCCAAATTCCGAAATATATTGTAGACATGTGGAAAGACATAGCACAGTGTTCATCTTAATACATGAGACCTTGTACTTGTAATACATATCTTTCATCTTAATACATAAGATCTTGTACATTACTATAATGTGGATCACATATACTGCTTACATCTTTAATATATAAATGCATACATGATTCATAGATAAGATGGTCAGAAGTGCTTATATGGTGATTCACTCATCATCATTATCTGCTGTGGTGATCCCACTTATCTCATAGATATTGCGCTCGGGAAGCCAAATGAGGTGGATCATAACACGAATCAGCCCGGGGCAACGAATCTCAACACCATTGGCTTTGGATTGCAGGTAGGGATCAAGAAGAACCCTATCACTGCAACCCACAAGATCAGTGTAGCTCATTGAGCACTTGATCGCCTCGATGTGGTGAACAGAAGAAGGCGAATAATCCATGGGAGATGAATGACCTCTAGCCCCGAATGGAGCTGCTTTTATAGTGAAGTAAAATTATTGATGTGAATTATTGGGGTGGACTGTAGCGCCATTATTGAGCGTGTACAAGTATCATGTACTCGTACAAGTATGAAATATTTAATTACTCAGATTCTATACATCAACTAATATTCACTATGCTTATACATCCTTACATATTTCATAACTGCTTATATCATTATATACTTAACAGGTACACAAATCATTACTGATTCACTCATCATCAACACCTGCTGAGGTGATGGCATTCAGCTCATAGATCTCCTGATCAGGAATCCAATATAGGTGGATCACAACACGAATGAGCTCGAGGCAACGAATCTCAGGACCATCAGCTTTGGATTGCAGCCATGGATCAAGTTTGACACCATTCATCACGCATTGACAGAGATCATTGTAGCTCATGTAGCACTTGATGGTTCGGATGTGCTCCGGGCGAGGAGGCAAGGAAGCCATGGGAGATGAATGACCTCTACCACCGAATGGAGCTACTTTTATAGTCAAGTAAAATTATTGATGTCCACTGCAGCAAAATTATTGGGTACCATACAAGTATGTATATGATCCAATAATTTCTATGTATATACCATCAATAATTTTGGTGCGTACATACCATCAATAATTTTGGTGGGTATAAATATACATCAAATTGCCGAGTGCAGCAACATTGGCCTCCGTCTAGCTATGACGCATTCTGGTCTTGAACGTGATTCTATCACTTGCAAGATGAATCATGAGGACTTCAAGCGGTGCCGTGAGCGAGATATACCGCTTGAAGACTGGCTCACCACTGTTGCTCTCAATCCTCGCCATTATCCTGATCCCTTTGGTGTTATCATCCATCTCATATGGAATAGAGAGCATCAAATGTTCATGATCGAAAGGATCTCTGGAGCGCCTTCTGTTGGTTCTGATCATTCAGAAGAGTAATAGTAGAAGAATAGTACTTGTTAACATAGTTTTGCTGCTCTGTGCGTTTCTTCTATCCGTGCTGCGTGTGTTGTGGAGTTTTGCGAGTTGCAGGAACAAGCTTTGCCATGGCCTGAGCATGGTCCTTCTTCTTCATGTTATTGTTGCCCTCTGCCTGTTGTATGCTGGCTGTTACAAAGCGCGCAGAGGTGCAGCCTTCTTGTTGTGTTGTATTTGTGTATTTGTGGATAGTGACATGAGTGCTACAGTTGCTTGTAAATGACATTACCTGCTTTGGTGTTGTAATATACGGAGCATCCTTTTTGTGCAATTGTGTTTCTGTGATCACTATTTCGTAATCAAATTCATTAGCTTACGTACGGCCACGATCCTTGCATTGGGGCGTGCTCGTCGATCTATGAATGTTTGATAGGGAAATAAAGTTTTCATGGCGACACCTTATAGTTGCTATTTCTTTTTATGTGATTCGTATTTCCATACGTACTTATGGCATATGGGGAGCGTTATGCGGGGGTGTGAGGTGTAAAATCCCATGCCCTTGATTTGGCATATTCACACCACCATGCTGGGATCCAAATAGTGTTAGGGGGCATATGTTGTACACGTTCAAACGTTGATGGCAGAATTACGTTGTACACATTTAGGGCATAATGCATTGAGGCCACAACAGAAGGCACATCGAGACGTCTTCTCTGCTTTGAACTGCGTTGTTGTTGGTAAGTCGAGGCCAGATTGTTGCGGCTGTGAAAAGGTAATCATTAGTTAGGGTTTTGTTTTTGCGGTTGTGGGTTATTTTAAGGCTTCAGCTGCCTCTTTGCTGCTGCATTTTTGGCAAGGGGTTCAACTCCCTGGGCTTGATTGTGTGTTACTTTGAGACAGGCAGATTGTTGTGTAACAGTGGTTTTGGTTATGGTAGTGCTAGTGAGTTGCTATAGTAGTAATATTTTAATTATTCTTTGCAAGTAAGTTACCTGCAGAAAGGAAAGACAATTGAATAATATGTTGTGCTCGTCATGACCAGGAAACATATTTCTTAGTTATAAACCATCATTCGTGATTGGTTCTATACTGGCCTGATATGCAGTTACCACCTGATCAAAGGACCACTATCTCTGAACTGCAAAGGAAAACCGACATGTCTTCAATCTGATGTATACAAGCAATTTATACTAGTTAATTAAAAGAGATGGATTTGTGAAGCAGTGTAAATTATCTTTAAAAGTGTGATTGGCATTAATATCTGCTCTCTACATGTCCAATGCTCCATCTGAATAATGATGAACAAGACTTGCCGCTCCCTAAGTCAACAAAGATCCTAAATGCAGAGCTCATTATATGATAATATGGTCTGTTCAACGACGTAACTTAAAGATAGAATCAAGATGCACAAACATAGTGCAAACCTATAAGGTCGCTATCACCAAGATGTGTAGTATTCTGCAGGTGAAATGTTGAAGAAATACTTTGAGCTTGAAGACTTCCATGGTGGCAATCCTGTAAAACAATTATTTTGTATACTTACTCCAACTTAGAAACATCCAAGCACGTTTGCACAATGAAAAATTTTGGTCCGCAACAGACTACTCTTGCAGGTGTTTCCCTTGCAAGTTTTATGGGATTATTTGCATGGCCTAAAATGCCAAATCTGATCTTAACATCTGCCACTGCAGCGCTATGAGAGTGCCAAAGACATCGAGCTGCTCAGACTACTGAACTTCAAATGGCATCCACACCCTAGAAATAAGCCGAAGCTTAGCTTAAACTAAGCACAAAATTTTAGAAAAGGCATACGATTATGGAATCATATTTTAGAGTTGGATTGCTCCATGATAAATTGATTGAAAGCAAGGTACCTAAAATGTGTTTATTGAAGGGACTGACACAGAGATACATAATTTGATTTGAGGATCATAGAGTTGCCGAAATTAGTGCTGCAGCTGCCCTGAATCAATGAGAAACGTTAAGGGTATCTTGATTAACGGCTAGGCTTATTTCTAGTCTATATATTCACGCTCATTGTTCTCAACTGAAAGATATATCTGAAGGCCGCCCATATATTTCTTTCTTGTGAGTGTACGCCTTCTCAAGTTTTGCTATGTCATTTTGGGGAGCAGTTTTACGTCCTGACCAACCCTTCTCTTATAAACATTCCGGAAGAATACTTCACATGTCCAGGGTATGCGAATTTAAATGTTGCATAAGTTTGAATTTTGTTATCGCTTATTGATTTTGGACGTTACAGGCTACAATAATGCCCACTTTTCCTCATATTAACAATCTTGTGTGGGTATGTCTCAATATCAAAAGGCCAGAAGTGGATTCAGAAGAAACTTTCTATTTATGCTCGTTGAGTACTTTGGGAAAGCAGTCTGCAGAGCTAGACCTGATTTTTGAGGAAGACGTTGAGCTTTGGGTAATGGGTGTAGAGACTGTGCATCTTGTAGGTTATTACCTGCCGGATATCGAAGAAGTTGATTCTGATATTATAGTTCCAGATTCAACGTATCCTACATTTTCTAAATCACTTGTGGATTTTGCACTTACAATCTTCTCGATTCTTAACTTGTATTGTAACTTTAGAGACGAAAAAGAAATTGGTCGAAAAGTTGTGGAAGAGCCAAGGCTAAAAACGATAGGAGGAGAAAAACTCTTAAATGAAGAGAATGACGCTAAAAGGTATTGATGCATACTTTTATTGGCTTTAAGTTAGTTCAAGGTAATATATATTTTATTGTGCTTTAACGACAATATACATTGAGACGTTATTATTGCATGCTTTAATTATAATAGAAAATGCATCCCTATTTAGGTCTCTTATTACAAAAATGTTTTTATGTGTTTTTTCAGGTCTGGTCCAAATAATCCTAATGAAGTTATTCCTCAGGATAAGCAAAACAAAAAGAGACAGAGAAATAAGTCAGCTAAATAGGATCTCATATATGTTTTTGTCGTAATTTAGTCTCTTAACTTTCGATAAGTTAGAAGGAGATGGTAGGATATTATGTTTTCAACCAAGTATGCAAAATGGAAATTATTAAGTTGAATTATTAAAGTGACTAGAAAAAGTGCCTAGCGTTGCTAGGCTTTTTGGCAGGCAGAGGTTCAAATACTAATAAAGATGGTGCATAAGTTGAGAAATATAAAGGGCAAAAATTGTTGCTAGTATTTTAAGTTGAAAAGGCATTTACAATGTTGCTAGTCTCTTAGTTTGCCAACCTTAGGCAAATTCATTGTACATTTTACTGTTTCGAATCTCATAATTATTGGGAGATTGTATGATCTTTGCTAGTGTCCGTATTAGTTTCTGTTGATCTTAAAATCTAAAGGCTCGCAAGGGATTGGAATGAAGAAACATAGGCCATGATGATAAGCAGATAAAGTGGAGTTCGGAACATGCCAAATATAGAGCATTATCATCAATAGTCTTATGAAGGTTCATTTTGTTTGACATTTTGTGAAATGACTTTTAAGAAAGCAATAGGATTGGCATGGTCAACATTATGCTCTTTATCCCATGGGTCGTGAAGAACATTACATTGTAATATTGTGGACAATTTAGCACTATAATATCTTGGACACGACCACAACTACACTGAAATTCACATGATGCAACAGCTTTTACATGCATCGTCATCTCAAGTCTACACCGTAGCTAAAACAACAGAGTTTTAGAATAAACGCTCTTGACATAATCTTCTAGGTTTAAGTTTATTCTATTCAATTGCCAATATAAGTGTAATTAAAAAACCATCCTAAACTACATTCAAGCAGAGATTCCCACGTTGATCTCTATTCTGCCTAAGTTCCTTAAGCTAGAATAGCATTATTCCTAGTTCAAGCTGACACATTTGTGACTTGCTTACCTATGTTATAATACTTCATGTAAAATAATTTCTTTGTGGCAGATAACGCCTTGGAACTCGGGTGTCATATCCTACTATAACAATCTCAGGCCAACCCAAGTTCCTGGGTGTTATCCCTCTTATGTCTGTAAGATTGTTTGCATCCAGATGGCATTAAATCTATATTCAATCTGTGGAAGGTAAACAAAAGGTTATGAGCTATATTTCCGATGAACTGTCCTACACCGACGGGCAAAGCTGGACAAGTTCCAAGCGTCGATGATTATATAGGTCTATAACAGCGCAACATGTTTGTGTACCTCGATCATGGAAAGGATAATACTTTCTACTAGTGTCGTTAACTAAAGTATAAGCTAAAGCAAATGGGCTAGGAGACTATTTGTCATCAATGTTTTGCATGTTAAATTGACTAACTATGCTAGGTATCTTTTCAATAATATCACATGATAATAATACATTTGTGAGAGGGTGGGTTCGCAAGCTAGATCTTGTGCTGCAACGCTCCTTATGGAATGTAGTTCATATGGAATTATGAACCTATGGGGATTGCGCCAACATATATACAATTCTCCCATAGTTGTTGCAAACCTTCAATGGAGATATTTGATCAATTCAATAGGGTATTGCTACAAAGTTGATTGACTATGAAACCTGAGAAATGTCAGCCTGACCCATCTGCATGAACTGTTGTTTGAAGCTTTTCCGCTAGCCATTTTTTTTAAATCTTAAAATGTTGCAATTTTATCCCAATTTTTGGTCCACAGTTGTTTTTAGGTGTTGTTTTATGCCAAAAACAACACTAAAATTGCACAAAAGTTCATGTAGTCATTTTATCCGAATTTGCTAAAAGACACAGTTGACTTTTAGCAAAAAGATTCCAGACGTGGTTTTTTTGCACTTTTCTCTTTGTCAACATGCTCTTTTTTTCACTATTATTTTTAGCAAAATTTTGCCAACGTGTGATTTTCTCTTAACTGTTGTTTTTGACCAAAGATGTATTACCCTGTAGGTAGGAAGCAGTCTCTCTAGCCTAGGGTTTATATGCATCCTATATAGAATCATTTTGGTTTTGGGAATCATCCATAGTTTTCCAATATCCAAATACTTATATCACATGTCTCAACCAGCCTTCCTTGATATATGAATTCCTATGCCTGTTTAAGTGCCCCAACAATCATAATGCAAGTTTTATCCATATTAATTTGCATATCTATTTTGTCACAAAAAATAGCAAGAAGATCAAGTACCTGCTGCATATGTGCATGTGTGCGAGCAAAAAGAACAAGGTCATCAGCATATAGAAGAAGCTGAATGGCATACTCATGAAGCTCTATGCCTCCCTCACAATGATCATGTAACTAGTCTTCAAGACTATCAATAAAAAACCCAAATATAGTAGGCGAAGGGCAGGCTTGTTGTACATCAACAGTGCCCTCAATGGTATCTGAGATCTCCATATCAAATGGCATAGAAATTTTGGACAAGCACCTTTTCAAACTACTTTTGAACATCTTGGAAACTTGCATTTCGCTACTTACAGGTCCAGACATACTTTTGTCTCTACCTCCCCAACTGCTCCTATCCCATGTCATATAGCATCCACCTCACTTGAATGTCGTGTTGTACCATATTCTTCCTCATCTGCCTTTGCACTAGTTAATCCACCAGTATTACCAGCCCCTGTGCCTCCTTCTTTAGCTATTTCTATACTATCGCCTTCTTCCATTGCATCTCCATCTCAATCTATATCAGTAGACCCTCTTAATGAGGATCAACACTCTCGTCTCCAGGACATTGCTCAGAAGCAAGAATTATTGGAAGAAGGATGGTCTACTCCACGCTTGAAGAAACTTGCATGTCGCAAAAATAGCTCGGCTCCTCAATCTGCGCTGGTTCACTCTGTAGCTCCAATATCTGCTACGATTGTTACAGTGGATGTCCCTGATTCAATGGCATTGAGACACCAGGGAGCAGATCAAGTTGCTATTAAAGATTCTATGGATGTGGAAGTTCGACCTGGTTAAAGTAACTTTTCTAAAAATATGACTATATATTATTCTTCTCTTTCTAGGAGAGGAAAATAGTGTGAACTGCATTATATTGTCATGCTTAGACGGGTGGCCCTGCTCAGTTGGATCTGATTGTCCGCTGGATTTTTTATTCTTGTCTCTGCATTATATTATGTATTATGTTGGAATGTTATTAATAAAGTCTGACGTCCTTCAAAAAAAAAATCTTGGAAACTTGCAATTGCAAAAGGCGCTCTTGACTTCTAATTTCCACACTGGGAAGAGAGTAAATCCAAACCAAAACCCTTTCCGTCAGTTCCTATTGCTTGGCGTTTTCAACAGCAGCTTCTCGATCATGTCTCATGTTGACCTCCATAACGTAAACCCTTCAATAACCTAGCAACATACAGGGTTTACGTTTCGGAGGCCATATCCTAGTCAGATTTGACCAGGATCTTGCACAATGTCAACATGTAGAGGGAGGGTGTTGACGCCAGAAGACAGACCCTTAAAACCTTCCGGAAGCAGTTTGCCCCAAAGGTCCTTTCCCGAAGGCCCTTGGCCACAGACGGGCAACTCTCCCACTCTGGAACTGTGAACTGACCCTGCCAATGGACTCAAAATATCGATATTACCCTGGAGACCAAGTTTTGTGGGCAGAAGACTACCCCTTCTCTAAAAAGCGCTAAAGTAGCTCATGTCGTCAATTGACCTAAGAGTTGGCTGCGGAATACTGCCATGTAGAGGGTTCGTGTTTCTTTCGTTGCCAAAAATGACCGTATAACTTGGTTCCTAGGGTAATTTTAAATTTCGGACGATATGGCAAAGTCGAATCTCCATTCTGGAGCCTTTATACTGCCCGAACGACAAAACACTTGGGTTTCTACACGGTCGACTGGCTCCAACATGCCACCTAGGCTCTAACATGCCAAGGTGGCTCAAACGTGCCACCTAGGCTCCAACATGCAACCTGAGCTCCAACATGCCACCTAGGCTCAAACATGCCAAGGTGGCTCAAACATGCCACGCGGGCTCCAACATGCCATCTAGGCTCAAACATGCCACGCGGGCTCCAGCATGCCACCTAGGCTCCAACATGCCAAGGTGGCTCAAACATGCCACGTGGGCTCAAACCTGCCATATGGGCTCCAACATGTCACCTAAGCTCCAACATGCCAAGGTGGCTCAAGCATGCCACATAGACTCCAACATGCCACCTAGGCTCAAACATGCCAATGTGGCTCAAACATGCCACGCAGGCTCCTACATGCCGCCTAGGCCCAAACATGCCAAGGTGGCTCAAATATGCCACATGGGCTTCAACATGCCACCTAGGCTCCAACATGCCAAGGTGGCTCAAACATGCCATCTAGGCTCTATCTCCTGCCAAACTCCTCTACTAAAAATTCCAAAGGGTTTCATATTTCTTGGCAAAAATCCTAGTCATCATGTCCAAGTCACCAATATCTAGCCATATCATCAACATCGCCCCATGAAAATTCAAAGATGTACATCTTTTCACTATTGGCCTAGTCAAAACGTGGACTTGCTTACTTGGCATGCCATGTCACCAATTGGAGGGCCACATCATCTTTTCCATGATGTTTGTTGGTGCCACACAATGGTAACTACAGTAGCTAGCTTTTCCTAGGTGCCTACTATAGATGCCTACTATAGGCACCCATAGTAGCTAGCGTAAATGTATGGGTATGATTTGATATCATGTATAATACATGAAGAAAATTCGACACACAAGTATTAGCGAGACAATTTATGCACTAGCAATCAAGTACTTAGCTCACTTAATTTTTAAATGCAACTTTCTTCAAGGTTATGACCTTCAATATATCAAACCACAATAATTACTTTCAATGGTTTACAATGATCCACTATTCATTTGGGATTGACCCAAAATTAATAATGGCTGATCAAATCTTCTAGCACCTAGCATTCAGATTAAATTCCCTTGTTAAATTTCGAAGCAGCAATCTCGATCGGGTTCAATTCTATACTTTTGGAACCGTGTGGTTCTCATCTGCTTCGATTTGCTTACATATTTTTCGCCCAGCTGCCGAATACCATTGCGACCTATTTAAATTCGTGCATGGCATAATATTATTCAGCCAACCTTCTACCTCTAATAGCAACATGCGTTTTTGATCATATTGAGCCTTTTGGCCTTTGGGCCTTAAAGATCAAAAGTCTAGATGTCAGTTCCACGAGTATGCCCACGTTGGATTTGTTGTAGTCGTGCAGGACTGTCATGGGTATTCATACATCAGGCATTAATTGTCTCATTTACCGGCCAGTACTTAGGTTGCAAATCTTCCTTTAAAAAACCCAACATATGTCCATCCTCCATAAAATTCATTCAGACAACTTTCGAGAGGCCTTGTTGTAGCAAGTATTAAATGCGTAATCTTGCATTGTATACACAAAACCTTCGGGTACTCTCGAGTGGAAGTTAAGAATGCTCTCCTCCTTTCAATATGATTACATGTTACATATTTAATTCTGGAGAATAATTGCATGATTACATGTTGCTTCTATGTGAGATTTAATAAAGATGGTTGCACCTATGCCAAATGTATTCAACACAATTATCTAGAAGAAATCACTCGACAGAATTTGACAATGTCAATTGAATAACATTGAAACCATGCTTTAATTATTCATTATCCTTATATAACCCTTATTGACCATTGAGTTACTTTAGCTACAAAACACTGTAGCAATGAGATCGAATAAATCACTGTAGCAGTAAACACTCAAACAATAAGTCCTTTAGGGTTCACGATTATGCTAGAAATGATCTGCAATCATCGAATATATTATCTCTGGGGTTCTGTACAATTATGGTTTACAGGATCGGTGCGGAACGACGGTTTAGGCAGAAGATTTGGTCGATCTCAGTGGCCGACATATTCATATTACTATTCCCTCCAACTTTCCTTATTTCGAACCTTTATAAACATAAATAATTGGTCATGTATATACAAGTTCAATGGTTGCATCTTTAACCCTTTTTAACCATTGAACTATGCACCCTTGACTCCCTTATTTACAGAAATATCCATGAAGAGTTGAGCACAACTGCTAAGAATTGAGCACAATTGCTATCATTTGATGACACCTTCTAACTTATCAACATTCTAAACTACACCCATTGTCAATATCTCCTGCCACTATATTTCCTTGTCAAAGACATCCTGAGCCTCTCCAAGAGAGTTGCATTTCACACACATGTCAATTTAAACCATTTGTAACACAAGGATCTTCCTTAAGTACTTCAAGGGCAATCTCAGCATGTATTGTCGCGCCCTTGGCTATGGCCCTTGTGTATCGACAACATTTCAAACTGCAAATAAATGTGACAAAATTTGAATATGCTAGTCCTAGGTTCATCTCTTCAAATAATTTGATGGCTACCTAGGCAAAACCATCTTCTCCATGTCCTGACATTATCGAATTCCCAGGTACTACATCTCTTGAGCTGCTAGGTTGTTAAAAGTTTTACAAGCCTCTACAAGTGTGCCACATTTAACATACATGGCATGCCAAGAATAACAACCTTTTCAAGTCCTTGCTGCAAAACCTCATTATGTATTTCTCTATCCCGGTCTATAGCTTTGCCACTGCAAGCTTTCAAATTGCATGTAAATATAACAGCAATCAGGAGCAATACCTTCTAACTGCATTTGATCCAAACACTGAAGTGCTTTTCGACCAAATCCATAGTCAACATATCATGAAATAAGTACAGTCCAATGGACTACATTTCGATCATGCAACTTGTTAAAAATGGTTTCAGCTTCTGTAAGTGAACCACACTTGGCATATGTGTCAACAAAAATCCAACCAATATAAGGTTCTCTTTAGGGCCTTCATGAGCAATTCCAGTTGACAAGAACTTTTAAACTGCAAACTAATGTGACAACCACATTAGATTTATGGGAATCTCTAAGAACTATATTTTATTTTTATAAGCATGCATCTCATCAACGATCGAGATGGGCCAACATGAACGGCTTGGATTTCTATCCAAGTCCTCTCATTCTACTGGCCCATCTGTTTCCCGCCTTTGCCTTAGTTTTGACTAATCTGCATTGGCGCTCAGCTACCGACGATTTCCCAGCTCTGGCTATGGCGCTCCAACGATGCATGCCCTTATCTCTTGCATGTCAGCCTAGAAAAGGATGCCTATATGCATCCAACCATTTTGTGCTCTGGTTGTGCTTGGGCAAGTCTAAGCCCAAGAAAAGGAAGCGATAAGTAACAGATCTATGAAAAGCTTTAAAAATAGTTGACACTTCTGTTCACATGGCTGCAGCCAGATTTGTTCCTAGATCAGAACGAGATTTGCTTAGCAAGGCGGCAAGAAAAAAAACGACGGCTTCTGGTTCATATCTCTTTGCATTTTTGCCAGTGTAGCTCCTTCTGCTTCAAATCGGCAGGTCTGACTAACACGACTTATTCAGATCAATTTTATTCTTCAAATATTTAGTACGATATACATGTAATGCAGATGCAGAATGCAGGTGCAGATATGGATACTTCCATGTGTTGAATAATGATTATACCTAGTGGGAGATGTATGCAGTGGGAGGCAGTTCAAATCCTACCATTAATGTGGAGGGAAATCGGTTCTTAGCCCCAGCAAATGTCGATGCAAAAGAAGTAGGCACTCTACCAAGAAGTAGGCACTCTATTTATAGCTGTTAATAGCTTTTTTTTCTTCCCTTTCTCTGACCATAATTCTTATGCATAAGTAGGTTACAAAACGAGAATATACAGATGAAGGCATATGGAAAAACTAGAATTGGAGATCAGAGGGGAATACTTTGTTCCTAAATGTAGCTTACTTTGTTGCATTTGGTTCTTAATTGGGGGTTGTTCCAGCCCCAGTCTAGCTGCCAAGCCAATTGGATTTGCACAATGCTAATGCTGGAGCCATCCCCTGTAGTGCAGGCGTCTTTGTTGCAGAATTGGTCAGGGAATACAACAACAAGAGGGCCCGGGGAAACAGAAAACAAGGTAGTCAAAACATTTGCTTTTTTTTTTTTTTTTTTTTTTTTTCAGAGCTGAATCACTGCTATAAATATAATCGTGTTTTCTTTTCTGTTTGAATAATGCGGACAGTTTGATCTCTGATCTTTGTATTTCTTTAATAGAAGCATAATATATGAATTTTGACTCAAATGGGTTTCTGAGGAAAATTAGGAAAGAATAGTGTTATAGTCTTGAAAATAAAATGGAAATAACATTTAAAAACATGATTCAGGTGCTCTGTTTTATGTATATTCAACTGTGCTATAGTCATTGGATCACTACTCCAGCTACAATATACTCAAGCTTAACTATTACATTGATTTAATATTTTGAACCTTAACCATTAACTTTAATTGTTTTGAAGTGTTTTGAACTTAACTATTGAGTGTTTTAATGAAGATTAGTATTTGAATTGCCTTATGGACTTGTTTGGGTTCGATTCCGAAAAAGGCTTTCTTTCTTTTTGAGCAATTGCAGCGGTGCATGCGTGAATTGACAAGGCAGCAACAAATCCAGCAGGAGCTAAGCTAACGGCTTCAGGAAGGAGAGACCACTATACCTGCCACGGCAATCCCACTTGCCCAAGAGTCTGCACGGCGTCAGCCAGGGCCGTCTACTACTGCATTGCCAAGCCGCTCCATGCCACCACTGCCCCAACATAGGCCACAGCCTATGCCTCGCCGACAGCAAACAATGCCTATTGTGCCGGGCAGGATTGACCCAACAATCAGAGTGTTCCAGGAGCTGAGACGGAGCAGCCACAATGTGGTGGTACGTTGCTTGACAGAAGAGGCAGGGGAGGACCTCATTAACTGGCTCCAGATGTTGATTCTTGCTCGAATTACATTCCCCACACCAGTACACATTATTAGGGCGAGACGCCATGGTATCCAGCGCCTCGACCACCAGCGCGACCAGGAAAGCGGGGGCATGGAGGGGTTGCCTGCTACTACCGAACGGCCTTGGCACAGTCAATCTCCTTGTTCGAGACAGACAAGCACAACCGGTACCTGTGGGTACGTGTGCAAAACTGCAGTAGCAGACCTCTCTTTGTGGCAGCCTGCTACTTTCCACATGCAGAGAGCAACTTCTATCACACCCACTCGGATATGGATAGGCTGGACCCTTATGTCGATCTATATGATGACATACAACAACATAAGCAGTTGGGAAGTGTCATACTCCCTGGAGACTTTAATGCATGCACGGGGGTAGAACAACCCATGAGATTTGATCCCTTGACTGATGATGTATTGCAACTGCGTCCTGCAGAAGGAGCTTGGCCACGGACATCAGACAACAATCAGGTCACGCGCTATGGTAGACAATTGCTTTTGCTCTGTGGTATCTTTGACCTGGTAATTTGCAATGGACTGGCACAGTGGCCGTCCACCCACAAGAGCACTCGTAGACAAGAAAACCAGGGGGGAGGATCTAATGTGATGGACTATGTGCTGGTGCCTGAGCAAGATATGCATGGCGTCAAGCACTTCCAGGTGGGAACAACTAATAGGGATGAAGAGATAGACTCAGACCACTTACCACTTTACTTGAAGTTGGCTTGGCAGGTTGTGCGAACCCCCTGTGCAACAACTCCTCGCATGCCTCAGTTGCGATTGGATTATGAACATGCAGGGGCTTATGCCCATATGCTTAGAAATTTCGCAATATCCTACACTAGAACAACAGACAGGCTGGTTGATTGATGTGCTTAGGACTGCGACAGAGAGGTGCTTTGGGATAAGCCGCCAGCGACGAGGAATACAACCTTCCCACGTAATCAATGGTTTGATACAAAGTGCAAGGAACACAAATGTTGGCTCCACCAGGTCGCAGACCCTGCTTTACGCCCACATGCAGTCAGACAGTACCGCGTCTTCCTTACAGCTAAGAAGGCCAGGTACATTGCAGCTCATCAAAGGGAAATGTTTTACCTCCTGGAACGTCACCCCAGGACCTTGTGGCGAAAGATTCTCAGAAAGCCAGTACAGCCCATAGGAAACATCACTCCCGAGCAGTGGAGGCAATACTTGCAACAGCTATACGACCCTCAGGGTGCACAGGCAGCATTACCCCTGCAAGAAGGCCCAGTGCTGGAAATCACAGATTTGGACATGGAACAAGGCTTACAGCATCTTGCCAATGGGAAAGCGCCAGACCTGGATGGTATGCAGGCAGAATTGCTTAAGTGGGCAGGGCCGTCCATAGTACCGGTGCTGACCGCCTTGTTCAACAAGACAGGAAGGCTTCCCACTGCAGTGGACCAATAGCAGAGTTGTTCCCGTCTATAAGGCAGATGACCCGCACTGTCCAGCCAATTACCGAACAATCATGGTCAGTTTGGTGTTTGCAAAACTGCTTGCTGGGATTCTCAAGAAGCATTTGATGGGTTGGGCAGAGGCAGCAGAGGTGCGGGCCCTCACCCAGGCAGGATTCAAACTCCAGCACTCAACCATTGACCACATCTTCATGTTGCGAATTCTGTTTGAAGAGAGCAGGAACTGCCGTCAGGATCTATATTGTTGCTTCGTGGATTTTGCGAAGGTGTTTGACACTGTGCCTCGGGAAAAACTATGGGCAAGATTGCGACAGCTAGGGGTTCCTGTAGATTTGTAGAATGTAGTGTACATGCTATATGAAAGATGCTCGGGTCGGTTGCAGCCGACAAGCCAACCATTTGATAGTAGTATTGGGGTTCGTCAGGGATGCCCTCTCTCCGCAACATTGTTTGGGATTTACATTGATCAATTGGAGAGCTGACTTGCTGATAATGGGGGCGACGGAGCTCACCTTCTGCACCAGATCATCAGACAGTTAATATGTGCTGATGATGTGGACCTCCTAGCTTACACACCAGCAGATATGCAACGACATCTCGATGCCCTGGACACATTCTGCCAAGACTAAGGTGGTTCTCATATCATCCCCATGTCAGCCGAGAATCCCCTCCTTTAGTTACCGAGGGCAGGATGTGGAAGTGGCATCCACATACAAATATTTGGGAGTGGAGTTTCCTTCTACTATGCACTGGGACACATCCATATGGCTACGAGTGACGTCGGGCTGTAAGGCACTATATGCAATGCAAAACAATAGTCATAGAGCAGAGTTATATGATTGGGCCCATCAGTCACACCTGTTCAAAGTCTTAGTGGAGCATGTCCTTTTATACGGGGTTGAAGTATGGGGCCCAGTAGTATCCATCGCTACTTGGAATGACTTAGAGCAGGTGCAGAAAGCCTTTCTGCCCTAGGTGGCAAGGTGTTGGAGCCTAGGCGGCATATTGGAGCCTAGGTGGCATGTTTGAGCCACCCTGGCATGTTTGAGCCTAGGTGGCATGTTGGAGCCCACGTGGCATATTTGAGCCACCTTGGCATGTTTGAGCATGTTGGAGCCTAGGTGGCATGTTTGAGCCACCATGGCATGTTGGAGCCTAGGTGGCATGTTTGAGCTACCTTGTCATGTTAGAGCCTAGGTGGCATGTTGGAGCCACCTTGGCATGTTATTGGAACCTAGGTGGCATGTTGGAGCCACCTTGGCATGTTATTTGAACCTAGGTGGCATGTTGGAGCCCATGTGGCATGTTTGAGCATGTTGGAGCCTAGGTGACATGTTTGAGCCACCTTGGCATGTTGGAGCCACCTTGGCATGTTGGAGCCTAGGTGGCATGTTGGAGCCACCTTGGCATTTTTTAGCCTAGGTGGCATGTTTGAGCCACCTTGGCACATTGGAGCCTAGATGGCATGTTGGAGCCCGCGTGGCTGAACCACCTTGGCATGTTGGAGCCTAGGTGAGCCTACGTGGCATGTTTGAGCCACCTTGGCATGTTTGAGCCTAGGTAGCATGTTTGAGCACCTTGGCATGTTTGAGCCACCTTGGCATGTTGGAGCCTAGGTGGCATGTTAGAGCCCATGTGGCATGTTTGAGCCACCTTGGCATGTTGGAGCCTAGGTGGCATGTTAGAGCCCACATGGCATATTTAAGCCACCTTGGCAAGTTGGAGCATAGGCGGCATGTTGGAGCCCACGTGGCATGTTGGAGTCTAGGTGGCATGTTTGAGCCATTTTGTCATGTTGGAGCCTAGGTGGCATGTTGGAGCCACCTTGGCATGTTTGAGCCTAGGTGGCATGTTAGAGCCCACGTGACATGTTGGAGCCCACGTCGCATGTTGGAGCCCACGTCGCATGTTTAAGCCACCTTGGCATGTTGGAGCCTAGGTGTGACGTTCCAAGTATTTATACGGTATACATATAAATATATTGACACGTCACCCGGTATAGATACACAACTATGGGGCATGTTGACCTAGGGGGTTGGCCACAATGGATTTAATTAGCTATGCTAACTTAATTATAAAGGATAATTACCTAAATACTTGCTATTAAGACACCTAATGGTGGGAAGGCGCCATTTGGCATAACCTGGGTGGCTAGCATGGGGGTTTCTAAACCAAGCCACCAAGTGACAGCGCCACCCCCATCTCACCCCAATTTCGACCCAACCAGCACCAGGAAGCAGCTAAGCGCTCAGGGCCCAGCTGCTGAACCTCGCCCAATCGCCAAGACACCCTTTAACCGTTACTGCCACCCCAGTACAGCGCTATGGAGGCACCCCTTGACAACGGCTCTAGCCGAAACACTGGTCAGTGGTAGTTTAATTTGCAATTTGTAGAATAATACTTTGGTGTTCTTGTCTGACTAGTTTTGGTTCAGATTAACCCTTCTTTGGTAACTAGGAATATTGTTCAATTATGAATGATGCTCTGTATGGAATGGTCGATGTCTCTATGAGTTAGTTCAGTAATTTCCAGTAAACAGGGGTTAAAAGGGGGGTAGAGGCCTCTGAGCTCAAGTATAGAATGCTCCTAGTACTTCCTTAAATGCCCTACTAGTTTCGGCCTGTGCACAAGAGCCCACCGGGTCATAGGCGCTATGGTCTGGCTTAGCACCAGACAAGGGACGCAGTGGTGAAGTAGGGGGTGGGGTCTTGCACGAGCATAAAAGGCTCCTGAGACTCCTACAGTGGGCTAGGCCTGATAGCCTGTGACGTTCCAGGATAATATACGGTATGTATACGTATATTATACTGACACGTCACTAGTACATGTCGACTTAGACGACATGTACGCATCGACCATAAAGGGGTAGTACCCTAGGGTACAACCTTGTGACCTATTATATTGCACATGCTAAGGCCACATGTGAATATAATATCCTTTTGCCATGTGGCAATAGCCCATTGACCAATCAGGGCCCAGCCCTAAAGTCGTGGGGATAAAGGGGCATAAACCCTAAAAGGGAAACCCTTTCAGTTCCCAGCCCCGTAAGTCGGATTGGAGCAGCAGTGGACATTTTCTCGCGTGAACAATAGCAGAGGAAACGACATTCCCTAGTAGCAGCTCGATCCAAGCCAGCAATCTCAAGATTCAGCAGCATGGACGCCTTCAGAGGAGTGGGAGCCAGCCAAGAAGCCGGTTAGTGGTTGATCCGATAGTTAGATCCGAGTTTTCAGCCCTCATTCTATAGGATTAGTGTCCATTCTTAGCTATAGGCGACCCCTACAGCCTAAGAATGATAGATACTAACAAAGGAACCTAACCATGTATGATTAGGTAGATTAGAATAGATGTATTCTATTGTTTCAGTTCTGTTGTGATGATATTGTGACATTCTATGCGCCACTCTTGTGTATTGGGAAGGGGGGTAGAGACCCAGAGCCCAAGTAGTTGTATGATCATAGTTTTAGCCCATTAATTCCCAATTAATGCGGCCTGTGCATAGGAGCCCGCCTGACTGTGGGTGGCGGAGCTAGACCGGCTGACAAGGGAGGGCTTGTCCATTCACGGTTGATCCCGCTGGCGCGTAAAGACGGCCGGGGAACGTTGTGAGCTAGGCCTAATACCCTGGCACTGCGTGAGGGCAGGGTATGGGCTCGACACTCGTGGGGTGATGCGTCATCTTCCAGTGAGTTCAAGTCATATACGAGCAGTGGCTCTCTAGCTCGCCCGTGGATAGCATGAACCTTCTGGAGGAGAGAGATCTCCTCCTGCCTCATTGGGACTGGGGAGATGCAACCCAGTAGTAGTAGCCCCCCTGGCTATTCACCCGGCAGGCTACGGTCAGGCTCCAATACTTTTCAGCCTATCTGCATAGTATGCACAGGAGGGGCGGATGGAGTGGACTACCCAACGGCCATGTTCCTTTGCCAGCCAAATCCATTTGCCATGAATTCTGTCTGCATTGCTATCTGGAGACCTCAAGCTGTCAGTCGATCCCCATGAGTCTGAGCCTGGGTAGGATCTTCCCTATGTTATGTTGATGTACTGATGTGTGATGCAGTCACTGTGATATGGTGGACCACCCTTCGCGGTGGGTATATTATTATTGCTTGATGTTATGTGCTCATGTTTTGTTTTCGCTTCCGTTGCTAGGTCGATCCCGAGGGAGACGGGATGAATGACACGTCCATTCTTCCCCGTCGGGTTCTTGGCCACCATCGAGGGCCCGATGTTAGGTGGACGGCCTCACATCAGCGGGTAGATGCTGGTTTGAGGGATGATCTCCAGTTTGTATACGATTGGGGCATCGTATATGAGCCGGGGCCGTCACAATGGTATCAGAGCTCTGATCTTGGCAGACCAGGATCGAGCACTGACCGAAACCCTATAGGAACTAACTCAGCTAGACATTCAGTCTTGGAGGTAACAGCCCAAGCACAAACCTCGAGTAGCGGAAAATTTTTTTCCTGGGGTAGAGCTAGTAATTATCTAAGATTAGGATAATTAGAGAACATAGGCACTTAAGAGATCCTACTAAATTTCAGGCACTTTCGGCCAACGACTCCAAGAGTGCGCCAGGAGCATGTTAGGTTCAGACCTAATGGCCCTCTCGCGCACTCTTAGAGTAGTCACCCCATATGAACCCTAGAACTTGACCTTAGGAACTCCAAATGGTAAAATAAAAGATGAAATCCCAATCAAAAAGCTCGAAATAGCTAGGATTGTATGTTAAAACATCGAAAAACATTAAGTACAAGTCACTTTTGGAACAGCGACTCCAAGAGTGCGCCAGAGTATAGTTAGGTCCCGACCTAACCCCCTCCCCGCGCACTCTTAGAGTCATCCCTAAAAGTGATCTTAAGAATTGATTATAAATTAATCAAAGGGTCAAAGTAATAATAGGATCTTGCTTAAAATGCTTAAATTAGTGGGTAACAACAAGTAAATTGTGTAAATTGGATGTGTTGGAGCAGAGAAGGTCAACGACTCCAAGAGTGCGCCAGACCATAGTTAGGTCCCGACCTAACCCCCTCCTCGCGCACTCTTAGAGCCATTCGAAGAAGCAGGACCA
Organism: Isoetes taiwanensis; assembly: GCA_021234155.1. NCBI lineage: Eukaryota > Viridiplantae > Streptophyta > Lycopodiopsida > Isoetales > Isoetaceae > Isoetes > Isoetes taiwanensis. Next base: position 876,103 of record JAJEKV010000029.1, on the reverse strand, counting down.
AACAAGACCCCAATTTCGCCCAAGATGAGGAGACTTTCGCCAGCAAACCAACCAGAAGACTAATTCGACCAAACCCTAAAAATCCAACCCTATAAATTACGGGACATAGGCTCATTTTTTAGGGTTTCTTCCGTGCTTCCACGAGCTCCTTCTCATTAGCCGATCTTTTGGCGCCCTGCTCCAAATCAGACGCTGTCATACAATGGCTAGGACCAAACAAACCGCCCGCAAGCCAAAGAAGGACGATAGGCCCAGCGCCCAAGTGCTCGCAGCTGAACAGAAGCTCAAAGATGCTGACGACAAACTGAAGGCTGACATGGAGAGGCGGCCTAGGTATTACAGGAATTTGGAAAAGAGGGGGAGGAAAGAAGAAAAGGCCAAGAAGAAAGAAGAAAAGGCAAAGAGAAGAGAAGAAAGAGCCAAGAGGAAGGAGGAGAAAGCGAGAAGAAAAGCAGATGAGGAGGTTGCAGAAGCGGAAGACGACCAATGGCGAGAACAAAGAACCAAGAATAGAGAGGATCCCGACCCCAAAGGAAAAAGGGTAATGACTCAAGAGCCCCCACCTAAGAAGAGAAGAACCTCGGTCGGCGTAACTATAAACGAACCAACCGAAGGCGAACAACCTCCAACCTCGTCGGGGGAGACTGATGTTATAGCGGATTTCTTGGAGGAGGCGCTTTTCGGAACGGGAGAATCTTCACAGGCGAAACCTAACCCTCATCCTGACGCAGATGAAACGCCGGAAGAAGAACCAATCCCAACTCCAAACGCAGATGAGACACGGATTGACCTACCCCCGCCGTTGCCCCCACCATTTTTGGAATGGCAAGAAGCAAGGAAACTGGATGCAGAGAAAGCAGCCGGCAAGAAAGCAAACAAAATCGCCCGGGAATCGTACACCATGGGGCCGGAGAGGAGGTACAAGAAAGAATTGGCAGATTACAAAGTATACAAGAAGATGCACGAAGACTACCTAGCCTATTACGAAGCAAACAGGGTCAAAGTGGTCGAAGGAGGGAGGCCAACACGAGAAGCATTCCAGCTCAAACCCCCGCCAGAACTGCCAGAACCCCCCAAGAAGCCTATGAAGAGATCCCAAGACTCCCCTTTTGCCAGAGCCCTGCGAGAAATCAAACACTTCCAAAGGAGCTACGGATTCCTCATCCCGAGAGCAGCATTCCAGAGGTTCGTCCGAGAAATCTTGTGGGAGTTCGACCCCAACAAGCGAGTAACCAACGACATGTTACTCGCTTTACAAGAAGCAGCAGAGATGGAGGTCGTACAGCACTTTGAAGATTCATTGGCATGCACTCTCCATGCAAAAAGAGTCACCCTTCAACCAAAGGATATGAAACTGGCTAAATACATCAAGAGGAGAGACTAATAGAAGGGAAATTACCTTTTTGGTAACTAACAGGATTATATCTGATGTATAAAATTTTGAGTAATAAAATATATAGTCGTTTAAAAAAAATGTGCATTCATTAGGCACAGTATTAGTTTTTGAGCAATTGGAGTAATTTAACCAACGACTCCAAGAGTGCGCCAGAGCATAGTTAGGTCCCGACCTAACCCTCTCCTCACGCACTCTTAGAGTCATCCGGCCAACTGCAGCCTTGATTAACCCTACTTGTTCAAAACGTGGTAAGTAAACAAAGAAACTCGCATATAAGAAGAAAATTAATAGGAATTACCCCTTCCAGCGGATATTTTTGCAGCCATTTGACAGAAATATGCTAGCGACTCCAAGAGTGCGCCAGAGCATACTTAGGTCCCAACCTAACATCCCCCTCGCGCACTCTTAGAGTCGCCCGATCTTTCCAAGTTCATAACTTGAGCTAGACATACCCAAATCGGCCAAAATTTGTTGCATTAGAACCCTAAGACTGTAGACAAGCTATTCTAGCCTCAAATTAACCAAGAAACATCAGCCTTCACCCCAAATGTCAGGAGTTTTAGAAACCCTAAAAATTTTAGGGTACAAATTTCCTATATATACCCTCATAACCCCTAAACCTCAACCACAGAACTGCTCCTGCGATTGAGGCGATCTCCCAGCGTACTCAGGCGCTCCCAGTTCCGTTTGATATCGACAGCACGCTCTTCGCCATGGCTACAGAATCCTTCATCAATTGGTATAGCGCCTCCCCCCACATCACTGAAGTAGATGTCAACATAGTATTCCAAGTATTTCAAAAAGAATTTGACCTTTCAGCAACCCTGAACTCCAATCCTTTCTGCCAGCAAGTCCTGCAAGAATTCCAAGAGAAAGTTGTCCCTAGCTTACAGAACATACCGCCATGCATAGGGTATTTTGTACCAAGGACCGCATTGCAAACAGCCCTCAGTCATGTACCCAATATTGCCAAAGCATTGAGGAACAGAACCAACCGCTTACCAACCTACATGACCCTAACCAGCAATGGAAAAGTCTTCTTCTCCTACAACACAGCCTTAGCGCTATATCTAGTATATAGGGCTGAAACCGTAATAGGCGAACCATCAATTCAGCCACTGGAGGTCACACCCTTGGACGCAGCAGCGGACGAACGCCTCCTGCTTGAGTACGAAGAGACCATAGCAGAAGCATCCGAAGAGAGTGAAGACTTCGAGCAGGAAAGCGAGAATGACATAGAGGTGGACCCAGAGGAGGAACGTCGTGAAGCGGAACAAGACATCACCCGCTTCGAAGCTGACAGGACCACCCCGAGGATTGCACAACCAATCAGGCTGGGAATAACAAGTCTATCACCAATCATAGTCGAAGGACAAGAATACTTGCTGCTAAATGACATCAAAAACCTCCCCGAATGCAGGGACAGAGGCTACCGCGTCGATGAACTCCTTCACCTCCTACGGCAACAGCCGAATTTAGAAGACTTCATCGACCAAGAAACTGAAGATTTTCCGGTGCAAATACGAGAAGCAGCTACTTATACAGGACACACCATCTCGGACATTGAAGCTTACAGCGCTATCAGAGGTATGATGACAGAAGAAATTCCTACCGAGGAGGAGTTTATAGCACTTCAGGAGCAGATGGGAATAAGGGGGAAGACAACAAGAGTACTTCAAGGGGAGTCTTCTTCCTCACAAGAACAGGTAGCAAAATTCCAAGGGAGAGCCACAAACCTGACAAGTGTACGAACGCTCTTCCAAGATTATAAGGAATTAGTTCAAGTACCCGTCGACCAGTATGCATCAAGGCACAGGGGCACCTCAGGAGCACGTGGAGGAGTACCCGGAGCAGCACTCAAATATTATCTTCCGCTCCTAACAGACGGTAGAGTAATAATATTTCACAAGCGCTTCAGCCCACGCGGAGAGGAAGCCGTGCAGATGCTGGTAGCACTTTCGGGATTTGGCATGCACGCACGCCTATCAGAAAAGGTCGACCATGTCATTTTGGTGAAGCGGAAAACAGCCTTGGGCATTTTCGACTTTGCAGTACCCCACCTTCGACAAGGTAGGTTGGCAGTGACAACAGCTCATACCTCCCATAGACGGGTGGAAGAGCTAGCATCCGCCATCCGAGGGGGATCAGCAAGGGATATACTCAGGAACTTGGGAAGTACAGTAGGTACAGCCCAAGTAAAGACGTTCCTTGAGGATCACCCAGACTATCAGTAAATTAATGTAATGGAAATCATGACTACTGTATTAAGATATATCGGCTATATATATTAATATAAGATCCTTTTTGAATTGCATTTCCAAATGTTTTTTTGGTATCGTTGTCTTAACAATCATATCATTTAAACACCTAATGCAACCAACAAAAGGAACTCATGATAAATGGTGCCAATGTAATATGTGCAGTCAGAGCAGCTAGGAATGTCGACCTTGAGTTCCAAGCCCAAGGCGATCAGACACCTCTCAGACAATTCCAGCCTCGGGAACTATTCGAAGAGTATTACGCACCGACACCGGAAGAAGAAATCTCGCAGATGAGGTCAGATCTGCAAGAGATCAAAGCCATGCTGGCAGGCAGAGGAAGAAACAGGCAGGACCAGAATGTACAGGTCCCAGAGGCCCGTTCTCAGCACAAAGGAAAGGAGAAAAAGAGGGACCGACCCAGATCTTCTAGTTCCAGCTCTTCCGACAGCTCGGATTCAAGCTCTGAGTCTGAAGAGGAAACAGTAAGAACGGCCCGGAAGGAAGAAAGAATAACGGGGAGGCAGCAAGGCCAATCCGACTACCAGAAGAAGGTCGATTCGGCCTTAAGTAATGTTTGGAAAGCACGCAAGCTGGAACAGTTTTCCGGCGAAAACAGATCAGGGATGGAAGCCGAAGCATGGCTAGACGAGATGAGTGAGTACGGAAATGCTTACGGCATGAAAGATAAAGATAAGGGCAGAGTAGCCACCGCAAACTTGAAAGGGGCAGCCCGTATTTGGTGGAGGGGTTATGCTAAAGCCCATGGGATGAGCAGAGACAAGTGCAGGTTCACAAAGTTCGCAAGGGCCTTCAAAAAGCACTATGTTCCAAGAGAACACAAGTGCCACCAGATGCAAGCGTTCCACAGATTGCAACAGGGGAACAAATCCGTACAGAAATATACGGAAGAGTTCATGAGGTTGAGGCTATATGTGCCAAAACTCAGCGAGAGAAGGGCAGTGGAAGGCTATGTGGAGGGGTTGAATGAGGACCTACGGAAGATAGTCCGAGCCCTCAACCCACGTTCAGTATCGGAGGCGGAAGCGAAGGCACTGAGCCTACAAGGGACAGGGCCTCAGAAAAGCGAACCCAAGCAGTGGTATGACAAAGGAAAAGCATATGGAGGTCAGAGCCCAAGAGCAAACAGTCCATCGCCTGCAAAGACACCTTACACCGGAAATCAATGGAAACAGCCAGAAAAAAAGCAGGTCAGCTTCAAGGATAAAGGACAAGGGGGAGGCTCAAATTATTCAAAGACAGTAAAGCAGTTCCTCAACTCCATCCCGAAAGAAAAGCGGCAGGAATGTATAGAAAAACAGTTGTGCTTCCGGTGTTTCCAGCCAGGGCATAGAACACACAACTGCCCGTTCGTGATGAACGCAGCACTTGCGGAGATGGGAGGTTGGGAGACCCCGACAGAAGAAGAAGAAGAGGACGAAGGACGCGACTATATCCATGGTGAGTGTCACATCTTTGCCGCCATAGACACAGAAAGCGCAGAGAGCCAGTACCAAGTAATATCCACGATTGGTAAAATAGCCGCCAAATCTTTTATAGTCCTCATAGACTGTGGCAGTTCCCACAATTTCGCGTCACCAAGGATGCATGGAATAATTTAAGGGCTAAACTTAGCTGTTTGGCGATTTTTTAGCACATTTTCAAAAAAAATTGGCTAAAGTAAATGGAAAATATTGGGAAAAAAATTATAATTTTAGCTTAACTTTTTTGGGACTACACCAATCCTGAAGCTCTTTAGCCAAACGCTAGAAAGTAAGTGAGCGAAATTTTATACCGTTTAGCTAAACCATAGAAACTTTCAGAATGAATTTCGGGCTAGTTTAGCTAACTCATTCTAGTTTATATGAAATACATGATTAGTAGTTTAGAATTTAGCATTATTGATTAATTTGAGTCCTAGACTTTGCTAGTTTGCATTATTTTATTAGAATGTTTTCACAAAGAAAATGACTAAAATAAGTGGAATATAATAAAAAAGTATAGTAATTTGATTTAATATTTTCTGTTGGCCACACCATAGAAATTTTTGGGATGATGTTTGGGTTAGTTTAGCTAAATGCTAGAAAGTATGAGAGGAAAAATGTGTAGAGTTTAGCTAAACCACAGAAAGTTTTGGGATTAATATCGAGCAAGTTTAGCTAAAGTCATTCTGGCTAATAAGAAATATGCGATTAGTAATTTATTCCCTGCAAGGATGGCACAAATGCTAAAGTTGAAAACACTAAAGTCTAAGTCCAGACCAGTAGTGTTAGCCAGCGGAGCCATAAGACACACGGCCGGCAAGAGGGTGAATTTCAACATAGACTTACTGGGTATCAATATTGAAATGGGAGCAGAGATCATGAGCATAGGAAAATATGACCTCATCATAGGTATGGAATACCTCAACCCGGCGAAAGCACAAATAGATTGTGGAGAGCGGAAGGTGAAGCTCACAGCGCCTAACGGGAAAATCATAGAAATCTCAAAGTGACACCTATAATGCAATGCATGTCGAGTAAGAAATTACTTAGATGCATCAAAAGGGAGCAAGTTGCATACATCTTCAAATTAGAACTTGCCGAAGAAGAGGCACCAGAAGATAAGGAAGATAAACCAGTAAGCAAACTACCCAAGCAGGTAGCCAAGCTAATAGAGGAATTCCATGACTTGTTCCCCGACGAAATCAAGGAGCTTCCGCCATATAGGGGAGTAGAGTGCGAAATTACACTGGAACCAGGCACTAAACCCACAAGTAAGGCACCATATAGAATGACAGCTCACGAACTATCAGAGTTGAAGAAGCAATTGCAAGAGCTGTTAGACTTAGGGTTCATAAGACCTAGTGTCTCTCCGTTCGGAGCCCCCATCTTATTCGTCAAAAAGAAAGATAGAAGCCTGAGGATGTGTATTGACTATCGTCAATTAAACAAACACACAATCAAGAACAAGTATGCCTTACCCAGAGCAGATGACCTGATGGATCAGTTACAAGGTGCCAGGGTCTTCTCCAAAATAGACTTAAGGTCTGGATATCATCAAATCAGAATCAAGGAGGAAGATATTCACAAGACGGCCTTCCGAACAAGATACGGCCACTATGAATTCACAGTCATGCCATTTGGCCTATCAAATGCCCCAGCAACATTCATGAGACTCATGAACGATATTTTTCGGGAATCCCTTGACACATTTGTTATCGTGTTCTTCGATGACATCTTAGTGTATAGCAAGTCCCTAGAGGAGCACATTCAACATTTGAGAAGGGTACTTGAGAAGCTGAGAAGGCACCAGCTTTATGCGAAATTGTCGAAATGTCATTTCGCCACCGAAAGAGTGGAATACTTGGGGCATATTATATCAGCAGATGGCATCTCCACCGATCCGGCGAAGATCCAAGCAGTGATTGAATGGCCAGCACCAAAGAACATACACGAGATGAGAAGCTTTTTAGGCATGGCAGGATATTATAGAAAGTTCGTCAAGAACTTTGCTAAGATAGCAGCACCCTTAACGGACCTCACCAAGGCAGAAAAGATAAAAGACTGGGTGGCACATTGGCAAAAGAAGGCTCAAGCAGGATTTGAGAAGTTAAAAGAGGCCTTAACAACCGCCCCTGTCTTAACATTGCCTGATCCAGAGAAGGACAAGCTAGTCGCAACGGACGCGAGCAAGATTGCGACGGGAGCAGTCTTAATGCAAGAGGAAAGAGTTGTAGCATACGATTCACGAAAGATGAATGACGCAGAGACTCGTTACCCAACACATGATCAGGAGCTATTGGCAGTAGTAAGAGCTTTAAAGATCTGGAGACACTATCTATTGGGAAGGAAGTTCCAATTAGGTACCGACCACCAGAGTCTGCAGTACATCTTCACCCAACCATTGTTGAATTTAAGACAAAGAAGATGGATGGAGTTCCTCGAAGAGTACGACTTCGAGATTGTATACAAGCCGGGGAAACTCAATGTGGTCGCAGACGCTCTGTCAAGGCACCCCTTAACAACAAGGGTGCATTGCAATGCCATATCAACACTTACCAGTGAGTTTGGCAAGAAAATAGAAGAAACGCTGCCAACAGACAAGGACTTCCAGGAAGTATGGGCTAGCCTCTCTAAAGAGGCAAGAACGGACAAAGAGAGAGAAACCTTCAAACATTTTAAGAAGGAAGGAAAGCTCTTGTACCATAAAAATAAGTTGTGTGTGCCGGAATCATCCGGAGTCAGGAAGTTGATTCTCCATGACACCCACAACAGCCCAATAGCCGGCCACGCAGGTTTTACGAAAACCTACTTCAAGATAAGAAGTAGTTACTATTGGCCAGGCATGAAGAAGCAGATAGCAAGCTACATACGCGAGTGTCAGCTATGCCAGCAAACCAAAGCGGAACAACTACGAATTCCAGGAGCATTAGAGCCATTGCCAGTACCAAACTCCAAGTGGGAGATAATAAGCATGGACTTCATTACAGGGCTCCCTAGAACCATAAGGGGCAAAGATGCCTTAATGGTCGTAGTCGACAAATTGTCGAAGATGGCGCACTTTGTGCCTTGCAGGAGCACCGACACGGCATTAGACACAGCGGTGCTATTCACAAAGGAGATTTTTAGACTCCATGGGATGCCAAGAGAAATAATCTCTGATAGAGATTCGAAGTTCATGAGTGCATTCTGGCAGGATCTCTTCAGCACTATCGGAACGAAATTGTCGATGAGCACAGCTTATCACCCTCAGACAGATGGGCAGACAGAGCGCACCAATCGGATACTCGAAGATATGTTGCGGAATTATGTCTGAAACAAGCAATCAAAGTGGGATGACTTCATTTACTTGGTTGAGTTTGCATACAATAGCACCAAGCAAGAGTCATCCCAAATGTCGCCGTTTATGATCAACTACGGCTATCAGTGCTTGACACCAGACACTTGGCACAACCCTGTGTCCAAGGTAGAAGTATCCCAGCAGATGCTCGCCGAGATGCAACAATTGGTTGAAGAGGTGCGAGGATACCTCCTAGCAGCAAGAAGCAGGCAAAAGAGCATAACTGATCGGCACCGAACAGTAAGGGAGTTCCAAGTAGGGGACATTGTTTGGCTAAAGATAAAAGTCAAACAAGCGAAACTCCGCATCGGCAATTGCAAGAAGCTTGCTCCAAGGTGGGCTGGTCCATTTAAAATTGTCAAAAGAGTAGGTAACCAAGCCTACAAATTGGACTTACCAGCACACCTCAAGATCCATAGAGTCTTTCACGTAAGTCTCCTAAAGAAACACACTCCTAATCCAGAGGAAGTATTGGAGACACCGAAGTTTCTTCGGAATTAACGGACGATCAACTTGAGATTGTTCCGAGGTTCTTCTCGACCGATCTTATAAGAAGACGAGAAGATCTCAATTTCTCCAGTACCTTGTGAAATGGACGCACTTACCAGTGGAGGACGCTACGTGGGTACTACAATCAGATCTTGAGAAGCAGTACCCACAATTCATGGAGCAATGCAAGGGTCAGCTCGTCACCGAAGTGGTCGACTCCGAACAGATGGGTGAGTGAGGTAAAGTAGGAGTCTACTTCGATGCCACGGAAGTAGTCACCGGAGAGAAAAAAAGAGGTCATTGGGGAATGCATTAATAGGAAAAGCACCTCTAGCCCCATATATGTTTTGATAGGAGGAATCTGTCCTTCACGCCCCATATACGGGAAGGACCCCATCCTCCACGATGGGCAACTAAAGGTGTAGGCATGAGCGGCATATAGGCATGATAGGGGATGTCTCCACGGCCACGATGGAAGAAGCATCCTCTTCCTATGCCGGGAGATTAGTCGCACATTCATGTAGATAGGTGGGGTGGTCACCATATAACCAAAAATTTTATTAATAATTAAATGATACTAATGTAGTGTTGAACCTGCAGGCCAATAGAACGACGAACAGGCGGGAGGTTGCACTACAAGACCTTGTAGCATATGTACTGAATAAATGCTACAAGGGGACGAGAACCTTAAGAACACTCTTTGTGATGTTCAATCTTGATAATTTAAACTTGATATTTTAATGTTGATAATTTTAACTAATGTTGAATTAAGGCATAAATTAAATGCCTTATACCATGTGGTAATTATAAACATTGCAATTAGAATTTCAAGGATTATCTTAATTTTGTTAATTACATGTACCATCCAAGCTTCCTTGTGCAGGTATCTTTCCAAGGTGGGGAGACTCGTGATGCTGCGGACAGCATCAATCCAAGGTGGGGAGAATGTGACATTCCAGGATAATATACGGTATGAATACGTATATTATACTGACACGTCACTAGTACATGTCGACTTAGACGACATGTACGCATCGACCATAAAGGGGTAGTACCCTAGGGTACAACCTTGTGACCTATTATATTGCACATGCTAAGGCCACATGTAAATATAATATCCTTTTGCCATGTGGCAATAGCCCATTGACCAATCAGGGCCCAGCCCTAAAGTCGTGGGGATAAAGGGGCATAAACCCTAAAAGGGAAACCCTTTCAGTTCCCAGCCCCGTAAGTCGGATTGGAGCAGCAGTGGACGTTTTTCGCAGCGTGAGCGATGCGAGAGGAAACGACATTCCTTAGTAGCAGCTCGATCCAAGCCAGCAATCTCAAGATTCAGCGGCATGGGCGCCTTGAGGAGTGGGAGCCAGCCAAGAAGCCGGTTAGTGGTTGATCCGATAGTTAGATCGAGTTTTCAGCCCTCATTCTATAGGATTAGTGTCCATTCTTAGCTATAGGCGACCCTACAGCCTAAGAATGATAGATACTAACAAAGGAACCTAACCATGTATGATTAGGTAGATTAGAATAGATGTATTCTATTGTTTCAGTTTGTTGTGATGATATTGTGACATTCTATCGCCACTCTTGTGTATTGGGAAGGGGGTAGAGACCCGAGCCCAAGTAGTTGTATGATCATAGTTTTAGCCCATTAATTCCCATTAATGCGGCACGTGCATAGGAGCCCCCGTGGGTGGGTGGCGGAGCTAGACCGGCCTGACAAGGGAGGGCTTGTCCATTCACGGTTGATCGGCCGCGTAAAGGCGGCGGGAGGCGTTGTGAGCTAGGCCTAATACCCTGGCGCTGCGTGAGGGCGGGGGTATGGGCTCGACACTCGTGGGGTGATCGTCATCTTCCGGTGAGTTCAAGTCATTATCTGGCGGTGGCTCTCTAGCTCGCCCGTGGATAGCATGAACCTTCTGGAGGAGAGAGATCTCCTCCTGCCTCATTGGGACTGGGGAGATGCAACCCAGTAGTAGTAGCCCCCCCTGGCTATTCACCCGGCGAGCTACGGTCGGGGCTCCAATACTTTTCAGCCTATCGCATAGTATGCACAGGAGGGGCGGATGGAGTGGACTACCCAACGGCCATGTTCCTTTGCCGCCAAATCCATTTGCCATGAATTACATGCGCATTGCTATCCGGAGACCTCAAGGCGTCAGTCGATCCCCATGAGTCCGAGCACGGGTAGGATCTTCCCTATGTTATGTTGATGTACTGATGTGTGATGCAGTCACTGTAATATGGTGGACCACCCTTCGCGGTGGGTATATTATTATTGCTTGATGTTATGTGCTCATGTTTTGTTTTCGCTTCCGTTGCTAGGTCGATCCTGAGGGAGACGGGATGAATGACACGTCCATTCTTCCCCGTCGGGTTCTTGGCCACCATCGAGGGCCCGATGTTAGGTGGACGGCCTCACATCAGCGGGTAGATGCTGGTTTGAGGGATGATCTCCAGTTTGTATACGATCGGGGCATCGTATATGAGCCGGGGCCGTCACATAGCCAGTCACGTAGAGGGCCGGGTATGGGTCTGACACTCCCTGGGTGTAGTGGTGTGACCCGTATGGGGCACCATGCACTTTGAGTAGAATTAGGGTGAGTAAGTCGGGTACGGATGCGGGGGTCGCTGATGCGGCACGTATTCTCTAGCTCACCCACGACACCACTGTGATCCTGGAAGGGGACGCCTCCCCGACCTGCCTCATCGGACCAGGTGTCATGAACCTGGAGTAGACTCAAAGGGTGATCCCTAGAGTCTACGTCTCCGGAAGGCTATAGCGAAGCCATAGCGTGATTCGACCCATCTGCAAAGTGTGCACAGGAGGGGCGGATGGAGTGGACAACCCTAGCCGATGTTCTATGCCAGCCAACGCCATGCCAAGATTCGGTCTGCCGATCTCCTGAGACCCAACGGTCAGTCGCTCCCCCACTAGAGTCTGAGCCGGGGTAGATCCTGGGTTTTGGGTGTTTTCTTAGTCTTAGATGCATATTCTTGCCGTTGGTATTTGGATGGATGTGCCACCCTTCGAGGTGGTTATTTATATGTGATTTATGCTGTGTGCTAACCCTTGTATTCATGCTTCCGCGACGTAGGCGCCCATCGAAGGCGTGGGCCGAATGACCCCTCCGTGTCCTTCACCTGAGCGTCTCTACGTAGACGGCCCGGGTTAGATGGAGGGCCCTGCTCCTGGCGCGATGGTCGCCATGGGAGGGGAAAGTCCCCGTATGTATACGGCCGGGAGTCGTATATATTCAGGGAGCGTCACAGTGGTATCAGAGCCGTGATTTCGGTTGCTCGAAATCATAGCACTGGCCAAACACTAACTCGTAGCGCGGTAGTTAGGAGGAGGCTAAGTTAATGTGTTGTTAGTCCTCTTTGATGTTTGGCCTGGTGTTAGGTTAAATTAAGAAATTGTAGCTTTAAAGAGGATAGGGCGACTCCAAGACCCAAGATTGGGAGCATTGTAAATATCAATGGGTGGCTCAGATGACAGAGCAAATGCGTCCATTGGATCGGACATACTTGAATTATCCTAGAGCGGTCGTCTCCCGGCGAAAAATAGTCAAGGGCAGGCCCAAGAACCAACTCGGGCGCCGCTTGCTTTTTGCCGTCTTGCAGTCATCGTAGAAGAGCCGGAAATGCCGTCGGCGCCCGACCAGTCAGACCCGAGTCAACGCGGGCCCGCCAGGTCAACTCGGGCGCCGCTTGCCTTTCGACGACCCCCAGCCAAGGCGGGAGCACGTATAATGCAGCCGGCGCCCGACCGTATGCCTCGTGTATTTCCGCCGTATAATTATTTTTTTAATAATAAAATCTGAAAGTTAACAGGAAAATTTTAAAATTTCAAAAGTTAACTGGCCGTTTAACGAAACTCTTCTTGTCATTTGTTTTTGCCCTGCCTTCAGCGCCTTCGACCGCCAGAGCCGCCGCCCGCCATCGCCACCAGACTTGACATTGCTTTGACGGCCTTGTGTCTTGAGGAACCTTAGCGCCTCCCTTGCCGCTTCTTCCGCCACCAGCGCCTCACTGTCCGCCTTCTTAGACCTTAGCGCCACAGCTATGGCTATCACAAAGAGTGCCCCGGACCCAGCTACTTTGAGCATCGTGGAGATTTACGCCATGATCGCCAAGCACATGGCTACAGACCCGGCCTTTATTGACATACTTCTGGATGAGCTGGTAAATAGGTTTGAGAACAACGATAGGATTCCCTATCCTATCTATCACTTCTCAGAGCCATTCTTGATCCGGCTGAACCTTCGCCAGCTCTCCTATACCATTGTTGAGCAACCTGACATGGTCATGATGCTCATCAAATTCTATCCTCCCGAGCAGGAAGGCCATACTGAGGAGGAAGACATCAGGACAGAGGCCGACCGTGTCAGGGGTTTGGCCAGAGAGGATGATCATCGGGAGATCGAGCGGGCAGATACGGCAGCCCGGGGAAGGGAATACAGGTATCTCGGGGACGGCTTTGCCGTCATTGATGGCAGAGCCATTGAGGTTCCCCCATACCGCTGGCATGAGGGTTCCAGCAGCTTCATATGGGGAGAAATCCCCGATATCAGCATAGACTATCTGTCAACCATTCAGATAGACATGGGTTTGCGACCACAGCGGTACCAAGCTGAACTAAGTCGCCGTGAGGCAGCCCAGCTTTTTGCTCAGATTCAAGAAGATCTGAGGAGAGTCCGGGAGGAACGGGAGAAGCTCGAACAGGAGGAGAGGGATCGGCAAGACCAGCAGGACCAACAAGACGGGGGCGCATCGGGGAGTGGGACGGGCCCAATCCCGACGCATGTCACCGTTAAGCACCGGAAGAAGGGGTTAGCCCGAAAGACCGGCAGTCAGTATAAAGAGAAACTAAAGACTGTCGGGGCTTTTGGAAAGAAGACGAGCTCCGACCGGAGGCAGCAGCGGGTGGATAACTCCCGACCGGCTGTTGGGGCTAAGACGGTGCCAGCACCGACGGGGCCGCCTGCAAAACCTGCCCCACAGAGGAAGCCTCATAGGTACCGCCCCGGTACCGTGGCCTTGCGGGAAATCCGCAAGTTCCAGAAGTCCACGCAGCTTCTGATACGGAAGCTACCCTTCCAGAGGCTGGTACGGGAGATCGCGCAGCAGTTCAAGACCGACCTCCGTTTCCAGACCTTTGCAATTTTGGCACTCCAAGAGGCTGCCGAAGCCTACTTGGTGGCACTTTTTGGTGACGCCAATCTTTGCGCGATTCACGCAAAGAGGGTAACCATAATGCCTAAGGATTTGGCCCTTGCCCACAGGATTCGGGGGGAGCATCCTTAGCCTCTTTGCGGGACTCCACATTGTAAATAATTTCTTGTGATATTTAATAAAAACTCTTATTTCGTATTAACAGCTTAATTATTTTATGTTAAATATGAAACCCAATGCTGACGTCAGCCTCAATAAAAGGAGTTAAAAAGGCACTTTTAAAGTTATTTCAAATGTTCCTTTTCCTCTCTCCTCCCTTCTAGCGCCATGGTTGCCGCCGACCTTGTTGCTTGGTACCATGACGGAGAGCAATGGTATCCACAAGTCCCTTTCGACTTGCTGCGACCTTTGTTATGCCAACGCCTAGACCTCCTCGACAATATGCAGAGGCATCCGGATTACGCCGGATTCTTCGACTTCTACATGGAGGAAATGCTTCCTCTGTGTATTCCTTTTGGGGACCCTCCCCAGCTGTATCTGGAGTGGGAGGTAGTTCGGGAGATGTTAGGCGGGGATACCCATGCTTATGATGTCCTGAAGGGGAAGCTCCGATGGGGCAAGCACTTGCCTGTGGTCCAGCATCAGGGGCGGCAGTATCTGGAAGTTACCTTCGCCCTAGCCATCCTCATGGACCAATACGTCGAGGATGAAACTTTACCTGTAGAAAAAGGCAAACTGCCTGAGCCGTCCAAGGAGGGGGACGACGAGCACATAGGTATGGGCGACTTTGGCCGTTGGAAACAGTTAGCGGAGGAGTTGCCACCGCGCCGTGAACAAGCTATAGGCTTGTCAGGATTAGACGGCCTTCCAGTTATCTATCACCAAGGGCAGGAGTACCTTCTCTTGGATGATATTATCTGGACGTATCACATGGTGGCCGGATTTCGGCGCAAGCGCAAAGACCATGTACTTTATGAGCTTGCGGAGTACTGTATGGACGATTTTATTGACTTCACTTCTACTGAGCTTCCTCCAGAGGTGCACCAGCTGCTCCAGTTCCGCCAAGAGACCATAGAGCCGGCAGAGACTCTATTACGTCTTCGGGACTTCGTGATGCCGGAGCCGGCCTCGCAGCCTTCACCGGATGCCTTCACGGCAATGGGACCTCACGTCCCAAACATTAACATGGTGGAGGTCCCCTCCGATTCAGATGACGAGGGAGAGGATTTATATCATAATCCTGCGCATAAGAAGGAGGAGCAACAGGAACTTAGGGAGGAAGAAGTCCCAATGGACTTGGATAAGGAAGTGGCTACATCCGAGACCCCGCAAGGGAAGGTGCTGGGTAACCACCTCACCCGTTTCTTTTTGTCAGCCTTCCGACAGGGGCAAGTCCTTTTTATAGCCCGAGATCTAGGGCCAGAGGCTGAAGCTTCATGGTGGGCTCTCCGTGCTCTCTCTACACTGGCCGGCCACAAGAAGCTTCTCTATCGTACGTTTACTTATGTACTCGTGCGACGGGATCTTGCCCTAACGGCCTTGGGTCAGGATATTGCGCCTTGGATGAGCATGAAGCTCCTCACGGCAGCCCCATTGGCCATTGCCTATCCACCGGAGGTTGCATCTATTGCAGCTGCCACAGTAGATCCCGGGGTGACTCTGCTGCGACACCGACCGCCTCCACCACCTCCTAGGGCCACGGATGAAGAGGGAGGACCTAGCTCCTAAACTAATTGTGCTACGCATTTTTTATATTGCGTGTGATTGTGAGATTTTGGATTGGCAAATGTCTTAGCCATATTATAATATGATGTACCTTATTTCTTTACTAAATACAGTCACTGTCTTGATAAGTATAAGTACATTGTGTTTTTCATGACGTCCTCTTCAAAGTATTAGCGTTTAGAATATAGTGAAATTACAAAACGTTCTATATTCATTCCAACTATCTTGCAGAAGAGACCCTTTGGGAATATGAGGAGAGGATTACCGACATGATCAGGAGGGATGATCCCGGACCACCAGAGCAGGACTATGGCCAGAGATATGGCGAATATCCTGAATGGGATGAAGGCTATGAGATGGAACCCCCGCCACCAGGGGAACCCTATGATGCTGATAAAGGGTTGGAAATAGTTAACATCCTTAGGGACAGAGCTTTTGAGGACCTCAAGTTGACCCTGTGCCGTACCTGGGACTATTGGAGTATGAGCAGGCACGAGGCTTTCGAGGACGCCAATGACCACCTGTGGCAACTCTTCTATGCTTTGCGAAGGCTTTTCAATCTTCTTATTGTTAGCCCAACATGGGAATACTAACCAGTGACCTGCACGCTACAAGCTCGTTAGGGCTGTACGGGAGAGTGTCCGCTACTCGATCCTGTACCCTTTTGCGAACCCCTAGGCTTGGTTCCACAAGTTATGTGTTTTTGTTGTTGTTACGTTGTGTGCCAGTAGAACTTTAAAACTTCCACTGTATAGTACCTCCTTCTGTGCCAACCCATGTACCAATCAACTTGTTGTTGTACTCAACTTGAATGAAATGAAACATCAGTTTCTATTTGTACTTTTTCTTGTCACTGTCAGCAATTGTTGTCTAAATCAAATTGTATGTTATTGAATGTCTGCTTATACTTCCATGAATGCTCGATATAGACGGTGCCCGTAACGCCGCTTGGCAGACACCCTCCAACGCCAGTAGGCTGACTCCTGAACAGGAACTGATGTTAATGAAAAGGCAGTTAGGCGAATTATAGGCCTATGTATTGCATACCAACCCACCGCAACAAACCCAGGAGGATGGACCGGAGTTACCTCCGCTACCACCGAGTCCACCTGCACAACAGCCATCTCCCCCAGGAGCTAGTCCTGTACCTGCAAGGAGGAGGCCTCATGCTAAGCGTTACCAAAGTTCCTCTAAAGATAGTGCCACTTCCTCACGATCAACCACTCCCGTATCTTCCGGTTCATCGGTATCCGCGGGTGACCATGCAAAGTGCCGAGACAAAGAGTACCGTAAGACGGTCGATACAGCTATAACAAGTATATGGAAGAATAGGAAATTGGCCCAATTTGATGGGAAATCCCGAGGCGGTCTAAACGCCGAGTCCTGGTTGGATGAGATGAAGGAGTTCGGGAAGTCTTACGGAATGACAGAGAAAGATACAGGAAAGGTTGCCACCACCAACCTTACAGGAGCTGCCCGTATTTGGTGGAAGGGCTATGCCAGAGCCAAGCATTTGGACAGGAGCAGGTGCAGCTTCAGGAAGTTTGCCAAGGCTTTTAAGTCGCATTATGTGCCCCGTGCGCACAAATGCCAACAGATCCAGACCTTTTATAGGCTAGAACAGAAGGGTATGTCGGTTCAGGCCTACACGGATGAGTTTATGCGCTTGAGACTGTATGTACCTGGTATGAATGAGAAAAGGGCAGTGGAGGGTTATATTGAAGGATTGGCACCATCAATCAAACGGATGGTTAAGGCCATAGACCCAAAATCAGTCGCAGAGGCAGAGGCTAAAGCATTGAGCCTCGAGGAGGACACGCCAAAGAACCAGTATCCACGTCCTGCGCCTTACTCGTAGCCACGGCCGTCCACACCCTACAAACCCCGCTCCCCAAGTCTGGGGCCCCCTCAGCAGAACGCTTATGGCCGTCAGGAAAAGAAGGTTACCTTTAGTGCGCCTGATAAGCAGAACAATGCCGGTAAGGAAGTTCGGAACCTCTTACAGTCTATTCCTAAAGAGGCCCGTGAACAGCTCCGCCGAGATAAGGCATGCTACCGGTGTATGAGGCCAGGACACTTCATGCAGAATTGTCCTTATGTCACGCAGACTGCCCAGCTGGCCATGGCCGACCTCGATTGGGACGATCTCGAAGCAACACAACCCGTCGAGGAGGAGGCTCCCGATTACGTTCACGGTGCGTCTCATATCCTTGCAGCTATAGAAACCGGCAATGCTGAAAGTCAGCCTGCTGTTATTTCCACCATAGGCCAAGTAGACAGGAAGCCTTTTATAATTCTTATGGACACGGGAAGTACACATAATTTTGCTTCTCCTAGGATGGCCCATGTCTTATGTCTAGAAACATTAAGGTCCCGTCCGAGACCTGTCACTCTAGCCAGTGGTAAAGTCAGGCATACCCATGGTCGTCGCATCAATCTCAACATGCAACTCCCAGGTGCACCGGTTGCTTTAGGGGCTGAATTGATGGATATTGGCAAATATGACCTCATTGTTGGTATGGAATTCCTCGCATCCGCAAAAGCAAACATAGACTGCGAGAAGAGGGAAGTTACCTTCAATGCAGCTAATGGAGCTCGCGTAACTGTTAAAGGTGAACCTCTCAACCCAATCCTGCAGTTTATGTCCATCAGGCAGTTAGATAAAGCTATACACAAGGAAAAGCTCCTTTGCATCGTTATGCTTGCTTCCATCGAGTCAGATGCTAAGCAAAAACAAGTAATCGACGCCCTCCCAGAGGGGATTGCTAATCTTCTCCGCGAATTTGGTGATCTTTTTCCGGATGAGATTCAGAAGCTTCCTCCTTTTAGAGGGATGGAATGTGGAATAGCTTTAGAACCAGGTACCAAGCCTACCAGCAAGGCTCCGTACCGTATGAGTCCTCCAAAATTGGCAGAACTTAAGAAGCAACTTCAGGAGCTATTAAACCTAGGTTTCATCCGACCTAGTGTTTCGCCTTTTGGCGCCCCTATTCTCTTTGTTAAGAAAAAGGACGGCTCACTGAGGATGTGTATTGATTACCGACAACTTAACAAGCATACCATCAAGAATCACTATGCTTTGCCTAGGGCAGATGACCTGATGGATCAGTTACAAGGGGCTAAGTATTTCTCAAAGATCGATCTTCGCTCCGGATACCATCAGATAAGGATCAAGGAGGAGGACATCCATAAATCCACTTTTCGCACTAGGTATGGGCATTATGAATTTACAGTTATGCCTTTTGGATTAACTAATGCCCCAGCAACATTTATGCGACTAATAAATGATGTCTTCCGACAATACTTGGATGATTTTGTTGTTATTTTCTTCGATGACATTCTCATCTATAGTAAGACCCTTGAAGAACATGAGAAACATCTTAGATTGGCCCTACAAAAGCTGAGACGTCATCAACTCTATGCCAAGTTCTCTAAGTGCAAGTTCGCCACTCCGAAGGTTGATTATTTAGGCCATATCATTTCCGCAGAGGGAATTGCTACAGACCCCGCAAAGATAGAGGCCGTAAGGGAATGGCCTATTCCAGGGAATGTTTCCGAAATCCGCAGCTTCTTGGGATTAGCGGGATATTACCGGAAATTTGTAAAGGACTTTGCAAAGATTGCAGCTCCTCTTACAAATCTCACCAAGCAGGAAAAGGTGAAAGATTGGATGGAGCCTTCGGAAGGCGAAGGTCCAAGCAAAGCTTCCAAAGCAGCTTAAGGATGCCCTCACATCAGCACCGGTTCTCCGTTACCGATCGATCCCCGATCGGGGATAAGCTAGTGGCAACAGATGCTAGTTGCCACCGGTGGGGTCCTAATGCGGGGGGGAGAGTTATTGCTTATGACTCAAAGAAAATGAAGCGAGGCAGAACAGCGGTATCCTACCCATGATCAGGAATTGTTGGCCGTTGTCCGTGCCCCGCGAATATGGAGACACTACCTTCTTGGTAGAAGGTTCCAATTGGATACCGATCATCAAAGTCTCATTATTTATTCACCCACCAAATCTTAATCTCCGCCAAAGAAGATGGATGGAATTCTTGGAGGAGTATGATTTGAGATTATGTACAAGCCCGGCAAGCACAATGTGGTTGCGCGGATGCATTGTCACGCCATCCCTTGATGACCGCACCCATTGCAATGCCATTTCTACGCTTACCGGTGAGTTTGGCGGGCAGATAGAGCAGACCTTGGCCACGGATCCGAATTGTAACATTTGGGATAGTTTGGCTAAAGAAGCTCGCGACGGATGCGGAGCGGCTTTCGCGGCCTATAAGAAGGAGGGCAACTTATTGTATCACAAGGATAAGTTGTGCGTACCGCAAACTTCAGGGGTACGGAAACTCATTCTTCACGACACGCACAATAGCCCTATAGCTGGACACGCAGGGTTTATGAAAACCTACTTTAAGATTCGTTCCAGCTATTTCTGGCCTTCTATGAAGAAGGACATTGCCAGATACATTAGGCGGTGTCGGTATGCCGCCAGACTAAAAGCGAACGATTAAGAATCCCGGTGAGCTACAACCTCTGGATGTGCCCAACGCCAAATGGGAAGTAATAACCATGGATTTCATTGTGGGCCTTCCAAGAACTCTCCGAGGATATGATGCCTTAATGGTTGTGGTCGACAAATTGTCCAAAATGGCTCATTTCTTGCCATGTAATAGGTACCCGGACGACCTTTGATCTTGCTCTACTTTTCGCCAAGGAAATCTTCAGATTACACGGAATGCCACGAGTAATTGTGTCGGATAGGGATCCCAAATTTGTAAGCACATTCTGGAAAGATTTCTTTACCACCATTCAGACCAAGCTTGCTATGAGCACAGCATATCATCCTCAAACAGATGGCCAAACAGAACGGACCAATCGCATTATAGAGGATATGCTAAGAAGTTATGTGTGGAGTAAGCAATCACAATGGACTGACTATATTTATCTGGTCGAGTTTGCTTATAACAGCATGAAACAGGAATCTTCCAGGATGTCTCCCTTTATGATAAATTATGGTTACCAAATTGTCCAAAATCTGGCTTTGTGTCATAACATGAAATATCTTAGAATAGAATAGATTTTCTATCGTCCACGGAGACCAATTGGCCTATGGGACCCAAACAAAAAGAGAGCAGCAAGTGTATTACTGTCAGGATTAAAAAACCCCTGCCCCGAAGGGTTTTTGAGGGAGAAACCTTAGCAGTAATAAGTATGCTGATACACTGTAAAATTGTATAGGACATTTCAATACTGCCGCGGAGGACACAACTAAATCTGTATATCCATAACCTCCTGGAGGTATGACCCCAGTAAGCCCACGGAGGCAGTATTCAATAACTCATGCAGCGGCTGGTCAGGCACAACTAACCAAATATACCATTCCCGGATGTGGGCAAACACTGGGCAGATCTGAAGGGCATGACATTCATCTTCAATGACGCCCTAGTGGCAACACTAACAAAACCTATCCTCATGTGCTTCCCGAGTCCAACACCCTGTCTCAATGCGGAGACGATGCGCACCCGTGTGAATGGAAGCTATAAGTCTGTGCTTCTTCATGGGCAAATGGGTGCGCAAGTACTGGTGCGGGCCTCTCGTGAGCCGGGGGCAATCTGCTCGACGGCGCCGCCAGCGGTGGCGGACACACTCGCGGCACAAAGTATAAGACAAAATACCCCCCTCGGGTTCTCCGGGGACAATCTGCTCAGCGGTGCCACCAGCGGTGGGCAGACACACCGCTAGCGGCGCCGCCAGCAGATCCACTGCTAGCGGCGCCGCCAGCAGATTGCCCCCAGAGAACCCGAGGGGGGTATTTTCCCGTGCGTAATAGACGGGAGGTTGAAATTACGTACATGAATGGCTATGGAGGAGACTGTTTCCTTGCCGGATACAGCTATGGCGCATTCTTTCTTTGAATGCTTTCGCCTGGGAATCAAACCTAGATATCTATGGCTATGCACTGTCTGCCGGATTTAAGCCAGAAACCATATTGTAATATATATACTCCGTCATTTACATCCGCCCTTTACATGAAAAAAAGACCATAAGACTCATGGATCTTAAAGAAAGCTTCAAAAGCAAACAGAGACAGAAGAAGCAAACCTTTAATACAGTCCATTTGTCGGATTAAAGCAAACAAATAGCATCAGACATGGCAAAAAGATGGCTCACTTTGATATTCAAAGCACGGTATTGCAATGGCAAGCGAATATATCCTCAATCTCTGCCCCAGAGCATGATGCCCCATGTTTTGGACGGCATAGCCAATTTCGGCGACCTTCAAACCGGGTTGCTGGAGCTTGAACCAAAGCACAAGGAAGCCAGAAGCTAAAATATATGCTAGGTTCTCATGGTCCAGCATCTTCTGCAGATAAATCTAAAACTGAAGCAGAGCCAGATCTTAGATAAAATCCACGAATCGTGAGAAAGCAGAGCCACGAGCTGCAACTCAGACGCCACGAATCGTCACACTATGCCATCTCAAAATAATATAGTGCAACGGGCCGAATCGTCATAGCCACGAGCTGCAATCAGGTGCAGAAATAATGAAGAAAACAGGAGAGAGCTTAGCGACGCCGCTCTGCCAATGTCGGAGAAGATTACAGGTTATAAAACAAGCCTAATATAACATTTATTTCAACCTATCGTTTATTACGTGTGATGTTGCAGGTTCACCAGGTCCTCTTATAAGCAGCCACTGCTGATCCTTATAAAAGAAGGAAACGTCTTCTGCAATGGAAAAACCAGTTACCCCTTGTGAAACCTCCTTAGATGGGTTCTTGTCCTTTGTCGTCCTCTTCTTCTTGGCTGCCTTCTGGGAGGAGCTCGCTTGTGGTTTTCCTTGCTTTTGCAGGACAAATGACCAAACATAAGTTTAAAACAAAAACTATGAGAGACCACACTTCAAAGTAAAACAACGCCCTCATGCATGCCTAGACAGCCAATGGACAAAATCTTTGTGCCTATGTGCGCATAGGCAAGTAGTAAAACAACAAGCTTGCCCATGCACGCATAGATGAGGAGTGTAAAATAACAAAGTGCCTATGCACGCATACATAGACAGTGAAAACAAACATCGAGCATATGCTTGCATAAGCATCTAGTACTAAAAAAAGGTAGAAAAGGGGCCAAGCCTATCCGCGTATAGGCATCCTAGGACAATCATATGTTAAAAGGGACACAAGTGAGCAAAAAGTAGGCAAAAAATATGACAAACAAGCCCAAAATCCACTAGCTTCGACACTTTAGAAAAGTCCTAATCAAGCAACAAATGCACCAAAAGTTCTACAAAATAAATTAAATTACTTATACCTAAGATTTTGACATACCTTCCACTTGCCATTTGCTGCTAAACTATGCAAATCGCTATGGAGATGCAGCAGTTCGAGAAAGAAGAGCAAATTTCGAGGCGGAGGTCGAGAGCCTTGGAGCAAGGTCTGTATGCAAAAATGGATGTTTGTATCTCCTATTTACATTCTATTACATACTTTGCTTTTTTCCCATGGATTCATGCATAAAGATTAAGCTTTAATGTCATGCATTGCGATATGGAGTTACAGTCTAGGCTGCCTGAGCATAATACCTTTTTCGTTGCTTGTACGTGAGGGCATATGCTTTTCGTATTTCATATATTCCTTGTCAATGTGCGCATGGACATACTATTTATTTTTATTGCTTGCCTATGCGCACATGGGCAAGTAATGTACTTCTTGTGTAAGCGCTACTAATCGGACTGTTTACATCAATATCACCTATGTGCACATAGGCCTACTACATTTGATATGAGAGGGCTTGTTAGCTGAGTCAAATCATCCTCCTTGTGCAGCAATGGATGGCAACAACGAAGACGTTACTATTTCATCTCCTCTTGCAAATGTTGCAATATTCCCTCGTGGTTGTTACAGCACACCCACACAAAGTAGTGAGGATGAAGATTACTGTGATACAGTTCTCTCGAACACTATCTCCACACCGTCTCCATCCCGTTTATACTTGATGCATTGGTTTACCTCTTTTCAAACTCCATCTCCAAAACACATTTTATAGCGCTCATCTGTGTTTAGAACACCCCCTTCCCCTCCCCCGCTGCAATCTCAAAACAACTTCTTGTCCTCACCTACTTAACCAACCCACTCTATTTTTGAAACTCCTTTGCCTCTCTAGGAATTGCAACTATTGTTATAAGATATAGCAGATTCTAAGGAGAGACTTGTGTTGCATGCTACTGGCCCTTCCTTAACCCAAAGGGTAGATAAGGAAGGCCATCACATTTTGAAGAGAAGGTCGAGGACATGGTTTCCCATCAAATCCGGCTCTTCAGTTCAGGGCGAGAGTCAAAAAAATCCATACAGCAAGTGTGAAAATATTTAAAAGGGATCTCAAGGTAAAAGCTTCTAAAACTGTTATGCACGATCTGGCTTACATGAGGAAGTTGAGGAGATTGATTTGCTGTAAGAAAAAATGTTTAGTAACCTTCAAGTTTTCTTCTTTAAGGCACATAAGAGAAAGTGTCTTATCTATATGTAAAGGTGACCAAGAATCGTACTTGGCATATCGCGTCAGGCCTGAACGAGGAGACAATTTTTCTTACTATGTTTCGAGCATTACAGTGTGCCAACTTGTTTTTAAAAGAACACATGCTATTGGAAGTTGTCGCATGTCAAGGGTTCAAAAAAGATGACAAAAATCCGTATAATAATGACTATTGTCACCCAAAAAAAGTGGTCGGTATGCATTGCCTGAAGCAAAAGCATGGCTGGTAGGCTTCTTTGGCTCCAACTGCGAGCACTTCCCAACAATCATGTATATCATCGGACATCATTACTAAGAAGGAAGTCTCACTACAAGAGGATGGGGGTATAGTGTCAACCCTTGTGTCAAGACATATGGATAGTGGCAGGTTTGTGACAAATGCTACTTTCTTGACACAAAGTGCTTCCACTGTGTCAAAATTGTGACATGGACATAGTGTCAAATATTTTATCAAAGGAATAACATCTTTTTGTCAATTTTATATTCCACTTTATGTGCATTGTTGTGATTGACTTCTAAATAATGTTGTACCTGAGTTGTGACGATTTTTTCTTAAGACTTGTAACAAAACATCATTCAATATTATAACTGATACTTCGATGGAATTGTGTTGAACATTCATACATCATTGTCATACAACTTTGTCTAATTTGAGACGACTTTGAGTCGATTTTGCATCGATATCATAAGGATAATGAGGAGAATTAATAATTACATGTATCAAATAACTTATATCATAGGAGTAATAGCAATGACATTAACAATACTAATCCTATGTGAATGCATCAATTTGTTCACACAGATCATGTTGAATATCATCTATCTCGTCATCATCTAGATACAAATGTAAAGCCACGCCTGTAATTGCTTTTGAATGATCATTTGCATGTTCTGTAGCCTCTTCATCTTCAATATAATCCTCATTATATCCAAGAATGTTGATTGGCGAAGCGAATGGAGATCGGAGCACATAATTTTCTTCCTTATCAATCTCATATCTCTCTGAAACTGTCAATGGTGATTCTAGAGGAACCTGTACGTCAATATCATCCTCAAAGTGCAAACCACCTTCAAGACAACCACCTTCTGTATACGCACCTTGCCCTTCACTATCGATATCATCTTCCACATCCAAAGATTTTTCTGCAACTTCAAATTCACTTTCTTCTAATCTAACATCATATTGTGCATCATGCAATAATGGCTCACCACCACCACCACCACCATCACCACCATCACCACCACCATCCCCATCCCCATCCCCATCCCCATCCCATTTCTTTCTATATTATTTTCGATTCATGAGACAAATCAATTACACGCCGGGCCCTTGGTTGACAATGTACAACAATCCACCACTTCGTGTCATTAGGATTTTCATGAATAAATATTTGCTCAACTTGACTTGGAAAAACAAATGGTTCTTTCATCTCAGGCAATACCTTTGAGGAGTCTACTTCTGGAAATCCTGATGGATGACTCCTAAGTGTCCTGCCACGACCTCTGTATATAACTTTGAACCAACGTGCCTTCAAAACATTCACATGGAAGCTACGATAGTCCAATTCAATGATATCCGTTATAGTTCCAACGTAGTCAAGATTACTTTCCAGAAGGTTGCGGTCCCGGTTGCTAGATTGGCTTTTCTGTTCAAATTGTGAAGTAATGCCAGAATCAAATGTAACTCTATGTTTGTCAACGCTGCTAATGCGGAAGTGGTGTCCATATGCCCACATTGAAGTATAAAATCGTGCCTAATTAAAATCAAATATATATATTATAAATAAAATGTCACAAAAATAATTAGCATCAAGATTTATCATTACATACCTTCCTACTGCAACCAAGGGCAATCTCGTAATCGTCATCTGATATCACTTCTCCACGATCTTTAGCTTCATCCATACGAGCCAACAACCATGTGTTATCAATAACATCTGGCAAAATAGACCGTCCTGACGACCTATCTTCTTTCGCAACTTCATACAAGTCCCTCCATGGTTGTAAGCTTGCAGTATTATTAATGACAAATGTGCTTATAGCTTGAAGCATGTCATCGCTCAAGTTCCGTTCTACTCCATTGCCTTGTAATACTTCTGACGTAACCTCCTTGGGTTCTTCCTTTTCCCATAATTTAGGACCGTCAGGATGACATGAGCTAGTGGCATCATTTAGGTAAAAAAGCGTTTCCTGTACAAGATATCCTTCAGCCATGCAACCCTCCGGTTTTGCCATTTGGCGCACAAAGTCTTTAAGCACCTTCATATAACGCTCTAGAAAAAACATCCATCTGCTAGGAGCAGGTCCAGCCAATCTTATCTCATTTGGGATGTGTATTAACAGATGTACCTGTAGATGTAAGTACATTATTGATTGCACTTAGAATTGCTACAAATACATTACTTGGTTGCATAGAATATGTTTAGTTGTACCTGTAGGTCAAAAAAACTGGTGGGAAATTCTTTCTCAATGTCACAAAGCAATAGAATCACTTCCTCCTCCATATTTGATATCTCAGCCACTTCAATTTCCTTTGAAGACACCCATCTTGCAAATTTACCCAATCGATATATAATGCTCCTCACTTGTGGGCTCAAGAAGTCCCCTATCACACATGGTAGTATATGCTGCAAACGTTCATGAAGTATAATTAAATACGTTACAATATAAATTAATCAAAAGAAATGAGAGAATAAAAATCAGAAGTATACCTGAAGAAACTTGTGCCAATCATGCGACTTTAATCCTGTGAGGCTACCTTTTTTTGTAAATGCCTTTCGCAAAGAGGCCCCATATCCAGTTGGGGTGCGTACCTTTGCTATTCTCTTGTTCACTTCAACAAGTTGCTTCTTCCCCAAAACCCATGAACCCTGCTTCCATGTTAAGCTTTTCCTGCCTTTGCTCTCAACAGGCCAATATTTCTTTTTGATTTTCTGCTCTTTGAGATCCATTCTAGCAGCCAATGTTTCCCATTCTCCTGTTAAATGATTCCAAAGAGAATGACTGACATTTTTGAAGATGTGCATCGGATCAAGTAAATGAACAAGCTCCAAGTCAGTCCAATATTCCAACCTATAAAATATAGATAATCTCTTCATTCCAGGAGGAAGTTCTACATTTGCATCTCCATAACTTGTCAGGTAATTCACATGGGGATTCATCTCCTTCCAAGCATCCAACCAATCCCGGGGTGTCCATCGCTTTGGCCTCGGTGTCTCATCGGACCCACGCGCATGATGACCCTCTGTCAAGTATTTCTTATGTCCAGTATATATTTGTTTTTTTAGGTGTTTTGACTTATAAGATGTTAAGCTGGTCCCACAAGTTGGACATCCACACGCACCACTTGTTTGTAGTCCTGCAAGGGGGAATACAAAGTAAATTATAGGAATACTAGTTAAAGTTTGAAATAATTTTGCATTATACAAGTACATCATACCTGAAGCTTCAGAAAAACCTGGATAGTCATGAAGAGTAAAGCACAACAGTCCATGGAATGTAAAGTCATGTGGACTTTTACATATGTCATACATATGCACTCCCTTCCATAAAATCTCAAGTTCTTCCACCAGAGGTTCTAGGTAGACGTCCATATTCTTCACTTTATATTTCCCTAAATATTCCATTTCATGCTTAATACAAAGTATCCTAGTTCATGCTTAATATATAATATAAATAAATTTGAATTGAAACACGTACCTGGAATAATCAATGTCAACATGATATGGCCAGGCTTTGTGGCCATCCATGGTGGAATATTATAATTTATAATTGTGACAGGCCACACGCTATGTGAAGATGATCTTGAACCCCATGGGCAAATACCATCAATCCCTAGTCCAAGCCTAATGTTGCGGGGTTCCAATGCAAAAATCGGCCATTTCTCTTCTATCTGTTTCCACAATGCTCCATCTGCAGGGATTCTCATTTTTCCATCAGTGCTACGATGTCTTGCATGATAATCCATAAAATCCGCTAGCGTCGGCGATCGAAAAATATGTCGAAGGCGAGGAATAATAGGCATATGACGTAACACTTTTCTTGCCACCTTTGTCTTTCTATCTTCCTCATAACGCGCTTCCTTACATTTTGGACATGATTGATGATTTGCATAATCATTGCGGAACAAAATACAATCATTAACACATGCATGTATGATGTTATACTCTAGCCCAAACGAACGCAATAACTCTCTAGCCTCTCTCCTGGATTTTGGGAGACAATGCCCATCTGGTAATATTTTGTCAAGCAAACTACAAAAAAGGCAAGTAAGCATACACATGTAAATTTCAATTTAACGTAACGACTTGCACTTATGTACCTGAAAAGCTCAGAGACGCTGTTGTTGCTCCAGCCAACTTTGTGTTGGAGATTTAGAATGAGCATACATGTCGCAAGACGGGAAACACGAGCATTTGGGAACAATGGCCTACTTGCCTCATCATGGAGATATGCTGCCTTTTCCCTAGTTGAATTGTCATCTCCATGTGCATCGTCATTGTTTTCATGTCCACTAATTTGTTCATTTATAGGAAAGAAATTTGTAATGGTATCGTGAATCTCAGCTTCACCAATGAAAGCACTATGTGAATAAGAGACTTCTTCTGAGGCCTATATGACCACAAAGAATAGAATCAAAGGCAAGACAATATGAAGGGGAAATAAAAGCAATTTATAATGGGAAGAAAACATAATAATAAAAAGGATTAGTTTATTGAAGCAACTTACGCTATTTTCATCTTGTTCGAGGTCATGTCCTTCATCAATTTGGCTTGGTCGGCTCTGCCAGAGACCATACTTGCCTTCATGTTCTTGACGAATCCGATAAGATCGATTTGTCTTGCCTTGACATTTATTGCACCAACAACTGCCCCGACGGAGATAAAAAGCTTTGCTTGGACCTCGTCTAGCTCGTTTTCTACTTGGTTGATGAGACGACGATGAGGATGAGGATGATGGCTTTGATAAGGCTCCATCAGATGATGAAGATGACAATTTCGTTAATATACGACGTGGTAAGCAATCACCCCTCACATTGCTAGAATTAGAACTTGACATTGTTGTAAACCTGATCACTAATTTCAATGAACATAAATAGTGAGAAAAACCATCTTGAATAAAAGCATTGCACAAAAAAATTCAACCATATACCACACAATTTTGTTTGTTGTATTATACTAGTAAAAGTGATGGGTGTTGCAAATTGGTATAAACAATATACATATGGGTTATAAAATGTTAGTACCTCGAAATGGGCAAGAAAAAAAAACAAACAAACCATGATTATAAAAAACAAGGGCAAGGGTGCCAATTTATATGAAATAGAAGGGCAAACAAACCTATCATTATAAAAAACAAGGGCAAGGGCGCCAATTTATACGAAATGGAAGGGCAAGAACTAAAAAAAAAAAATGTGAACTAAAACTATCATTGAATTGCAACGAAAAAATGGCGCCATTATGCACATACCTCGAGCTTAAATCTTGATTCTGGAGTTGGAAGATCACCTGCGTACCTCCGTTTCCTTCACATTGTAATTTTCGACATCACCAGCGCCCATCACCCATCAGTAAGTTCTGAAATGAATGAGAAACATTCACAAAACTAGCCAAAATTCTTTCCATTTTTGGATTTGTCAATGCGTTTACTTCCGTTTCTCGGTGCATTTACTTTGTTGTAATATTTCTTATTTGCTCTCCAGTGTCTTCCAATGGTTCTGGCCAGGGAAAAGAAGGTTTAGCGGATGAGCCCATTACAGGAAGACTTGAAAATTTCCTTGGCAGTGTGCCCCAAGACATTTTGGCTGCTCTGATGACTGAACTAGAAAGACGAGTTCGAAGGAATGCTGATCCAAACACGTCCTCCAAGGCATCAAATCACCAAGAAATGAAAAGGAAGGGAAACGAGAGGTAACAATAACTTTCTGCCTTAATTGCTCTCTTTGTGCAATGTAAAGCAGATCACTGTCACTATCTTGGACATTTTAGTTTAGAATAGCAGATCACTGTCACTATGTTGGACACTTTAGTTTAGAATAGGCTACTATCTTTTGTCTATCTGCTTATATTTTGTTCAAATCCATAATCTTTCTGAAGAAGCCATATGAAGATTAGATACTATCATGGTTATGGTAAAGCATTTGTTCTTACTTCTGCATTCAGTTTTTAGGAATTACCGATTTTAAGGTCAGAATCCATATCCCCTTTTCATTCTCATGTGTGATATTCAATTGCCATAAACTTATGTCTGCCAGGTTAAGCTTGGGAATTTCTATTTTCTAGTATGAAAAAAGTGTGCACTTGCTTTAAAAATAAACATTGATAGACCGTGGTAATTAGAATAACGACCCCTTAATAGTATAAATTCACTTGTGATTGCTAGTACTTGTATGCAGTTGTGTGGCATAAGCAGTTTAGCAGATCAGCCAAGGCAGTAAATAGTAGGTTGCGCAGCGCAGGTTATTTGAATAGAAGCCTGCCTATGTTGGTAAATAGCGGACTGGATTTGATACAAATGTAAGGTTTAGCTTCCATTAAGTTCCATAACTCAGGTTTTATCACTTTTCATTTGAATTTTCAACAACATTTTTTGAGAGTTGGAGTTGTTCACTTAGACCAATCTCTATTTGACACCCATTTCATCTGAAGCTAACAAGGGTTCTGAATTGTCCAGGTACTAATTGTGGATGCTGCATCTTGCATAAAGTAGGGATGAATATCCTTTTATACTTGTAGCACATTGTGAGGAGAGTTTTCTGAAACGTCATTCTTCTCTCAACGAATCCCTCATATTCCTCTTATTGTTGTTACTTTTCAAGATAGATGTGTTCCTCATTGGCAGTAACAAGAATCTGAGATTATACCTAGGTCATAGGGTTTTCTTATCTCAGGCCGGTTCTGCAGTTTAAGAGACACTTCTGGGTTGCAGTAGTTTACTTTGTGAACAAAGAATAGAGTTGTCTTCCTGATCTGTTTCATGAAATGTTTAAAAAACTATGCAGTCCCCTTATGCATCTTTTATTTACATGTTTTTACTCCTATCCCAGGTTGAAGCATTGTAGACGACCAGCTGATTCCCCCAATATTCCAGAGGCTGAAACATCAAAACAAGGAGCAAAGAGAAAATCATCCAGTTCGATTATCTTGGATCGGCATGTTGTTTTAAGTGCTTCGTCATCATCTGCAGAGGAAGATGAATCAGATGGTGAAGGTCCTTATCCGGCCCATGCGGATATTGAGAAAAAAACTACTGAGATTGACTTGTCATACAATGTGCAATTTCGGAAATTATCTAACTCCGAGGTATGTCTTTACTTGATTTACTTGTGCAGCAGAATTTGTACTTCCTGTAGCAAGAATTTGTACTTCCTGTAGCAGAATTTGTACTTCCTGTAGCAGGACTTGGATACAATTTCATATTTTCGCATTTTACAGTCCTACAGTTTTATCCCAATTTGGGTTGTTATACCTTAACAAGTGTAACTGTCACACCTCTCTCTAGTCTGTATTCCAGAAAAGCTAGCTTCAAGTAGTGATTTAATTCAAGTAATGAAGCAATAGCACCCTAATATTGCTTTTAGGACTCACGATCTAAATCAAATTGAACTGAGCTAGATTAAGCATGGTGTCTTGCAGGGGTAATTTGCAGGTGTTTTGCAAGATTCTCACTGCTTGGGGAAGCTGTAGCTGTGGGCTATCAAGCAACATGAGGCCAAAGGGTAGTGTTAGACTATTTTGATGTGTTGAGGCTATAATCCTCCCTGCAGATCCACAATGTTTTCGTCTCATAGACCTTTGGGTATACCTTAGATGTTAATGGATCTTTCTTGCAGTCTTTCCTTCTTTTCTTCTTCTTTCCTGCTAACTCCATCTTCCTCCATTCCTCAGATGTGAAATGACTAGTTGTAAGCCCTATGCTATAATGTTAGCTGAATTTCAAGTTGTTATAGCTATACGTCAATCTAGAGAATCTTAGCAGGTACTGAAAGTCATTATCTAGCTGTCTACCAACAAGCTTTTGGGGTCTTCCATTGGGAAGTTGCATTCACCTAGACTATATCACACTTGTTATCCTGTTGCTAGATAAAGCGATGAAATTCTTCACAACTAGAACGACATGCCAGCCGGTGAATCTGTAAGGATTACAAGACAATCTATGCCAGTATGCTGGAGTTAGAGTTTTAGGTTTAATAATATTCTCAATGTAGAAACGTTTACCCCCGGCAATCTTGTTTTTGCTTTCCACAGATCTGATCACATCACGAGACACAAACTGCTGGTTTTGCTTGCTGGCTTTGCATTTGCTGGTTCTGCACTTTCTAACAAAGTAAAATTCAGGTGTGCTTCTATAAGGGACAATTATTGAGGGATGAAGCCGGACGGGAATTCGAACAAAAAGCGGCAGATGCTTTGAAAACTTACTGCAGGGAAGTGGATAAACACTTCAAAGACATTAAACCACGCCATCTTCAGAAGACTTTGAAATATATTCATGACCAATTTGGTGATGGAGTGACTGAGATGGATATCATTAGATTCTTAAAGAAGCGATGGAGACATTGGAGGTAAGAATTTAAGTAGGTATTTTCTGGTTAATTGTCATTCATATGTAAATTAGAATTTCATGTTTTGGCATGAATTTAATTCAGGGACAATCTAAGAAGAAATGTCCGTGCTGGAAACTCTACAAGACCCATGCATGTAGATGATGAATCGTGGAAACGGTTTGTAGAGTCTTGTAACAAGACTTACCAGCGCCAAAAGAATGCTGCTGCCGCACGCAGAAGAACACCACGCACTGGTTCAGGAGGGCTCATGTCTGTCAGAACAAAGTTTGTGAGTACTTGCGCTTCTTTTTAATAGCATGTCTTTAATAGGGATTAGTTGGCAGAATGATTTTAGTGTAGTAACTTCCTGTGCAAGCTCTTATAGCAACTAACATTTATATGCAAAGAACCATTCTAAAATTTTTGCAAAGAGCTGGAGGGCTCTGAGTTTGTTTTTTAATGTATATTTTCCTGTGCAGGCCATTATAGTGACTGGCATATGGCATGGATGAAAGTGACTGGCATTCAATCATTGTTACTGTATTTAGCAGAATTATTTTTCCTCTGTGTATTCCCCTTGCTTTTTACAGTGAACAAAGATTGAACATTGTTTCTTTCAATCTCAAAACACTGATCTTCTGCTCCATTTTCAGACTGCAATCCAGGAGTCCAGAACCTCTTCTATCTGATACATTTCTTCTAAGACCATATGAGCCAGATACGTAGGCATTTTTGTGATGTTATTTCGACCTGGCTTTCCACTCTTTCATCCCGTATCTTACCTTCTTTCACCATTTCGACCACATTACAATTTACCATTTCGTTTAAATGACCATTTACCATTTCGCTTGAATGACCATAGGTATAGCATTTCGACCACTACCATTTTTCGTTTAAATGACCATAGGTATAGCTTTTGGACCATATTACCATTTCCTTTAAATGAGCATACGTTTAGCATTTCGACCACATTATCATTTTGTTTAAATGACCATAGGTATAATTTCTTGCACGTTTAATACCATTGTCCTATACTTATAATTTGTTCTAAATTCTAAATTCAGCTCCATTTAATACCATTTCTAATGGCTTTGAACTAACCTAGAAGGTAAGGTAAGAAACAGTAATCTATGTGGAAGGTGCGGTAGGAATCTTCTCTTTTTAATTGCACGTTCTTGAACCAAGCAATTTTATGTGGTAGGAATATTCTCTCTTTTAATTGCATGTCTTGAACCAAGCAATTTTATCCTTTAAGTGTGACATTAACATTGACATTCTATGCTTTGTAGTTCGAAGATTGGGGCTCAATGCCCACAGAAGATATGCTACAAGAAATATTGGAGAAAGGTGGATATGAAGTCTTTAAAAAGAAAATGATAGCAAAGGGATTTGCACCAAAAAAGGTAGGTCTAATTTTATACATTGTGCTCAAAATATGCCTAATCTTGTGTTTTAAATTACAGCACAAGGCATTGGATTGTGTGAAGGGAACAGGCCAGGGTATTATTTTCAAGGCAAAATCAAGAAAGGGCAAGGAGGTTGAGACTGTAAGTAACTTTGCATTTGTTATATTAGCTAGGTTCCTATTTACACTAATTAGAACTTTAATTCAATTTAACAGAATGTGTGCTACGTCGATAGCGATGACTCTAATGATGAGGTAAGGGTTGGAACTTTGTTTTATTAACATTAATTTCGTACAACTAATTGATATTCTTGTATGGATGTAACTATTAGTATGAAAAGGAGAATGATGACGGTGAAGGCAGTTCACAAGGTCCAAAAAATGCAGACGATGGCTCAAACAAGGATGACTGAAATCTATTATATTGTTTAATGTGTTAGACTTGCTTGCCCTAGTGGCATTTACAATGTTGAACCTTGTTTTTCATGAATGAAAAGTTTTTCTCCACCACACATAAGTTGTAATTTTGTAATCATTTTAAAATTAAGATTATTACAAAATTAAAATTATTGGTTCATGGAAATGCAAGTGTAGTTACATTTTTATCATATAGTTTGTTGTTTTATATGGTGCAATAATACACTTATCTTGACGTAAAAGTAGGTGCATTAGGTGACGTAGCGTATGTGAAATTTGGTCACAATGTTTTGATGATCGTGTTCAACTAATTGACGCAAAGTTAAGTATCTTTTAATCACAAGGTAGGCAAAATAATTGTATAAAGTTCGACAAAATTTGGCTATTAGATGGACACAAATATATTGAAATGTGGACAAAACATATATGCAATCTTGGTTTTTAGCTTGCCACACACATGTGAAAAAATGAACTTACATATCCTAATTCTTTTGTTGCAAGTGTGTTGCTCTAGTGCCAAAAATATTGTCAAGATAATGCAATAAACTTCTTGCAAAGTTTGATGCTATTTTGAGAATATATTGGAATAAACTTCATACAAAAATAGTAAAAACATTGATGCTATATTTGCCACTCTGGTGTTGCAACATGGTTACAAATGGCCATTATGTCAACTATTGTGGCAAACGATCACGACACAAGGTTGATGCAATGGTTGTCACCCTGGTGACAACTTTGCAGCAAATGATCGCGTCATGTACAACGTCAAGGATGTGACAAGAATGGGAGTTCTGAAGGTTCTATTTGTGTCAACAATTTTGACGTTATACTTGACGAAACAAGCACCCTTCTCTTGTAGTGTCTACAGCATGTACAAAGATCTTTTTCAGTATTCGAGACAGAAATTCATATCATATTCCTACCTTTTGGGGTTATGGAAGCAAGAATTTAATCTTGTTAGGATTTCAAAGAGGCACCAGTTTTCGGTATGTTCTACCTGCTCAACATTGAAGGAGAAAATATCTATGGCAACGGATCATTTAGAGAAAAGTACATTTTTTGTTTCAAAATTTTTGTAAGCTTGTCTATGCGCGCGTAGCATGTCTACTAAAATTTGAAAGCAATTCTATGCGTGCATAGCATGGTTCTTTAATCTTGAAAGCTTGACTCTATGTGCGCATAGTATGAGATCGGAGTTTGTAAACTCTGTCTATGCATGCTTCGCATAGCTCCTACATTCTGGAAGCTTGTCCATATGCCCATAGCAAGGCTCCTAAATCCTAGAAGCTTGTCTTTGCTTGCACATCGTCCTTACTGTTCTTTTGAGGTATTGACTAATGTCCTTGACTACATGTCAAATAACTCAGGAATTACAAGTTCACAGAGAGGTTCAAGCCATGGAAAGAAAGAAACTAGCAAAACATAGAAAGAAATCTTTGGAGATGCTACTCGAATATATGTCTGTGGTGGTAGACGACATGGACCAAAAAAAGATATCGCTACCCCATTTTGCAAATGTTCCAAAAGATTTAGATGAATCTGATTATTTGAGGTTGCATCTAGTTGGCACCGTGACCTTTCATAGAGTTGTACAGTGCAGAGTATTTTTGATGTATCCAAATATACACGGCGATCCTAACCTCACGATGACAATCTTTATATTATAAAGTTATTCTGTAAGTGTTGGACCCAGCCCTAGATCCGACGGCCACAAATAACCTGACCAGATTGAAGGGTCCAAACAAAGCCCCTTTTTCTTTAAACGCGACCTCCTTTTTCAATGGTCCAAACGAAGCTCCTTTCTTCTATGAATTCCTTCTCTCTCTCTTCTCTCTCTCTGTTTATGAATGTTACTTTTTGTTCCATCAGCCGGTGTGCAACACGTCGATCCTTTTCCCGCTAGGGTTGTTCCGCCGTTGGTGAAGTGCAGCAGCACATGCATCCCTGATTCTAACAATCGTGAGAACTTATCTCCAGACTGCCTCTTCAATTAAGAAGGTCTTGCCCTAGGTTTTTCCACAGATTGCAGAGGAGCTCTCAACTGGAGAGGAAGCGGCATGAGTGTTATGAAAATGAGCCGTAGGTAAGGAGTTTTTTTCAGACATTCAAAAAGCCGAGGCAAATCTCATATATTTATTGAAAATCCTAGATGATTACGAAATTTTATTTCTTCAAGGAGGATTAAACCGTTGTTCTTCTGAATATACGAAAGAGTTTGTTGTTACTGGATTTTGGGGTGATAAAGCACTTTAAGGAAGCCCAAAATTTTTTAAGGCTGGAGCCGAAAAGCTAACAAACATACCAAAACTCTAAGTGAATCGGATTTCTAGGCTTCTGCTAGAGCAAAATCTCTACACATAACTTGCTTTAGATTCTACGACCATGGCTTTTGTGGAGGTCTTCCAGGGTAGAATCCTTCTAAGGTATGGTTCTAGGATAATTTCAATGGCTGGGGAAACATTAGAAAAATGGGTGACTGGTGCATATGCGGGTCATACAGCAGTGTGCCTCAGAGATGAAGATGGAAACCTCTGGGTTGGAGAATCAGGGATAGACAAAAGAAGTTTGGTTCTACGTTTTATCCGTCTTTAATCTTCATTTGTCACATGTGGAGGGTGAAGAAATAATTGCAGTTCTATCTTGGGACGATTGGTGGACTCAACAAGTCAATGATCCTGTAGACTCTCATGTTGCATTATTACCACTACGTTCAGATTTGAGGGCAAAGTTTAATCATACAGCTGCCTGGCAATATGCACGGAGCATGGATGGCAAACCTTATGGTTATCATAATATGATCTTTAGCTGGATTGACACTTTGGATGGCAACTACCCGCCTGAGCTCACAAAGAAGAAAAAGACAACGAAAGTTGATGTTGCTGTTGGTGAGGCTATATTTGGGAGTTTGTCAGACCCTGCAGGCAGATTTTGAGGATTCTTTGTGCCCCACATGGGATAACATAGTGAAAGGGCAGATCAATCTATGTGATGCAGTAAATGGCACAATAGAATATGAAGATAAAGCTAGAAACAGGACCTACAGACTAAACGATAAAACGGCAGTGCTTTTTGTGAGGCCAAGGGGGTGGCATCTCCAAGAAGCTCATATTGAAGTGGATGGAGAGCCTATGACAGGGGCATTGTTGGATTTTGGTCTATATTTCTTCCACAATCACCAGACATTTAAATCTAAGCATGGTGGTTCAGGGCCATATTTTTATCTACTAAAAATGCAGCATTCTAGAGAAGCAACTCTATGGAATGCTGTATTTTGTTGGGCTCAAAACGAACTAGGTGTTTCCATAGGTAGCATCAAAGGGACTGTTTTGATAGAAACCTTGCCTGCAGTGTTCCAGATGCATGAGATTTTGTTTGAGCTTAAGGATCATTCTGCTGGACTGAATTGTGGCAGATGGAATTATATTTTCAGCTTTATCAAAACTGTGCGAGCCCATCGTGATCGTCTTCTTCCTGATCGTGTTCAGGTTGGCATGACCCAGCATTTCTTGAAGAGCCATGGGTGGTATATGGTAAGTTGCAAATTTCCATATGCGTTTCAAGGTCTTCTAGGTCTTCTGGTCTTTGTTTCTTAATCTTTAGTATATGTAGTTTGGAAAATTGTGTGATATGGTTTGACATGTATACTTGATTGCTTAGGAATGTTGAAAGTTTATGTATTATGGTAAATCTATGCGTCTCTTTGGTCTGTTGATTGAGCGGCTTCAAGAAACGGAAGATTGGCTCTATGAGGAAGGTGAAGATCAAACAAAGGGTGTTTATATTGAAAAGCTGGCTGAAGAAGGTATGATTCTCTTATAATTTTATTAGTTTTGAACTTTTGCATATGGTCTGTAATTTTTGCATTTTTGCAGCTTGGAGATCTTATTGAAGAAGGGCGCATCAACTAAATTTGTATTTTCTTGCCAAATTTTGTGCAATTATGTAGTCACAAAGTATATTTATATCATAAGTTGATTCTGACATGTTGTGTCTCAATATCTCTTTCTAAGCTCTATTCAATGCATGTTTTTGCAATGATATGTATGTTCAACAATGGTTGACAACTTTTAGGTGATGTAATTTGATGCCCTTTGGTCCTTACACATAGCTTTTATTTGATGCCATTTGATCGTATTCATGGTTTGATGCTATAAACTTTCCATGTGATCACTTTCATGGTTTGAGCTTAGAGGCAATTGTTCAAAAACAGCAAACTCTCAGGCTTATTCTAGCTTATGCATTGTATTAGTTGATGTTCTTATTCATGGTTTGATGCTATAAACTTTCCATATGTTCATGATCACTTTCATGGTTTTAGCTTAGAGGCAATTGTTTAGAAACAACAAACTCTCAGGCTTATTATTTACATGTTCCTAGCTTATCCCATTGTATTAGTTAATGTGATTTGATGCCCTTTGATGTTATTTGATGCCATTTAATGCTCATGGTTTGATGCTATAAACTTTCCAGATGTTTGTGGTTTTAGCTTAGAGGCAATTGTTTAAAAACAACAAACTCTCAGGCTTATTATTTACATGCTCCTAGCTTATGCAATGTAAAAAAAAGAAAGATCCTTATGTTGCGTACGTAGCAATTGACAGACAAGCCTTAAACATCCAAGGACATGATTCCACAAGCAATGGGGAATATATCCATTCACAAAATATTAATAACAAAATGGAATACATCCAGCTCCCCAACATTAACAGGTCCCCAGCAATGCTGGGCTTCGTTTATTTGTATATTGTGTTTGTGTGTGCATGCATGTGTCCGTCATGAATCAAAACCTTGGAAGTGGTTCAATGCAAAGAGGATATTTTACTTCAACATTATTTTGTTATTATTTTGTCAAAGATTGAAGACTGGAGCAAAAGGAAAGACCCTTAGAATATGCTATGTTTTAAAAGCCTTCTCTAGAATTTCACGTAAATGTTAGAGATTCTTATTGATTAAGGTAAGAATACTAAGCTAAAACCAATCCGTTAAGGCATCTCATCATTGAACATCATTTACACGTTCTTAAGTTATGCCCAGCAACGCTGGGCACCGTTACTAGTACTAAATAAGATTCTACTGGCAAAGGAGAAGCTGTCTCCAGTGTCGTACTTACAGTACTAGAGAAAACAAAAACCAAGTTTTATTTACATATTGCGCAATGCTGGTTAATTTGGATATCTTTTGAAAGGTCAAGGTTGGTTTTTTACTTGTGGGCCACACCATCAGATAGATCAAATATTTAGTCCGTTTTCTGTAAGATTGCACAGGAAAAAGCATTTTGTCTGTACTCCTTATGTGGTATAATTGAGAAAGCTTCCAATTCAGCTCTAGTTGTCGAAGTGCTTAGCGAGATTTATGATTTCCGTGAGTTTTTTTTTTCCAGTGCCAGTCTGACACAGATCTTGCTATTCGTCAGTTGAATAATTTGACATTTTAGCATCATATAAAGTTTTTCCTCAAGAGTAAAGCACATCTTCAAAAGAAGTACTTTGTTACCTCCCAAACTTGGCTGCCTAGAGCAAGGTTACAATATTTGAAATATGTTCCCGAATCTAAAGCAATAAGAAGGGCTATTCAGTAGGCACTGAAAAGTGCGGTAGACTTACAGAAAAGAACAAGGACAAGAATCCCTTCATCTACGTAACCAAATCCCTAAACATCATCTCTCTGAAAGTTGCTTTTTTTGTCCTGGTAGTCAACTCCATCCCTTTGTTGAGACAGACCAAGGAATTGCAAAGGGTTCTATTTTTCGCAGTATTAAAGTCGAGATCGTGTAATGTACCCTGGAAATTGACGTG
The DNA here is from genome assembly GCA_021234155.1 of Isoetes taiwanensis. Taxonomy (NCBI): domain Eukaryota; kingdom Viridiplantae; phylum Streptophyta; class Lycopodiopsida; order Isoetales; family Isoetaceae; genus Isoetes; species Isoetes taiwanensis. The sequence goes on along the minus strand of JAJEKV010000029.1, from coordinate 835,548 downwards.
CCTTAAAAAAGGAAGGAAGGCCAAACTCCAGAAAAACTTTTAAATTTGAATAAGGTGATGCTAATAGATGTACCTTCAACTGATGATGGCAAAGAGCGTCCTTTTTAGATTGCAATGGTTAAAGATATTGTTTACAAAGACAATCTTCCATCAGTGGTAAAAGTTCATCGGTATACCACTAAGGATACAGATCCTTTTGTTGGTCAGTGTGGTCCTGTTATAATTCCTTTCAAGAGGGGCCGGGAAATGATGAATAAGAATAATATGGACAATTTGGACCTGAATGAAACTCAAGTATTGGCTTTTCATTTTACAATGAAGGTTCATAACAACAGGCTATGCATGACAATAGTTAACTTGTTGAAGTCCTTCTGCGAGGATAGCTCTGGCGAAGCTTCCCAAAAACAAGGACAGTGCTCTAGCGGTTAGCTCTTCGACCACTTCAAGTGGCAATGAGGAGAGTTGTGACGAGTCTAGAGGAGTTGACGAGTATGACGACATTCCTAATTATGCTCTTCTCAAAGGCCGTAAACTTCTTGAGTAATCTGAATATTTGTACATTTTGGCTAGTGACTGTCGTACATACTTAAGATCATTTCTATGCGAACATAGCTTTTCCATGTTTTTATTTACTTTCGACATGTTGTACTCATGAAATATTCTAATGAGCGCAAAATGCAATCAAACATGTTACGCAAAATGCAATCAAACATGTTAGTTGTGTCTTGTAAGCTGTCACTTCCCTATGGCGCATAGCATCTTGTGGTTCTCCTACAGTAATAAAAAATAAATATGCCAAAATTTGCACGTTTTAGCCTTTGTTTTTGCTGAAGATTCTACTGGATCTTCAATTTTCCCAATTCCCAAGTGTGTCCCAAATCCATCTAATTGTGATTCTAATTTTCCACCTAGTTTAAGGGAGTAAGGTTAATAAAACGAAAATTTTCCTATAATTTTGCGTCCTAAAATGGGTCACGCAATTGTAAATTTGGGGCCATTTTTTTAATTAACCCCCCAAAGTGACAAAATTTAAGGTTCTTTTAGGGATTTCTTGAAGGAATCTTTTTTGTGGTGCAAACACAGGTCATTAGTGTATTTTCTAGTTCACGTTAGCCTCTGACATTGACAAACCCATCCAAAACTTAATGACATTAGTAAATGTGCTCAAACTTGCAATTACCGCCTTCCTAATCAATCAAATCAACAAAACAACAAGCACATAGATTCATCATCAAGTCAACTGTACTTAAAATATATATCTGTCAATTCTATCACACAGATCTCTACTTATAGGTCAATCGGCTCCTACTATGTCCTCTTCTATGGAATACTTGGAGTGCCACATTATTTCCCAGTTCCAAAATTCCATCCTTTTCAAGGTCAAAAACTATCTCGTAAGCCCTCAACCCTATCAACAGCCTCTCATGAAATTTTAGCAAAAATAAGTGTCAAGGGCTTATATAGTCGCTAGAATTTATAGCTTCCATGTTATTCATATCCTCTCCTTCAAACAAGATAATCGAAAATAAGTGGTTGTTTTCAACATGTCTAAGAAATGCCACTATTTGACCACTCCTCCTTGCAGCAAAAACCAATGAGTACACGAGCAACAACCCGTGACCTTTAGCCCTTGCTCATACTTAAACTTTGGAATATGGCAAATGTCACTCTAATGTCCCATCAATTTACAATACGTAATATAGCCGAGCGAAGTTCAAAAATGTACACCTAGAGACATAGCATGCTTGTCGAACATCTTCGGACATGCTCTTGCTATACAAATTTCCAGATGAATGAAATATGAAACTCAATCCTACTGTTGTGAGACCACATATTTTTTGTTTGAATCTATACAATCTTATGCGGACACATGGAATATTTACCGGTCCGTCAAATCATGCTTGTTAAACATATTCCTTGTCATTGAGAGCTCAGCTTTGAGAGTTCCCATAACTCAGGTTATCAGTTTTCAGTTTATATAGCATTAACTCTAAATGCCGAATCCCTTAACTGACCAACGTAACTCGAGAAACTAGACGCTAAAAGAAAGGGACCAATATCTAATGACAGAAGAATCTCCTCGAGCAAATGCCACCTCAAAAAAAGTATTCGTCTCAACGAACACAAGAACCCAAGGATCCACTACAGCATATGTCGTTCTAAAATATTTACAAATATTTTGAGCTTCAAGAGACATTCTCGGATCCACATTCCCACTCAATTCTTTTCTGGTTTACTTTGTGTGATCTCACTTTGGTCCATCAAATCTTGTTTGCTTTGATGTGTTCCTTCTCGTTAAGAGTTCACCTCCAAGGATTCCCAGGATAAGATAACTTGGATCCAAGGAAATCGTCAATCTCAAGGAGATGCAACATTCATACTTTTGATGCAACCTAACATCTACATAATATAGGAGAAAATAGTGTGCAACAAATACATAGACTTTGTGTTTTTGTACGCTTTTCACTAAGGTTTTCCTATGATTTCGTGATGTATTCAAATGGATGTACTAATACGTACATCTAGAGTGCACCATTTCTGAGCCATTGATTTTAGCCTTTTTTTTTTTCAATGGTCTGCAACCAATGGCTCACAACAAAAGCCTTTTTTTTTTGTGCATGTGGTGCATAATGGTCAACAACCAATGGCTCACAACAAAAGCCCTCTTTTTGTGTGTGTGGTGCATAATGGGCACATGAAGGAAGGGCTTGAAGGGCGCATGTAGTGCAGTTTCCCCGCCGGCAACACATTTCTTATCATAACTTTTGATCCAGAGCTCTGTTTGAGATGATTTTTATTGCGTTGGAAAGCTCTCTCCGAGATCTTTTTGATAGTGTATGATATGGATATGTTTGGTTAAGTTATCTATGCTAAAACAGCAATGTTTCGGCCGGGTTTGGTAGGCTTTCACATCCTACCAGCTGATTAATACAGGATTGCGCTATTGGATATTGTTTTATGGCTCATTCCGAATGAATCTTGCAAAAAATTACCATGTATTTTTAGATTTTGAGGCAGTTATTAAGCAAATTCCAAGGCTTCTAGATCCTTGTGCTAACAAACAGAAAAGTTTCTCACTTTGGTTTCTCACCACAAGAATCCATGGAGGCCAAAGGCTGCTGTTAAATTCCAGTTGAAAAATGTTTGTGTATGGGTGTTGCAAACTTCAGAATAATGGGATCAATCTGCTCTATCTTTATGGTAACTTTTACTTATGTTCTATTTGTTTTATTGTGATGAAATTCACAATAAAATTCAAAAGCTACAGGTGATGAAAGCCTCAAATGAATTTCAGTTTTTTTCTGGTTTGAATTCTAAAATTTTTGTCACACCGGGGGGGGCCGAAGGGGCCAAAAAAAAAATTTTGCAACACAAACCATTAACATCCAACATATAAAAATTAAATCCCCCAACACATAACAACCAACACATAAGAACCAACACATAACAACCATTGACATTAACAACCAGCACATAACTACCATCTCCTTTTTTATTTTGGGAGGGTGTTGGTATTTGTGCGGGAACGCCACATGTAACGCCGCATGCGGCGTTCCCTTGCCGTTTGCGGCTCTGTTTGCAGGACGCTCCGCATTGATTGTCAATTTTTGAAATGGCCAGAACCTTTGAATGTTGCCATCGCCAAGAGTTCGATGCTCTTTTCACTCCCTGCTGGCTCTACGAATTTTGTACCTATGGATTTTTTCCCTGCTCTATACGATTTTGGCGCCTTAGAATTTTTTGGCGTCTCAGAATTTCTGGAGCTGGGATGTATTGAAGTGAGTATTCAAATCCAAGCAAAAATGCGATTGCTGCTTCTCAACTTATTGTTGTTGTTTGACAGGATTAAAGCCTTTGAACATCTTCCTTCATCAAGATGGGAAACTCTTCCTTATCTCAGGGTCTTTTGTGCCATCACGTCTACCAGGTAAAAGCAAGTATCTTTTTAGGAAAACATAGCAGATAAATGCATATTTCATTACAGGTTCTTGGGGTATTCTTATAGGTAGATGCAACAGGTTCTTCTTCGGATAAATGCAGCAAGTGAAGAACATACATCATCTCACGGATTATCATGTTTTGTCATTATCCAGGTTCATGTCTGCAGTTTACCTGATCATTTTAGAAGCTCAAATGTCTTTCTATTTCGTCTGCTCCTGTGCCTTACACTACAATCAAAATTTTGTTTAGTTGCTTTATTTGTGCTACGATTTTAGCTTACCTAGCAGCACTCAGTCGAATCTAGACACTGATATGATTGTGGTGACTGAAATATGGAAATTGGTTTATCTTGCAGGGCTTTCTTGATCGAAAATAGTAGAAGCCAAGATGCCAGAAACGAAATTTGAGGTATAATTTTCTTTAAGCAACGAAGTTCAAAAGAACACTTTTTCTGACGCTTCTGTACGGTGTATTTTCTGGCTTGAATGGTGTATTGCAGCCTAAAATGGCACCTCAATTCTCTGCAATAGGTCTAAGCACTCTCATGTAGGCCAGATATGCAGGTAGATGGTGGTTTGCATGGAAGTTCTGCTCAATAAATCTAGCATGCTAAAAAATTCTGAAAGGCTGGATTGGAGTTGCATTAATGACTTCTGTATTCTTGCATTTTCAGGTCATTCAATCCATTTTTAAGCATTCAGGTTATTCAACCCATTTCGTACCAGTAAGTTTTCTAGACACTAGAATATGAGCAACCCCAATATATCTCTGACAGACTCTATGATCTTTAGATGCAGACTGTAAAAAAGTGGTTCAAAGTTTCTCCCATGTCAGCTTTACCATGTATTTTTACATCTCATTCGATGCATTTTAGTTCTTTGGGCAGAATTGAGAAGTGTTGATATTTGTCACATGAAGTTTCCAAGTTTTTATAGTTTCTTTGTTGCATACAATGAAAAAGTGGCACCAGCATGCATGATAACTTAATTATTTCAAAATTAGATGCCGATGCTTTTAAGTTTGCTGGTTGCAAAGTATTAAAACAAAAATTAAAACAAACAGAGCAGAAGTTGCAAAAAGAATGCATAAGAATTAAGATATTTTTTGCAGATAATATGCAGCAAAGGTCAAGCCCATCAGATATACATTTGCATTAAAGCTATGGAATTTTATGCCATTCTATAACACATGGAGGGGATGATGCCTTTCACTACTGAGAAAATGCAATCAATGAATCGCGATTTGAGTATTTCAGTATCTGAGTAGATTACGACTGGAGATAGAAATGCTAGATATTCTTACAAACTTTTGGCGATTTCTCTCTTCTTTAGTCTATAATCAATAAGTGGATGTTGTGTTCCGTCCTTATCATAGGTGTATCTTGCCTAAGGTTCTTGAGGAAATAGATAAACAGCTTATTGATGTCATCTTTGTGTGCCTCTGTCAGAAGCTGTACATCTGAGGGCTCTGAACTCATGAGAAGGAACACCTCTGTACATCAGATGCACTTCATAGTCCACGGGATTTTGGATAGTGAGGGTCCAGATGATAGGTCCATTAAAATTAATGATGGTGACATATGTGGAGAGGAGCTTCTAATATGGTATTTTGAGCACGCCTATGAATATGACATGGGACACCATCAGGTCCAACAAGTAAGTTATTTCTATGAATTGTTCTCTTATCTTACAGTGCATGTAGTGTTGGTTTCTTGGATTGCTGTTAAGGTAAATGTAAGTAGCTTGATCTACTTTTGTTTGCTTTGATACAGATCAATTATCAACTTTCTGCTTTCAAGATGTGAGAAGCTAGACCAGATATGATAAATGTTTGTTGCCGCATCAAGTATTATGGCTTCATTGTCTAGGTATCAGGTACTGCTATGCTACTGCACAAAGTATAGAATGATAGAGTTGGTGCATTCACTGTGTATATTATAGAAGTGCCCTTGAACTTAACAGTTGTTTGTGTTACTATTAAGAGAATCTTTGTACAGATTTTGAAGTATTTATCTTAAGTTGCATGCTGGGTATAGGGTAGTTAGTGTGAGTTATTATTAAGCCTTATAAAATTTGTGTAGAAATCCTTTAGGACCCATTTTGTTCATATCAGAATATCTTTTGGGCCCATTTTACCACTTATTAGAATAGCCATTGTAGTTTTTTAATGGTATAATTATGTTATTTATTTTTTATAAATAGAGATGTTCCCTTTTTCAGTTGAAGCTGACAAAATTTTGCACAAGTTATATATGGAAAAAAACACCATCACATGGACATTTGAGTTGGTTTGCATAGAGGGTCAGAACTGTTGCTTCTCACAGGCCTTCAGGTTTAGCATCTACAGAAATAGTCTTTCGTACTAAGGCAATGAGGTTTACTATCTCCATCTAGAAGTATAAATGTATTATTTAAGTTCCATTTTATGCCTGTTAAAAGAGTAATTATGTTACTCTAGAGAAGCATCTGATTGTCAAAAGATTTTGCATGTAATTGTCATCATTCAATCAGATGGCAGCTTTAGCATGATTTGCTTTATCCAATAAGAGTTATTTATGTCTTTTACTGTTTGAGTTGGTTGCATACAGAGGAGTAATGTATACACACCCATATAGAGATTACTAAATGGTCATGCCATGATAGTGACCTTTTGTGGAGGAGTTGACTGATATCATTACTTTGTAAAATTGTGTTAAATCAATTTGATGTTGCAGCTCTGTGGAATAATTTCCCTTGCTCTTTGATTTTGTCTATGTTTTACCGTAACTGTAAACTCATAATTACATCAAATTATAAGCTGAGGGCAAATGATAATGATCAACATATATGCATTTGATCCACCTAAATCTAATCTGCAATAGTGTAATGGAAATTAGAGATTAGCGAAGGTACGTAGAATGAGACCATGAGAATGTCTTAGATTGTTACATGGCTATGGCTGCATCCTTTGGATCATAAATCTTGCATCTCAGCCTAAATTGAGTGCAAACAAAGGTATCATGCTAGAGGATTAAGGAAATACGGTAATAGAGATGCCACGATACTATGCCCTCAACTTGCCATTATTGATTCAAATATTCAAAGCCCCATCATCTATGTTTGGATACATTAATTGCAATTACAAACCAACTTTTGAAAGTCCCATCAATAATGTCTTGGATATGTGCTTTGGTGAGGGGCATAATCTAATGTTAACTTTGAAGCCATGCTTTTAGATTTTAAGGAATATATGCATGGGCAAGATATCTACACTAGGATTTGTTAACATGATGTGCATCTATTGGCATATATGTTCTATATTAATCAAACCAATCATCTATTCGCATTGTACTTGGTCTATAGCTGATAATACAAAACAAAATGCATTATGCTATGGGGTATATGCAAACCATTGAATGAAATCTCGCGAGTGATGATGATAAATGGTTATTCTAAAGTTGCATGTTTGCCAAAAGCTCCTTTGGGTTCATCCATGCATGAGCTACCTCCGAGATTGTTCTTGATGCTCCTGCGTCGTGTGCCATTGGACATACATATTTAAAACGTTCCCATACACCCTCTACTTGGAAAAAAGTGGAGGTGTTATAAAGCGCACCTATATGTTCGTCTTTGTGACATTTGTGGAAAGGATTTTTGGGTAAATTAAAGCCATTAAAATGTCATCTTCTAACTTTGTTCTTCAATGTTGCCAATTTTCCTTATAGATAGCCAAGATTTGGCATTGCAAGGCATCATCTTTTGTAGCATTTCTACAAAAGACTACCGTCATCTTTAGTTCATAATTGACTAATACCCCAGATCTATGTAATCTATTCCATCGATATCGACCTTTCTATCCCACCTATCCACTCCATTCCCTTCATTTATAGTCTATCCTATGTATTACATTCTACCAACAACCCATTCCATTCCATTGGGCTATATCTATCCATTCCTTCCGTCTATGCCCGGCATCGCCGGGCATACGTTTCTAGTTGATATTAATTAACACAACCATTGGGTCCAACACATCATGCAACATCATTTTATAAACTAAAAAGAAAGGTGCCAGTTAAAAAAAAGCATTCTTCAATGTCCAAATAAGCATCTGCTAAAAATGTTTGCCTAAGATCCTTTGATGTGTATGTCACATCTTTAAGAGATGAATTCCTTATAAGTTTGAGGATGTTGGAATTGTGGACAATTGCTTTAATACAATGATGATCTTATTGTTCATTTGAAAGCAGCCAAGCATGCACCCTTGCCTTCTCTCAAGCCAAATACGCAAGATGCATTAGAGAAATTATTATGAATGATGGCAGATATCTCACACCATTTTTGCGAAATAGTCCCTTGTATATGGGTTTGATGAAGATGAGTTTGAAGCATGGCCTTGCATTAGAGGACATAACTGGAAAATTAAAGGAGTCAAAAATACTCTTATAGCTCCCTTAGGAGTAGAAGATGCAAGCACAAGTCTTGCCAATGATGCACTGCACAATGGGAGAAATAAGAATAAGAATGTGGTGCTTTCTCATTTTAAAAAACGCTAATTTGTATTCCTGAGACTATTCTTGATGTAGGCTGTGGGACTGGCATTTTAAGGTAGAATTCTTCTCTGAAGCATAATCATATTGTAATGTCTAAGGATATGAATACACTTCTTATGTAACTATTTCTTGCAGCTTGTTTTCTGCTCAATCAGGAGCTTCAAAAATTATTGTAGTTGATGGAAGTATCTGTCGGTTACTTGTAGCTTCACAGGTTTTGTACTCTGTTTTCTTCTATTTCTTTGTGCATTCTTCTGTTTCTTTGTGCAGCATCTATCTTCTACTTCTTTGTGCAGCAAGCTACAACCCTGCACTATACGGAAATGATTTTATGTCTACATGGAAAAGAATGTTTCGTCTCTAACAACATGCCAACAAATAAAATTCGACGTGTCAACTGTGGACTACCATACAAGGTTAAGGGCAGAGGGCAGCCTTCCAAAAGCACCTTGATGTACATAGCAAATAAGTTTCTCGTAGAAATAATGAAGCCTACCCGCACTTTGAATAGTTCTAGAAAGATAGGTTTTACTTTCCAATCCTTAAGAGGAAACCCATTCACAACGATATAGTTCCATATGCTTTCAGGTACACTCGTAGCAAAATAGCCTTCCGAGTAGTTTACTCTTTTACTTTGTATATATACTCCTGCTGAAACGCAGTTCAAATAAGGAGACCACATAGCATTTGAAGCCAGTCTAAATAAGATCACCACAAAAAATTGAAGATACAGCCACACAATAACGTCCCTCTCTTTTTGTATGAGCTCTTCCAGAGCAGCAACTTTCTCCAAAGCTACAGTAGTCTCAAATTTTCAATTTGTTCAACATCTAACTTGTTTGTCTCCTGAATTGAGCCAATAAGCAAATTAGAAGAGGGATCAACGATTTTCATACAGAAGAATAATAAAAAGTAACCTTTGTTGCCTGACAATCTTCATGGGGTTTCATAGCGGGGAAAAGCAGAACTTCCTAGAACACATATGGTATAATTAGTTTACGTGGTTGTGACACTAAATCCAGCTTATAAGAAGTACCTTAATGTTCTGTGAATCAGTTAGAATCATTGTAAAGCGATCTATGCCCATTCCCCAACCAGCTGTTGGTGGCAATCCATACTCCAGGGCAGTACAAAAGGTCTCGTCAATTTCCATAGCCTCATCATCGCCCATCAACCTGTCCTGTAGTGATAAGATAGAGATTACCCCCCGCATAAGTTTGATGGAAAAATAAAACAGTTTCCAACTTTACCTTCTGCTGATCTGCAAACCTACTACGTTGAACAACAGGATCATTCAGCTCCGTATACGCATTACATACCTTTTATCAGATTACACAAGTTATGTATTTCACGAGTGGAAATACAAGACGCAAACGGCGTGGTCTTTTATTATTTACCTCGTGCTTGTTTATAAAGAGTTCAAATCTTTCTGTCAGACCCATCTTAGATCTGTGCCATTTTGCAAGTGGGCTCATGATTTGAGGATGATTGATGATAAATGTTGGGTTCACACAAGTTTCTTCCAAGAAATGTCCGACAAGCTACATAAAAAAAGTCAGTTGTTAGATAAGCATCCTAAGTTATACCTAACTCTAGAACTTGAGTGAATTGTACAACAAATTTGAGCCACGTCATCTACAAGGCAACTATGTGGCTATCTCACACATTGGCTGGTCATGTAAGAATCAAGATAGCATGCTCATCGTCCAAGAAAACACCTCCTATTTATAGCTTGAGTTGTCTGGGGGGAATGGTGGAAGGCATTTTTGTCAATGCCAAAAGGCAGCAATACTGCAAGTAGCAAATAAATTGCTAGGGACTTGCTTGGCATAAATGTCGAGACATGGAGATATTCCCAAAAGAAACCACTAGCTATATCTTGCAGATGCCTTCTATTATGAGAATCATATTCATACCTTGTCCAGGAGACGAGCTGTTGTTTGTGGTGGCGGACATTTTACATCATACTTTTCACAAACACCTCTTAAATAGGTGTTTGTTTCAGGAGAATTCAGGTCCTGTGGTACTTGAAGATTTGCAATCTCTTCAAGGCCTTTAATCATTTCCAATCTCCTGTTCCATCACAACAGTAATTCCATAAATTTATGTATTAAACATGAAGAACTATTAGCACAGTACCTAAAAGGGGGTGTAAAATCGATCTCTATGGGATCCTCTTCAGGGCCATTGGCATGATATTTTATCTTGTAACCACCAGTGATTTCCTTTACCATACCTAGAAGTTTTCTTAAGTGAAGATGGAGTTGATTGGATGTGTATTTGAGTAAACATAGCTGTAGCTACTAACCTGACAACATCTCCTCCGTTAGAGTCATTAGATCCTCGTAATCAGCATATGCCATGTAAAATTCGCAAGTAGTGAATTCCGGGTTATGGGTCAAGTCTATCCCCTCATTGCGGAATTGTTTGCCTATCTCATAGACTCTATTGAGTCCTCCAACTACAAGTTCCTTCAGATAAAGCTCAGGAGCAATCCGCATGAAAAGTTTCATATCCAGTTCATTGTGATGAGTTACGAATGGTTTTGCTGCTGCACCTCCTGCAATCATATTCATCATTGGTGTCTCCACCTTTTCAAACAAAAATTGTCAGTCGCTAAAGATAAAATAACAAATAGTCAGGCAAGATATGACCTCAAGAAAATCACGGTCATCTAAAAAGCGCCGAACAAAGGAGATAATCCTGGATCTTGTTCTGAATATCTCTCGTATTTCTGGATTCACCATAAGGTCTAGGTAACGTCGTCGATACCGTGTTTCCTGTCTCCAAAAGTAATGTCAGAAACCCTGAAAATTAGTAATGCTTATACTTGAATATAAATTGGCACATCTTTGTTTTGTTATTTCAGTGCAAATGTTTTGTCAAACGAGTCTGTGTTCCTATTTAACATATAAAGACATAATAGAACCTGGTCTCTTAAGGCATAGCTGTTCATATTTCGAGCTTCTCCTGGTTGCCACACATGCAGAGTTTCTTCTTTTTCCTGATAATGTTGTAAAGAGCATTTTTTGAGACTTTTGAAGATGAAAGAAAAAAATGTTTTGATAGTACCTCAGCATGAATTCTTTGCTGCTTCACAGCAAATGTTTTAGGCCTAGGCATCATATGCAAACAAGGTGATAGAACTTGGATTGATTTTGGAAATACGCTAAGTTCTCCTCTCTTACTTTTCCCTGCAGAGTAAACAAGTCAATCGGGTCAATCCGATACTCAGATTCAAGTATTTCAATGCCCACACGCTTTTTATCATATATGCACAACTATTTTTTCTTTGTTAAGTCCCCAGCTAGAGCATATTTGTTCGAAGCGATGATTATACAGCCAATGACATGATTATATAGCTTTTATCATACATGCACAACTATTTTTTCTTTGTTAAGTCCTCATGTTCTGCATTCCCTTGGCAGCTTGTAAGAAGAAATAATTCAGCAATGCTTTTCAAATAATATCACATAGGTGGGCTTACCAAAGACAGATTCTGATGTTCCCCTTCATTAGATGTTCAGTAGATCTTCTAAAATATGAGCTAATTATCTAAATAACCAAAGGCGCTGAATCTACATCTTACTTAAGTAGATAACTAAAGGCACTAAATCTATATCTTACTTAAGTTACTCAAGCTAGTTAATACAATGTCTGAGATCCAAGAGGGTACTTTCTTACCTGGAAACCCTTGAATTCCAACAATATCACCACGTTTGATATTAGCATGAAGCTTAATAAAATCTGCTTCTGCTAGTCCAGAAGTTCTGTCAACAGCCGTAAAAATAAGTTGTTTTCCTCTTGATCCAAAGGATGCGGGATGACCAAAGAACAAATAAAATGGTTATTAAAACGAGCAAAAGATTTATACTTTGCATCAGCCATGATCTGTATTTTGGCTCCATTATCATGAAGATCATAGAAGTTGAGCTTTGTTGATGAGCTCCGCTTTGTAAGCACTCTTCCTGTTTATCAAACGGATAGAATTCTTGAAATACCTTTCGAATATAAACGAATACTCTTAACAACATATTGCAGGCAATTAGAAGGAATTCCAGGCTAATACTCACCACTCAGAGATTCAGACACATCTTCCAAATGCTGCCCATTTTCAAGATAACTGTACTTCTTAATGTACTGAGGGATACTCAACGATACGTAGAACTTATGTGGGTAAGGATTAATTCCACTGCTTTTGGTCACAGATAATGCTGCCAACCTATTTTGAAAGTATTGCTGGAATAGATACAGAAATTAGCCTTAATTAACCGGCCAAACTTATAATCACAAGTACTCACAGTTGGATCCATCTCACCCTCCTCTTCCTCGCTATTTTTCTCCTTCTTTTCAGGGAGGGTTGCAGCCTGCAAAATCAGCTAATAATGATCATATGTTTTGCCATCAAAAAGAAAATAACAATGTTATCTGATCACTCAAAGTAGGAACAAACTGATTTGATGGTTTGGAAAGTAACAACAAACCTAAAGTGAATTCGTAGCCCACAAATTCAAAAACAAGAGAGAATTTTCTCATTAAAAGACCTTACCTTTTTCTTCTTTTCCTCCTCATTTCGCCTTCTTTCTTCTTCCTTCTTCAACAGCTTCTGCTGCTTCTTAAGAGCACTGATCATATACATATCAACGAAATTGAGCGGGTAAACAATTGACAACCAACTGCACTTGAAATAATAACGTACTTCTTGCTAGGGGCCGCTTCGCCAGTGGACGCCGAAACCACCTCTGGCTCTACAATTTCTCCCATTGGTAGCAAGCCAGAGATGTCCCCCGCCTAAACCCTAGTCCCCCCCACCCCCAAAACCCTAACCCTAAACGATATAGGCTTAAGAATAGTCAAGATGGAGAATCGAAAGAAAACTTAAGGAATGCTGATGAAGAACAAAAGCTCCAGTGCATTATCAAGATTAGTCGCTTGGCCAAAACTCGTCGCAGATGTCAGAAGTTGGATGCCGAATCACGGTTGTTGGTCGACCAGGAAGTACTGTTGCCCCTTTGTTCGAGATATTCCTATTTGCCATTGATTTGCAGATGCCATTTAGGCCTTTTTTGACGGTAGTCATATTTTCAAGTCACATGTTTTATCAAATGATGTTTGGCCACCTATTGTCCTAAGAGGAAAACATTTTTCCACTATGAAAAATAAGACGTGTCTAAAAAAAATTAAAAAAACACTTAAAAAAATTATCCAGTGTCTAACGCTTGATTTGGCTTTGCTCAGAGCCCTACATCCGACAAAAGAACTGAAAATCTGCTAATATGGAGGAAATAATGGAGAATAATCAGAGATAATAATCAGCCCTGTAGCAGCGAGAATAATTAACGAGATAATCAATCTGTGGCAGCAAGCACTGCTCAGAGAAAACACATGCATTCATCACTAAGAAAGATAAAAGTAGACCTAAAAAGCATTCCGCCGAAGGTTTTGGATCCTCTTCAATCCGGACACTTTCCACGCCTCTTCAATCCGGACACTTGTGGCTTAATCTGTGGCTGCCATTACATTTGCAACTCTGAAGCAGAGAATCTGAAGCTTAAGCCATATTCAGCTTTACAGCTCCGGGTGCAAATTCTTGGCTCCAGAAGTGAAGGGGAAGGGAACTTGCTTCATATTTTTTGATATGCCAGCTTCTTGTGCTGAAGTAGATATGCCGGAGCAGAGAGCGGATAGCAGATCAGAGAGCAGATATGCCGGAGCAGAGATCAGATAGCAGATCAGAGAGCAGATAGCAGAGGACGAGGCGGCCGAAGGCAGCGGCGCCGCTCTACAGAAAAGGGCAAATTTTATGCCCTATAAAAACTAGAAGAATATACAGTAATCGCATCGATCCGAGCCATCAGATCGCCATTCTGGGAAGGGACGAGCTACTATATAAGGCCATTTCCTCTTTCGGACCGGTTATCGGCGTCTTCTCACAGCAGCTCTTCTTCCATTCTCGTTGCTTCCCTCCCTTCCCGCCCTGCTGCGTGGGGGCATGAGTCTTTTTCATTTATGTTTCTTGTTCATGCACTCTTTGTTGTTCTCCACCTTGGGTGTTGCTATTATCATGTCTTCTTTTTCATCGGCATCATGCGCATTATTTTCCACCTGCAGGTGATGCTATTTATTTCCACCTCGAGGGTGATGCATATTTTCACATAATGGTTCTCCACCCGTTGGGTGATGCTTTTCCACCCTATGGGTGATGCTATCTCTTTTCTGTTGTGTTCTTTTTCATCTGTTTTCATCACTCATATCTTGGGAACTTATTGGTGCGGCTTGTTTCATCATGGCCATGCATGTTTGCTTTTCTCTAACCATTCACGGGTGTTTTTTAGGGGTTCTTTTGTGTTGCTTGCAGGATTCCGCCGTCTTCTGGGGTCCTGCTATATTTGTGTTCGCCATCAACCCATCCCCTTCGGTTCTCCATGCAACACATTCGAGGATTTCGCCGTCTTCTGGGGTCCTGCTATATTTGTGTTCGCCATCAACCTATCTCCTTCGGTTCTCTAGGCAACACATTCAAGGTTGTTGGCGACCATTTCTCATTAGGATTTTCCTCGAAAACCCGAAAGGGCGGGCTTTTTTATCCCGATGAGAAGTTGTCGCCATTACGCTTCTATATTGCCTGTGCGCATTTCTTTTTATGGGGTAGTCCGATATTGTTCCTATGGTCGGCTACCCCTCTCTATTCTTCAAACCATTGTATACTGCTGCTGTGATGGCGCCAATCCTGTACGTTTCAGCACTGCCTCAATCCAGAACATGGCTCACGATTCTGCTTTGTTACTCCTAACCAATTGATTGGCCTTTGCTTACCACTTATTTCAAGAACATCCCTTCTACTTTGCTTCTTGGCCTCATACCTATCTGCTCATCATGCTTGGTTTCTCAGAAACAATCAGCTTCTCCTTTTGCCTTCTGGCTTCCTCTTTTTGCCTTCCGGCCTGCCTCCTGTAACAGGCCGCCGCCCTTTTCTTGTTGGAAGCTCCTGCCCACATGGCAAGGCCACGTGGTAGCAGGGTGCAGTGTTGTTACGTACTTACCGTACCTGAACGGTACTGTAAGTATTTTACATATCATACCTCGTAACGTACCTCTGAGTTTTTAACGTACCGAAAAAAAACCAGTACGTTAAAAAGTGTTGTTACCGTACCTATAAAATACGTACCGTACCTTTAAAATACTTGTAAAATACTTACAGTACCTATAAAATACCTATAAAATACGTACCCTACCTTTAAAATACTTACCGTACTTGTGTTGAAAACTCCAAAAATTTGAAGCAAAAACATTTCATTTTTCATTCCGTACGTACCGTACCTCTGGTACGGTATGCTAAGTACTTGAAAGGTACCATACCCGTACGGAAACAACACTGGCAGGGTGATCCTGCCGGCATAGATCCGGTGGCCCAGGCCTAGCCCAGGCCAGCCCGTCAACACTTCCGGAGGAACAGATAGGTGGCATCCCCGATTTAAGGGGTGCTCACCTTTTAATTAAAAACCATTATGTTTATAACCTTAATAAATTACGTTTATTACGTTTATGGTTTTACCTTAATGTGTATATTACGTTTATAAACCATGGTTTTACATTGCATTGTTCACTCCTTGGCAGGCAATAAATTTTCACCCCATACGATTATTTCCAATCCAAATAACCCGGCCACGTTTTCCACTAGTCTATCAAAGGTTGCATCTGCACCATGGGCTCCCGAGGTCCTAGGGCATGCATTTGTGGTTTTTATTGTACCAGTTCCTCGCTCATCCAGGTAAATTAATGTTGGGTTGCTCATCCAGGTAACTGTGGCGGTGCTTTATTATATGTCTATATTGCTCATCATTTTCCTTTGTTCACTTTTCCCCTTTCCTATATAGTAGCCTTTTTCTCATTATTTTTTGTAACCACATTCTGTCTTCTGAGGTGAGGCATTTTTTGGGACCATAATTTTAGATCTAGTCATATTGTTGCTTCCTCCATAGTGTTGAGCCTTAGGCGTGTCTTTACATTCACAATTGAAACTGATGCATTTAAACTTGGACATTTTTGGAAGGTGGACTTCACATATCGGCATGCATTCTTTTCTCTGCATTCATGCAGTTGGAGCTCAACCATTGGCCTGCTTTGTTTTACTCTTTAGGAAATGTTTGGTAAAGATATTATGCGTTTGACATTTTTGCAACTGGAGTTGAAGGTTACTATTTTGCTTGAGGTCTCCTCATTCTTGGGGCAGATCTTCTTCACCGTTGAGTTGTTTTTTGTGGGCACTATTCGGAACCTTCTGCGAATTTTAGCGTATTGTTCGTTGACAGTTTTACTTCTAACCTACCCTTGACATTAACAGGGTTAACGTTGCTTTTGCTTTCATGTGGTGTTATATTTGGGGGCATTTTTTCTTGCCATATAAGGCTCATTCCTCCATCTTAGTTTATGTGCACTTTGATTTGCCCTTGGCTTGTCCATTAGAAGATTACTTGCATAATTATTCGCGCATTATTCTAATAGACCGTCATGGTGACCATAGATGATCAAATGTTGTGGTTGGCTGCCATAGCTACATATGTTTTTTGTCTCAAATTTGTCTGCACCTAACATGTCAACTCCTTCTTTGTTAGTAGCTCATGCTTTTCATGGATCGTTTTGCTACTAACATGTCCTTTCATATTGTGTTTTTGATTCCTTTATCATGTCCATTACTTTTTTTGCTTTATTATTTCAGGCCCTTCGTATGGCCCTCGATTTATTCATACTACGAAACTTTACCTAGTCATTGCTCCTTTTTTACTATCTGGCTCACCTCCTTGCACTACACCTTGACCTTGGCACTTTTGCCCTCCATCTTCTCCTTTACATTGGCCATAACCTCTCCTTTGCCTAATTAAGCCTCATTTTTGCTCGATTTACGTTGATTCACATTAACCTTAATCTCAACTTTTTCAGCTTAACCTTGCTCTTGGTTTATGCTAACACGTCTACAACATCTTCCTCAATCTCGTCCCTCGTTTGTATGAGTCTCATTCTTTTTGGAACATTTGTCATGGCTTTAGGCATGGGGAGTATTTTTCTTATGACATCAACACCCATCTTACCACTTACCCATCTGTATCTGCATACCATTCCCTTAGCTTTAACAAGTTTATTCTAGACCATTGTTCCAGGGAATTTGTCATCAAATTTGGATCGATAGATACCCAGCATCACTATTATTCGAACCTTGTTCATGGGGCTTGGAAATTGTATTTGCATTTAATTAGGTGCTCAGTACCTCACCATTCACATTCTTGCTTATTGGAATCCTTCTATTCGATTATCTGCATGCTCATTTACAAATATTCATTTGACCCTTCTTATCTACGTCCCTCTTGCTTCTCTAATGTTGATCCTCTATTTGACACCTTATGTCTCAACCCATTAAATTAATGCATCCATTTCGTTCTTCTGGATTTATTGTGGTATTTTTATATTTCAAGCATCTCTTTATTTTTCAGTCTATAGCTTGTGGGTTTGTATCCTCAACCTCACCAATCCAAGATATTTAGGGTTTGCAAATATTCATTTTCAACTCTAGTGGTGCTCCTTCGATGTTCCTCTACAGGTATCTCTGGTTAGATGCGCGGGAGGGGTTAGCGCACTTCTGCTCATTCTAGACTTGGAGTTCTATCTTGAGCTTGGGATTTCGATTTGACCTTGATTCACCTTGCTACCGTCTTTGCTCTCTCCACTCTTCCTCCACACAATCGTCCTGCCCATAACCATCTCCACTCTTTTGTCAACCTGGCCCTCTTGGATCACTTTCAGGCTCATCTATAGCGACATCACAGCTTCCTCTTTTCGGGTTTGCCCCCAACAACCATCTCTCTCTCTCTCTCTCTCTCTCTCTCTCTCTCTCTCTCTCTCTCTCTCTCTCTCTCTCTCTCTCTCTCTCTCTCTCTCTCTCTCTCTCTCTCTCTCTCTCTCTCTCTCTCTCTCTCTCTCTCTCTCTCTCTCTCTCTCTCTCTCTCTCTCTCTCTTCTATTGTCGTTCCATTTAAAATTTTGGAGACCTTTTCTGTTCCATTAAGTATTTTGCGACATGTTTTCCACCTCTTTGTTTTTTGTGGCTAAATTTCTTATATGCATATTATGTATTTGGTTTTGGACCTATACTTGGATTTGAATATTTGGGGTTGCGTTTAAGATTTTTTCTTCTTTTTTGGCATGATCATCCGGGAGTTCTAGTGTTTGTTGGTTCCGTTGTTCACTTTATTAGCGCAATTATTTTGTTGCTTCGCGAAGTTGCATTCTCTGTTCTTGCACATGGGTGACGTGTGATGTTGTTAGGTGTGTTTTCCATTTTGTACGGACTCGGCATATGTTTGGCTTATGTAGCACCAATTTTATAGATTTGGGAGATCCTTTGTTTTCGTTAGCTCCACTTTGTCATATTCGCAGTCGGCTTATCTTTCCGTGAATAGCTTTGCTCACAATATGTAACATTACATACTCATTGTGTTTTCATTTCTTTTTGTATATTCCCTCGTTGGCTTTCTTATTGCAGACCATCTGTACGGCACTAGCTTGCTCACAATATGTCCTTCTACGTTGTCATTCTACCATATGGCTAACCTCCTAGCACTCCACTGGGACCTCGCCGCTGTTGATTTTCGTTTCCTCGTTCTCTTGGCTATAACCTCACCTTGACTTTGGCCTCACCTTTGACATACATTGCTTGTGCATAGCCATCCTACTTTTCTTCAAACTTAAACCTCATTTTTTGGCAAGTTGCAGTTTTGGCATCATGTTCTTGAAGTTCTTCTGTCCAGTTTACGTTTTTTCAACACTATCATTATACACCATTTGCATATTTGCTCTTTAGCTGTGTCTGGTTGTGCCACATATTGCGTTTGACACTCCATTGCACTTTTATGACATGGGTGTCTAGTGGATCAATTTTTCTTTTTTGATGCTTATCTTTCTCTAGATGTGGCGTATATTGAGTTATTGTGCATGAGGTATTATCTTGGGTGCATTCTATTTTTGTGCAGGGTGCTAGTCCTGCCTCATTCTAGTTGTCTTGGGGAATTCATTGCTAGCTGGTTGTTGAATCTTTTTTCACTGTACCTTGTGCTATCATTGTGCATTGTGCATTGTGCTATCCTTATGCATCATTTGCCCGCAAATTCATTTTTAGCTAGCTGTTGAGCTCTTTGTTCACAGTGCATTGGAATCTCATTGTGCATTGTACTATCATTATTCATCATATTTGCTATTTCGCTATGTTTGGATGTGCCAAATATTGCGTTTGGCACTCCATTGCAATTTTGTGACATGAGTTTCTCTTGGACTATTTTTTTGGGTGGTGTTGTTTCTTTCCACCCTGATGGGGACGCAAATTTCTATTTATCATGGTTTTTCTTCCACCCGCTGGGTGACGCTTTTTCTCCACCCTTCGGGTGATGCTATCTTCTTTTTTTTTCATGTATTGTTGATTTTCCTTATTACTAATCGCTCACATCGATTTGAGTGCTTATTGTTGTGCAGCTTGCTGCTTTACCGTCATGCCCGTTCATTAGGCCCTATCATTAGGCGTTCTTTTATATTTTACATTTCAACGGGCGTTCTTATTTTTCTAACATGTTCCTTCCGATCGTCATTGTGTTTTTGGTTCATTTATCATGTCCACTACTGTTTTTTTAGTATTTTCGACCCTACATATGGCCCTCCCTTTATTCATAATCCGTTGTCCTTTTCTACTATCTGGCTTACCTCCTTGCACTCCACCCTGACCTTGGCATTTTGACCTCCATCTTCTCCTTTTCATTCGCCATAAAGTGGGAATGCCAAACAGCTGAGCCCAATATTTTAATAACCGACTCAGTAACGATCGTTTTACTCGTCTCCATATCGGCTTGGATCTCTGCTCGTCGCGGCAGGGCCTCGGCAGCTGCGGCTCGGGGGGTTCCACATGATGTTGCGCGCGCTCAGGGTCGCTGGCACTCCTCTTCTTCTCACTCTCGCTATGTGCTTCGTGACCCAACTTAACACTTGGAGGTTTCGCGGCGACTGGGCTTATAGTTGAGGAAGTTCTCTGGTAGTCGACCGATTTTGTGTCTCTTGCGAGTCCCTTCCCAGAATATGAACCATGTGGTGATTACTATTTAAGATTGTTATTATGTGGCTTGTCATTTGTGAGCATATATTTATTTTATCATTATCCTTATTGCACTATCCTTATTGTTTCTTTTGGATCATTGGATCCAATGAATGTGCTAAATGAAGGGTTGTGGAATATCCACATCAGCCCCACGTATAAGTTTGCGCATCCCATATGGCTATTATACGTATATACATACATGGTATACCTCAATCTATACACAGAAAAAATGCACAAAGACCATTGCATTTACAACTTCAGCAGAAACTACATGCATGAACAACGAAAATCAGCAAAGTAGGCTCCCAAATTTTGCCGGAACTCAGCAACGCATGCTCCCAAATCTGGCCAAAGAAGAACTGCAATACATGACGCAGTCCTGGCTTATCTCCAATCGAACAAGATCCTACAACGCCCTGGATTCATAAACTAGATGTACATAGAAGCCTGAAGAAGAGGCCCTGGATTCATAAACTACATTCACATAGGAGCATCAAGAAGAAGCTGTATAGGTAGATAAGCAAAGCAGAAAAAATCCATGGGAGTTATATAATCCATTGACATGATGGAGAGAATGTGCAGACGCACCTCTCACACACAATTGTCCCACCTAAAGACATTTGCAAGAAGGAAACAACAGATGCACATCAAATTAGACAGCGAAACTCTCAGTTATACATACCAACCCAAAACTCTTGCATTCATAAAAAACAGTGCTGCCTTTACAAAGAAGCCTCAAGAAGAGAAGGCCTCGTAGGCAAGCAGCCCATACACAAAAGACAGAACTTCTGTACACAGAACAACCACAAAGTGAAGAACAAGAGGAAGATGAAGCGGATTTACACGGCCACCCATAGCCATCTCTGGCCTGCATAGTGTGATATACGACATCACACATTCACAGAACTGCAATGAGGACCCAACGAAGCCTGCAGAACAAAAAACCAGCACCCACAAGGACATGACATAAGAAGAAACTCGCATCATCTCCTATGCCCCCTCAGCCCATATGCATCTTTTGCCACATTCTCGATCATTCCAACTGTACAACTCCACCTCACCTCTCCCCTGTAGCAGCCATGTCTCCATCCACACAGTAGCAATTGGAACAGCAGCCACACAACCGATGTACTTTTCAAAAAAGTTCGTTGCTGCAACAAATGATTGATGTGTCTCTACCATCTCTAGCACAGAGAACACAGACAGTGGAAGAAAACGCTCCACAATCAGGCAATCGAAGAGCACAGCTGATGAGCCCTCAATCAATCCACACGCCACATAACTGCTATCACCGACGTATTCCTTCTTGAATATGCAGAAGAATTTCTTCACCTCAGAAGCAAGCAACACACAAATTTTCGGCACTGGCAATCCCATCTCAAGCGCCAGCATGCAAACTCCTGCTCCTAAAACACTGACAAATACAGAGAACACTAGAAAATCCTGCCAGAAAAAGACCCAACAAGGCAATCCTCACTGCCTTTCAGCCAATACCTTACTGTTCGCACCTTCATGCCATACTCATACTTCACCAAAATCGGTTTCAACTGACACACATGGCCCGCCTCCTCTAGCAACCTGGAGAAAACAACGTGCCCACACCCGGCATGTTCACGATGTCTTCCAGCAGAGAGGCATGCTCATCTCCTCGCCCACCTTGACATGAGCATCCCTGCCACGACTTCCTCCCAGCCCCTCTTTCCCCACACCATCGCAATGCCGGAAAAACAAAGCCCCCACCCCCCCCCTCCTTCCAACCCTAACCCCATATTTCGGCCCACCTTCGCCAAAACCTTAGTAATTGGATAATTTGGGAACCTTATGACTATGACTATGAATGCAAGCACGGAAAGCATCTATAGTGTCTTGTGCTATTAGGAAGAGCGTGGGCACTACACCGGGGTTCAACTCCCCGGGCTCTGTCACAGAATTTGGTTATGGATTGACGTTGTATAATTTGGTAGTTGCAAACCAATGAATTGGTTTTCAGGTGGACGGCCTGTATGACTCCACAGGGAACATTCTACAAGATATACCCCAAACGATCGTCACATCGAAAGGGGACCCTAGACACTATCACAAACACCTAAAATGCAAGTCACCAATGTTTTTAACGCTCTAACTATCATCTGTGTAACATCCGACAATCCGGGCACGCGTTTGCTAGTGAATATTGTACTAAAAATTAAAATAATACTTGTATGCATCAAAAATTTAAATAATACTTGTATGCAAGCGTGATAACATGATAACGTAGTATTCTATCCAATGGCTAAGACAAAACCTAAGATAAACGGCAGAGATATTGATCCCAGTCCTATTATATTATTGGCTATTGAATGAATGGTTGGATTGATGGGAGAGATCAACGACAGAGATTGTGATCCGGGCCCTTTGATTTCATTGGCTGTAACAAAGGTCGAGATTAACGGCTTTCAATGCGCGCGATTTTTGCTCTCCATTTCTTGGCGACGGCAAATACGACAATGGCAATGGCAAATACATAACTTCCTTTGCTATGGCGATGGCAAATCCGGCAGCAGCATCGTCAAGGAGAAGTTGCAGGCCAGGAGGGCAGCTAGTGCAGGGTTTCCTGGTTCAGGCGCATGCAGCGAGATGCAATGCAAGAAGGAAAGTTCTGAAACTATGAAAATCCTGTTTTTTGGTCGTGAGGATTTTAGGGCGGATGCAAAGCTGATGGAAATGTCTGTTGCAGGAGGATGCATAACGAATGCTTCTGTTAGACCACTACAATAGTGTTAACACCTTCATTCTAATCAATCCCGGGTACAAACTTTAGTATTATTTTGTGCAAAAAAATTCACCGCCTATATGGCTGTGAGTAATAAGATGCGCCACACGCCTCTCAAATTGACAGCCGTCTACCCTCTTTTGGTGTTCTTTGTTAGTCCTGTGCCTCCTGGTACAGGACTATTCATGCATACGACGGACCAGGTCAAGGCCAAGGATCCACAACCAGGCGCGGGTCCGTCGTCAAAGGCTCAGCAGAAGACCAAGCAGACCACGCAGACAAAGACCACGCCTGGCGTCAACAAGAGGCGGCGCTCAGACAAGTGACGGCCCGTCACCGCCCGCGTCAGCGTCCGCGTGATTTCAGGCTTTTCAAGAGGCACCGCCAGCATTCCTGCAAATCAGGCCTCCTTCCAGGAGTCGGCACCGAAATCAGTCAGAGTGTCTATATTGGGCCAAAGGCCATTGTACTATATATATGAGTAGAGCTAGCACATAAGTTTTTAGATGAGTTTTGAGTCTTGTCTCATTTTCAGTTTTCTCTCGATTGCGAGAGCTCATATATCTTCATTGACATCAAGGAAGCTCATTGTTGTGATCTCATTGTTCTCTTTTGTTTTCGCTTCTCTCTTTCTTGTTTTTCTTGCAAATCCCGCGTGACATAGTCCCCGGATTCTCCTGTTAGATCCAAGGGTCCTCACAGAGGGCTGTCTTGCAGGAGTTCCCGAACCCAAACCCCAAACATTGTCGCCGCTGCCGGGTCTGACCTTTCTTTTCTTTCCATCATGTCTGCTCGAGGTTTCACTCCTGAATAACTTCTTTGCCAAACGGCGGCTCGACTGGAGCGCCATCAACGACGCGAGGTTGTTCGGGATATGTATGACACTGCTTATGACATTGAGGGAGGTCGTCTCCGCTCCCGCGCTCAATCGGCACCTCCTACCCCTCGTGCTCATTCTCGACCAGGGTCTCCCCCTGTCTGTCGTCATTGTTCGCAACCGCAATCTCCACAACATACTCATGTTCAGCCCACGCCTCACTATTTCCAGACTCCTGACAGTACCTATATCAATATTCCTTCAGGCCACACACCTCTCCCGTCTCAACCATCTTCTCCTCCTGCTGGAATGGGCTACCATCATGTCACCTTTGGCCCTTCCTATGTTCAGGGCATTCCCACTTCTCCCTCTTTTCAGCACGCTCTTCCTGTTTATCAAACCACGGATCTCAAGCCCAATGAGGATGGCTCTCAAGGCCCTTCCCCACCAGATGCTACTTTTTATGGACCACCGGGTTTTTCAGCCCCACCACCTTGCACTCAGTCTCAGGCAATTCCACCTCTCTATGCTTCTGCATATCCTCAACCAAATCCACCTGTCTATGCTCAAGTTCCGCCTTCATCTCCTACTCATAATTTGAAGCTGACTTATCCCACTTTTGGCAACACCAAAGGCAAACCTCTGGATCAGAGTGCTTCGGCACACATGGAGGAATTTGAAGCCTTGGCCATTCTGAATGGTCATGCTCAGCCCCAACTCAAATTTCATATCTTTTCGACCACGCTCAGAGGCGCCCCTCATCAGTGGTTAATGGCCAACAAAAGTCACTGGAAACAGAGTTGGCAAGAAATGAAAAGCGCCTTTACGTCTCATTATGGCACCACGGACGATGATCGGGTTGCCGAAGCAACTCAATGACCTTCAACAAGAGCCCACAGAGTGCGGGGATTTTGCGGACCGTCTACACATTTCGTCGGCAAACTCCGGGAGTACCCCCACGCAAAGCCGGATCCTCGTCGCGGTTTTACGCGGGGCCTTCCTCCTGCCATTCGACTCATGACCGAATACCTGCGTCCCAAGTCTCTGGAGCAGGCCATTGAACTGGTCAATCACTCGGTCAATGTTTCTTCTAGGGGTGTTGCTCTGCAGGAACTCCCGTTCATGCCCCCCGTCATGGTTCCTCAGAACTCTGTTCAACCTCAGCATGCAAATCCACAACGCGCTCACATCTGGTGTACGATTTGTAAGTATCAAGGTCATCTGGCCAATGAGTGCAACGCCTCCAATGGACCTCCTCATTGTAAAAGATGTAATATGTGCAATCATGCCACGGAAGAATGCACGCGATCTCATCCTACACCTTTTCGTAATAAAATGGTCTTTCAAGTCCAGACCACCCCTCAGCAACAGCAGTCATATCAACCTCAGCAATATCCAACTCAACAACAGCTGCAGTATCAACAACAGCAGCAATCTCAGCAGCCACGGGGACAAGGCAACCGCCCTCCCTTTGATCCCTCCAAAGCTCAATGTTATCATTGCCATGAATGGGGTCACACCACCACGGCGTGTCCTCAACTTCCTAAAGTTCAAGTCCAACTTCCGGGTTCAAATCAACCAGCTTCTGTCCGCCTCACGGCTTATCAACTCTGGGTGGCCAACGGTAAACAGGGCCCTCGTCCTGTTTTGAGGAAGCCCCCTCGGCCGCCTCAACAACAGCGACCTCAGCAAGCTGCGTCTACTTCCAATCCTATGGATCAACAAGCTCAGGAGGAGATTTATCAGGCTACCAACAAAACACTCATCACAGTTCTCAAGAAAATTTGTGACGCTTCACGCACAGATTGGCAGGAAAAGTTGCCTACTGTTCTTTGGGCTTACAACACTAGTTTCAAAATAGCTACTGGTCACACTCCTTTCAAACTAGTTTATGGTTAAGAAGCTCTCATGCCTTTTGAATATATTCTTCCAACTCTCCGCTTTCAACTTGCTACAGCACATAATCCATCTGCTGCACTCAAGGAAAGGGTTTATCAATTGGAACAGTTGGATGAACTTAGGCGTGATGCTTACATTCGTGTTCTTCATGGACAACATTTGCAAAAATCTTTACATGACAAACGTATTAAGACAAAAACATTCAAAGAAGGTGATTTAGTTCTTCTTTATGATTCCCATTATAAAAATTTTCCGGGCAAGTTAAAGTTTCGACGGCTTGGTCCTTATCAAATTGTTCAAGTAGTGCAACCCAGCGTTTTCAAGCTGGCCGAATTAGATGGCACCCCATTACCTACACTAGTTAATGGCTTTCGCCTCAAACAATTTCATACACAAGAAAGTGACAATCATCCACCAGCTGCTGTTCCAGATGCAGACACAACAAATAGTGACTAACCAGCGGCATATTTATATTATAGAGGTGAAATTTTTACAAAATGTGGGCCGAGCCCATCTATTTCCGCTATGGGCAGAGCCCTATTTACAAAAACGGGCTGAGAGCCCTATCTACTAAGTCCTAAGGAGAAAACCCTCTACTCCGGGTTCGGAGCAGAGGTGATACGCAGGATGTGGTAGTAATTCTGCTCCGGATCCCAGCGCAGGTGAATCACCACCTCCATCCCGTTAGTCAGGGGATCGGGATGCTCAGCCATCCCGGCACACCACCCGTCCATAGCAATGCCACGGTTGTGGCACCGCCAGAGATCCAAGCAATCCATCTTGCAGGTAATCCACTTAAGGCAATTTGAAGGCATAGTGCACTTATCGTGCAGTCTAGCAGCAGACATACTGAGCGCCATTGGGTGTCTCAGCTTCGCCCCCTGTTCGTCTTATATAGCCAACCGAGGACCTCCCTGTCGACGTGGCCCAATCAGAAATTTCGCCAACGTGGTTGAAATGCAAGGCTGTTACTAAATGGGGAATATTTTCTCCCGCCGCATATCTAGCCATGGTACCTTCTGACACCTTCGTTTTAATGATATCCCACTTCGAGTTGTCAGCATTAAATGTCGTTCCTTCTTTTCACGCCCGTCGAACATTAATAGGCGTCCTTTTGCCATCTGTCACATCAGATCATTCCCTTACGTCTCATCGCCACCGTTCATTGCTTCTCCCTTTACCGATTGGGGACTTAGCCAAAATTTTGCATCTCAATCGCCTACTTCGCATCTGTCGCCACCTGGCATCATCAACGGTTGAAGGTTCGCCCTCATCATGCCCCTTCACCTACACTTGCGCGCCCTAAAACCTTTTCGTCTATCTGCGCCTTCGTCTTCTGTTCTCTGCTCTCCGCCTTCTCCAGACAGTTCCTTCTGTTCCGACGCTCTTCGCCATGGCTGCACCAAAATTTTCTACACTTCAAGCTTCTGCTCCAAGGGATGCGACTCTTTTCGAGTCTGTGTCTTTCTCGACGCCCACCTTTCGCGAGGCCCTTGTTGGTCCGAGTCGGGAAGTCGCGGAACGCCATAAGCTTTACGAATTCTCGCACATGGAGCTCCCGGCCCCAAATCCGGAGCAATTGAAGCAGTTTATTGCTCACATCGTCAATAGCCCGGAAGGAGTTGCTACGGTGGTCGATGGCACCACCATTTTGCTCACACAACCTTTGATTTCTGAGGTATTCCGTATTCCCTTGCAAAAACCTTCTGTATCTTGGGCTGCTTTACAGGACATGGACGTCACTCAGTTCGGTGCTCCTGCTTATCAAGCCAACCAGAATCGCCTCACAAATATTGCCAAGTCACATGATACTTTTGTGAAGTTTCTGTGGCGCAAATTGCTTGGGTATTCTATCAAGAACACCCATATCAATAAGCCATTCTATAATATGGTCATCACTGCCATCCGCTCCAATCTCCATATTGATTGGCCCCAGATACTATTCTACCTCCTCCTTCATGAAGTCGACCGCATTCGGGCTACCCCCTCCTCTGGACATGAAGCCTCAGTGGGTGGCCATCTTCAGGCACTCATCCGTCATTATCTTCCTGTTCCTGCGACCCCTTCCACTTCTCATGCCTCCACTCAGCGGTCTCTGCATTCCCAGCGTCAAAATCAACAGGCTGTACCTTCACGCCAGACTTCCCCTGGTCATGTTCAAAACCAGACCACGCATGTCACTGTCTCCTCTTCCTCCACTGAAGCCTCGCCTTCCACTTCCCGTCATGTCTCCCAACAATCTCAGACAAGGCCGCAACAGGGCCCAGCCCCTCCAAATCCTCGCCAGCTTCTATACCAATTCCAGCAGGATGTTCAAGCTGCCGCCCTGCAGTTACAAGCTTCACAGGACGCTCCATGAATGGTGTTCAGGCGTCCCTGGCGGCTTCAGATGCAGTTCAAAGAGACCTTCACGCTGCCACTGCACAAGTGCAAACTTTAGAGGCTCAACTTCAAGAAAAGCACGCGGCTCTATTACAGGCCCGTGTGGATCTCAAAAATGCTCAGGATCAGACCAGCCTGCTTGAAGATCAACAGGTTCAGCTCCAAACCACCATTCAGGACTTGTTGGAGCAAAACAAGACAAAGGACACCCTCCTGGGTGACAAGGAGAAAGACATCGCTAAGCTAGACACCTTGTACACGGAGCTTTCTCAAAATTACCGCACTCAAGTTCATGACCTTACCGAGCATGATGCTAGACTCACCTCCCTCGAAGCTCAGCTTTCCACGCTGACCAATCAGCTAACGTCCATCCAGGATCAGCTTTCGGAGGCTCAGAAACAGAAGGTCATCGATGACGCGGAGATTGCCACGCTTCGTCTCAATACTCCTGGGCAATCTTCACATGCCACGCTTCCTATTAAACGGGTCCGTGATCAGTCCCGTCTTCTGTTAGAAAAGGAGAACCGGATCCGTGACATTGAACATCAGCTTCAGCAAGCTGTTCAATCTGCTGAAGAAGCCCAAAACAAACAGGAGGGCTATATTGACATTGCTACCAACATTCCTGTGGACTTCTCTACTCCTTCCAGCTATCTTGACTATGTGGTGGCCCGACGGCACCTTTTCCTTTTGAAGTGGTACGCGACCAATGACAATGTTCATCAACAGCCACTCAAAAGTACGGATTTCCTTCGGATCTGGCCGGATCTTTCTGTAGAAGACAAGGGTTTATTTTGTGCACTCTTAGTCTTTGATCAGCTCAATTCTGAAGATCCCGACTTGGTCATTTTCCGTGTTGTTCAGCCAATGGCTTATGTTTTTCATGACTTCTACCTGGCGGATCTCCATGATAAATTCCGAGATGAGGCCCATTGTGTTTTTCGAGGCAACTCCAATGCTGCTTGGTTGTTATCATCAACCAACCAATATTTCCAGGATCCTGCTCAGTCTCAGCCTTTTGAACAGGAGTACATGCCTGAACTTGCTCAGCACTTACCTCTATGGCAGGCTGAAACATTGGAACATGTAAACAAAAATTTGGCGCATCCTGACGATCTTGAGTTTGCCCAAATTTATATGCAGCACTTGGGAGGCTACAATCAACTGCGTGGCCTTCTGGAAAGCAAGACCATCCCCACGGGTTGGGTAAATCCTCCTGTTTATCAATTACTCTCTACTTCAGAGTGGGACCATTGGTGTCGTGCTCTTGATCAGAATCTTGTTCGCGCATTCAGGGACATGGCTCTGCAACCCACGCACACGGGCATGCTTCCCTCTCCATATGCTTCCTTAGGAGTCCCTCCACGCCCACGGTTCCTCTCTTCTGACTGGCGTCTTCCTTTTTGGACGAAGGTCATGGATGGCCACGCTGGGTCGACTCCGCCTCAGATCTCGACGGATCTCCGGTGGGATCCCCGATTTGTCAGACGCTCAGATTGGGAGGATAATGCCACCTTGGACACTACTGAGAATTGGCTCTATATTGCTAATGAGCGTGGTTGGCAACGACCTGCTGATGCTCTTCATGGCCTTGATACCTTCTTGCAGAATGCCGCCACCTCACCAGACCCTTCAGTACACCGTCAAGCTGGTTTCTGTGCTGCTCTCAGATGCATCTTGGTAAGCTCTTTAAATCGGCAGCGTCCAATTTTTTACTGCAACCCGAATGCCCGGCGTCGGTGCCTTCCGGTCTTCGGACCGCCTTCTCATGGAGTGCCGGTTTGTTCCTTCAAAGCGCCCATCGCCACTGGAAGACATGGTGCTCTCACTTCCTCATTGATCACGAGATCACGCCCCTTGGGCTTAACACTCGGCGGCTCTTCAAATCGCGGGACCTCATTGCCCATTACCATAATGGCGCCCGTCCTCATTTCGTGAGGATCACTTTTGAGCTTGGTTTCCCTTCCCTCGAAGCACTTCCTCTGTGCCTCACAGTACGGACAATTCATGCATACGACGGACCAGGTCAAGGCCAAGGATCCACAACCAGGCGCGGGTCCGTCGTCAAAGGCTCAATGAGAAGACCAAGCGGACCCGCAGACAAAGACCACGCCTGGCGTCAACAAGAGGCGGCCTTTCGGACAAGTGGCGACCCGTCCGCCACCGCGTCGGCGTCGGCGTGATTTCGGGCTTTTCAAGAGGCACCGCCGGCATTCCAGAAGAATCGGACCTCCTTCCGTGAGTCGGCACCGAAATCAGTCAGAGTGTCTATATTGGGCCAAAGGCCATTGTACTATATATATGAGTAGAGCTAGCACATAAGTTTTTAGATG
Source organism: Isoetes taiwanensis (assembly GCA_021234155.1). Classification (NCBI taxonomy): domain Eukaryota; kingdom Viridiplantae; phylum Streptophyta; class Lycopodiopsida; order Isoetales; family Isoetaceae; genus Isoetes; species Isoetes taiwanensis. The sequence goes on along the minus strand of JAJEKV010000029.1, from coordinate 804,763 downwards.
AGTTTTGAGTCTTGTCTCATTTTCAGTTTTCTCTCGATTGCGAGAGCTAATGTATCTTCATTGACATCAAGGAAGCTCATTGTTGTGATCTCATTGTTCTCTTTTGTTTTCGCTTCTCTCTTTCTTGTTTTTCTTGCAAATCCCGCGTGACATAGTCCCCGGATTCTCCTGTTAGATCCAAGGGTCCTCACAGAGGGCTGTCTTGCAGGAGTTCCCGAACCCAAACCCCAAACATTCTTCCACCCAAATGGTCCAATGGCATCCAACCATTGTTGACTAATCACCTCCTTCTAGGATATCTACATATGGTTGAGGCAAAGTATTTCCAACCATTATTTTAGTGCCTAAACGTCCTTAAGTTCCACAAATGAACTTACATATTCCAAGGGATTACGTGAAGATCCCAGGGGACCGTACCACCCAAATATCTCTCCCGATAGGCCTCCTCTATCCAGAGATCTTGTGTTCAAGTCTCTAGGAGTCCGTCGTATGTCGTCATGGACGATGCCAATATGGCATGACGTACAAATGCTGTCTACCTATCTATCTGTTTATTAAAAACGTCCTTCGTGAATTCAATTCACCATATTGTCCTAAGACATCGACGTCTTCTTCCCTAAGCCATACACCAAATCTTTAAAGAGTTTTTCATCTCTTGCTGCCTTTCAAGCTGCAGGTATATCTTTGCATGTTAGCAAAGACTAACCTTCATGTTAGGAAATAACCTTTCTATCCAGATTGCTAAATATCATGCATCAGGGTCCTTTATTCCTTCTCTTCTTCAATATGTTTTCTAAGTCTATGATCGATTTTCAGTATTCCGACCCTTACGCCTGCCACAGCTACACATTTCACTATTTGGCTGTGACCTTTATTCAGTAGAGTCACTAATCCATTTACTCCTTTACGTAGTCATTAACCGTCTTGTGGCTTCTAAGCCGCTATTATATGTTCCCTATATTGTTAATCCACCTATCATTGGGGGTTATGATCCAACGTTGTCTTACATCCTCGAAATGTTAGTCATTACATTTCTCTGTCATGATGTTATGTTGCTGTTCTGTCATTCCAAATGACTTGGCATCCTCATTTAAGCCATAGTCATGGCCTAACAGCGGGTGGGCCTTCGTATAAATCGTAAATTACCTGGAGTCATCAAGGTGCCTACCTGGTATTTTGTGAGCCTTTCTACGATTACTTATGTTTGAGATAACCCGGACTTGTATCCATGTTCGAGTCCTGTATATCCTAACTTACACCTCCATGTAACCCATGTTGTTCACCTCTGCCTGATCCGGGTATGGATCATGTGAAAAAGCTAGTCTTACGTGTCTATTCAAGACACATTTGAACTTCTCGCAGGTACCTGCTAGTCGCTATCTATCCTGGAATTGTACTATTGTACTATTCAACCCCATCATCTTAAGCTTCGTTCTATGAGCCGTTAACATTTATTTCACGTGTCAACTACCACATCATTCCTTAGCATGCAACGGATTTACGGTCCTTTGCACATTTCGAATATATCTCCAGACCTTTCATTAGTAACTTTGGAGTACACTCGTTTTTCTCTCCTTGTATTGGCACTTAGATTACCTCTAAGATGTTTATCGTATGTGTACATGTTATGTACATAATAAACATATATCCACATTCCACAATGCTAGAGCTTTGCTCTAACTTAGCTAAAATGTAACTTTGGTCGTTCTTTCAAACAAAACCCATTGCCTATGTACCTTTATGATGTGGCTTCGCCGCCTATTTCCCAAATGGACAGAGGCCGACTTTATGTTGGACTTGTATATGCTGCCTATAATTTGATAGGGTCTCTAGTTATTTCAACCATTCCTTAGTGCCTGATGGTACTTTAACCCCGTACATAACCTATGGTTTTTCCCCACAGGAATATGCCATAATTCCGAAAGCTACTACCCCATATGAGGAGCTCTTCTAAAGGCTCTTTCGCTAAGGACCCTTTGTGTCCTCACTATCAACTATGCTTAGTCACAATTAACCTATTTTTCTTGAGTTATCATGTGGACTCCAGTTTTTAATCAGTTTCAAATGTTCTCATCTTTGCCTCCCTTATAATGAAGCAGAGGCACTACAACCTCTTCGTCTCTTAATAGGAAAACCCAATGTCTCAATCTTCGTTAGTAACCACCATATGATTATCCGATTCCTTGCCCTCTTAAGAGTTTCAAAGTTACAATCTCTAAGGGGTCGATGCCTCAAGGCAACGGATCCTCCACCTTCTACTTTAGTATCTAGAATTCTTCCCCGTGAGTAGGGTAACTGTTACGATATATGGGCTACTGGTCTATATAATCTCGCCCCTTCTGATCTATACACATCGTCTTGATTTTTATCGGGACTTGGAATTCCTATCTATTGCCCTCTTCTCGGTTATCCCTAAAGATGTAATCACCAAAGTCGTCGTACTCCTTCTTCTCTTCTATCAGGGGGGACGCGATTTGATACATCTTTTTATTCCCTAAACCAAATAAATGCTCTCAGCTTATAACGTTGAAGTAATTCATTCGTATCTAGAACCTTTGAGTAGTTAACCTCTCATTATCGGTTATTCCAATACCGTTCCAACCATCCTCGGGATGTTCTTCAATGTGACATCACCGTATATGCTAGACTTACTCTAGCTATTTTCACTAATTTAAACTCTTCTCATCTCCCTTAGTACGACGTATCTAAGATAGTCAACTCTAACCATTGGGATAGCTTGAATGCCTAGCTATGTTCATCCTTCCCGCAATTGTATTTCCTCAACTCGTTTAGCTTGTGCTATATATGCTGTGGTTTTCACACCAGACCTTCTAGACTCTCTAGCCTTAGGTTGCCTTGGTCCTCACGCTCTAGTCATAAATTCCACAGGGGCAAATGCCACCCTAAGTTCCTAGTGGACATACTTAATGTCTATTCATTACTTCCGTATTCATATATGTGAACTAAAAGTTCTATTACACATCTTATCTTTTTCTAGTTATGGTTTTTCCATTAAATGCTCCTAGATATACCAACGCGGAGCTACTCCTCGGGATACACACACGCTACCGAGTCTACAACACATTCTCCTTGGTGAGATGTTCCTAGGGCACCTACCTTGTTCATACTCCAGACTTTGGTCTATTCAAAGTGTCCCTCCAAATTCTCTATTTTGAAAACGTTGTTTACAACAACTCCCAAGCTCCTTTTGTCTCACACTTGTCATGTCGGTACATGACTTAACATACCTTGCAGCTTTTAGATGCTTGCGCCTGCTCCTACCAATTGTCGTCTTCTCTTGAACCTTGTGTGCAAACTACGTTCCACACTATTGTCCAATTGTTGTTCGGCACCTCGACGCTCCCAGCAGACATAAGATGTGGCCATTTCCTTAATTTATATATCATGCATAATGCTCATGTATTTAACCAACATCATTAAGCGTATCCACATCGTTACGTGGTCTTCTTTCTCGTCTATAATCTTGCGTCTTTATTGCACACCTCAGGAACAACAATCTCCTTGGGAAACGCAATATATGCATAAATCCTTAATCCGTACTTTATGGATCCGCATCCTCATACCACATTATTCTCTACCTTTCCGCACATCATACCTCCATTCAAGTAGCAATAGCTATAAAATGTCGAAACCTACACTTCTGAAGTGGTCTTCCTTTCAGGAGCTGGGTACTCATAATTCAGATCCACCTTAGTATAGTACCTCTCTAACGTGGTCGATGGTAGATAATCATAAACCACTTCTCCATCAGATATATGGTGCTATATCCAGTCTCCTTGTACGTTGAATGGCAATATCCATCATTATATAATAGCCTCAAGCGGGACCAGGCATGTCTTCGACGCTTCCGTCGTGGACACCATAGTCACAACTGTCCTTCTGTGATACAGGAGGATTGCATGGCCATAACACTGCCAGATAGCGACCCGGGCGGTACCAGTTACGTCGAATGTATTTGTGAGATGTACCTATAAATATAAGAGTGTTTGTATGTGTGATAAATTTACGGAAATAATAATAATATGAATAAGTAATTCAAAGGTGTACCGACGTGAATATAACCTATGGTTAAGATAGACTACAATAGAGTGAGCGTATGGAAACATTAAAGATAATTAAAAGGAGCTATTTAAACACATAATCAAACATAATAAAAGGAGATAATTATGTATGTCTTTCACAAACTTCTGAGAGAATAACGAGACTTAGATTATCTTAGAAGGTTATGAATAGTAGTTGATGAAGAACGTGTGCCTGTAGTTCAAAACACCAATTTATTAAATTCACTCAATAAGTGGCCAATTTAAAATTTGCCAAATCTTCAAACCCCTAGGGCATGGCCATTCCAAAATATTAAGCGCACTAGAAACTTGTTGTGGTGGCCATTTAGACCATGGAATAATTTTTTATTTCTAGGGTTATGGCCACACTCTATATTGGCCAAGTGCATGGATATAATTTTGCCACTCATAGGGGGCTAAAATCTTTTCGAGTTTAGCCCTAAATTTCTAGAGGCACCTCTCAATAAAATAGTATCTTTTCTTTGGTTCAAATTTGTTTTGATTCAATTCTGCAATTTGCATCCTGAATTTGTTCTTCATCCTCCAGCCCGAATATGCTCTTCACCGTCCCAAGCCAAGTACTTGCAGTATGGTTTTCGATGAGATCCATTCTACCAAATCCATTTGCGCTTTTGCCTATATTTAGCATATTTAATACATTCAAAAGATCTTATAGCAATCTTAGTTAGAGAAGCGTAGCAAGTACTTGTTTGTGACAATTACATATAGCATCATAGAAACTAGACATCATCTTGTTGATGTGGCTATCATCTTTACATGTAGATGTATGGATGTGTCCATTTCAAAATTTTGGAAAGAATATTAATTCCATGATTTTGCTATTTAAGTTACAACCTCTTGGTGTAACGAATTAAAAAAGGGCCAGGCCAAACTACGTTTAGCAAATTATCCAAAGTAAGTAGTGGCCAATAGTTTATGCCCCATCAAATATGTAGGGAGGTTAAAAAATACCCTGTTTTATATCCCATAGTTATAAATTGCACATTACAGGTCATTTCAAACTTAATCACTTTGAACATGACAAAGTCTGTGTGACCTATAATCTCACGCTATCTCTTTAAGGAGGGGAGACTTCCTTCCAATGTACGATGTATTGCCCACAGCAAGAGTAGTCTTAAGGCTGAGGACAGCATCACTTTTACGGTGGGGAGAATGTGACGTTCCACATATTTATACGCCTTTTTAAGTATAAATACGTGACACGTCACTATGAGTAATTAATGGCACATTAATTATTCATAAGCTAAGGTTAGCTATGTTAATAATTAAATTATAAAGGTGGAAACCTAACCTTAAACCCTAATTCGAATTTAGGGCTTAATCTAATATTAAAAGGGCCTAAAATACCAAATTAGTTAATATTAGCCAACCCGGGGCTTCCACCTGGCCCAAATCGATTGGGCAAGGGAGAGTTACTAACTTGGGACCCAAATTGGGGTTTTGCACCCCCATTTGCCCCAATTCGAATTAGGAGCAATTGGAGATGGAGGAGGAGCAGCAGCAGCCAGGCACCCTTCAGCAAATCGAGATGGAGCCATCCCAAGCCCGATTCGACGGTTAGTCTGTAGCTTAGCTGTGTTATCTGTAGGGTAGCGCCCCTGTTGGGCATTTGTTGTGTGTATTTCTTCTGTTTCTCTGTGTTCTCTATGCTTTACCTGTAGGAACTAACCCTTGATTGCAAAGGTGAGTTCTCCTTATCTCTGATTCTATACTTGCTCTTAAATGATGGATTGATAGTTCTTTGCATAGTATTACTCTTGAAATGGGGGAATTAAGGGGGGTAGAGACCTCTGAGCCATGTTTATTAGTATGCTCCTAGGTAGATCCCTGTATTTCCCATTATTTGCGGCCTGTGCACAAGAGACCACCGAGTCGTGGATGCTATGGAATTGCTTAGCACCAGAGAAGGGACGCAGTGGTGAAGTGGGTGTGGGGTCTTGCACGAACATACAAGGCTCCTGGGACTCCTACAGTGGGCTAGGCCTGATAGCCGGTCACGTAGAGGGCCGGGTATGGGTCTGACACTCCCTGGGTGCAGAGGTGTGACCCGTTTGGGGCACCCTGTACTTTGTGTAGATTTAGGGGAGTAAGTCGGGTACGGATGCGGGGGTCGCTGATGCAGCACGTATTCTCTAGCTCACCCATGGAACCGCTGTGATCCTGGAAGGGGGCGCTTCCCCGACCTGCCTCATCGGACAGGTCTTCATGAAACCTGGAGTAGGCTCGAAGGGTGATACCTTGAGTCTGCGTCTCCGGAAGGCTATAGTGATGCCATAGCATGATTCAACTCATCTGCAAAGTGTGCACATGAGGGGCGGATGGAGTGGACAACCCTAGCCACTGTTCTATGCCAGCCAATGCCAGGTTACACCTCTGTCTGTTGATCTCTTGAGACCGAGCCGTCAGTCCATCCTCACAGGAGTCTGAACCAGGGTAGAACCTGGGGTTTGGGGTGTTTTCCTTAGGATTAGATGCATATTCTTTGCCGTTAGTACTTGGATGGATGTGCCACCCTTCCTGGTGGTTATTTATATATGATTTATGATGTGTGCTAACATGTATTCACGCTTCCGCAACTTATATAGGAGTCCCATTGAAGGCGTGGGCCGAATGACACCTCCGTGTCCTTCACCCAGGCATCTCTCTACGGATAGTTCGAGTTAGACGGAGGGCCCTGCTCATGGTGAGCTGATTGCCATGGGAGGGGGAAGTCCCTGGATGTATACGTCCGGAGAGCCGTATATATTCAGGGAGCGTCACAATACATCTGTCCCTTACAAATTTCATGAATGAACTCTGATATGTATTGATCCAGAGAGTGTGCTAAATAACCAGCACGAAGAAGAGGCCTCAACTGCTGTAGCATCTCGTCCAGATAAGGAGGGGGTTCAAGAATTCCCCTCATTGCAAGTCTCCTATAACATTCAGAATGGATTAATTTCCATCAGTGGCTCATGACCACAATCAAATCGCTCCAGAATGAAGTTGATCAACTCCATTGCAAGCTCCTTGATGGGACTGTGGTGCAACCTCCACTCCAAGAAATGGTCAAATAGCTCATCAGTTTCAGGCCGCACAGAATGTCTGGGGCATGCTTGCAGGCCTTCTGGAGTAGCCCAGGGAGGATTGGGTCCAATCATTTGCAAAAGCAAGCAAGGATCACCGACGGAGCAAGGAACAAGGAGCAGAGCAATGAACAGGAGCAAGAAGCACGGAACAAGACCAAGTAGCAAGGAGCACGAAGATCAAGTAGCAAAGAACAAGGATCAAGATCAAGTAGCAAGAAACAAGGATCAAAGAAGATCAAGGAGCAAGAAGATCAAGGAACAAGGAAGATCATGGAGCAAGGAAGCAAGGAACAAGATCAAGTAGCAAGATCAAGAGCAAGGAACAAGATCAAGTAGCATGAAGGAGCACGAAGATGAAGTAGCGAAGAACAAGGATCAAGATCAAGTAGCAAGGAACAATGAAGACCAAAGACCAAGAAGATAAAGGAACAAGGAAGATCAAGGAGCAAGAAGCAAGGATCAAGATCAATTAGCAAAGAACACGGAATACAAGGTGAGAAGTGAAAGCAAGGTGAAAGAATTTATAGCTACGAATCCAATAATGTTGAACTATAATACTAATACTATTGAAGTATAATACCAAAAATGTTGAAGAATAATACCAATAATGCTGAAGTATTATACCATTCGGTGGTGGCGAAATAGGCCCTTCAATAATTTGTAACTGAGTGGATTTCGCACCGTGTCTACGGTGCGAAAGATGGGCCTGTAACTAAATGGGATCCACGTATTTCGCACCGTAGCCACGGTCACGGTGCGAAATAGGCGCTTCAATAATTTGTAACTGACTTGTTTCTCTACTACATTAATACTTGAACCTCCTTTGAAACTTCCCCTTCCTCTGCCACCTCTGTTTCCAGCAGATCTTCCTCGACCCCTTCCCTTTTTAGGGCTTGGACAATTTGAGGCAAAATGACCCTTGCCCTCAACATTGAAACATCTAAACTCCTTCCCAACATTGCTTGGACATTCACTCTTAAATGACCATATTGGTTACATGTATAACAGGGTCCTACTTTTCCTTTTGAAAAATTTGAAAAACCACCTTTTTTTGTCTTACCAGTATAATACCTCTGTAGATTGTTCAGACCCCTCCTGTGTGACACTAGATTGCTCAAATTCTGTGCGTATCATCCTGATAGCATGCTCCTTAGAAGTGGCTACATTTCTGAGCAAAGTGGCCAAATGACTGTATGAGATACTGCTCTTGCCAAAGCTAATATCTGGTACTGTTCATTCAAGATATTTCCAGCTCCCTCAAGATCTGCAACAATAGAGTCAAATCTTTCCAAGAAATCAGTTAAGTTGTCTTTTTCAAATAACTTCATCTTCCTTAACTGTTTTTCCAGCATATCTATCTGTGAAGAACTCTTTTGTTCATAGTGTTTTATCAAATAATCCCACATTTCTTTAGGCTTCATACCTCAAAGCTTTAATTTTAAGGCAGTCCCTACCTTACACATGATTATGGCTTGAGCCTCCATAATCTTAGCTTCATCTCCTCCTCCAGAACTCACAGGAGTTTCTCCTGCGCCAGATGCACCAGCAGTGGTTGAAATACCACCAGACTGTGCACTACTACTAGCAGCAGGGCTTGAACCACCTGAGCTAGATGCACCTGCAATCACAGTTTGTACTGGACTACCATCAATTAAGTACCACAAATTTTCAAATTCCAGCACACCTCGAATGCTCTCCTTCCAGATTTGAAAACCTCCACCCCCCTTAAACACCTCAATTGCATTTAATAAGTTAGCACCAAACCTGGTTGTCATGATCACTAGAACTTGGCTCTGATGCCAATATTGAATTTTAAGATGTATTGCTAGCTTATTCTTGCAATATTTATGCTCATTCAGTAAATACAAGTAGCACACAAACTATCCAATTTATTCTCAATTCATGACAATGGCTAGTTTAAGGAGAAACTTCTCATCAAATCACCTTATATTTGAACTTCAACAAATTCAAATAAAGCCCTTTACAAGAGTCCAAATGATTTCCCAACCAAATACTATCATTAGCTTGTTATTAAACCATTGAACTGAACACTGTAGCTCGGGGATTGACCATTTCACTGTAGCAAGGTTGACCCGATCCCTGGACGATCTTTCCCAAGCAAATCCGGCTTGTATCAGGCACACCGCACCGCTTTGAGCTTCACATCTGCTATATACATCCGATCCGGCAGTTTTGGGATCGGATAAACTTGCCTCCCGAAATTGCTGTCTCACGATATTTATCCCACAGGCCAAGTCGAATCAAACAGCACTTCGACCATTTATCCCACAGGCCGAGTCGAGCCATATAGCACCATGACCATTGGTTTCCCTTTCAACCATGTAACTAACATTTGTATGTTCACAATGATCAACCATACTATTTCAACAACTATTTCTTCATGCCTTAAGGCCAACCTTGTTTACCTTGATCTATATTGACCCAGGGGAGCCAAGATATGGTCCCTAATCCCCTGGTGTTTTCATATTTTCTGTCACTCATGTTTGAACTGCAATAACCATCTATACAACTGTGCTTCTGTTCTAACAAAACTAATATCACATGATCCCTAATTTTATCATAGAAAAATATCTAAAAATATATATACCCCCATTCTTGTAAGTTATGCTCTAGCGAACTTAGGGGGGTCAAGTACCAAAAGCTTCATGCTTACATAAAGTTAAACTGTCTCGACAAAACGATTTTTTTCAAATTTTTTGATTATGATGATATTTTTCTACACGAGATAAGAAAAATGACACAAAAAACTACATGTCAATCCGAAGTCTGTGAAGAAAGATAGGGCCATTCAAACATGACAGGGCCAAAACTGCTTTCTGCCTCCTCAGAACCAATTATGGTTCCCAGAAGGCAGTTGTAGTTTAAATACAAGAATTTTTACAAGAAAATGCATTTTGAGCTAATATTTGACATATAAGCAATTGACAAGTTCCTCTATCCCATAAAAATGTTGACTCGTCTTGAATTTGATGTTTGGACTTTCACTTTTGATCTCAATATTAGGTAACTTGTAATAATGATTAATATTTCCTCTTATAGAGCAAAACTTACTCTATGATGTCCTCCAAAAAATCATAATATGAAAGTTCAAAATGATATGAAATCAATGCAAAAACAAGCTCGTTAAAAATGCAAAAGACATGGCCACAAGAAATCAAGAAAGGTTTCTGTACCTGAGCCCATTACTGGTCCATAGGTCTATTTAAAATCAATAACTTTCTTATGTTAATTGATCTCAAGTTGAATTTTGGGATATGAATAGCTTCTGAATTACTTTAGTAATGAAAATATTTGTTGATCATAACCTTGAGATTTGGATTAAATTTTATAGCATCAAATTCAAATATGTCTTCTATGTGTATTCTAGATTTATTCCTTGAGACGTGACTTTGAAAAATCACATTCTCAAAATGTCCCATGTCATGAAATCAATGCAAAAATATTCAAAGAAAAATATAGAAGTTTATGACTATAAAAAGTCAAGTTAGACTGCTATATGCAGTTCCACTTGCAGACCATTATTGGTCCACAGGACTGGAAGTTTAAAAATTAATAGAGGCAACATCTTAATCAATTTTGATCTCAACTTTAGAATATAGTTTATGTGTACAATTCTCTATAGGATAAAATTAATTGGTTAGGCAAGCTTGCATAATTTGAGGGCAATGCTTAAGCACAAACAACTGTGAATTTATGGGGTACTTATTCAGCAATTGAATCTAGATGGACTTCCACTCACACCTTTCAAAAATTATGTTATTAAAGATAAGAAACCATGGTGTCATTATGGGGACAAAATAGATAGGGCTAGTGAGAGATATGTGCTCTATACAATTGGTCTAGTTATGGACCATAGATGGTTCATGCTTAATTATATTCGTATCTTTCAAATAATACGTTATTTTAATATGAAAGTAGAGAGTTATATTGCAAAGGAAGGTCCGCATTCATGGAAAATATAGTGTATATGAAAGATGACCTACTTGTAACATTATCCTACTAAAACTCTAATGCTTTGTAGCAGTAATGAATATACCAGTTTTATACTAGTAAAAAATAACCATGTTTCTCCGTATATTTTTACAAGAAAGCCACACAACTTATATAGAAGACCCATATATATGTCCCTTGTCATATTTTGAACCATTTGGAAGGCTTATTTGGATAAATGTAGCGTGTTCTCTACAAAACTGAGAAAGACGCATCAATGATCATATGGTTTAATTTCTTATTCTTATACTTAAACTTCACGATCTTCACTTTCATTCATCAATAAACATCACTAGCTAGTAAATGATGAGTTTTTCGCCTATAATTTTGGATTTAACTCAAATTTTTAACCTCTAATGTGTTAATCCTATGGCTGTACATCATCTTTAAATCTAGTTAATTGCATGGTTAAACCTTAATTATACTATACTAGAAAACGTGGCCAGCGTTGCTGGGCTTTTTGTCAGGCATAATTTTTGGGCGAATATTTTGTTGGTGGTAAAAGGGAAAGGAACCTTGATATTCAAATATTGTGCAAATGCATGTCTAGTGATTAATTGAATGTGATATCAATCATACTTATAGGTTTTACAATAACCTCCTTGTTACTCTTTGGAAAGCACAAAAGGCAAAGGCAATCGTGCAGATCACAATGTTCAAGTCATGTATTCGAAAAGAAGTTCCCTTTTTTTTTTAACGATTGAGATTTAAATGATACAAATCTAATTTTATAGAAATCCACATGGCCCACATGGTATTTGCCATAGCCAGTACAAATTGCCCATTTCTATGCTTTATTTTAAATGGTACAAACCATTTAAATGAAACATGCTTTATCTAAAGCATCCAATTCATAAAATGTTCTTACATCAGATAAAAAGAAAATGGAGTGGCAGATAGGATAGAGAATTTGAAAACCCAGAAGTTTACTGAAGTCTGGGCAGAAGCAGAGGAAGCAAACTTCACCTAGTGACATAAAATGGTCTCGCTCCATCTTGCTCAGTTGAGCATCATTCTTGGTATCTTTTACATACAATCTATTTAGCCTGGCCCTCATATCATAGTGAGGCATCATGTTAAATCTTCCACTGCTTCCTTAAAATAGGTGCGCTTCATTTAAGCCACAACAACATCTATTTGAAATCCAGTTTGTATGATTTGGCCCTATATTTTTTCCGGCATATGATCTCCAATATGGACTGCTATTTGCCTATAAATTGCATGCTCGTTTAGGATTATTCTATTGGATGATATCATAGTGTAAGGCATGATCAAGATGTTCTTGAACATCTATGCAAATTCTGAAGCTGCATTACATGCACATACTGAAAAGAGAAGCATAGAAATAAGAAAGAAGGTTTACCTCCTGAGTACCTTGCACAAAGAGAAAGCAAAACTTGAAACCAATGAGAAAGCCTGAGTCCAACATAAGAAAGAATCGAACATTATGCTATAAGGATGGCACAATCAAGCATGCGAATAGGAAGCTAAGAGAGAGAATGACATAAATAACAATGTAAAAGTGATTTAACTTACAAGTAAATGGTCCAAACTAACCAACTTTTGCATCACAAATTATTCACCTATTTACAATGAAGTGAAGGCAGCCAGCTATACAGGGCCCCACATAATGTGTATGGAACATAGTACTCGGCAGTCAGCACAGACCAGATTCACAAAGGCTTTGGCAATTTAGACAAGCCTGTTGAAAATAACAGCCTTCAAACCAAGATAAATGCACAACTTGTAAAAATGGATGCCATAGACATCACAATCAATAATGCATCACAAATTCAGTTCTTCAATATGCAACATAACTCTAAAATCACAGTGGCTTTGGCAGTTGGTAAAAACCTGTTCAGACAAAAAAACAAATTGTTAACATAGACATGAACCAACACGACAAAAGACAAGGGGCTAAGAATATATGAGGTTAACCACATTATTGCAGCACATGATGGAGGTTCATGAGCATATGCCCTCTTGGATTTCCCCATACATCATCATATGTGTAAGCGCATGCCCACACTCCTCAAATCATATCTCAATAGCTACATAATTTTTATACTTCCTGGGCAAGGCATATGCTAAAAACATGTGTCTCTGCTGCTAATGGATGACAGAGGTTGCATTGTACTTATATGCTTGCTTTCAGATGCTGGAATATGGGAAGATGAGAAAAAAAAAAAAGAAAACTATGAAGTGCCATTTACGGTATGTAAGAGCAGATCACAAACACACGTAGTTACGTTGTAAGTCAAACAAGTAATGAAATAATATGGAGTTCTGAGTTTTAAATATCTAGCATTATGACAGGGGGTTTTGTTTTGTGTTTTTGTACTGTTTTCTCTAAGGTTTTCATATGATTTGGCAGTTGTATTCATCCAGGTGTACTAAATAGTATTTCTAGAGTGCACCTTTTTGTTAGCCGTTGATTTTAGAAAAAGGGGCAAATCCTGTGGTGGAGGGTTTTTTTTAGGGTTTGTGTGGTACAACTTGTGGGTTGTGTGCAAGCACTTCCATATCTGGATTGCAAGACCGGATTGGAAGACCTATTTACACAAGCTGTAAAGTATCCAGCTTTTCTTTATGCCCTTTCTGAACTTAACTGCGGATGCATGAGCTCACGCGTCTACAAAAGGCCAAGTTTGAGGTCAATAGCGGATTTCCTTCAGTGCAAGTGTGACACTGGTTTCTTGTCATCTTTATCCCCTGGCAAAAACTGGAAAGCCTAATCCTTGGCCGGCCAGAACTGTGATTTCGGCTAAGCAGAGCTTCCATTTGGCCCCTTGCGTTGAACACTGCCACTGTCGCTAGCAGAGTTCCCATTCCTTTGTACAGCACTTGCGGGCCTTCTGCAGCCAGAACATTCCCCGTTGGATTTAAGGCACGATGGCACGATGGTAAGTTCTATTCTTTACATTTTATCCTTTGCATAGAAGCAGTGCTGCTGCAACAGGCTGTAGATGAACGCCATGGCCATGCTGTGATAACAATTATGGCATAACAAACTTTAGCAAATCCGGTATGCTTTCAGTCTTTTCGCATCTTCATCCTTGCTGGGCAAATAATGCTTAAAAAAACAATATCTTGTATGCATTGTATTGTCTAGATCACGTACATAAACCCTGAGTTGCATTTTATTAGCCAAATTCTGCAGGAATCTTGTCTGAAAGATTAGCCAAGCAAAGTTTGGATACTCCAGGCTTATTAGTTTCCCAAAAAGGTAAAAGAATTCAACCAATAAATGCTTCAGCTAATGTGTATTTTTGCATTGAATCCCATTTTAGGAAGCTTATGATGTAATAGTCTGGCACGATTGTGTGCCAAATTCATTCAGAAGCAAAGACAAAGAATAAAAGGGAGTAGCTGTGATTTAAAGTGAGAAAAAGGCAGAGAAGAATAGAGGTTCTTTCTTATTTCAGTTTCTTTCTTACTTGCGGGTTTAGCAAAGCCCATGCTAAAGATTCCTCCTTCCTTTGTTGGGGCTAGACTATTCATGGTAATCCTGGAATATTGAAGTTGTTTCAGAAGCCATGATTATGGCCATATGCCAACTGATTGGGCATGAAAGTCTCTGCTTTGGTATATCATCATTTTCTTGTTAATTCAATCATTTGAATCTCAAGCAGACAGCTAAGACTTGCATTGTTTGTGTTTAACAGGTAAATGATACTGTTGGCACATTGGCCGGTGGTACTTATTGGGATAATGATGTGGTGATGGCTGTGATTCTTGGAACTGGCACCAATGCTTGCTATATAGAACGTGTTGATGCTATACCAAAGTTGCGATTCAAACTTGCTTGCAAGTTAGCAGCAGATTATTATATTATTAAGGATTTGGAGCAGGTTATAAATATGGAATGGGGAAACTTCTGGTCATCTTATCTTCCCAGAGTTATGAAGCTTTAGATGCTGGCAGAGAACTTAGCCTGGCTGTAACAACAGCAGCAGCTATTCGGAGTTGCATGGCTAGCTCATTATATTCATATCTGCTACAAATTTACAAGAATGCAAACAGAGTTCATCCAGTAGTTTACTCCCAGTCAAGGGGATCTTGCATAATTTCTTTTGAGACAATGAATATGAATCTGAATATGAATATGAATTAATCACGCCCAACAATATGCTGCGGAAAAATCAAGCAATTTTTACATGCTTCTTTGTAACAAAACTTAAGAAAACACAAAAACATCTGAAGAAAGGAGTAAAGTTTGTCATCATATATTTGAGAATTTCAAGCATGGGTTTATGGATTTATGGGTTATTGTTGTTTTTGCACATTTTATAATAGTGTGTTTGCTATATTTGGGCGGCTCTTGGTATGCAATGGAAATAATTTGTTTGTCTTGATGTTATTGTCCTTTTTAGTAATTAATGTTTAGACCCATAAAGTTTACCTATGTTTGCTTTAGTTAGGGCCCGAAGGGCCCAAATTTTTTTTTAATATAACAATCAACACACAACTACTATTAACATTATTAACATAAACCATTGCATTTAACACATTTAAATTAAAATCCCCCTTAAACCCCCTTTGGTTTGGGTGCATATTCACACGGGGGGTTACTCCGGGCAACGAGAGCTGTCGGATGGGCATATTTGCCCTTTATTCCAAGATCTGGACCGTACATAGCGATCCTCGTTTGTGGGATATGCATGTACAAGTTTTTGTATACTGTATATTAAAGTTTACAAAATACTATAAGGTTTGAGAGAATGTACTTAATGGTATTAATTTTGTACGTGTATTGTAAATATATTTTTGGGGCTCTCGCTGCCCTACGTAACCCCCCGTGTGAATATGCACCCAAACCAAAGGGGGTTTAAGGGGGGTTTAATGTGTTAAATGCAATGATTTTTGTTAATAATGTTAATAGTAGTTGTTGTGTGTAGATCAGATTGAAGTCAATCCAAAGGGCATCCATGGAAATGACCTGCAATGGTGGGTAACTACTATACATATAACATCCATTTTTTGGCAATGGCAAAACATTATTCAGGAAAAATTTGACATTACATATTCCAAAAGGTAGGCCTTGTCACCAAAATTTGTTTCTTTCACTTCAAGGTTATAGTGAATAATAAAGAAAGCTGCTAGTGCAGTGCCTTGATTTTACTATCATTTTTTGTGGACTAACAATGTAGCCAGATTCACATGATGACAAGAAATTTGGACGGATCAAATTTTTGTAAAATAGCTGGCCTTGCAATTCTACTATCCTTTTTCCATCTACTATCAATGTAGAAAGAACCACTATCGATATTGAATAGGACATTGCTGGTACACTCGATTTCCTGACAAAAGAAAGTTTAAGATACAAAGATCATTGAAGCCTTGAAGTGCATACCTGATAATTGCTTCATTTGAGATGCTAACGAAGTTACCCTCTTCACGTCACCCCATGCCTCCTGCACTCACATATCGGGGACAGCCTGTGGACGTCACGCCCACCTACAAGTACCTAGGGGTGGAGTTCCCCTCCTGCTTTCTCTGGAGGCGCGTCTATCAGCTTGGTGACAAATAGCAGGCTGGAAAGCGCTTTTATGCCATGCAAGAAACAACGATCACCGAGGCAGAGCTATATGATTGGGGCCATCGGTCACATCTGTTAGGGCGGTCGAAGCCCGCCCTGTCAGACGGGTCGAGTCGAGGTTTGGGGCCCCCGCGTCTCTTTGGTGACACTGGAATGACTTGGGCAGTGTCTGAAGGCATTTTTGGCACGGGCGCTTGGGGTGAAACCTTCAGTCCCCTATCGATTCTGCTGCGAAACGGATTCTTACCGCGGGGCGGGCGACCCTTGATAGACACATCGCCTATTTTCGGAAAGTGGTTACTATGGGTGATGCTCGGCCCCGCACTTTGGCTTACACTGTGGCCATGAGTCCGGCGGCTTAGGGCCTGTTGGAGGGTAAGAGAGATCGGTGGTTCGCCGGATGGAGCGTCGCGGAGAACACGTGATCTGTCTGGTACCGGGCGCGGCCCGATCGTGGCGACTGCGGGAGTACCCTAGATGCTTGTTTCCTTGGCAAGCTCTGGGACCCCATTGCTCTAGAGCAGTCAAAATGGCCCATTACAAGGAGCACATCAACCCGTGTTAGCGGGGCCCACGGCTCTACTGCGTTCCCGGTACCCCGAAAAAAAGCGGACTCATTGCCTCCATTCGCAGGTGCCCACCATCTTCGCGATCGAGGCAGGCGGAGGTGGATTGGGGAGCCCCGCCGGGGCGGGCTCTGTCGGTCTTTGTCAAGCGGGTGCCATTGAGGATGAGTCTCACACTTTCGAGTTGCCCGGTGTTGGTCGGATCAGGGGCGGATCGCTCCCTTAATGCGGCCGGGCGTGCCCTTGCATTTCTTGATGAACACGCCGTCGATGCGGGCCACGGGGTCATACATCCGGGAGGTCTTGGACTTGAGGTCACATTTGCCCCCTTCCATTTTTGTCCGTGACTAGGCACTACGGGGGTGGTGCATGATTTGTATATATTGGGATGTTTACGCATTTTATATGATTAGTACGGTTTGTCGGGGTGATTCGATTGCCCGCGGTTTTCCCTCGAAAACCGCCGGGCGGGCGGTTTTTAATCCGGGCAGTAATCCGCTTGCTGCGTTTTTGTATTGGGTCCCATAGACCGATTGGTCTCCGTGGACGATAAAAGTACCTTCCTTCCTTCCTTCCTTCCTCTTGATAATTTTCGATTTCCTTTCACAAACTTCTTCTTGCCAGCACTCTTTTGTTTCTGTATCTTTGCGAATTTCTTCTTCCTGCAAATATGGATTAGGCTAAGGTTAAGCACTGCACTTTACTTTGAAGTATTTGTTTAGTTTACATTGATCATGGTTATAATAATACCTTCATAACAAAAGTGTATTCAAAATTTGAAAATCAAGAGAAGCAAATAAAAGTCTGCTCTGTTCCGGCAGATGCTTTGCATTACCGGATCCGTGTGCCTAGATAAGGTATCAGGCACATAACTTAGCAATTAATAAAAAGCTTGACCAAGAAATAGAGTCATTAACAAAGGATTGAATCAAGAAACATTGTGTATCGGCCACCATTCCATATCTGCAAGAAAAGAAAGCAAGATCATTACAAATATTCTGGTTTCCTGCATAGCTTTGGCGATAAAATAGCAAGGAAAATTAAATCTAACCTGGATTAAGTGTAAAACTACACTTCCGCTTTCTCCTCTTTAAGAAGCTTCCTATAAGCCTATTACTCTGAAGGAGAAACGACAAATATACACATACTTTTAAAACTAACAAAACTTACACACCCACAAACATAACTTGCTAACAAACACATCAACCATACTACTCAAGAGATCTAAAAGTACTCTAGAGCTATCCTCTCTACTTAACGGTCTAGCGTGTTAGTACATGGCCAGTGCAATGATTTGGTCTACCAAGATCATGCTCTGATACCACTGTGACGCTCCCTTGCCCAATCGATTTGGGCCAGGTGGGAGCCCCGGGTTGGCTAATATTAACTAATTTGGTATTTTAGGCCCTTTTAATATTAGATTAAGCCCTAAATTCGAATTAGGGTTTAAGGTTAGGTTTCCACCTTTATAATTTAATTATTAACATAGCTAACCTTAGCTTATGAATAATTAATGTGCCATTAATTACTCATAGTGACGTGTCACGTATTTATACTTAAAAAGGCGTATAAATATGTGGAACGTCACATGTATGGCCTTATTAGGGCGTACTACAACGAGTACAACAACTTTGTGGAGTTGGGTCCGCTCTTCTTCCGTGAGTATCATCATGTGGAATTACTTTTTCTAATGACTAGGTACCCCATATGGTGGGAAGAATCAGGTTGGGATACGCGTGAGCTCTGGTTTCCTAACCCAGCTGCGTGGGTTACCCCCCGCAGGGGAAGGGAAAGGGGAAGGGGTTAGGAACCTAGGGGAAGGTTACTTGGGACATACTGCCGTGGTCTCTAGTAACCTTTGCTATCTATCATACATAATTCATATGATACCGTGTTAATATGTTCTCTAAATGTTCTCTAATATGTTAATATGTTCTCTAATATGTTAATATGTTCCATTTGATGTTGTGATTCACCTTCTACGGAATGATTAAATTTCGCGCCGTGGCCACGGTGCGAAATTGCCTGCCCTCACACGATAATTTACACGCATTTCGCACCGTGGCCACGATGCGAAATTGCCTGCCCTCACAAAGTAATTTACACGCATTTCGCACCGTGGCAACGGTGCAGTGTAGATATACATAGAGAATAGATATAATCAAAATACTTAGCAAGCAAACAATATATACAACAAAAACCGTTTCATTAATATAAAACACTTTAAATGCCTCGGAAGCCCGGGGGATTCACCTTTGATCAGCGTATAACCCATGAGAGTTCAACAGAGGGGTGTTTTTTGGACCATTTGCGTACGTATACTTAGGGGTTAGGGGTGTTTTTAGGCACTGATTTGGAGCAATATCTATACACATAGGGGTCAAATTGCCTTTTAAAATTGCGTATACAAGGGGGGTTTTTTGCTACCCTCCGAACGCAGATGCCATACCCCCCTTATATATAAGTGCACCCCCCGGGCTCGGAAGTAATTTGTCAAGGCAACATCCTGCCTCATTATTGTCACTCTCTTGGAATGCACAACACATTTCACACAGTCTTTGAAGAACCTGACCATGTGATTCTCAGCGGCCTCGTGCAGAGCATCAAGGGCATCTGCAGTGAAGCGAGTCACCTCTTCTAGCATTGGAAAAAGTCTACCAGCATTCCGGTACCTTCTACTATCCCCCCTCATCCTATAGTATCTCTCCTGAACCATCTCCCTACATATTCTAGCCATTGTGAGCTTCGGAAGCACCCACTCCACGTGGTTCTGGAAGTGCCGGATTTCCCGAATCCATCTATACTTTGGCTTAAACGGCTGGCCCTTCTTATTCAGCTTAGGAGGGCCTTTACAGAGAACCTGTTTCTTTTGCAGCTGCTTAGGCTTAGTAGACTTCCTCTTATGTCTACTAGATTCCTCGACCTCTAAAGGCTGCTCAACAACAGGAACCACTACTGTATCTGGTACTACGGTTTCAGGTACAACCGCCACAGGTACTGCAGCTGCCTCTTGTAGAATGATATTTTCTGCGATTTGAGCTGTCACAGGGACCTGGATAGGGACACCCTGGTACATAACATTCAGGGGTTGGAATACATTCTGAACAGCAACAGGAACATTCTGGACAGGCACATCCTCATTCTGAACAGCAACAGGAACATTCTGGACAGGCACATCCTGATGGTCATCCTCATGGGGCTTAGCATTCTCATTGTCAGCTCCAAGCAAGTCTGGCCCCTGGTTTACCTCCACCGATCCAACTTCCGGCACTCTACGAGGAAGTCCGGTAATGTAATCTATCTCATTAACAAGCAGAGACAATGTTCCTATTGTTGGCGACAAAGAAGCCATCAACCTGGGCCACACGACGAAGGAATGGAGTGCCTCAAGCAAGTTGTTAGCTCCTATCGAAAGAACAGGCAACTGCGTGTCTGGTGCAACTACTACATCGACGTTAACGACGATGCAATCATCAGGCATAGGAACTCCATGACAGACAGCTGCCTGCACAAAAGTTCCTTCTCCGACTAAATGGTCAGCAGAGAACAGGTAAACATGCCTTGGCTCGGAAGGTATGTCTCTAAAAATCTCCTCTGCCCCATTGGCAACATTCTGAACTACAGTGTCCAGACCTGGTTGATGAATGTTTTCTGGCTCGGAAGACTGAGCTCTGTTCTGGTTGTTAGAAGCACTGACATAGTTAGTGGCGCTGCCCTCGCTATCTTGCCCATCATGTGTGCGCCCAGGCAGCGCCTTCTCTTCTGTCCTTTGGTTGCTGGGATTGTTAGATCCGGCATTACCGCTATTCTGTGCCATTGTCTCTGAACTGTAATGCAACAAATGAGTGGACAAGATTGATAAATATGCAATGTAATGTCTTAGAACAAATATCAAAAGCAGACAACATCGATAACAAAGATAATTATATAAAGAGTATCGTTGCTACCGTGCGAACATCGCAAAGGATAGCCACGAAAACCAAATGTTTTCGCACCGTGGCCACGGTGCGAATACCAGTTAGTTGTAAGCACAGACAACAGTGTTTTCGCACCGTGGCCACGGTGCGAGTAAAATAGAAGCGTAAAACAAATCAAAATGAAACTGAAGTTTATGTTCGATATAACAAGAATAGAGATTTAAAACAAGTCTTTGCATTAATTAACAATGGTTACAACTTCATTTTCTTAGAAACATGTAAGTCATCGGACACTTCGACTTCTTCCAATTCGGACTCCTGCAGACCAGCATCCAACAGGTACATAAGGCGAGGAATCTGGGGCTCCCTCTCTTCCCAAGTCAGTCGAATTGTAGCCTTATCCATGCCGGACAAGGCCAATGCAGCTCTATTGGCAGCCATAGAATACATACTAAAGCCACCAAAAACATGCATGGCGATATCTACTCGATCAGAATTGGCAGATAATGGGATGTGATTATCAATCAACGAGAGGGCCTTGAGTTTCAAAACCTCTTCAGGTCCATATGGGCTGTACTTAGAATAGAACACAACGATCTCTCCCTTATAAAGGTAGCCCATATAGTGGGCGATACCTGCATCTCTGCCAAGGGTAACTCTGTCATGTCTGGCGCAAAAATCGTCCACAAAAATCTCCTGCGCAATAAACAATCATTCTTAGGCACTTAACAAAATAAGCAAACTTATGGTAGCTTACCTCCACTTCATCTGATGCAATAACCCCTTTGGTAGAAATGTTGATGGACGACCTGGAAGAGTTTGATTCGCTCTTTGATATTTGTTTTGCACTATCTTTAGCTTCTGATGAACTCGCCTCGAATTTTACTTCTGAGACTTCCTTCAAGCCCAGAACTCTATCAAAAGCATTCTCAGGAGCTATTGAAGTTCCATCATAGGTTAAGAGATCGTGGAGCTCCCTAGGCACTTCCGGCTCGAAGTCAATGAAGTTGTCTAGACCAACAACGAAAGCATAGATTTGTCCAAGGACCTCATCTTCCCTCAAACCAGTAATGGAAGATATATCGTGGAGAAGAAGATAGTCCTTCCCCCCTATGTTAACTGGCAAGGCTTCCGTGACACCCCATCTATCAAGATTCTCTTCATGCTCATCTACGTCTTCATCCTCGTCCTCGTCGAGCTTTTCCACCAGTTCCTGCTCTTTCTCTGCATCAAATACCTCCTCTACAGGTGACTGAGGTTCTGCAATAGCCTTCACCTGTGGTTCTTCCCTATCTGTTGGTGGAACCGTATATATCATGTAAGTAGCAAACATGATGTCAATTGGATATAAATTATCCTTCCCATCCTTCTCATATAAGTAAATTTGGCGGTCTCTTGAGCGACCTTCGAACCTTATCATGGTCACCTTTGGGAAAAAGATTCAGAAAGGACTTTAGACTCAATACAATCTTCCCAGTCGAGGGAGAAGGACGCGCTTCAGTTTCTGCCATGGCCATGAAGCTCTGAATGTACTGACCATACACATCAATGTGTTTGTTAGCCTCAGAGATTATATCTACCGTTAGGCAGAAGTTATTGTAGACTACAGTGGCGTCTACCGGGTTTTCAGGCTGTTGAGCGAACTCATCTGGGTGTGACAGCCGATGCCCTGCTTCCTTCCTGACGATCTGGTCATATCATGCACGAGGCTGTTCCCCAAGCTTTCTCTGACCTGCCGTTTGACATTGCGGAATTGTAGCGCCTCCTTTAGTGCAATAAAAAACCTGATCGCCTAATTGTAAGTGCCTGCGAGCTCACGGCGCGAAACTAAAATGTCTAAGTGCCTTGATGAGGAATATGTCGCACCGTGGCCACGGTGCGAAACAAACATAAACGCCAAAGGCAACAATACGTTCTTCGCACCGTGGCCACGGTGCGATATTTTGCCGAAAAGAAGGCCAAAATTAAGTTAACTAAAAAACATACTACACCGTGGCCACGGTGCGAAACTACACCACACGACTACACAAACTCCACATGTTTCGCACGGTGGCCACGGTGCTGACTTTGCAAAAGGATATAAGTTATTGGCAAACAACACTGGGATTTGAGCCCAGTAACACCATCGTTATTTATTTGTTTAACTGTTTTCACTTAAAGAAAGTACAACAGGAGGCATACAGAGCTTTGTTGTATACAACTCTTCCCTACGTTTTCCTACCTTGACACCATTCACCAAAAAATGGAAGACGTTTAAGTCACATTCTGATTCCAAAATAATTCTTACATCAAATAAAGACCATGCCTCTTCGACTTTTAAGGTTTTAAACAATTGACCATTTTTAAAGATAGAAATGTCAATGACCGCAGAATGGGTACCATCAGCATCGTCTTGTTCCACCGGAACCCACGTCCATCTGCTCCCTTCTTTTACTTCCCTCCATCTTCTGTATTTGAAGGTAATGTAAACTGTTTGCTTTCGAATACAATACCTGATTCGAACGCTTTCTTTCTTTATCCTGCAATTCCTTCATGAAGACAGGATGACCATTCATCACATAAAATGTCATCCAGAAACAACTGACAATTACAGAGCCCTGAGATACCAGAAACCCAATTAGTTGATTTATTCAAAATATAATGAATGACGGATTAGCACAGATATAATGAAACTCACAATTAGCACGAAGCTCAGGGAAATTACGTCGAGATCTTATCTTTTCTTTTCTCATGTTTGTCGGTGTGTATAGGTGTCTGACCTTGATATATACTTCCCCTCTCACCTCGAACCCGACAACAATAGCCTTCCAATGGCATGAAATAACATTTCTCCTGCCTTTGATCACACGGTGAGGACCTCTGAGTGGCGGTCGGATTGTAATGAAGCTTCCAAGAAATATATTGAAGCAGTCGAAATCGTTCTCAGCTGTGACAGAGGTAATCGCCATCTGAAATGAACCGGCAAAATAATTAGATCAAAGCGATCACGAATCGGATGAGCTCATGAGAACTAGAAGGATTGAAAGCATTAACAAACACGGATGGAGAGGCGAAAAGGCGGGCCGTTGAGGGGGGTACTTATAGACACCCCAACATTTAGGCGGTAATCTGCGGGAATAATTTGTAATTATTGCTTCTAAGCCCACAAGAACCTCGAGGGGGCAGGTAGGTAAGGATAATCTTAGAACACGTACCTTGACGACACCGGCATGGGAAGGCGGGCATGGATGAAGAAAAAGCACATGACGCTTCGCCATTCGATTGGCCGTAGCGATTTCCATGCTGGCATCGAGGTTGGGACAATAAGTGATCCCAAAAAAACTCTAATGCATTTGACTTATATTAGCTCAGCAGATCAACGAGCAGATATCCTTACAAAGGCTTTACCACTGTCTAGATTTCAGGAATTAAGGAGGTTGTTACACTGTGATAACAAGGAATATCACATGAAGGGGGAATGATAAAATTAGGGGTCATGTGATATTAGTTTTGTTAGAACAGAAGCACAGTTGTATAGATGGTTATTGCAGTTCAAACACGAGTGACAAAAAATTTGAAAACACCAGGGGATTAGGGACCATATCTTGGCTCCCCTGGGTCAATATAGATCAAGGTAAACAAGGTTGGCCTTAAGGCATGAAGAAATAGTTGTTGAAATAGTATGGTTGATCATTGTGAACATACAAAGGTTAGTTACATGGTTATTTAATGTTTGAAAGGGAAATTGCAAAACCAATGGCCAGGGTGCTATATGGCTCGACTCGGCCTGTGGGATAAATGGTCGAAGTGCTGTTTGATTTGACTTGGCCTGTGGGATAAATATCGTGAGACAGCAATTTCGGGAGGCAAGTTTATCCGATCCCAAAACCGTCGGATCGGATGTATATAGCAGATGTGAAGCTCAAAACGGTGCGGTGTGCCTGATACAAGCTGGATTTGCTTGGGAAAGATCATCCAGGGATCGGGTCAGCCTTGCTACAGTGAAATGGTCAATCCCCGAGCTACAGTGTTCAGTTCAATGGTTTAATTACAAACTAATGATAGTATTTGGTTGGGAAATCATTTGGACTCTTGTAAAGGGCTTTATTTGAATTTGTTGAAGTTCAAATATAAGGTGATTTGATGAGAAGTTTCTCCTTAAACTAGCCATTGTCATGAATTGAGAATAAATTGGATAGTTTGTGTGCTACTTGTATTTACTGAATGAGCATAAATATTGCAAGAATAAGCTAGCAATACATCTTAAAATTCAATATTCTAGTGGACCATGACTGCCATATATGAACTCCTAGGAAGAGTTCGAATATATTTTCTACCATTGATTTTATATGAATTTTAAAGTGAACACTTCAAATGGACCATTTCTGGTCCATCACCTGACCACTCTAGTAATATGCAAGTGTCAAACAAAATGTAACCACAAAAATTACCACTAACGCACAAAAACAACCCCGCTTCAGGCAAATGGATGGACTGCAACCTGTGGCCGTGTACTTCGGTACAACATCTTTTGAAGGCATGTTTTTGTTAAGTAAGGGATGTGCAAAACTAGTCTCAGACTCTTTAGAACAAGAAGATTTTCTCTTACAATTATATTCCATGAATTGAAGTACAAAAATACTAATACAGAAGCAGAAATACTAACAGATAGTTAAGCAGATACTAGGACGTATTGCATTCAGCATTGCAGCTTCGAATCCACAGGGCCAAGCCAACGGAATAGTCGACGGGTTTCGGATTTAGGCCGATGTTCCAAAATAGACACGGGTTCTCTTTTTTTTCTCAGCCATGATTTTTGCTAGATCAAGATCTAATGGTCATGTCAACGTCCACGTTGAATTTTAAGACACGTGAATAGGCTAGAATTTGAGATAATGTGCCACCCGAGGTTAGGTTGTTGCACTAAAAAGTGGTCGAATGTTCTCCAATGTATAATTTTGTAGAAGTGAATTAATCTAACAATTGCTCCAATATATAAACTATAGGCTTATCCCTAGCAACACTTAGGCACCATTTCTAGTGCAGAAATAGGACTTTCAACCAGAGACAAAGTAAAACCTTAAAAGCCAACAACAAAGGGGCCAGATCCAAAAAAAGTCCCTCGTGAGAAATCAAAGTTTGCAACAAACAAAGCGTTGAAATAAGATATGGATCGCCGGAAGGAGAAAAGTACCGGAAAATGGACCCACTTCCCGTGCATTTAAAATAAAATACATGCTGAAGATTCTTAACGTCAAATATTTGAACGTTAGGGTTAGGGTTTAGACATTTCCCTCCTGGCGCCATATATAGGAAGCATCTTCCCATGCCAATTGTGCTCTGCATGAGATGGAACCGGAAGCGATTGTGAATGCATTACAGAATGTGGAGCGGGAGGAACTTTTTAAGGTCATAAAGGACGTTCTTAAGCGTGTGGACCCTGATTCTTATACCAATGTGTTGTGGGCATTGTCCGGTGTTCTTGATTCGGACGTTTACGAGAAGATAGTCGAATTTCAAGTCAACTATTGGCGTAATTTATCCCAGTCTCTGGAAAAGGATTTGAAGCTTTTGGAGTCTCATCAACGAAAGTTGTACGATGCTTACTCGATACCTATTTTTCCAGATGGTAAATTTTCATTTCTTGGAATGTTGCTTTATATTTTCAACGCGCATGTTGATTTACATTTGATTTCGCATCTTTAAGGATATGAAAGAAGGAAGGAAACTGTGTCTTTGTTGAATGCAAGTAGTTCTCGCCCAACTGGTAGGTCAGAAGTTTTGTATTAATTTGCATGCGCATGTTCTTCCATATATTTATTGAGCCTGTTACAGGAACAGTACTATTATCTACGCCCCAAAATCTTGAACGTTCTGATGACGTCAGAAAATCTGTTAAAAAAGGCCCCATCTTCATAGATCTTGGAGAATCCTCAGATGAGATTGGGAGGTCTAAAACTGTTAATGAAAACGTTGCTTCAGCAAGTGTGAAAAGGTGCATAAACGTGTCTGGAATTGTCAATGAAAACGTTGCTTCAGCAAGTGTAAAAAGGTGCATAAACGAGTCTGGAACTGTCAATGAAAACGTTGCTTCAGCAAGTGTAAAAAGGTGCATAAACGAGTCTGGAACTGTCAATGAAAACGTTGTTTCAGCAAGAGTAAAGAGGCCAACTCTGTTGTCAAAGACGAAGTGGTTATTGAGTATTGGACCTAGTAGTGAATCGAGTGGTAATGAAGGGAGTTCAAATAGTGATGAAGATACTAAGCACAACAAATATGATACCGTATGTTCAATAATGGTTGGGTTCTTTTACTTTCTTAAAACGTTTCTAATTTCTTAATTTGTGCAAATGTAATATTAAGTCCCGAGCATCTGAAAAGATCGTCGAAAAGTATCCTGCCAAAGAACAATCTGCAGTTGAAGAGAAGATGCTGACTAGAGCAAGCGGTTTGTCATGTAAAAGAAGGGAACCTCTTGAGGGACCTATGCCTTTAGCGAATACAAATAGTTTGCCCCGAGCTGGTAAGTCAGAGGCTTTGGAATTTGCATCAGCATATGCATCTATTTACTGATAACAATGATGATTACAGGAACAGTACTTTTATCTATGCCTCAGGATGTTGAACGTTGTGATGCAGTAAAAAAGTTTGTAAAAGAGAGCCAAGTGCTGGTAGAGGCTGCAGAACCTTTAAATAATGAGAGGCGCATACAAGGTTATGGGGCTGTCAATGAAAATGCTGCTTCAGCAAGTGTAAGGAAACCATTATTGAAGTCAAAGAGGAAGTGGTCAAGGAGTGTTGGACCTAGTAGTGAATCCAGTGGGAATGAATTGAGTTCAAATGATGATGAAGACACACACCGTAACAATTATGATACAGTATGTTCAATCATAGTTCTGGTTTTTTACTTTAATAAACATTTCTAATGTTATAAGTCTTGTAAATGTACTGCAGGCCAGAGCATCTGAAAAGGCGATTGAAAAATATCCTGCCAAATCACAAGATGCAGTTGAAGAGAAGGTGCTGACTAGAACAGGTGGTTTGCCATATGAAGAGAAATGTGATAAACAAAGTCCACGGATTGAGAAATGCTCAAGGTCTCAGAATATAAATGCATTAACCTCCAATTTGACATTGGCAAGTGGTAGAGCTTCAAAAGAGGCTGGGCCAAAGCATACTAGAGAACGCGGTCCGCAGCATGAGAAACGTTTGAGGGAAAACCTTTCTGAGAATGCCAATGTTAATACAGTGATCTCTGGATTTGCATCTGCAAGTGATAGAGCTTCAAGAGAGCATGTGCCAGAGTCTAATAGAGAATCTGCTAAAAGATCCAAGAAGCGTCGATGGAGACAAAGAAAACGAAGGAGAAATCATCTCAATAACAACCTTGGAGGTAGCCAAGAGAATGTTCCTACTAGCAATGGGAGGGAACCCACCTTGCCACATCCTATAGTCATTTGTGCGCTTCCAGCTCAATGTCATCATGTTGGAAGTAGAACAGGAAACAATATTTCATGGATGGCAACACCAAGACGATAATTGTGGAAGGTTCATCCTGGTAGGAAGCTTTTTGGTAATTGGCTGTTTGCATTCTGTTGTTTCTGCATCATCTAAGTCAAACTGGTTTCAAAAATATTTTGTTTCTACATCATCTAAGTCAAACTGGTTTTAAAAATATTTATCTTTAGAATGTACTCTTTGATTTCGAGCAAGCAAGGGCATTGTGTTATCCTCAGTACTATTCTTGTTATCCATTTCAAGGATGACTATCTTCTTTTAATGGATAAGAGAAGCTCCATTGAATGGTGTATTTTTTGTTTGTAAGAATAGAAACGAATAGAAGCATGGTAAGTCTGGTTTGGATGCATATGGGGCACTTGTTTGACTTCAATGTATTTTCCTGGTTACTAGTTTATGGTGGTTCTTGCATGGGATCCATGCCTTTACTGAAATTCTGGTTTAAAGTGTAGTGCATTCTTCCCATGAATTTCCATACTTACTACTTGAATATGGAGCATGCTTGTAAGTATGGTGTAGGCATGGTTTTCATATAGTATTAGAAATTCCTAAACGTTGGTAGCCATTCCTTTGCTTTGCTATTCTGGTTATGGGAAGCTTGAAATGATAGGCCAAGGTGATGTTATAGCTGTACGAATGTTGTGAAGGTTTCTGGTTATGGCAAGCTTGAAATGATAGGCCAATGTGATGTTATAGATGTAAGAATGTTGTAAAGGGCTGGCCTAAATGTTTGGAGTGTTTTGAATTGGATAGTTTTAAATAGATAGATATGATTGTAGCATCCACGGGGACCCTATAATAGGCCATGGAATGGGTCTAAACACAAAGGACTCGCAAAAGTTATGTTTATGCTAATAATATATCTAGCTAATTGACGAAAGACGAAAGACAATTGTTTGGTAAACTCGACCAATTTATTCACTATGTTGTCTAATTCCAATTGATTAGCATGTTGTGACGTTGCTTTCAAAAGTATTGTAGTTGGTTTGAATTGTAATTTTGTTGTGCGCGTTATAGGACTTTTTAGTTTCTTTGGTAATTGTTATTTTATGTGTTTCAAATGTTATAGATGTGTTTTTGGTTGCCCCTAGGGGATCAATCCCTTGATTATGTGGGTTTTTGGCATGTTCTGGGTATATGCTAGTATATACCTAGAATATGCTAAAAACTGCTCCAAACGCCATATCGGCTGTAAATTGGTGGTCGCCCCTGTTGTTGGGCGGCCATTATGCAAACTGTCTAGCCCGCAAATTGAGCTTGCCATATCCATGCCAGTGCAGGTCTGGTCTGGTCGTTTAGTGATGGAGAATTGTCTGTTCGATCTCCCAGACGAAGATCGTATGCTAGAGAAAGTCCTGGTGGATCGCTTGGATTTCAGATCGAGGCCTGTTAATTCTTTTCACGAGGCCCTGCTGCGTATCCTTCCCCGCCAAAGATTAAAATCATCTCCTCGTCTTTATTCCTCTGCGCCCATTTCTCAGGACAAGCACCTTTGCCATAGAGAGGCCTTTGTGGCAATAGAGCCAGAGGATCTGAATTCTTTAGAATAGCTCATGTTGAACATGACAGAAAACAAATTAATAAATATGTTCCTCCCATAACTAAATATGTTCCTTCCATTACTAAATATGTTCCTTCTCCTCTTATGCAGTCAAAGTCAAAAGGAAGGGGTCCTAGTTTTAAATCCCTTCCTCTTTATTATGAGGTACCATGATTCTTCATTTCTATCAAGATATAGAAAATCTAGGATTCAGCAGTTATTGAGGTGTTTTAGGGTAGAATGTGCATAAGCAAGCACTCTTCAATTACTACATTAGCATTCATTTAGCTTGTCAATAAGAGCATTTTTGTGTTAGGTGAGATTAGCTGAGCTGCTAAACATGGTGGGTGAAAGGCAGCGCCTTTCTACAACTAAAGATTAAACAAACTGAAGATTAATTCCATTTCTAGACCCTATATGCTCTCTTTCCATCTGTAATGGATATCATTTTTGCCTATTTTTACATACATGTAAATAATTTGATATAGTAAGCTTTTGGCTATGGTTGTCGAACCAATGGTCTAATGGTGCGTCGTGGTATTCTCCAGGCATCCAAGCCTGCAAGGCAGTTCAGTTAAACCTCCAACAATCTCTTACGAGTTTGTCCTAACTCAATAAAGTTGCTATTTATGTTCTAAGTGTATGTATTTAAACGCATTGTTCATGTCATGCCATTCTGATCACCAGTGATCGATGTTGTAATCACTGCTTATATGATTACAATCAAATGCTTCAAAGGAAGCAACTTCCACATGTATAAGTACCAAAGGACATATTTTGAGGCAGCCAGAACTTTGTTATGGTGCTAAGGCAAAACCGGTTGGGAGATCCAATCAAGCTCAAGAAGATTCAAGGCCACATTCCCAAATAATTTGCAGCCTTCATCATTCCACCCTGAATCTTTTGAAAGTCTCTGATAGTGTGCATAGCGCTGGTCCAAATTGCTAGATGAAGCAATACAATTGCCTGACACTCCTCTCAAGTCCCTCTCCACCATATGTCAATAGTTTTGTTCCATGGAAGGATCAGTCCGCTAATGGTTCTGAATTTAGAGCTTTTGTAAACTTTGCAGTGGAAAATCTATCATCAAAGGCCTTTAGTCTGTGTACAGATCTTTCTTTAGACCTTTTTTCTTTTCTATATTAGATTCCTTGCCAATTCAGTTATTCAAGCCCAATAAGGGCCTAGTAGCAGCTACAAACAACCCAGTGAAAATTGGCTAGAGTGTTGAAAATGGTACATGCCTATTATCTGCACTGTATGAAATCATCAAAGGTAAGACGAATAAAACATCAAAGGTAGTCAATCTTGTAACCTTGGTTATTTCAAAGAAAAGATTCTTGAAGAGGCAAAATTGAGCTAGGCATGAGGAACAAGCTCAAGGAATTGACATAAACTGGTGGAATAAACACTGAATAAGTGATCCGTCATATATGAGTTATGTCGCTAATGTTACAACAGAAGGCAAAAAACAGGATCCATTATGGATGGCAGCAATATTCAAATGCTGGTGTAAAAACGCTGGTGCAGCTGGAGCAGCCAGATGGACGTTTTTGCATTCCAAGGAACAAAGGTCGGATGTTCTTGATCTTCGGCCATACTGTACTGTATGATATTGTTTTCTCAACTAGTTTGTTGCATCTAACTTGCATCTTGCATTGAAAGGGAAAAACTCTGGACAAGAAATGTGTTTTTGTTCTTATGTAGAAATGTAAACAACTTGTGGAAGTGAGGAAAGCATGTGATATGTTCTCTGCAAAAGAAACAAACTAAGACACAGGCCCTTGAGAGGCAGGTGATGATTCTTATTTTGCAATGTGGTTGATTTGCTAAGGAGCTTGCTCTTTATGTTTGGCCGATGGCAATAGCAACAACTAATGGATGGTTATCAGACTAGCTCAAAAGAAAGAGATGAAGCTCTTCAATCTTTAAAGCATATCTCAGAACAGGCTTATGTGTTAGAGTCTAACTTGACTCGGCATGTTAAAGGTAAATAACATTTGCTTTATAAATACATCATATATGTGTTTGTGACAATGCATGTTAAAATGGTTATTCTTAAAACATTCCTTTGCAAATAATTGAGAACCTCATAGACATGAATGTAGAACTTATGAAATAGAATTAATAAAGGAACTCAAGATGGAACTCTAGTAGTGGATGTTGAGAACAAAGCTGAAGTTATAAACCATCCTTTTTGAAATGAAATGAGTTGATGGCTTAATGGCTTCCAAATTATCCGAATTTGCAAACATGTCTCTTAACATAATTTTCTTTCTTATTTTGAAGGTAACAATATAGAGGTTTGGACCGTATGGGAGCTACAATGCACCATATTATTCATTGTTATTGGTTTATCTGCTCAACCATATGGGAGTTCTACGTATACTAGCACCAGTCTTTTCCATTCATCATATGAACTAAAGCTCAGGCTTGCAGAATGCATTTTAGATTACATGCATTTGTTGTTTCACAAAGTTATGTCGTGTTCTGGAGCTATCTACAAATTTCATTATTTCCTTCAAAGATTTCAAATACTCATTTGTGCCCTTGGACAAAGAAATACTTCTCAAATTTATCATAGCCCATTCCTTAAGGCGGGAATTAAAGATTGAAGCAGCTGTGGAATCAAGTGTACATTTTTGCACAATTCCTAAAGTATACAACAGACACGATGTCACTTTACAGATGCATCTGTAGAGAAGATCAAGGATCCGTTCATGTTGGCATTCCGAAAGTATAAAAAGGCAACAACCAAAAAATAAAGGCAACAACCAAAAAATAGTATCCAGCTTTGGGGATAAATTAGCAGTTCGCTTTGCTTTTTGGCATGGATTGGCTGTAAGAGGGAGTTGAAGACCAAATTTTAGCATGGTTACCAATGAGAGATGTTATAAGAGCATGTGCAGTGTGTAAGAGGTGGAAAGAAGTTGTGTGCTCGCATGCGTTTCTCAAGCTGAGGTCTATGTATGCTCCTCCAGAGCACTGGTTTTTGACATTAGAGGCGAAGAAACTCCGGCCAAAGCTTGAAGCCGATTACTGGTTGGAAGTTCGATGTGCAGCTCCTTTGACCCGACTATCCCTTGGTCGCGCCTATACACCGCCCAAGTACGCCTCATGCCATCTTTTGTGCCGACAATGCTTTGGCCTGTTTAGGCCGAAAACTGGAAAGTGGTGTAGCTGCTCTTGAGGTTGGCAATGTTGCTACCAATATGTGGAAGCCTTTGCCTCCCCCTCCCCATTGTCTCGAGCCTCTTGCCATATCTATGGATGTTGTATCTGGTGCTTACTTCATCTTGGCACTAGATCCTAGGGTGCTAGATCCTCTTGACATGCGTGTCACCCCTACTCAGGTTTATGACTCAAAGACAGAGCATTGGATGGACAATGTCTTAACTAGAATGGGCCCTCGCATAATCAACTTGGCGGATCTGTCATGGTTGTAGGGCCAAACCTAATTGTTGATGATGTAATACTCCACCAAGGAAACAAATTGGCTACCTCTGATTTCCAACAAGATCAGTGGAGTCTAATGGACCTTAATTACCCAGAGGACTATCTAGAATTAACTATTGGAGAAATGTGTGGATATTATCTTCATGTTCAAAGGTGTAACGGCAACATTATACTAGTCGCCATAAAATCAGATTATCAAATGGAACCCTCACCTCAATTGTGATCTTGCAACTAGGAGCCATATGCAATGGGTTTATGAATTGGGTGCCCATTGTTGCATTTCAAAACGCACATTTCCAGAACGTATTTCATGAGTATTGGTATAATGCATACTTCACTCCAAATCTAGTGAGTGCCATCGGAGACGTCATTATTGTCAGGATCATAGTAAATGGGTGCAGGATAAAAATTTTTACAGATGCAGAAATTATGTTGGAATACAATCTGGCAAAAGGTATTGGGCAATTTGTTAAAATTGTGAAGCATTTGGATCTGCGGACTCACCTCTGCCCCGGGCACCTACCTGAGGTGCCGGGAATTCATGTGTATATGTATATTTGTACAGCTGCCAGCAGGCTTGTTGCTGCGACGGTTTTTCCCCCCTAGGGGGGGTGGGGGTTAATCCAGGTAGCAACGGGCTTGCTGCACCCGTGTAATTTGGGTCCCATAGGCCGATTGGCCTCCGCGGACGATAAAAGAACCTTCCTTCCTTCCTTCCTTCCTTCATTATTATTTTGAGTGTCATCTCTATTCTGAGTGCCATTTATATAAATCGAAGGACTCTTGACACAGTAATGCAGCAACTCAGCTATGAGAAATAGGTACAAAACTCTCTTGAAATTATATATTTCAATTCAATTACATAGGAAGTAGCAGATTAAGTATATTCTGTCTTATACTACAATAGATAAGTTGAAACATATCATTTCACAAATTCAGGCTGGAACTTCCAATGCATCGAAGTATCTTATAGACCATAAAAGCGTGCATGCCATATGACCATGCTTTGCTATAAGGATTCAAATGTAATCATGGGTATTGTGGTGTTGTAATACAGAATAGAAAAATTCTACTACAATAATTAAGGGTGTATTGCTGTGCAGATTTCTAGGCCTGTCCAGAAGAACTGTCAGGAGAGATTCCACATTTCTGAAACAAAGGATAAGTGCAAAAAGAAAATAGTCCACTGTTTTTTTTCTATCCAAGATCCTTGACAAAATTTGTTTCCCAAAAATTGTATACAAGTTTATGAGATAATTCCTAGGGGAGGTTGGGGAGTTGATTATAGATAATACAATGTTTTTGTGGAGATATACGGAAGATCTAAAAGAGCTGTGCTATAAGCCTTACTATATCTTTGTACATGACACAGAGAATATCTGCCCTTGTATGAATCCAAATTTAAGGAGCTTCATAGATAGCAACATTGGATGTACAAATGTTTGGATAGTTAAAAACAGGTCATTCCGTGGTTTATTCAGGAAAGGATTGAGTCACATCCTAGATAGGTGTTTGAACTGAAGGGACATGAAAGCAGATATAAGACCTGTGATAAAATTTTTGAACTCCATAAATATGAGTTCTCGCATATAAAGGATACTGATATTCAGTATAAAGGCGGGAATAATGGAACAAGTAGGTTGGGAGATTGCTGAAAAATAATAGGAAGAGCCCTTTAAAAAGTTCCCACTTAGTGACATGGCAGTCATCAAGAATCTAGAATGGCTGACTACTAATTTCTACATCTTGGGTGTGGATAAAGCATCCAACAATCCATCCTTCATCAGCCCCAAGCATATTAGAGAGATAACACTTAAAAGATTGGATAGCATTGATTTCCTACCAATTGGATCTGAAACGGAGCAACTTTACATTGAGATTCAAAAAGGAATGCAAGATTGTATTGGAAATATTACTTTTGAATCAGAGAAACTCCCTTACCTCCTAGGCCTTTTTTAAGCCCACAAAAATGACTATCGTTCGATTACCAATGCACATAATACATTATACATTGAGACTGCTGAAAATATTACTGTGGTTCTAGATTCCATAATGGAGTTATGGCATGAAATATCAAAAGACTTGTGTGCTAATATTGGTACTTTGCTGCCACGAAGGTTAAACCTTAGTTTGATGGTTAAATCTATTTATGATATTAAATCACGATTCCATTATTTTGAAATTATTCCATCATTTTGAAATTTACAAATAGTGATAACCCCAATTTCAACAATGTGGAATTTCATGTAAATACTTTTTATTATCAGCCTTAGTTCTAACAGGTCTCAAATTACAAGTTAACACTTAATCACAAGCCAGTATTCCACATATAAGTAGACATAACTCAACACATTTATACTCATCGACAATGAGATTAAAAT
This sequence comes from Isoetes taiwanensis, assembly GCA_021234155.1. Lineage (NCBI taxonomy): Eukaryota > Viridiplantae > Streptophyta > Lycopodiopsida > Isoetales > Isoetaceae > Isoetes > Isoetes taiwanensis. The sequence continues at coordinate 768,685 of JAJEKV010000029.1, read as the reverse complement.
ACTCATACACTGAAAGTAAGATTACAATGAAAGCACGAATACGATGAAATATAAGATGCATTGAAAGTAGGATTACAATGAAAGTAAGATTCACATTATCTTGCTTGTTCAGCTATCTTCTCTAGTGACTTCAGAACTGTATCCTTCACAGAGATTGGAATCTTCATGTACCCCTTTCTCAGATCCACCTTGCCCTTTCTAGGTTTCCGTGACATGAACACGTATTTTATTTCCACCCATTGGGGTGGATCACTTGCATCATACTTCCATTTCTTATTAAAACAATCTTTGTAGCACTCTTTTTCAGTAATGACTCTTTTTCCACTTACTGGGCGTCACCGCTCCATATGCACCTTGTTTCTGTTGGGGTTATTAGCTCCCCTACAAATGCTCGCGACGGTATACTCTAACCAAATAGGATAAGTATCTTCATCTGATGGCCTGATGATCAAATATTGGCCATCCTTCAAATCTATCTTAGGATCATATGGGGCAAGTCCATAATACTTGGGACGCTCCTTTCTAGGTCCAACATAGTGCTCTTCTTCCTGTTCCACCTCCTCTCAGACTCCTCTGTCATCAAGTGGATCTGTTGTTGATTAGGTTGGAATTGATCATGATCGAGCCTCCATCGACTTTTAGGTAGCCAACCCTCTCGAAGGACACTACTACTTGTGTCCAAACTCCCCAAAAGTATATGAAATTCACTCCAATAATTTACAAGTGCTTCATTGCACACTCTTCTCTCTGGTGCTATGTGTTTATCTGCTAAGAATTTCTCCCAATACTTTATATATTCCATTATCCCTTCCATAGTTGGCTCACAGTCCTTCACTTCTCCTAATGGTTTCATAGCCTTAAGCTCTCATGTCGGCACCATTGGTTCACCTGTTACATCCTCTTTCCAAATCAATATATCCTTATCTTCCGGTTTTCACACAGGATATCCAGCCCTCGTCTTGTATTGCATTATTGGCTTTCCATTTTTCACCCAAAACCTAAATTGCAATGGAGCACTATGCCCAATAAGGTCTTCACGAGCATAACCCTCTATGAACTCTTTCCAGTCGGGGACTTCTTGTATTAATGAACCAATAGGAGGAAGTGAAGAACATTGCTTAAATAGCTCCAAAAGCCTCGAATAGGTGGTGACATCACCTTTCTGCAATTTGATCCTATAATGCCCAAACATTGCATCAATGTCTTCATGAGTGTGGCTAGGCATCAAGTAACCAAACTAGACCATTTCAAACTCTCCCATCCATGTAAGATACGACAAGTATGCAAACAAGTATCTATTTTTATTCTGGCCAGCACAATTGTCAAGTTGCAAGAGTAGCTTCTTAGTCGGCGCCCCGATATTGGGTTCACATGAATTGCAGGTGCTGGCCCATTCATCCTTCCTATGGTCAAATCCTCTAGTTTTATGGGAGTAGTATCATGCAATGCCTTGAAGAGATGTTGCAATGGCTTATAAGAATGACCATCTCCATTAAAACCACGTTCCAAATTATCGCTGATTGTGAAATCTTGTCCATACCCATTTCCTCTAGAAAATTGTTGATCATTTGTAAAATCACTTTTTGTGTGAACTATACAGGCAACATTCGAACTACTTTCCTGCACCCCTCTTCATCAACCGCACTTTTGTGAGGCATACTCTCAACATGATAGTCAACAAACTTCTCAAATAAACTCTGAGCTGCAAGCACCCTGGGGGTTGTCCTCGCCTTCCCACGATTACCATGCTAATGTATTTGAGCCCCCCTCTTTTGGTTCTGCCTAAATCTCTACCAGGTAGAGGCTGATATACCTAGTATGGTTATCACTGCACTACTGCATATCCATTTCCCACCAACAGGAAATCCCCTATTCCTGCATCAGGTGATGGCCGAAATGCATGTTCTATGATATTGTAAATATAAGTTCTTCTAGCGTCATGAGTTTTCTTCTTGTAGATTGATCTGACTTCCACAAGTTCTTTCACTATGAACCTACCAAAGCAGTTGTTGGGGCAGCCACAATCCCCCCCTCTGATGGCTTGCATGGCTCTTCACTACAATTGTTAGTATCTTTCACAGTCTGAACCTTTTCCTTCCTCTTCTTCCTCTTCAAGAAGTTGTAGATTCTTCTTTCTGGTAATTTTCATCCACCACCACATTATTTTCTCCAACATGCTCAGTTCTTTGAAGCAATCCTTTGTCTATTATCTCAACGGAGTCCACTGGCCAGGGCAACAAGGCTGGCAACTTTCAACCACTATTGATATTATTGCAAGCATTGCAGTGTTTGTCCTTCAGCTTAACACTGAAGTTATGAAGTTGTATTGAAGAAATGGAGACTCCCACAAACTCATCACTAATAGCATGTCCGTTGTAGCAGTGCATGGGATCCCATAGTATAAGCACACCTTCACCAACAATTCCTCTATTGCACTGACTAGAAAAAGTGCCCAGCGTTGCTGGGCTTTTCGTAGGGCATAAAATATTGGAACTTTATTACAAATGTTGATTATATGAGGCCAAAGGTTATCTTCTTGGACAATTTTAAATTGCATGTAGGTTATATCTCAATAAATATGATGGAGCCCAGTGCTCCCGGATTTAACAGTTGTTTGTCAAGAAATAGGAAAATAAAAGTTATAATGTATTTTATAATACGGTTGTGAAAGATGTCATGTAGGTAGAGCAAAGTAACGCGCGTCTCGCATTGCTTTGTAACAAAGAATTGATGTCTTCCGTTGTTTTTGTGATACATAGTATCTTTGAAAGATAATGTTGGGGTATGGTTCTTGGTTCCAGTGTTTGCAAGATTTTGGTTTGTAGATGTGCATCTACCATTGTGAGGCATAAGTATGATATGTACTATAGGCATCCACGAAGTTATAGAGATGCTTATGAAGTTGATCGTACTCTTGTCGAGAATGTTAGAGAGGGAGTTGTAGGAATTTAAATGTTGTCTTTTTCACATTGGCATAATGTTGAAATGGAAGTCACAAGTATTGTTGGAGTGTGTGAAAGGAGTTGATAGAATTTCAGAATGATGTGTTTAGTTGTTGTTGGTTAATTGTAAATGGACCTATATGTTGACTTCAAAAAACATTTTTTTATCAAAAATGTATTGTGTTAAGGCACTCTCATAGCACAAATGTTTTTTACAAAGCTTCTTCCTTTGGAAAAATAGCGATTTAGCTTTAGCAACAATACATTTTGTAAAGCATTTAGCATAGCATAAGGCAATATAGGTATTGTAGACATTACAAAATAAATACCCAATATTTTGGAATATCTAAAGCTATCATGTAGCCATGAAAGCATAACTAATAACGACTTATAAATTGAAAGCCCAATAAATTGGGTCTTTTATAGAGCTTATAAGAAACTGAGGTAATGATGGCGATCTATAACTGAGACAATGATAATGATGGTGACCTATAACTGAGATAATGATGGTGAGCCTTACAAAAGTCAAGGACTATACAATTAACAATAGCTAGAAGCATAAACAAAGAGCAGCTCTAGAAAAATAAATGAAGTGTACCTCCCATACATTTAAGAGAGTCTACGGTAATGACACAACTCTTACGTATATTGAAGCACAACAATGACATAGTCCATTGCTTTATCTCATCATGTGTATGGCAGTTGGCTTTCTCCATATAAACAATTTGTTCCTTTAACAACGAATATATAATTACATCTCAAAATAAGTAATCTTGCTCTATATGTTGGCTATGAGACGGCTCTGAAAGCCGATAGAAATCTCCCTTGGTACTTGATGCAGCGAGCAAGAGCAATAAAGTATAGAACAATGTTATGAGTGGCACTATTTATGTTTTCAATGAAAGCATCTGGAGAATCATAGCAAAATAAAAGAATATATTTCAAAAAGTGCCAAAAAATATGCACTAATCTTGTTCTTCCACCATAACCATAGACTTCGGAAGTTACTGGAATCATGTGCTTACCCTGCACTGCACCAACCAATCACAGATGGTTTTCCAAAATATATCACATCCAAGGATGTCCAAGCAAGCATGATTGTTGCAGCATCCTGATATGCCATTGATCTACTGATTCTATGGCAACATGGGACAAATAACAGCATGTACATGAGCGTAACATAACAAGACTACATGTTGGATCTCACCAGAATGCGTTCATACTCGAGGTATAAAAGTTCAACTGAAACACCTATGGTCCAGACCTGTATTCCCAATGACAAACATGAGTTTGGTGACAAAAACCTTGCAAAGGCAGCAAGGAAAATGGCTAAGAACTGGATCTTTAAGTGGGTCCTCAAGCTTTCCCGCAACTAATGAGAAAGTCAAACCAACTATTATGCAAAATAAATGACCAGCTTTATTTTCTTTTCCTTCTATCACAACCTAAGATAACAAAATAAAAATGAAATAAGATTGGCAAGACAATGTAAAGATGGTCTTATCTAATGTTATCTCCAATTAAGCCCTCTTGCTTAACATCTTCAACACATCCAGGCTCTACACTATTGGATGCCCATTATCTGAGATACATTGCATGCTGGCCACAGGCCCTACTGGCATTTATTGATAACTTGATGCCTTATCAATTGCAATACAAATGCAAAAAAAAATTGCTCAATAAGGCAGCATGTGAGGTCTTAGAAGCTTTTAACTGTGACAAGGGATTTTGGCGACGATTATGCCTCCTGCGACTCGTTCGGTGATATTGCTGCATCATTACCACACCTGTAAGTTGAACTTCTCAGAATGGTGTTTTGTCTCAAAATTTGCGTTGTCTTAGAATCAGGCTTCCAGCATAACTTACAATGGATAAATTCATATTTTTACCTTTAACAAGCATTTATTAGATTGCAATTCTGCATTAATAAACTGCACATATATCATACCTCTGAATGGCAAGATTGCCCTTTATTTGCAGTTCAGGTACTGAAGAAAGTACCTCTTTGAAATCCTAACAAGATTAAATTCTTGCTTCCATAACCCCAAAAGGTAGGAATATGATATGAATTTCTATCTCGAATACTGAAAAAGATCTTTGTACATGCTGTAGACTTCCTTCTTAGTAATGATGTTCGATGATATACATGACTGTTGGGAAGCGCTCGTAGTTGGAGCCAAAGAAGCCTACCAGCCATGCTTTTGCTTCAGGCAATGCATACCGACCACTTTTTTTGGGTGACAATAGTTATCAATATACGGATTTTTGTCATCTTTTTTGAACCCTTGACATGCGACAACTTCCAATAGCATGTGTTCTTTTAAAAACAAGTTGGCACACTGTCATGCTCGAAACATAGTAAGAAAAATTGTCTCCTCGTTCAGGCCTGACGTGATATGCCAAGTACGATTCTTGGTCACCTTTAGATATAGATAAGAAACTTTCTCTTATGTGCCTTAAAGAAGAAAACTTGAAGGTTACTAAACATTTTTTCTTACAGCAAATCAATCTCCTCAACTGTCTCATGTAAGCCAGATCGTGCATAACAGTTCTAGAAGCTTTTACCGTGAGATCCCTTTTAAATCTTTTCACACTTGCTGTATGGATTTTTTTGACTTAGCAACTCTGCAGGATTGCCATTCTGAACAAAGTTTGTGGTAGGTCTTTAAGGAGTACATAACAATTTGACTTCAAGCATTGTGGCATTAACCCTCTCGCCCTGAACTGAAGAGCTGGATTTTGGGAAACCATGTCCTCGACCTTCTCTTCAAAATGTGATGGTCTTCCTTATCTACCCTTTGGGTTAAGGAAGGGCCAATAGCATGCAACACAAGTCTCTCCTTAGAATCTGCTATATCTTATAACGATAGTTGCAATTCCTAGAGAGGCAAAGGAGTTCAAAAAATAGAGTGGGTTGGTTAAGTAGGTGAGGACAAGAAGTTGTTTTGAGATTGCAGCGGGGAAGGGGAGGGGGGTGTTCTAAACACAGATGAGCGCTATAAAATGTGTTTTGGAGATGGAGTTTGAAAAGAGGTAAACCAATGCATCAAGTATAAACGGGATGGAGATGGTGTGGAGATAGTGTTCGAGAGAACTGTATCACAGTAATCTTCATCCTCACTACTTTGTGTGGGTGTGCTGTAACAACCACGAGGGAATATTTGCAGGAGGAGATGAAATAGTAACGTCTTCGTTGTTGCCATCCATTGCTGCACAAGGAGGATGATTTGACTCAGCTAACAAGCCCTCTCATATCAAATGTAGTAAGCCTATGTGCACACAGGCGATATTGATGTAAACAGTCCGATTAGTAGCGCTTACACAAGAAGTACATTACTTGCCCATGTGCGCATAGGCAAGCAATAAAAATAAATAGTATGTCCATGTGCACATTGACAAGGAATATATGAAATACGAAAAGCATATGCCCTCACGTACAAGCAACGAAAAAGGTATTATGCTCAGGCAGCCTAGACTGTAACTCCATATCGCAATGCATGACATTAAAGCTTAATCTTTATGCATGAATCCACGGGAAAAAAGCAAAGTATGTAATAGAATATAAATAGGAGAAACAAACATCCATTTTTGCATACAGACCTTGCTCCAAGGCTCTCGACCTCTGCCTCGAAATTTGCTCTTCTTTCTCGAACTGCTGCATCTCCATAGCAATTTGCATAGTTTAGCAGCAAATGGCAAGTGGAAGGTATGTCAAAATCTTAGGTATAGGTTACTTTATTTTGTAGAACGTTTGGTGCATTTGTTGCTTGATTAGGACTTTTCTAAAGTGTCGAAGCTAGTGGATTTTGGGCTTGTTTGTCATATTTTTTGCCTACTTTTTGCTCACTTGTGTCCCTTTTAACATATGATTGTTCTAGGATGCCTATACGCGGATAGGCTTGGTCCCTTTTCTACTTTTTTTTTTCTATGCGCGCATGGGCAAGCTTGTTGTTTTACTACTTGCCTATGCGCACATAGGCACAAAGATTTTGTCCATTGGCTGTCTAGGCATGCATGAGGGCGTTGTTTTACTTTGAAGTGTGGTCTCTCATAGTTTTTGTTTTAAACTTATGTTTGGTCATTTGTCCTGCAAAAGCAAGGAAAACCCTGAAGCAGGCTCCTCCCAGAAGGCAGCCAAGAAGAAGAGGACGACAAAGGACAAGAACCCATCTAAGGAGGTTTCACAAGGGGTAACTGGTTTTTCCATTGCAGAAGACGTTTCCTTCTTTTATAAGGATCACCAGTGGCTGCTTATAAGAGGACCTGGTGAACCTGCAACATCACACGTAATAAATGGGAGGTTGAAATAAATGTTATATTAGGCTTGTTTTATAACCTGTAATCTTCTCCGACATTGGCAGAGCGGCGCCGCTAAGCTCTCTCCTGTTTTCTTCATTATTTCTGCACCTGAGTTGCAGCTCACTGGCTATGACGATTCGGCCCGTTGCACTATATTATTTTGAGATGGCATAGTGTGACGATTCGTGGCGTCTGAGTTGCAGCTCGTGGCTCTGCTTTCTCACACGATTCGTGGATTTTATCTAAGATCTGGCTCTGCTTCAGTTTTAGGTTTATCTGCAGAAGATGCTGGACCATGAGAACCTAGCATATATTTTAGCTCCTGGCTTCCTTGTGCTTTGGTTCAACCGGTTTGAAGGTCGCCGAAATTGGCTATGCCGTCCAAAACATGGGGCATCATGCTCTGGAGCAGAGATTGAGGATATATTCGCTTGCCATTGCAATACCGTGCTTTGAATATCAAAGTGAACCATCTTTTTGCCATGTCTGATGCTATTTGTTTGCTTTAATCCGACAAATGGACTGTATTAAAGGTTTGCTTCTTCTGTCTCTGTTTGCTTTTGAAGCTTTTCTTTAAGATCCATGAGTCTTATGGTCTTTTTTTCATGTAAAGGGCGGATGTAAATGACGGAGTATATATATTACAATATGGTTTCTGGCTTAAATCCGGCAGACAGTGCATAGCCATAGATATCTAGGTTTGATTCCCAGGCGAAAGCATTCAAAGAAAGAATGCGCCATAGCCGGTATCCGCAAGGAAACAGTCTCCTCCATAGCCATTCATGTACGTAATTTCAACCTCCCGTCTATTACGCACGGGAAAATACCCCCCTCGGGTTCTCTGGGGGCAATCTGCTGGCGGCGCCGCTAGCAGTGGATCTGCTGGCGGCGCCGCTAGGGTGTGTCTCCCGCCACCGTGGGTGGCACCGCCCGAAAGCGTATTGTCCCCGGAGAACCCGAGGGGGTATTTTGTCTTATACTTTGTGCCGCGAGTGTGTCCCCCCACTACCGGGCGGCTAATGCCGAAAGGTATTGCCCCGGCTCACGAGGGCCCGCACCAAGCATTTTGCGCACCCATTTGCCCATGAAGAAGCACAGACTTATAGCTTCCATTCACACGGGTGCGCATCGTCTCCGCATTGAGACAGGGTGTTGGACTCGGGAAGCACAGGAGGATAGGTTTTGTTAGTGTTGCCACTAGGGCGTCATTGAAGATGAATGTCATGCCCTTCAGATCTGCCCAGTGTTTGCCCACATCCGGGCATGGTATATTTGGTTAGTTGTGCCTGACCCGCCGCTGCATGAGTTATTGAATACTGCCTCCGTGGGCTTACTGGGGTCATACCTCCAGGAGGTTATGGATATACAGATTTAGTTGTGTCCTCCGAGGCAGTATTGAAATGTCCTATACAATTTTACAGTGTATCAGCATACTTATTACTGCTAAGGTTTCTCCCTCAAAAACCCTTCGGGGCAGGGATTTTTTAATCCTGACAGTAATACACTTGCTGCTCTCTTTTTGTTTGGGTCCCATAGGCCAATTGGTCTCCGTGGACGATAAAAAATCTATTCTATTCTAAGATATTTCATGTTATGACACAAAGCCAGATTTTGGACAATTTCTCTTGTTTTGGCATATCAAAAGCCAATTTGTGGGCAGTTTCCCCGTTCTTGGTTAATCCTTTTCTGAAAGCAATCACGGATCTACTATTTGTGTCACAAAATCAAAATCAATGGTATGCTAAATGACATGCACTTGTGCTGTGAATCTAGGGAATATTCTGGTTCCCCTATATTATACCATCAAACAAAGGATCACCTGGGCAACCCAAAATAAAACACTAACTATCTATCTACCCAATAAATAAAAAATGGATTACATTTGAAGTAAGTTAGCTCGTGGCCAAAGTGCCTCATTGGCTTGTTTGCATTTGCCGATTGTGGTACATATTTGAATTAGGGCATGCCATTTGATGGCAGCCAACCTAGCCTTAGTGTAGATTTAACTAGGGTTAGGATATCACATTAAAACCGTTGGATCAACATCAATATATTCTACCAATACATCTCGATTCACAAAATTGCCTATCCAAAACATTCAATTACTTAAAATGATAACCAACCGCTATGCCTCTAGAAAAAATCACTAGTTTAAATGATCACCATTAATATTTAGGGGCGCGCCAGGTTTAGCTAAACGGGCTCTTTGAATTTGCCCCCCAATTCCGGCTGTTACATTTTTCGTTCAAATTTTCGTTCAAATTTCGTTCAAATTTGAGTATTGCTGATTGCTCTGGAGCGCACTGATTGCCCGCTGGGGCATGCTTGCTGAGTTGCCCAGCCGATTGCATCTGCAGAGTCGAATTGGATCGAGAGTCGAATTGCAGCAGAACTTGGCCTATCGGAGCTCAATTGTAATTTGTAAGTGCTTCCAATGGTCATACTTATAGTCTGACAACTAATTTTGGACCCAGCCACTCTTACCATGCACCTCAGAGCACTCTTTTTGAACAGGTTTTGAATCAAAATAAATGGCTCCTACGAGGCGAAATAACTATCACAATCGTGAACCAAACCAAAAGTTTTATGCTGTTCGCAATGGCAGGAGGCCTGGAATTTATTATAGCTGGCCTCAGTGCAAGGCACAGGTATTTTATCTGGTTTTATGACGGTTTTTTTAGCTCTTGATTGTTCACATCTAACATCTTGACTTAGCAGATTCATGGCTATTCTAAAGCCGAACATAAAAGCTTCAAAACATTGGAAGAAGCAAGATCATATTTACACCAGAAAAACTATGAGGTATAATTATGTTTTTATTTTAGTTTGGATCAAATTGTCTACAATCTACATTTTTGCCTTGTGGTTTAGACTGCTCCTTCTTCTTCCTGGCTTATCAACCATGACGAGCATGGTTCAAAAAAGAATAAATTTTATGCCGTACGCGTTGGCAGAAAGCCTGGAGTTTACCGTAGTTGGGTTGAATGCCAGAAACAGGTATATTTATCTTTAATTTTATAGTTTTTTTTAACTCATGATTCTTAGTAAGAATTGTGACTTAACATGTAGACCTATATTTTGCAGACTAAAGGTTTTTCCTGCGCCAAGTTCAAGTCATTTACGACGCGGAAAGAAGCCAATTCTTACATGAGGGAGAGAGATTCTACTTTACAAATAAAAAAGGAAGAAGTGGAGAATCCATAAAATCTCATTAGAGAAACATTCTAGGACATGATTGCACCATATTGATTCAAAAGTGCTTCAATTAGACTAGTTAAGTTTTATGTTAATCAAATGCTTTAAATAGTTTTTGTTAAGTTTTTTCTTTTGTTTGTTGCGAGAGGTAGATCAACCCATTAAGAAAAACATATTACTGAAATAGGACAAACATTTTGCCCTGGGATTTTTGCTACATAGCCACGTGATGTGATAGATAAACCCATTAAGAAAAACATATTTAACGAAATAGGATAAACAACTCATGAACATTACTTCAAACAAGTAAGTTGTATGTATTATGAATGCCTATTATATGTTTGCATGGTTCTATAAGTCTGCACATATATCTCGCCTTGGTATACTGTAGCATTATATTCAACCTCCACTGACGTTAGTTTCCATTGGTCTTCAGCTGATTCTAAGCTTTTCTCTACAATATCCATAGTGGCAGCACCAGCTGGGTTACATTTTACCTTCAGATCACTAAGCTTGTCTTGTGTACAAGACTCCCATGCATCTAATCTTGTTTCAAGTGTTAGGACTGCGCCACCTGTATAGTTTACATCCAGCTCTACACCACAGGTACCATCTACATCCATGGCAAGAAGCCATACTGCATGGATTAATGGAGGCACTTTTCCCAGGTCAATGTGGGAACAGATAATTGGAGCAATATAATTGGGAGTTGAAATCCTTGATAAAAGCCTCTGCTCACATGAAGGAAACTATTTGTTATCAAAAAGATATAACATCATATGTGCACACATGTGCAACACAAACTTTCTGATACTTGCCTGTGTATGCTTGCAATAATGGCTGAGCTATGGTACATATCAAAGAACATTCTGGCAAAAAGCAGATTTGTACCAAGGACACCTTCCTCTGTATGCGTCTGAATCTCAACATTGTCTTATTCTTTTACACCTTGAGATATTTGCTGCTTTAGAATGTCATTGCTGTTATCAGAAAATTTGGCTGTGTCCTCTGAACGTTAGGCAATGCTAATATTTGAAACACAATGGCATGTCATTCATCTATGCGGCTTATTTGGTAATGTAGATATTCTATGGTTCTTGGTTGATGAGACCAGAAAATAACGCTGCCTATCCCAATCTTGGTTTACATCAATGTGACTGGCACATTAGATATATCTATTCTGAAGCATCTTCTTGCTATTTTGTTGGACTTCCATTGATAAATCTTGCACTCTGTTTTTGGAGTTAGAATGCAAAAATCCCAAGCCTTTATAGAAGATCACTGCCCCATGTATGTTTGTTTCTTCTTGTTCTTGTGCTGCACTGTTTATTGCAAAAATGTTGGAGTCCTTATCGCAAAGGCAGTGGTACTTTGGCAGTCGAAGGGCAGGTTTGCAAATGCATTCAGCATACTAACAAATGTTGGAAGGCAATCACATGCAGCAGGAGAGATACTCAATATATGGCACTTGATGCATGCCAAATTGGATAATTCTCTTACGAACAACTCCTTTACAAATGTTCTGTATATTCTCTTTATATCTGTAGGCTGGGCAACATTGGCTGGCTTGTACTTCTTGATTCCCCATTAGCAAGGTTAGCAGAGGTATCAGAGTGGACTTATGGAAGCAGTATGAAGGGCTAAGGGCTACATCAGAGGCCCTCAAAAGCATGAAAGTTATAAATCTACAAGCATGGAGGAAATCATTCAATTCTTTGATCTTTTGGTTCTATCCTGTAGCTATAGCAACATCAACTTTTGTTGCCTGCTATTAATATATTTGAAGTGTTAAACTTATAATTAATCTTATATAACAGTGGCTTTGTAAGTACCCTAATAGGTTTAAAATCCAGAACATAATTAGCCTGTTTTCCAGTTGCCATTGGAAGCCTTCCTACTGAGAAAGGAATTTGGCTCTCATCATTGGAAAGATTAAGCGCTAAAGATAATTTATCTGGAGGTTAGGTTTTTATGCCTGTATTTCTCTTGATTTTAAGGTGCTTCTTAATGCGTTATTATCTTCTAATTGTCTACTATGACGATGGATTAGACCAAACAACTCCAATTCTTGTAAGTGTGACAGAAGAGGACATCCAGTTGTCCTCAATATTCTGTGGATCCTTGCCGAAATAACCATATTATTTGTCTGTGTGTACAAACTTTGAACTTGTTTGAGCGTGACTTACATTTGTATACCTCCAATGCTTTAGAACTCTGAAAAATAGGATAGAAGCAAGTACTTGCATTAGGAAAGTCGTCATTTGTGCTCTATATGAATTCTAGATACTGTGTTTGTTTTCCAGTTTCTGCCTCCAAGCGTAGCACCTTCTATTTGTTCTTGCTAGCAACGACAGCTTAGATTTCTGTAAGTCTCTTCCATTAAACTTCCTCTCTGAACTCTAGGACATGGAAGCAAGTATGTGCACAATGCTATCTTCTATTTATCCTCAATATTCTAAATGCTACTTATTTAATCTTGTTCTTTAGTCTACAACTAATAAATGTTACTGTACAAAGATCTTGAATTGTCAAATGTTTGTTTTAGGTTCCTTTCATTGCAAGTGTAGCTGTGATCTATGGGAATTATAAACCTGTGGTGATGGAACAGAATTATAGACGGCACATTTTTGGATGGGTTGGTGGCACAACACCTTATACAGTTTCTTGTCATGGTCAATAGATCCCATTATGCCGCATTCCACATTCCTACGCAAGTGACGATGATACAATATTCATCTGCATTCTAAACCAGGCTAGAAATGTTCTACGACATTTCCTGTTTGCTTCTTCACAAACATTATCTGGAAATGTTGGTTTGGTTTAATATTAATGCTAAGGTCTTGTGGGAAGGAAAGAGATGGCATGCTTGCATAGTGACGGATTAGAGGAGGATACTTACTTAGATCACTGTCTTATGGAAAAGTATAGAAGGTCTGGAAGTGTGCAAGATGCAAGGGCAGTTTTTAACAGCAGGCCAAACAGTATAAGATAGCCTGGACTACCATGATGTCATCATACATTGAGTTTGGGCAATCTGAGGAAGCCCTCCATCTATTCCATAAGATGGGTATTGAACCAGATAATGTTTGTTTTACCGCAGATGGTAAGTTGATTCATTCTGAAATTATTCTGGCTAGGTTGGACTTAGACATTGTAGTGGGAACAGCAGTTGTTAGCCTGGATTGGAAGACTTAGGTACTGTGTTTGAAAGAATGCATGAAAGAAACACTATAACATGGAATGCTATGATTGGGTATTGTTGTCGTTTAGAAATGGCAATCTATTATTTTCAAAAATGCTGGCTCAACATGCGAATCCAAACGCAGTAACTTTTATTATCATCCACATAATAAAACTTTTATTATAACTTTTTATTATCTAGGAGAAGCTCTTTCATGCACATCTATAATTGAAAATGGAATATAGATGGATTATGGTGGTCTAACTGCGCTCATGAATATGTGTCGTCAATGTGGGTGTGTTGAAAAGGCACTTCTTATATTTACCAAGATGAGTCATCGAAATCATTTTACATGCATCTATAGAGAATAAACAGAAGAATCATTTGTCCTCTATCAAATAATGCGTGGAGAGGGAATACTATCGAACAAGATAAATTTTTAATGCTTGTGATGACCCTGAAAGTATAGTAAATGTGGGGGGCTGGGAGGTGCACATATAATTTTTCATAAGGTGAATCAAAGGGATGCTATCTTGTGGAATGCCATGATCATTCACAACATGACCACGTGGAAGGAGCCCTTCATGTTTTCCAGCAAATGAAGCGAGTAGGCATCAAGCCTGACCATGTGACCTTTATTAATGTTCTATGTGCATGTGTGTACACAGCTTTAGTAGACATTGGGTTGAGGTGCTTCATTTCCATGGGCAATGAGCATGGCATTACACCAACATCCGAACATTATGGCTGCATTGTTGACCTTGTGCAAGCAGGAATGCTTGATGAAGCAACGGGAAAAAGGGATGTTGAAAAGGCTATTGAGTTGGATCCAAAAATTTCTGGAGCATGTGTTATTTTGTCTAACAATCTTACGGGAGAGGAATTAGTGAGGTTGAGGGAAATGCTAAGAGGAACAAGGCAATAAGCTGGATTGAATAAAAGGGCAAGATGCTATATTCCTTTTGGGAGATGGACCATGCAATCAAATGCATGAAATATCTACCATGCTCAAGAAGTTAAGGAGACTGATGGAAGAGGCACAATATGTCTTATGCGGATGTTGTGCTGCATGACATAAAGGAGGAACAAGACCAAGATCTTATTTGGCTGCACAGTGAAAACTTGGCATTATCATATAGGCTCATAAGCACAACCATGGGACACCAATACACATTATAAAGAGCCTGTGATCGTTGCCATGCTTTTTTGAAAGTTATAACCAAAGTTTTGGCACGAGATATTATGTTAAAAGATCTATTTTGAATGCATCAGTTTAAGGATAGTTTATGCTCATGTGGAGATTATTGGTGATGATTTGGCAATCAAAGAAGCCGCATGGCTTGCACAGTCTTAATCCCGTTGCAGTTTACATTGCTTTAAAAATTTTAAACTTGCCTTGTACAAGTGGCTTGCTAAGAAACCTGGATGCTTTCTGGCTTCTATATTGCCTTATCACATAAGGTTCATGAAGCACTTTAGGCTTTGCCTTCGTCAACCTATGGTTGAGAAGTCTAACATGTTTACAACATGCACAAATGCACTAATTTTTTAGGGTTTTAGTTTTTTTTCTTAAGCTTCAAATGCATATCCAACCAAAATTAGGAGGTCTTCACTTCTATTCTATTCTACTACACATCAAATGCATATTGAGACATTTTGTGAACCTTTTTCTTTGATCCTTCATCCCTACTACAATTGCCGATGTACTATTCTACGAGAATTCTTCAATGATCTGTGGCTTGATGCATTTTGACACACGAAGCCATATCGATGTAGGAGATTGGTCTAAAGTCTTAAAGTTTTGTTAATTCCATCGACTGATATTTATAGAAAATTACATAACTTTGATTCCTAAAGGTCAATATGTTTATGCTAATCTATTGAGAGTAGTCAACAATACCTTAGCATTCTATTTTTGTGATTACATTGGCTAAAACGGTTTGTCTCCAAAGAAAAGCATTTTATATACTATATAAATTTACATTATGCCAAACCTTGGTTTTGACATTAAGTCATTTTGTATTCTAGCAAAGAGCAAAAACATAAGCTGCACATCCACAAAACTTCCAGCATTTTTTTGCAATAACTATCTAATAGGTCGATTGGTCTCTGTGGAGGATAAAAATCTTTCTTTCTTTCTTTACTTTAAATTGTGTAAGCTTCCCATGCAAGGCAAAAACTCATAAGGTCCATGCTTCTCATGTAGTTGCTCCTTACAAAAATAAATTCTTTAGTGTGCACTAATGTATTTGTGTGCTTTATGTGGAGTGGCATGGATTGATACATTATTATTAAGCCGTTTGCATGTGGCATTGTTATAATTCACAAATATAAAGTATCTCAATCTGTTGCATGTTGAATCCTGCAAAGCAGGATCTACTCCTACATTCAAATTAATTACATTGTTAGTATATATTGATGGTCATGAATATTTCCTATATCACCTTGTCATGAGGAAGGAGAAATTAGGCCTATATGATATGATTGCAGTCTCTCCATATAACAAGGTCCTCGCTGTTACACATCCTATAGTTGATAAATATTGAAATTGGAGAAGTGTTAAATACGATGATGGAGATTTCCTTTTGTCACCTCGACACTTAGAGGTAGTTGAAGATGACTTTGTGGCATAGACTGACATCTTTTTATTCTGATAGAACACTTAATATTTGATCTTGGTTTGTGTAGCAAAAATCTCCAGATTATGTTGGTCACCACAACTAATTCTAGCATGTAACCTTTTTTATTTCGTTCCTTCCAAATTCATTTGCTTAACCTATTGCTGCTTGTATATTGTTCTCTATTTGGATGCAGATCATAACACTAGCAAGTGGAGAGTGTGATAAAAAAGTGAATTTATGGCTGCTCCACCTTAGGCACAACAAGAGATATGATTTGGTCCAGAGGTATCAACATCAATCCATTGCAATAAATGTGACTCTCATGAAATATTGCAAGTCCTATGATGTTCTTACAACATCAATTGATCCATGTAAATGGCGACATTCTGTGGACTTTTCGAGCACATCATGAAGATGTTTCACTGAGCGATATGCAGTATTAGTCAATTCTTTATGACTTTATTTGTTTCCTTTGTTACTTTTTTCTATCAACTCGAGAATAGGCGTGCTGGTCCATGGATTTACAAAATAGTCAATTTCATCATGCATGTGACTTATTTGTCTTTATTGTTTATAAAAATTCTCATCTCCATAGGTTGCTCTCATGTTTTTCTATCTTTAATGGACCTACTTTTGCTAAGTCCCCACTTCTTGAAATAAAAAGAGGTGTAAATACAAGTAAATGGTGCATCTTTTCGTCTTCACACACTATTGGAGAGGCTTGAAAACAAGATTGAATTATATGTGCTTATGCATTTGCAAAGGCAAAGTTTGAAGAATATAGCAACTAATAGTATGGTCTTTTTCCTTGATTGCCATAATACATGTATTGGCTATGTTCATATTGAATTTATCTAACTATGTAAATATGTCACTATTAAATACAAAAACATTTACCTACCCTTAAGACAAAAAAAAAAAAAAAACAATATTTTTTAAAGGCCTATATTCAGTTTCAAACGATAGCCATTTAATCATTTTTACAAAAGTAACATCTTCTGGCTTACAAAAGAAAATTATCATTCTTTGCCTCTAGATCATTTATGTTTAAAAGACGGGACCATTATCTAAGATCTAGACGGTTCTCTTTCTCCGAGGCCGATTCTATACATCAAAATTCAAAAGGTACTCTTTTTATCCGAATGCTTTGGACTGTCTAAGCATTATGTGTGATTTTGCATCTTGAGGAGAAGCCTCTTGAAAATCGAGCAACATAAGCACATTATTATTTTCAAACTTCGATTAATAATTTAAGTTTTTGAGGTTATGCCCAACGAAAAGCCCAGCAACGCTGGGCACTTTTTCTAGTAGTTCTCTAAAGGGGTGTGGTAGCTTAAGGTTCTTTTTAGCCAATTTTGTAAGCACCATTATACAATCATTGCACTACTCCCATCCATATGACATCCCATAAAGTATCCATGTTGTCATTACATGCCATGTGTAAAAATGCAATATTTCATCTATTGTCCCTCTACCCCTCATGCTTATAGAAAACTAGAATGCAAAGGCATTATGAAGATCCCAAAATTGAGTTGAACTGAATTTAACTTTAACATCCATGGGGACCAACAAGTCTATCAGATCCCGTGCGTGCATGCATGCATGCGTGTGTGGAGGGGGGAGGGAGGGAGAGAGAGATTTACTCTTTTATGACTCAAATCCATTTTTTGAGCATGTGAACATGATCTCAGGTCCCATTCAGACTTGCAGGAGTTGAAAGCACACAACAAAAACCTTATAGAAATCGGGATTCAAAACATTGTTTGCTGGTTTTTTCTTACAGTTCATTGAGAGAAAAATATATCCAATTTCTCTCCATCACCTTAGTTCCAAATCAAGCCAAATTTCTTTCCACATGTTCCTACAAGTTCCATGATGGTCATTTCAAATATCAGCCAGAAATGTTAAAAAACACTCAAGATATCATCATTTGAGTGTGTATACCGTTTTCTGCCATAGGGATGTGCAATGGACAAATTTTCTGTCCACTTGGCTCAAACATGCCACCTAGGCTCAAACATGCCAACATGGCTCAAACGTGCCACCAAGGTGGCTCCAACATGCCACGCGGGTTCTAACATGTCACGCGGGCTCCAACATGCCAAGGTGGCACAAACATGCCATGGAGGCACAAACATGCCATGGTGGCATAAACATGCCATGGAGGCACAAACATGCCATGGTGCCATTGCACTTCTGAATATGTATAGTAAATGTGGGGGGTTGGGAGGTGCACATATAATTTTTCATAAGGTGAATCAAAGGGATGCTATCTTGTGGAATGCCATGATCATTCACAACATGACCACGTGGAAGGAGCCCTTCATGTTTTCCAGCAAATGAAGCGAGTAGGCATCAAGCCTGACCATGTGACCTTTATTAATGTTCTATGTGCATGTGTGTACACAGCTTTAGTAGACATTGGGTTGAGGTGCTTCATTTCCATGGGCAATGAGCATGGCATTACACCAACATCCGAACATTATGGCTGCATTGTTGACCTTGTGCAAGCAGGAATGCTTGATGAAGCAACGGGAAAAAGGGCTGTTGAAAAGGCTATTGAGTTGGATCCAAAAATTTCTGGAGCATGTGTTATTTTGTCTAACAATCTTGCGGGAGAGGAATTAGTGAGGTTGAGGGAAATGCTAAGAGGAACAAGGCAATAAGCTGGATTGAATAAAAGGGCAAGATGCTATATTCCTTTTGGGAGATAGACCATGCAATCAAATGCATGAAATATCTACCATGCTCAAGAAGTTAAGGAGACTGATGGAAGAGGTACAATATGTCTTATGCAGATGTTGTGCTGCATGACATAGAGGAGGAACAAGACCAAGATCTTATTTGGCTGCACAGTGAAAACTTGGCATTATCATATAGGCTCATAAGCACAACCATGGGACACCAATACACATTATAAAGAGCCTTAGAACCTGTGATCGTTGCCATGCTTTTTTAAAAGTTATATCCAAAGTTTTGGCACGAGATGTTATGTTAAAAGATCTATTTTGAATGCATCAGTTTAAGGATAGTTTATGCTCATGTGGAGATTATTGGTGATGATTTGGCAATCAAAGAAGCCGCATGGCTTTACCGCGATCTTAATCAGATTCTTAGTTTACATTGCTTTAAAAATTTTAAACTTGCCTTGTACAAGTGGCTTGCTAAGACGATTTGTTATCATTCAATAACCTGGATGCTTTCTGGCTTCTATATTGCCTTATCACATAAGGTTCATGAAGCACTTTAGGCTTTGCCTTCGTCAACCTATGGTTGAGAAGTCTAACATGTTTACAACATGCACAAATGCACTAATTTTTTAGGGTTTTAGTTTTTTTTCTTAAGCTTCAAATGCATATCCAACCAAAATTTGAGGTCTTCACTACACATCAAATGCATATTGAGACATTTTGTGAACCTTTTTCTTTGATCCTTCATCCCTACTACAATTGCCGATGTACTATTCTACGAGAATTCTTCAATGATCTATGGCTTGATGCATTTTGACACACGAAGCCATATCGATGTAGGAGATTGGTCTAAAGTCTTAAAGTTTTGTTAATTCCATATAGGAAATTACATAACTTTGATTCCTAAAGGTCAATATGTTTATGCTAATCTATTGAGAGTAGTAAACAATACCTTAGCATTCTATTTTTGTGATTACATTGGCTAAAACGGTTTGTCTCCAAAGAAAAGCATTTTATATACTATATAAATTTACATTATGCCAAACCTTGGTTTTGACATTAAGTCATTTTGTATTCTAGCAAAGAGCAAAAACATAAGCTGCACATCCACAAAACTTCCAGCATTTTTTTGCAATAACTATCTAATAGGTCGATTGGTCTCTGTGGAGGATAAAAATCTTTCTTTCTTTCTTTACTTTAAATTGTGTAAGCTTCCCATGCAAGGCAAAAGCTCATAAGGTCCATGCTTCTCATGTAGTTGCTCCTTACAAAAATAAATTCTTTAGTGTGCACTAATGTATTTGTGTGCTTTATGTGGAGTGGCATGGATTGATACATTATCATTAAGCCTCTTGCATGTGGCATTGTTATAATTCACAAATATAAAGTATCTCAATCTGTGAATCATGCAAAGCATGATCTACTCCTATATTCAAATTAATTACATTGTTAGTATATATTGATGGTCATGAATATTTCCTATATCACCTTGTCACGAGGAAGGAGAAATTAGGCCTATATGATATGATTGCAGTCTCTCCATATAACAAGGTCCTCGCTGTTACACATCCTGTAGTTGATAAATATTGAAATTGGAGAAGTGTTAAATACGATGATAAAGATTTCCTTTTGTCATCTCTTTGTCGACACTTAGAGGTAGTTGAAGATGACTTTGTGGCATTGACTGACATCTTTTTGTTCTGATAGAACACTTAATATTTGGTCTTGGTTTGTGTAGCAAAAATCTCCAGATTATGTTGGTCACCACAACTAATTCTAGCATGTAACCTTTTTTATTTCGTTCCTTCCAAATTCATTTGCTTAACCTATTGATGCTTGTATATTGTTCTCTATTTGGATGCAGATCATAACACTAGCAAGTGGAGAGGGTGATAAAAAAAGTGAATTTATGGCTGCTCCACCTTAGGCACAACAAGAGATATGATTTGGTCCAGAGGTATCAACATCAATCCATTGCAATGAATGTGACTCTCATGAAATATTGCAAGTCCTACGATGTTCTTACAACATCAATTGATCCATGTAAATGGCAACATTCTGTGGACTTTTCGAGCACATCATGAAGATGTTTCACTGAGCGATATGCAGTATTAGTCAATTCTTTATGACTTTATTTGTTTCCTTTGTTACTTTTTTCTATCAACTAGAGAATAGGTGTAATGGTCCATGGATTTACAAAATAGTCAATTTCATCATGCATGTGACTTATTTGTCTTTATTGCTTATAAAAATTCTCATCTCCATAGGTTGCCTAGTGACGTTAAAACTACTATCTATCTATCTATCTATCTCATGTTTTTCTATCTTTAATGGACCTACTTTTGCTAAGTCCCCACTTCTTGAAATAAAAAGAGGTGTAAATACAAGTAAATGGTGCATCTTTTCGTCTTCACACACTATTGGAGAGGCTTGAAAACAAGATTGAATTATATGTGCTTATGCATTTGCAAAGGCAAAGTTTGAAGAATATAGCAACTAATAGTATGGTCTTTTTCCTTAATTGCCATAATACTTGTATTGGCTATGTTCATATTGAATTTATCTAACTATGTAAATATGTCACTATTAAATACAAAAACATTTACCTACCCTTAAGACAAAAAAGAACAAGGTGCTGCGCACGGAGGGTTGCCCTCCGTGACTCGAGGGTGAAGTGGCTTACATCATACTTCAAAGTCATGATTCACAATCAATCAAAAATGCTACTTCAAAACAATACAATACTTGATACTTGATTCTTGTTTTCAACAAGAATTTGACCCTTGATCCCTAAAATATTATTGTAGGTCTGGAAAGGGCCAATTCAAGCCTACGCAATTTACCTCTTGCAGATTGAACTCCTCCTTGTTTCTCTGATCAATAACTCAAATGCCTGCAGCCTTTGGCAGCCCCAATGCCACATTATCATCTAATAATCTTATGTATAGGCTGCATCCTTATCCTTACAACTCCTCCTCAGCCTGTACCTACTTGTGCTTTACACTAGTTTAAATTCCGTCAACACCTTACTGAGCATATCTACTTGCTTTGATACCACTGTTAGTTCTCAGTAAATAGCCTAATCACAGTCATATCCCTCAAGAAATCACACAGGATCTCTGTGGATATTAATATTAATATATATCCATCTGTCCTAACCTTTAGCTTCCAGAATGACTTCCAAGAATAAGTGGTAGGCTCTACATTTTTTACACTTCTATAAGACTGCCTCAGTTTCTTCCAGCTAGGTGTCGACGACAAAAAGCGCAAACACTTACACCAAGTCAGACCTCTAGTAAAAAAAAAAATAAAGCACATTGGGAAACCTTTCTAACAAAGGCCAGGCAAAAAACGCATATACCAAGTTCTTAATGCACCAGATGCCCCTTGTCATGTGCAAGACTCTTGTACAATTCAAAGTGGTGTGAGAGGAGTATCATCAGAATGTTCTGTTAAACATGCAATTTTGCCTATGAAAATTTTAGTCAAATTTCAACAAGTTCAATGCTATTATTACGTCCTAGACTTTGATGCACACAGCAACGGATATGAATGCAGAGACACCACTAGACATTATAAACTATTATTTACAATTTTGGCGTTCGGTTACGTGGACAACTGTTTTGTTCGAATTAAAAAATAACACAAACATGCATTTTACATCTATATCAAACATTGTGTAGGCCACGTCTGAAAGCTCCAATTGTTCATTTTAGAATAGATAGACGTGAACTAACTCCTTAAACATGATAATACAGTTCATTCCATGTTGCTTTCAATATGCACATGTACTATAGGAGAGGGACATTGTAATAAGAAAATAGCACTAGCATCACACCACTTATCACAGATCCTGAAGCTGGGTCGCGTGGTTGAGAACACAAAAATTCGCCACCACATGGAAAAAACTTATAATGATTTTGGATTCAAAACATAAATATGGGATAAGATACAAAAGGCAGTAAATCATGCAGTAAAAGCTGGAAGCTCTTAGATCCTCGGTCAGCAGGCTCTTCGCCCTGTTTGAAAGCTCTTGTCTAGTTTTTTCAAATTGCTGCTTTGGCATGGTCAGACAGTAGAATTTAAGCTGTAAATGGTATCGGAATAATGATTCTATAAAAAACGTAGCTTTTGAAATGGATTGTGGCCGTTAAAATATACCTGCAAAGTTACTAATATCATGCATCAGAAAGCAAAAATATATCTATTTAGAAGTATGTATTGCAACAAACACATTTTAGTTGGCAGCATTTTTGAAGTGATGGAACTTGTACACGTAGACATGCAAATATATGTACACACACATGTACATATGTACACACAAAGAGATTCCATACTCTAACAATATCGAGAACATGAAGAAAATGTCACAAGGCCATTGTCCACAATCATAAAAAATTGCACACGTTTATATCGAGAAGTTTTACCATTTTCAATTTCAAATTGCAAAAACTAACTATTTTTTCTTTTACATTTAAAATAACGTAATATAAATTAATACTTGACATCCCAAAGACTTTCGATTGCCCACGAAGGTGGGCAATTTTCTAGTAGTAATATAAAGTGGAGAATATAGTGGGAATCCTATGGTGGTTGATGTCAACATCTATGTATCATATGGGCAACAAGGCAATGGTGCAGGTTCAAATCTCGATTGTTAGCATGCAAGTCGAGATAGATATTAGACTAGAAAAAGTGCCCAGCGTTGCTGGGCTTTTCGTCAGGTATAAATAAAAAAACTAATAAAAATGGTGTTTTTAAGAATAGTGATAGAGAAAATAATTTAACCAACCATTAGGAATATATAGTGGAGTTGGGATTCCAAGAGAATGGAATAACATGCAAGAATACACAGACTTCAAATTTTCATGTTATATATGGGAAATTGGGTATCGATTGAAATTCCTTATATATTTTGGTAATTTAGATGGAGAAAGAAACCAATCAATTATTAGGAATATACAGAGGACTGAGGATTCTCATGGCTTTATTAGAATATTTGAAGGGCGGGCATGGAGATAAATCAATAATCCATTACAATTTGGTAGGCTTTGAATAGGTTCTACACTCTTAATTCCAAATGAAAAGAACCGAGGGAAAAAACTATACATCGTAGATTGGATAATAACATCACATCGTTCACAAAAAATGGCATTCCTTCAGTTCTTATTCTTGAGCACCAAGTAGATTCTGCAACCACTATAGTAGCTGTGTATCAACTATTTGTGATTTTCATCATACTTCTTAAGGCCTTTAATGATCCCAAGTCGCGTGGTCTGGGTAGGCCAACATATTTACACCAGCACCAATGTCCAGAGCCAGTTCTTCAGGTAGCGTAATTGCAATTACAATGCACCTATTTCCAAGCAAATTTAGCCAGTTGGAACAGAAACCATGAAAGAGTAAAAGTCAGAAAAACACGAGATAAAAAATTAACATTTAATTTTATTGTCCATAACATCTTAACTGGCTCTACAAACAAGCAAAGAGGTCTTCCAGCTAATTTATTTGGCATCCTAAGATCAATTGATGACATGAAGAACAATGACATTCAATGTGCACAAAGAGGAAATGATATATCAGAGTACAGAAACGCAAGAAAGTTTGAGTAAAAATGAGGTGTGACTATGAATTACATATAATGCCATGTTAGGAACAGATGGATGAGGCAGCATAGCACAGTCATCATGCAGATGCGTGGAATAAGAAATATGAAATATTCTGGCAGTGGGAGAGGATCTTAAGGTTGTATCTTAGAGAAAAACCTTGAAAAGATCTGATCTGATCTTATTCAAATTCTATTTCTGGGACGGTTTTGAGCTAGGCAAGCTTTCTCCAAGCTTTGATTTTTTTAGAAGGTTTTGGTGGATTTTGAGAGGTTTCACAGGAATTTAGTGTGATTCCAAAGAGCAAATCTCTGTTATCAAGGATTGAAGTAATAAAGAAGATGGCTATGGGGTTTGTAGGATTATGGAGATTGGTTGCTAGTGTTGGATGGCTCATATTATATTATCACATATGGAAGAAATTCTTTGTGGTTCATCCTGGAACAGATTGAAATGCTAAATCACAAAGTCCAAGATCACTTAAAGACTTATGCTTGATCCAACTCAAGAACATTTTCACCACATCTTAGGATTCAACACCTGCAAGTTTTGTGTGTGATCCTTTGTTGTAAGTTGATTTAAGAAAATGGGTGCATATATATGTTATATTGACAAATAACAAAACTTCTAGTAGTTTAAGGATTAAGGTAAATCTTTAAGTGTGAATACGCCATGAATTTCAAAAATATCATAATGAGTCATATATTCATTGTCCCATTGTCTCTCTTAACCATGTGATTGCTTCTGTTTTTGCATGCTTGACCCCGGTTTGGGCAGAAAAGTCTGCATTCATGTTATAAATAAAAGTTGATAATGAAAAGCCAAGTAACTCAGTGGTAGCAACATATGATAGCTAGAACATATTTTGACGAGCCCTCTTTTCGTACAGATGCAGAATTATCAAGCCAGATTTCACTCTCAAATTGCAAGCTTTGCAATGCACTCTTAATGAACAATAAAAGCAAAAAATGAAGCCCACTGAATGTCTTCATTGCAAATGCCCAATAAACAGTCTTATTCACGTGCCATGTGCAGCCTTAGTTACCTTAATCTCTGACTTAATGACCGGATGTTTGACCAGTGGTTTGTTAAGAGGGTCCAGTACAGGTTGCAAGTATGGCATCGGTTGGTTTTGACAAGAGCAGAACTATAACTGATCATGATCCTTAAATCAGAATGCTTCCATCTAAATTGGTAACTGATAAGTCAAATGCCTGCAGCAGCCAAGAAAGCACCATCAGGTGGCATAAAGTTAATTGACTACAAAAAGCATCTTCCTTGCCATTATCTAACATTTGGTTCACAACGCAGAAAAAATCTGAGATGGGCTGGTACTAAGAAGTTCAAAAAGCTCTTAGATAGTGCAAAAACCGACCTTGCATTCCTATATCTCAGCCAAGAGCATTCAACATGGCTGCAATTTTAATTTCGCGCTTTAAGTGCGCAACGCAAATAACTCCAGTTTTCTTCCGTGGCCACAAGAGCTAACTATTCTAAACAGATATTACGGGTGAAATAGCAACACAACAAGATAAATATGCCAAAATACAATGAAATTCTATTATGTTTTCGGGCAGGCAGAAATGGCGCGAAATGTTGTGCTGCTATGGCCGCCAGAATATATTCAAATCTTACCTCCTCTAAGTTGTTAAAAACAATGCCAAAATTGGAGAGGTTAGTATTAGATAGTTTTGTTTCAATAAAGCTCTTGAATGAATCACAAGCAGTGTCTATATGCAATAGAGGCCAATGGCATTCCTGATGAGCATGTGAAACATTTTTATGCTAGCTCATGCAGACCAGACTAAAAGATGGCTTAAAACATGGCCCTTCTATTTTAAAACACAGATTTAAGACTGACATATAGCAACATCTAAATTACCTAAAGTCGATTTAAAGTGGTGGTTAAATTGCATGTGAATGCATGCTCTCTAGTTGCTTCATTTAAGGTTCTGTCTGCAACAATAAATTGATGTAATAAATGCCAGACAATCATACCTCCTTGTAATGACTGTATTTTCCACATCTTGCATACTCTTTTGTGTTTTAGAAGATGGACTCCCATTCTCTTGAAGCTGGAACCCAAGCGCAAAAATAGTTGAGTAAAACATGTAACATACAAAAATGCTTGGTAAAATCAATGAGAACATTCGAGATGATGAACCTCTTGAACCAATAAAGATTCAAGTAATGTGAAGATGCTGCAAGCACAACTGAAAATGGTACATGCATAGAAAAGCCAAAGCGAAGGCAGGCAGGTCAAAGCCATAGTACAGGCAGTCATGATGCTACCTTGTCTGAGATCTCCGCACGTGCATACACATGTGGAAATAATGTTAAGGCTTCATTTCCATGTTTTACCTGTGAACATCATGTATTTGACCACACTTGGCACTATGCCTTCCTGCTGGCGTAGCATGAACACACCACAAACATAATGCTCCAAGAAATTGCCTTTCTATTGCATTTCTCGGCTGAGGGGATGCCAAGTGCTTTGGCAGCAGCTAGGAAAATATCTAGAGCGTGCTTCAACCTCTCAATGTTGTCTGCTGAAATGATAACATCAAAGCTGTAAATGCAAACCACTATATGAACAGAAGCAATAGTGGAAAGAAATCGACAAATTCACAATCATAAAGTAAATCTACACAGGAAGCTTCTCTGCATTTATATTATCCACAAATGGGACAGAGTTGCACAGCATTTAACCTGCTATTAAATACAGTCTATAGCTCTTTTATGCATAATTAAAAAGGTCTGTTAAAAGAGCTGATCTGCAGAGCATAAAAAATCTTACAAAGTTCAATACTAACAATCTATTTACCTTGAAAAGTGAATCAATCAGAACCTATAATAGCAAGATAGAAAGCAAGAACTTCAGCATATACTGCAATAACTTTTTATTGGATCAACAATAATAAAAATCTAAACTTTATTGACTGCAAAAAATGTGCTGGTGTAAAAAATGCAGAAAGTAACCTTTCAAAAAACATTGCTAGTGGAAGGTTTGCAATCAAGCTCATTGCAAGTGCAAAGCCATGCTGCAGCTGAATTGAGACTTCTCGCAAAAAATAACATGGAGGATAGAATTAGAATAGCTAATGCAGGAGCTATCAAATTTTTGGTTGGGTTGCTTAATTCTTCAGACAATGGTATACAAGAAAATAGTGTTACAGCTCTCTTAAATTTGTCACTTAATGATAATAACAAGGCTGAGATTGCAGAGGCTGGTGCAATAAGGCCTCTCGTGAATGTGCTGAAAACAGAAACGACAGAGGCCAGACAAAATGCTGCTGCAACAGTTTATAGCTTTCGAATATTCATTTTCCTGCATAGCAATCCAAGGCTAAGAAGAATGTTGTTAATGGTCGCAGACCCATCCTAAAATGATGACTAAATCACGCAAGATATGACATCGAATAAGAAAACAATATTCCTGATTGTGATTTGTATTTGCAAAGCTTTATCTGCTCAAAGGCAAGCAGTACCTGGCCAAATGGAGAGCCCCCTTAGGAGCAACCAATTTTGCCTGGAACTGCTCTGCATGCCAGATAGCTGGACTCAAAGCAATCATGGACGGTTCTTAAAACTGAAAGAGGTAGTAGGAACTACCTACAACAGGAGGTAAATCAAGAATGGACAACCCAACTATTCTAAGATGCCCTGCCGGTGTGCAAAGATTGCATAGCCGGCATCCATCACATATTTTGATATATTCCTGCTGCAGCTAAGCTTCCACCTCTGGCAAAGAGAGATTCTTTAACCTGATAATTATCGTTATCCGAGCGACATCCATCAATGCTGCAGCCTCGAGCAAGGAGCGAGCACCGGTTTCCCGGTTTCCACAGTTCCTCTCCAGCAACAAGGGCAACCTAGCATTTACAGCCTATGATGGGTTTTTAGCAGTCATTGGCATATTCTGGGTATATATTGGCATATACCTAGCATATGCCACAAACCCACCTCAACAAGGGCTTGCCCCCTTAGGGGCAACCCAAAAAGAAAAAAAAGAAAAACAATATTTTTTAAAGGCCTATATTCAGTTTCAAACGATAGCCATTTAATCATTTTTACAAAAGCAACATCTTCTAGCTTACAAAAGAAAATTACCATTCTTTGCCTCTAGATCATTTATATTTAGAAGAAGGGACCATTATCTAAGATCTAGACAGTTCTCTCTCTCCAAGGCCGATTCTATACATCAAAATTCAGAAGGTACTGTTTTTATCCGAATGCTTTGGACTGTCTAATTATTATGTGTGATTTTGCATCTCGAGGAGAAGCCTCTTGAAAATCGAGCAACATAAGCACATTATTATTTTCAAACTTCGATTAATAATTTAAGTTTTTGAGGTTATGCCCAACAAAAAGCCCAGCAACGCTAGGCACTTTTTCTAGTAGTTCTCTAAAGGGGTGTGGTATCTTAAGGTTCTTTTTAGCCAATTTTGTAAGCACCATTATACAATCATTGCACTACTCCCATCCATATGACATCCCATAAAGTATCCATGTTGTCATTACATGCCATGTGTAAAAATGCAATATTTCATCTATTGTCCCTCTACCCCTCATGCTTATAGAAAACTAGAATGCAAAGGCATTATGAAGATCCCAAAATTGAGTTGAATTGAATTTAACTTTAACATCCATGGGGACCAACAAGTCTATCAGATCCTATGCGTGCGTGCGTGCGTGGAGGGAGGGAGGGAGGGAGGGAGAGAGAGATTTGCTCTTTTATGACTCAAATCCATTTTTTGAGCATGTGCACATGATCTCAGGTCCCATTCAGACTTGCAGGAGTTGAAAGCACACAACAAAAACCTTATAGAAATCGGGATTCAAAACATTGTTTGCTGGTTTTTTCTTACAGTTCATTGAGAGAAAAATATATCCAATTTCTCTCCATCACCTTAGTTCCAAATCAAGCCAAATTTCTTTCCACATGTTCCTACAAGTTCCATAGTGGTCATTTCAAATATCAGCCAGAAATGTTAAAAAACACTCAAGATATCATCATTTGAGCGTGTATACCGTTTTCTGCCATAGGGATGTGCAATGGACAAATTTTCTGTCCACTTGGCTCAAACATGCCACCTAGGCTCAAACATGCCAACGTGGCTCAAACGTGCCACCAAGGTGGCTCAAACATGCCACCATGGTCGCTCCAACATGCCAAGGTGGCTCCAACATGCCACGTGGGTTCTAACATGCCACGCGGGCTCCAACATGCCAAGGTGGCACAAACATGCCATGGAGGCACAAACATGCCATGATGGCATAAACATGCCACGTGGGCTCCAACATGCCACCTAAACATGCCAAGGTGGCTCAAACATGCCACCTAGGCTCCAACATGCCACCGTGGCTCTAACATGCCACCTAGGCTCTAACATGCCACCTAGGCTCCAGCATGCCAAGGTGGCTCAAACATGCCACGTGGGCTCCAACATGCCACCTAGGCTCCAACATGCCACCTAGGCTCCAACATGCCACCTAGGCTCCAACATGCCAAGGTGGCTTAAACATGCCAACGTGGGCTCCAACATGCGATGTGGGCTTCAACATGTCACGTGGGCTCTAACATGCCACCTAGGCTCAAACATGCCAAGGTGGCTCCAACATGCCACCTAGGCTCCAACATGACAAAATGTCTCAAACATGCCACCTAGACTCCAACAGGCCACGTGAGCTCCAACATGCCGCCTATGCTCCAACTTGCCAAGGTGGCTTAAATATGCCATGTGGGCTCCAACATGCCACCTAGGCTCCAACATGCCAAGGTGGCTCAAACATGCCAAGGTGCTCAAACATGCCACCTAGGCTCCAACATGCCACCTAGGCTCAAACATGCCAAGGTGGCTCAAACATGCCACGTAGGCTCACCTAGGCTCCAACATGCCAAGGTGGTTCAGCCATGCGAGCTCCAACATGCCATCTAGGCTCCAATGTGCCAAGGTGGCTCCAATGTGCCAAGGTGGCTCAAACATGCCACCTAGACTAAAAAATGCCAAGGTGGCTCCAACATGCCACCTAGGCTCCAACATGACAAGGTAGCTCAAACATGCCACCTAGGCTCCAACATGCCAAGGTGGCTCCAACATGCCAAGGTGGCTCAAACATAGGCTCCAACACCTTGCCACCTAGGGCAGAAAGGCTTTCTGCACCTGCTCTAAGTCATTCCAAGTAGCGAGGGATACTACTGGGCCCCATACTTCAACCCCATATAAAAGGACATGCTCCACTAAGACTTTGAACAGGTGTGACTGATGGGCCCAATCATATAACTCTGCTCTATGACTATTGTTTTGCATTGCATTTAGTGCCTTACAGCCCGCCGTCACTCGTAGCCATATGGATGTGTCCCAGTGCATAGTAGAAGGAAACTCCACTCCCAAATATTTGTATGTGGATGCCACTTCCACATCCTGCCCTCGGTAACTAAAGGAGGGGATTCTGGGCTGACATGGGGATGATATGAGAACCACCTTAGTCTTGGCAGAATGTGTCCAGGGCATCGAGATGTCATTGCATATCTGCTGGTGTGTAAGCTAGGAGGTCCACATCATCAGCACATATTAACTGTCTGATGATCTGGTGCAGAAGGTGAGCTCCGTCGCCCCCATTATCAGCAAGTCAGCTCTCCAATTGATCAATGTAAAGCCCAAACAATGTTGCTGCGGAGAGAGGGCATCCCTGACGAACCCCAATACTACTATCAAATGGTTGGCTTGTCGGCTGCAACCGACCCGAGCATCTTTCATATAGCATGTACACTGTATTCTGCAAATCTACTCAACCCCTAGCTGTCGCAATCTTGCCCATAGTTTTTCCCGAGGCACAGTGTCAAACACCTTCGCAAAATCCACGAAGCAACAATATAGATCCTGACGGCAATTCCTGCTCTCTTCAAACAGAATTCGCAACATGAAGATGTGGTCAATGGTTGAGTGCTGGAGTTTGAATCCTGCCTAGGTGAGGGCCCGCACCTCTGCTGCCTCTGCCCAACCCGTCAAATGCTTCTTGAGAATCCCAGCAAGCAGTTTTGCAAACACCAAACTGACCATGATTGTTCGGTAATTGGCTGGACAGTGCGGGTCACCTGCCTTATAGATGGGAACAACTCTGCTATTGGTCCACTGCAGTGGGAAGCCTTCCTGTATAATGCCTTGTTGAACAAGGCGGTCAGCACCGGTACTATGGACGGCCCTGCCCACTTAAGCAATTAACCATCATTCAATTAAATTGGGATTATGTCTTAATTTTGGGATAAATTTTATATTGCACTTTTTTAGTAACTTTGTTAAATTCACTTTTTTAGTAACTTTGTTGCCCTTAGACTAGAATAGACGTTAACATATAATCACACACGGGAATATAAACTCACACCTTAACTTCAAATTACAAAATCATATATCATGGAACTCAAGTAGTACACAACTTTTATTAACTGTAGAAAAGATACATAGTAATTGTTTTTCATTTTTCCACTAGCATCCCCAAGGATATGAGAACCTTATTCCTTACATCCTGAGGTATTGTAACTCTCGCTGTTTTACTAGGAATAGTTTTTGGAGTCCACGAGTACAATACGGTTTCAATGTCTAGCCAAAGATCAGGATCACTTGGATTTCTCCTCCACCTCTTTGTCCAACAATCTGAATATCTTTCTTTATCGGTGACATTACTCAACTGATGTACTGGACACCACCATTCCACGCAGCACCTTATTGAAGTTAACATCACCTTCTTCTTTGCAAATATCCGAGATAGTCCATCCCAACCACACTGGATAGGTCTCTAGATCTGCTGGTTTTACTACTACAAATTGGTTGCACTCCACGTCAGTAGAAGGTTCATAAGAATCCATGCCTAGATATTTTGGCCTATCCTTCTTAGGACCAACATAGTGTTTATCAGATTGAGGAGGAGCATATGCCTTCACAATGCTACTAATGGTACCATCATCTTCGTCAGCACCAGCTAATGTTTTCCACTTACTTTTAGGGAACCACCCTTCTTTCAGCTCTTCATGAGGATGTGTCTACCTCATCCAACAAGTTGATCACCTTCTTCCAATAATCTATCAATGCACGCGATTTGTGTCATCTGAATTAGTTTGCCAATGCTTGATGTAGTCATTGATGCCATCCTTAGTCAATCCCAATTGCTTGACTTCTTAGGTTGGTTTTAGAGCTTTTGGTTGACCGGGGAGGTATCATAGGCTTGCCATTTGCATCCCTGCGCCAAATTTCTGCCCCACCTCTCCACTTCTCCTCGAAGGTCTCATTTTCCATTGCATGATTGGAATCCCTTCTCTCACCAAAAAAGTGAATTGAAGACGTCTAGAATGACCTTCCATGTCGAGAGCATAACCATCCACAAAACTCTTCCAATCAGACACTTCTTCTATGATAGATCCTATAGGAGATGGATTTGTACATCCATGAAATATTTCCAATAGCTTTGGGAAAGTTGGTAAGCTGTCTGCTTTGTCTCAATACATGACTATATTTTCCAAACAATGCATCCACATCCTCATGAGTATGTCAGGGCATTAGGAACCCCAAATTGACTCTTTCAAAAACACCCACAAATTGTTAAGTAGGATAGGAAAGAAAACATCCACTGTTCTTATTTTTGACCGGCACAATTATCTAGTTGCAAGAGGAACTTTTGGGCAGATCTCGAGGTTTAGCACGAGATGTTGAAGCTCCAACATGTTCATTAGGTCCATTCCTCCTAAATCTTGCCTTGCTAAACTTTTCAATACTATTAGGGGTTCCATCCAACAATTGTAGGATCCTGTAGGTGACCATTGTAACCCTTCTCATAGTTTCTTAAACACCTCATGATACTCCCAATGTGAAAATCTGGACCATCACTCCACAACTCTAAACTGAAATGGCCATAATAGGTGCAGAGGCGCCCATGCAATATTGCCCTGATCATTGAAATCGCAAAGGGTATGATCTTCCACATGACTTAGGAATGTACTTGAATTGTGGAAGACAAGTCTTCTGTTGGTCCATTTTATCATGTATAATACATAGATAGTTATTAGGTTCCATTGCAGATAAGGTCCTCCACATCCAATAAGTTGATCTACATGATAGTTGATCTGTCATATGGTCCTTCATATGTTCCCTTATCTTTGCCCTTAGACTTGGTTGCACAGTCTTATCTAGTGTCTCCTTCAGCTTGGCACATAAATTGCACTTGGCAAAGTTGTTTGAAGTTGCTATGGTCACATGCTTGAAATGCCTATTCCATAGCCTACTAAAACTGGGCTGGGATATAGAGGCCACTCCAAGTTCGAAGCAATGCATTTATTTCCTCTAATATGCTCTTTTACGGGTACAATGGGATGGCAATCTCTTTTCAACAATAACTCTACCTGTTCATCCTTCTTACTCTTATGTGGCATGTTTTACGCATTGAAATCCACATATCTTTCAAATATTTCCTTTGCAGCTATAGTTCTTGAGGTAGGCCTTACCAGGCCATTGTTCCCATGCAATGCAATTTTACTACCATTTTCATGTCTCTTTTGCCAGTTGTGCCAAGAAGAGGTTGGAATTCCATGTATAGCCATCCATGCTTTTGAACATATCCACTTTCCATTCAATGGGAATCTTTTCTTCTTTGATCTTTCATCCTGAATTGCATAGCCAAATATGGTGTACATGAAATTCCTCCTGCTATCACACTTATGTTCCTGATATGTAGCTCTTGCTACCACCATCTCTTCTATTGTGAACATTCTAATACAGGAGGCCCAACAACATTCACTTCCTCTAACCTGCATCAGGGCTTCAGGAGAACAATCATAATCTGACTTACATCTTTTGGTGGGATAATTTTTGAAAGTTGGAAGTGGCCTCTTGCTACACTGTGTAAACATTATTGACAATGGTTCTACATCTATAGGAAACGTGTAGTTCCCCTCCAGTTGAATACTGTCCCTAGGCCATGCAATAATAGTTGGAACCTCTAGTTGCTTCACACAAGCTAGGCATTCTTGTTTGCCTGAACCCTTTTCCTTCCAATTGTCATATAATTTTGAGATTGCCACACCTAACCTGTCCTCCCCTAATCTTTCATCATTCACTACATTGATAGGATCTGCTAGAACAATAATCCCTTCTCCTACTGCCTCTCTGTTGCATGCATGCGGGATCTTGACCTTTTGTTTTTCCAATCGACCCTAGTATAAAGTACAATTTCCTTTCTGTGGCATCATCCTTTTCATTTGAGGTCTTTTCCTTTCCTTTGCCATGATCTTTGTCATCTTCATCCTTTTCATTTTCTGGTCTTTTCCTTTCCTTTCCCATCATCTTTGTCATCTTCATTAGTTGGGATTTTTCTTTGCCTTGATCACCATCATTGGGGGCCTTGGGGATTTAGCATTTTGCATGCCATTGACCTAAAATGAATAAAAACCTATAGTAAGTTAGCATATCAAATAACATCTCCCTAACATGTTCTTAAATGAAAGTTAACCTTAATAATAACCTTAATAACCTATAATAACTTAATCTATAATAATAATAAGTTTACCTATAATATATTAACTTATAATAACCTTTAATGTTGTAACCTTAAAAACAACTTTAAGGCTTTAGGTTAGCACTTTTAAGGTTAGAAGTTGTAAGGTTAAAACTTCTAACCTTCAATAAATATAACCTTAGCCTAAAACTTCTAAAACTTAAAACTTCTAAATTCAAATTCATAAACTTTTAAACTTATAACCTTATTTATGAACTTAAAAATATTAACCTTAACTAATAACCTTAACTTATAAACCTTAAAACTATTAACCTTAAATCTTATAACTTATATAACCCTTGCAATAAATGTTGGAAGTTATTATGGCTTGTGATGCGAAATTTTAAAGCGGTTATTATTTCCGGTTTACAATCCCTTTCCCACTTTTCCGGCTTTTACGTCTCTCTTTCGAACTTCAAAACTCAGTGCGCTTCGAACTCGCTGGTCGCTTCGAACTCTGCTTTCGCTTTTTCGTCGACCTTCGAGCTTTTTAGGCTATTGCTTTCGATCTATCTATCTACTTCATTCTGTCGACTTTTCGGCTATCTGCTTTCGAGCTTTTCGGCTATCTGCTTTCGAGCTTTTCTGGCTATCTATCTGCTTCAATCTGGCTATCTAGACACTTCAATCTGCTTCAATCCCGAATTCTATTTGCTTCTCGGCTTCTATACGCATCAATCTCAACTTTTAGACTTCTATCTTCTTTAAACTTCGGCTTCTATATGCTTTAAACTCGGCTTTTCGAGCTTAGGGTTTTCGGCTCAAAGTTGTTTTCGGCTCCAAGGTTTGTAGGCGAGAATTCTCCAAGGTTTTTCGGCTCTGTACAATCTCGACTTTGAATAACTTTGGTTTTTGTGTTAAAGCTACTCGGGCTTCTATTTTGCTATTACTTTGATTTTCGATCTTTTGGTTTTATTTCGAAGTCAAAGGCTCAATTTCGGGTCTGAGAACACAAATAGGTTAGTATCTCTCATTCTTTTTAGTTATTTTTTACGAAAGCATGTTATTTACTTTTACATGCATCGGTATATTTACCACAGATTAATTTAATCAGTTAATGGAGTTACTTTTACATGAATCAGAATATCCTGCTCTATGATCTTGTTCTGTGATCTTGCCTATATGATCTGCTCTTATTCTATTTCACTAGCTCTTCCTCTATCTGTTCTAATTAATGATCTAAAATAATGAAGGTATTCTATTTCACGAGCTCTTCCTCTATCTGTTCTAATTAATGATCTGAAATAATGAAGTAAATAATGATCATAGATCATATCTGCTCTATGATCTTGCTCTATGATCTATGATATCATAGATCATAGATCTTCACTAGCTCTTCCTCTATCTGCTCTAAATAATGAACTAAAACAATGAACTAAACAATGAACTAATACTGGCTTTATATTTTGAATTCTGCATTCTGCATTCTGCATTATGCATTTTGTTAGAATAATATGTTGGAATGGGAGAAATCGCGCTTGGCGCATTTCTATTTTTGGGTTACGTTTTCCACTAGGTTGGCAGATGAAGTGGGCCTGTGTGACATATTGTAGAGATAGAAAGAATTCGCGCCTGGCGCATTTTTGCAGAAGAAGAAATGTACATAACTTTTTTGGAATATGAATACAAACTCGCGCCTGGCACAATTTTGCACTATACTTTTCTGTCATTAGTTTATTTTTTTTTTATATGCAATGTCGAAAACATTGAATCCTGTGATGCCCTCCAGCCAGTATGACCAACCCCAAGAAACTACATATTTTCATTAATGTGTAGTTTCATGGGGTTGATAAGACTGGCTAAAGACCATCACAGAATTCAAAGTTCACAACATCACGCAGATGATATGATATATTCTTTTTTTTTTTGAATATCCAAATATACATACCTTTTTCAGACGTTCTTTTGGCCATGCTACAAATGTGCCCACACTTTCCAACCGTAGTATGCCAGGGATGTCTTCTTGGAAGAGCCTCATCTTCATAATTGCGGTTTATAATGGAAATCTTACGTAAACTTGTTTCCAAGAGGAACACCATGACACATTGAATTTGGATTCAGATCTTGATTTTACATAAGCCTACTCGGGCTTCAAGTTTGTTGTTAAAAGATAGCATTCTTCTCCGACAGGCGATAAAGAACCAAAATTCATTGGAAAAAATAGAGGGGCGAAAAATAGAGAACAAGAGAATGCATTCGAATGGAATCACACTCACCATAGTTCAGCGGACATCGAATGGGATTGAAGGCGGCTCGATCGAATGGGATTGTAGGCTCTGATAGAAGATTGTTCTTGGCCTCGATAGTAGGAATGATCTTTGGGCCTCGATAGTAGGAATGATCTTGGCCTCGATAGTAGGTGGCCGATTAGGTGGTAGTAGATTGCCACATATCGTTTCTTGAAATTAATAATTAATGGTTCTTGAAATTGCACTAAAAAAGAAAAACACAATTTTAAATTTGTAAATGAGCCGGAATGGCGGTTAATTAAAGGCGGTATAAATTTAAAAGGACGAATTTGAATTTACGGTTTTAAATCGGCGGCCAAGATTATGAACGCATACATATAAGTTTAAACCAAAATCGATCTCATACTATCCGCACTTAAAGTTCAATGGCGTCTAGAGGATCGGCGGCGGCCGGGCTTTGGTAGAGGTGGGTGATCCAAAGCACAAATGCAAAGCTTTGGAGGCTGCTTGAACACGTAGAAAGCACAAATCCAACAAAGCGCCTCGGGTAATTGATCTGTTTTGTTACGTAATTGATCTCTGTGTCCCTTTTTGTTAGGGTTTTAGGATGTTTTTACGTAAAGTTATTATCCAATAAGAAGCATGTGTCCTCTAATGTTTGAGTTCATATGTCCCAAAAATGTATGGAAACAAATGCTTAATGTGTACTTTAATTACGTATGTGCTTTGCTTGAAGCTTGTATACTTAGCTGAGCGAAGATTCGATTAGCTAGTTGTGTTTTTATAGTTAGTTGTGTCCTCGATGAAGATTCAACTCTTTAAGTTGCATTTTATAGTTAGTTGTGTCCCTGAGCATTTTGATTAGGACAAAATGCCCTGGCCTTGATTTAATTAGGCATTACATTAGTTTCTTTATCTTTCAGGTCACTTCTAAAACGCATGCGCGTATTTGTTACATTTTTTTGGGACAAAACGCGCTGGCTCTCGACCCCAATAAACTAAATGAACTTCTTTGTGTATTCATTTTCAAATGTCGCCAAAGCGTTTTTGTTACATATGTGTCGGACGGCATTTATTTGAGCATAAAAAGATTAACCCATGTCTTTGTAATTTCACGGGATCACAAAAGACAATCAAAAGAGGGAGGACCAAGCAAGGCGAGACCTCTGATCAAAAGGCAAAGGACG
The DNA here is from genome assembly GCA_021234155.1 of Isoetes taiwanensis. Taxonomy (NCBI): domain Eukaryota; kingdom Viridiplantae; phylum Streptophyta; class Lycopodiopsida; order Isoetales; family Isoetaceae; genus Isoetes; species Isoetes taiwanensis. The sequence continues at coordinate 730,230 of JAJEKV010000029.1, read as the reverse complement.
AAGAAGATATTCTTTGTTTGAGACTGCGGCATGTATTGGCGTTAGAAGATACATTTGGAATAATAAAGGCTCGGGTAGAACCTCCATGTCGGAAGAAGATCTTATAGAGGGGTGAGAATGGTATGTGGAGATATTCAAAACTGGTGGGAAGAGCAGACCTCATATTCATGTCAAGGTTAAGAGAGAGGCGATCAAATGAAGAAGCAGGGAATTCTTATTACATGTGAAGCACAGGACGATTCTTTCTGTTCTGTGCTAGTTGAAGTGGGCCAAAAACATAAGAAAAGCCTAAAGAAGATCAATCGATGCAGTGCGAGCTCTTTTAAAGAGACTGCTTTAAGATCAGACGACATGGCCGATAACCTCTTCAAATTTGGTACGGACGGTGGCGAGCCATTGACTCCTATAAGAATATGCGAGGGGCTTACAGCTGTTCGACGAGCCATTAGCACGAGGCCCTCGGGCAGTGTCTACTTACAGGCAGTGAAGGACAAGGAAGAAGCTAGCTCTAGAGGCAGGGAAACTACGAAGTGGAAAGCCGAGGCCTTACAAGTGGCGATGACAAGGCCGAGCGGTTGGAGGCAATGAGCAAACTGAAGAAATATGCCGACAAGTATCCACTGGGCCTCAGCTTCACACATCCAGTCAACGTGGACAGGCTTTTCAGGTCCACTAAAGCTATTTATATCAGCAGAAGGTATGACAAGCAGCACTCCTTGGAGATATTGAACAGCATGATCGAAAATCCAGGGCAGGTGCCAATGCCTGCAGATGTAGTGCCTATACGATACCGAACAAAAAGGTGATCATCGGAGCAAGCTGGAGGACTTCATCGAGAACCCGGACATACATTTTATGTAATAGATGGCCGACATTCAATAGAGGCCCCAGAAGATTCTCATCAAGAAGGCCGCGATATCTGGGAATCGGTTGTTCTATAAAAGGCGTGATACATCCAGAAGCTGCCGGGTTCTGGCGGGTCAACAACACTGCCGAACTAGCGAAATAAAGCGCCTCCTAAATGACATGGGAAAAACTTTCCTATACAAAGGTAATTCTCTTCCCACATTTTTATTTTTTCAGATATTACCAAATCGCGCCAGGCGCGATTTCATAGTAGAAGGCAATGGGTTCCTGGGATGGTAGACGTTTCCCGTCAAATAAGCAAATGCGCTGGCGGCGATTTTATATTAGAATACAAGTTGAGCCACGCGCAATTTGTATTCTAATATAAATCGCGCCGGCCAGCACGATTTATTATCGACTAGAACCATCTACTATTTCAAAAACCCTTTGCTATTTAGCGAAGGCAAATCGCGGCCTTCTAATATGAAATCGCGCGTGGCGCGATTATAAACTAGAAGGATTGTTTGAATTCACGATTATAAAGCTAACGAAGTTATTCCTTGCAGTCCCTATATAGAGCAACTTCGGCATGCTCGGAACCAGTGGATTGAATATGGGAAGCCAATGCCTACCAGACAGGGCCAGTCCAAAAGCGCTGAATTCAAGTTGCTGGAAAGGACACTTAGTCAGACTATAATACAGGACAAGAACAAGAGCACCAGATCAAAGAAAAAAAAAGGAGATGAAAAGGGTGATCTTTGTAGAAGAACCAAGCGTGCCCAAGGATGCACGCAAGATAGTTTTTTTTGCTTCAGATCCCGTATGGGAGAAATGGAATGAATTCTGGGACGCCTACGTGGAGAAGAAGTTGCCAGATTCACAAGGAAGATTTCCTCCTGTTGACACATCAATTTTTGATATCCATACAACAGAGATGAGGAAGGCCCAGGGATTAGAAGATCAAGAACTCATCTCAGTCTTGGATAGGTTAATCAGAAAGGAAATCCTTTACAAGAAAACCTCAGCAACAAAGGCTATGGAATCCTTTGAAGATGCATGACGACGGTGAAGAATATTAGAGTGCTCAAGAAGGCGGTTGGTGAGGAATTGCAAAAGGCTTACATCGAGTGGTGGTTGTCGGAGTTAGGACTAATGCAAAAGTATAACGTCTCCAACGGCGACCTAAAAAGTATGTATTTTGGTCCAAGGACTTTGTCAAGCGGCAGAAGTTGAAGAACGTTGCAAAGATCGGTGGAATTCACACAAAAGTTGCATCCGACTTGAAGCGAAAAGTCGCGTTAGTGAAGCGGAGACCGGAGGCGGAATCCACATTTTTTATCAAGTGTCCCTTTGGTTTCAAGTGTGCCTTGCGGAAGTGGGTGAAGGTCCTCATGATATCACACTCTTTCGTGCTTGATAGTCGAGGCGCGGATGGTCACTTGAAGACTATAACACGTTCTTCAACATATCTCGGTGGTTGGTTGCGGACGAAATGCATTACACAATCGTCACTATATGTCCCTCAGGCATGTCCTATGCATATGCTCTAAGTGCTGCAAATGACTTAGAATGCGTGAAAGTCATCATGACGACAGGCGATCCTCATAGATGAAACCAAGGGCGGTGACTTGAAGCACGACAAGTAAACTTTCTCATGTGCTTATTATTATGATAGCCATTATGGATGATAAGGAATATGAAAGGCTTAAGGGAAAAGCGGATGGAGAGAAACTAGCATGGCGGTGCTATCGGGTTAGATGAACGCATCTGCGAAACGTCTTCTATCGGAGCAAGAAGACAAGGGGAAGTCTGTCAAGGTCGTGGAAGAGTTAGAGGAGGAAGAGGAGGATGAGGAAGAAAAGCGAGGGCGACCAGTTCTTGTGGGCCACATTAAGTATGAGCTCCTAACTTCACATAAGGGAAGCTAAACAAGAATGGGTTCTCTATGGATCTTTCCCATTATCTCATTGAAGCATTTTGTCCATTGGGAACAACATCTTTGGGAACTTCACGTTGGAGGTTACATCGGTAGAGAAGCTTTGAAGTTAGCAAGGAAATGCGGGCGTCGTCTCAGATGATCGAGCAGAAATTTTTGGACCTCTTCTTTGAGAAAGTACTAGAGGAAGCCCCTAGGGGACCAATCTGATTGCAAAAACAAAGCTTCTAGCTCGAAGGCGAAATACCTTGATTTGCTTAAGGAGCGGGAGAGTGGGGAGGCGGGCATTGCGTGGCACCAACTTCATGGATGACATGGACGAGCAGCCGGATCACCAAGTACCTATCGACATGCACGTGAACATTCTTGGCCCCGAAAATATAGACCCGGTATGACAATGCCAAGGATGATGATAATAACAATCTTGATGATGAAGCGGACTCCAAATCGATAACACTAGCGGGTTAGCGTAAAAGTAATGAACTATCAAGCGTAGTTCACACTATCTGAGATCTCAACTGATGTGGTTGGTGCTTCTAGCGGTGGAGGCAATTCAGAATAAAGATGCAAGGGATGAAGAGAACACGGGGAATGATGAAGACGAAAGGTATCGTGACAATATTCCTTTTTTTGATATCCATGCAATTTTCAAACTAGAAGCTTATAGAAATCGCGCCTGGCGCGATTTGGAGTTTCCTAGAGCATACTTTTGAATTATGTTGACATGCATCATTCATGAAATCGCGCCTGGCGCGTTTTTGTTTTCCATTTCTTTCATCTCATACGTTATTGTTCTCCTTACAGAAATGATTTGGCTTCCCCAAAAGTACTTGGTCTTTGATTTGAATGGTGTGCTATGTAGAGCGTTACCTAAAGCAACGTTTGAAAAGTCATGGTATGCCAACAACCATTTGAGACACATTACCAAATATGTTTACCGCGCCCTTATCTGAAGGAGATGTTGGACCAGGCCTTCAGTCTGTTTCGTTGTGCAATTTGGTCATCCATGGAGCATAGAAATATACAGGATGTTTTGAAAGTAGTGCCTGAGCTAAATAGAAATTGGGCGTCCATCTGGGATCAAAGCAAATGTGCTTCATTCACAAACCCTAAAGAACCGATAAAAGATATTTGTGAAATGCTTGCGCAACATGATGGATGCCCTAGGTGTTGAGGATAAGGAAGGCATAATCATTGTGGATGATGGCGCTCTAAAGTCTTGCTTCAATCGATCCGCAGTCATTGAATCCGCCATCCTATCATCCTCAAGATTTTGACAATGATGACTTCTGCGGCTTTGTTAGTGTCCTGCAAGAAATAGCTTCGGGGAAAAGCGGTGAAGAGATACACACACTATACCCACACCTTGATCGGACGGGGAAATTGTGAGGGAACTTGAGAAAATCGTCCTAGAAAGGGAACTTTTTTGATATATATGTATACAGGAAATACACTTTCCAAAAAGTTTTGAATATGAAATATACTTTATACGAAAGGTTTTGAATATATATTGTGTTCTTTTATCAGCATTATTGGTTACGTAATGCGTATTATTTTTTATATTGCATTATGCGGTTTGTTATACTTGCAATAATTTGTAGGTATATACTATCAATAATTTTGGTGTGTATAAATAGGTATGCATGAAATAGCCCTGAATCGGCTTCGGTCTCCGCCTTCTCCTTGTTATTATGGCACATTCTATTACCTGCAAGATGAACCATGCGGACCTCTGCGGTGGTGCGAAACTAGAAATAGAACTTCGGGGACTGGCTTGATGTCGTTGCTATGAATCGTCCCGCTTCTATCCTGATCCCTTTGATGTTGTAATCCATCTTATATGGAATCCAGAGCATGGTTTGTTCATGATCGACAGGATCTCAGGACCGCCTGCAGCGCCTGAGGACGATGAATCTGATTAGTTTTTGTAGTTTATGTTCTATTGTAATGCGTTATTTATGCCAAGCAAATCGCGCCACGCGCGATTTGAACCACGAAAATCTCTGTTTTGTAGCAACTTGCTTGTTGTTATTTACTCGTAAAGCTTTACAATTTCATTGTTTAGATTTCGTTGTCGTCCGTGAATGTGCGAATTAATAGGCAATTTCCTGCTTTTTCAACTGCCTACATTCTGTCATAATATGGGTCATTTGCATCGAATATTTGAATGCCTTTGCATTTTCACATAAAATGCATATTCCCAGCCCGAAAATGAACACAGTGCAAAAGTGTGGTTAATTCAATATAATGGTCAATAAAATGCTTATACGGCGCGATTTTGGAATAGACATAATCCCAATTTAATTGAATGATGGTTAATTCTGCCTGCATACCATCCAGGTCTGGCGCTTTCCCATTGGCAAGATGCTGTAAGCCTTGTTCCATGTCCAAATCTGTGATTTCCAGCACTGGGCCTTCTTGCAGGGGTAATGCTGCCTGTGCACCCTGAGGGTCGTATAGCTGTTGCAAATATTGCCTCCACTGCTCGAGAGTGATGTTTCCTATGGGCTGTACTGGCTTTCTGAGAACCTTTCGCCACAAGGTCATGGGGTGACGTTCCAGGAGGTAAAACATTTCCCTTTGATGAGCTACAATGTACCTGGCTTTCTTAGCTTTAAGGAAGACGCGGTAAGTGAAGCAGGGTCTGTGACCTGGTGGAGCCAACATTTGTGTTCCTTGCACTTTGTATCAAACCATTGATTACGTGGGAAGGTTGTATTCCTCGTCGGTGGCGGCTTATCCCAAAGCACCTCTCTGTCGCAGTCCTAAGCACATCAATCAGCCAGCCTGTCTGTTGTTCTAGTGTAGGATATTGCGAAATTTCTAAGCATATGGGCATAAGCCCCTGCATGTTCATAATCCAATCGCAACTGAGGCATGCGAGGAGTTGTTGCACAGGGGGTTCGCACAACCTGCCAAGCCAACTTCAAGTAAAGTGGTAAGTGGTCTGAGTCTATCTCTTCATCCCTATTAGCTGTTCCCACCTGGAAGTGCTTGACGCCATCCATATCTTGCTCAGGCACCAGCACATAGTCCATCACATTAGATCCTCCCCCCTGGTTTTCCTGTCTACGAATGCTCTTGCGGGTGGACGGCCACTGTGCCAGTCCATTGCAAATTACCAGGTCAAAGATACCACAGAGCAAAAGCAATTGTCTACCATAGCGCGTGACCTGATTGTCGTCTGATGTCCGTGGCCAAGCTCCTTCTGCAGGACGCAGTTGCAATACATCATCAGTCAAGGGATCAAATCTCATGGGTTGTTCTACCCCCGTGCATGCATTAAAGCCTCCAGGGAGTATGGCACTTCCCAACTGCTTATGCTGCTGTATGTCATCATATAGATCGACATAAGGGTCCAGCCTATCCATATCCGAGTGGGTGTGATAGAAGTTGCTCTCTGCATGTGGAAAGTAGCAGGCTGCCACAAAGAGAGGTCTGCTACTGTAGTTTTGCACACGTACCCACAGGTACCGGTTGTGCTTGTCTGTCTTGAACAAGGAGATTGATTGTGCCAAGGCCGTTCGGTAGTAGCAGGCAACCCCTCCATGCCCCCGCTTTCCTATGCAATCATTGAAGATTGAATAGCGCTGGTATCCTGGCAAGTCGGGTATCCTGTGTCCTGCATGCTCCCATGTTTCCATGAGGAAGATGAGTTCCATGTCTGCGGCAATTCCAGGAGACCATGCAGAGGCACAATTCCTATTTGTTGGCAGGGGCTGCAGCTGGAGATTTAGTGGCAGCAGCAGAAGAGGGGATGGCAGAAGTGGAAGCAGCCTGAGATGTGCACGCAACAGAAGGTGAGGCAATTGGAGCAGGGCATGCGGCTGTAGCAAGCGAAGCAGTGACATGGTCAGGGGCTGCTTGAGGGTTTGCAGGATTTGTAGCAGCATTTGGCGACCTAAAAATTTGCATCTTGCCCCGAATCAGTCTTGCAGCTCCTCCATGTCTGCGAATGCGGTCTTCTTGTTGGGCCGGGGTCAGGTCTCGGTCAACATACATGCAGTTCCCTTCATCTGCCTACCCTGGCGCAGGATGGCTGCTTTCACTTGCGTATCTCGTACTGTGAACGTGACTACCCGGGGGTGGTCGAGGCGCTGGATACCATGGCTTCTCGCCCTAATAATGTGTACTGGTGTGGGGAATGTAATTCGAGCAAGAATCAACATCTGGAGCCAGTTAATGAGGTCCTCCCCTGCCTCTTCTGTCAAGCCACGTACCACCACATTGTGGCTGCTCTGTCTCAGCTCCTGGAACTCTCTGATTGTTGGGTCAATCCTGCCCGGCACAAATAGGCGTTGTTTGCTGTCGGCGGGGCATAGGCTGTGGCCTATGTTGGGGCAGTGGTGGCATGGAGCGGCTTGGCAATGCGGTAGTAGATGGCCCTGGCCGACGTCGTGCAGACTCTTGGGCAAGTGGGACTGCCGTGGCAGGTATAGTGGTCTCTCCTTCCTGAAGCCGTTAGCTTAGCTCCTGCTGGAATTGTTGCTGCCTTGTCAATTCACGCATGCACCGCTGCAATTGCTTAAAAAGAAAGAAAGCCTTTTTCGGAATCGAACCCAAACAAGTCCATAAGGCAATTCAAATACTAATCTTCATTAAAACACTCAATAGTTAAGTTCAAAACACTTCAAAACAATTAAAGTTAATGGTTAAGGTTCAAAATATTAAATCAATGTAATTTCAATAGTTAAGGTTGAGTATATTGTAGCTGGAGTAGTGATCCAATTACTATAGCACAGTTGAATATACATAAAACAGAGCACCTGAATCATGTTTTTAAATGTTATTTCCATTTTATTTTCAAGACTATAACACTATTCTTTCCTAATTTTCCTCAGAAACCCATTTGAGTCAAAATTCATATATTATGCTTCTATTAAAGAAATACAAAGATCAGAGATCAAACTGCCCGCATTATTCAAACAGAAAAGAAAACATGATTATATTTATAGCAATGATTCAGCTCTGGAAAAAAAGAAAAAAGCAAATGTTTTGACTACCTTGTTTTCTGTTTCTCCGGGCCCTCTTGTTGTTGTATTCCCTGACCAATTCTGCAACAAAGATGCCTGCACTATAGGGGATGGCTCCAGCATTAGCATTGTGCAAATCCAATAGGCTTGGCAGCTAGACTGGGGCTGGAACAACCCCCGATTAAGAACCAAATGCAACAAAGTAAGCTCCATTTAGGAACAAAGTATTCCCCTCTGATCTCCAATTCTAGTTTTTCCATATGCCTTCATCTGTATATTCTCGTTTTGTAACCTACTTATGCATAAGAATTATGGTCAGAGAAAGGGAAGAAAGAAAGCTATTAACAGCTATAAATAGAGTGCCTACTTCTTGGTAGAGTGCCTACTTCTTTTGCATCGACATTTGCTGGGGCTAAGAACCGATTTTCCTCCACATTAATGGTAGGATTTGAACTGCCTCCCACTGCATACATCTCCCACTAGGTATAATCATTATTCAAAGTATCCATATCTGCACCTGCATTCTGCATCTGCATTACATGTATATCCTACTAAATATTTGAAGAATAAAATTGATCTGAATAAGTCGTGTTAGTCAGACCTACCGATTTGAAGCAGAAGGAACACTGGCAAAATGCAAAGAGATATGAACCAGAAGCCGTCGTTTTTTTTCTTGCCACCTTGCTAAGCAAATCTCGTTCTGATCTAGGAACAAATCTGGCTGCAGCCATGTGAACAGAAGTGTCAACTATTTTTAAAGCTTTTCATAGATCTGTTACTTATCGCTTCCTTTTCTTGGGCTTAGACTTGCCCAAGCACAACCAGAGCACAAAATGGTTGGATGCATATAGGCATCCTTTTCTAGGCTGACATGCAAGAGATAAGGGCATGCATCGTTGGAGCGCCATAGCCAGAGCTGGGGAATCGTCGGTAGCTGAGCGCCAATGCAGAGTAGTCAAAACTAAGGCAAAGGCGGGAAACAGATGGGCCAGTAGAATGAGAGGACTTGGATAGAAATCCAAGCCGTTCATGTTGGCCCATCTCGGTCGTTGATGAGATGCATGCTTATAAAAATAAAATATAGTTCTTAGAGATTCCCATAAATCTAATGTGGTTGTCACATTAGTTTGCAGTTTAAAAGTTCTTATCAACTGGAATTGCTCATAAAGGCCCTAAAGAGAACCTTATATTGGTTGGATTTTTGTTGACACATATGCCAAGTGTGGTTCACTTACAGAAGCTGAAACCATTTTTAACAAGTTGCATGATCGAAATGTAGTCCATTGGACTGTACTTATTTCATGATATGTTGACTATGGATTTGGTCGAAAAGCACTTCAGTGTTTGGATCAAATGCAGTTAGAAGGTATTGCTCCTGATTGCTGTTATATTTACATGCAATTTGAAAGCTTGCAGTGGCAAAGCTATAGACCGGGATAGAGAAATACATAATGAGGTTTTGCAGCAAGGACTTGAAAAGGTTGTTATTCTTGGCATGTCATGTATGTTAAATGTGGCACACTTGTAGAGGCTTGTAAAACTTTTAACAACCTAGCAGCTCAAGAGGTGTAGTATCTGGGAGTCAGGACATGGAGAAGATGGTTTTGCCTAGGTAGCCATCAAATTATTTGAAGAGATGAACCTAGGACTAGCATATTCAAATTTTGTCACATTTATTTGCGGTTTGAAATGTTGTCGATACACAAGGGCCATAGCCAAAGGGGCGACAATACATCTTTGAGATTGCCCTTGAAGTACTTAAGGAAGATCCTTGTGTTGCAAATGGTTTAAATTGACATATGTGTGAAATGCAACTCTCTTGAGAGGCTCGGGATGTCTTTGACAAGGAAATATAGTGGCAGGGAGATATTGACAATGGGTGTAGTTTAGAATGTTGATAAGTTAGAAGGTGTCATCAAATGATAGCAATTGTGCTCAATTCTTAGCAGTTGTGCTCAACTCTTCATGGATATTTCTGTAAATAAGGGAGTCAAGGGTGCATAGTTCAATGGTTAAAAAGGGTTAAAGATGCAACCATTGAACTTGTATATACATGACCAATTATTTATGTTTATAAAGGTTCGAAATAAGGAAAGTTGGAAGGAATAGTAATATGAATATGTCGGCCACTGAGACCGACCAAATCTTCTGCCTAAACCGTCATTCCGCACCGATCCTGTAAACCATAAATTGTATAGAACCTCAGAGATAATATATTCGATCATTGCAGATCATTTCTAGCATAATCGTGAACCCTAAAGGACTTATTGTTTGAGTGTTTCTTTGCTCTGATTGATTTATTCGATCTCATTGCTACTGGTGTTTTGTAGCTAAAAAGTAACTCAATGGTCAATAAGGGTTATATAAGGATAATGAATAATTAAAGCATGGTTTCAATGTTATTCAATTCACATTGTCAAATTACGTCTAGTGATTTCTTCTAGATAATTGTGTTGAATACATTTGGCATAGGTGCAACCATCTTTATTAAATCTCACATAGAAGCAGAATTAAATATGTAACACGTAATCATTATATTGGAAGGAGGAGAGCATTCTTAACTTCCACTCGAGATTACCCAAAGGTTTTGTGTATACAATGCAAGATTACGCATTTAATACTTGCTAGAACAAGGCCTCTCGAAAGTTGTCTGAACGAATTTTATGGAGGATGGACATATGTTGGGTTTTTAAAGGAAGATTTGCAAACCTAAGTCTTGGCGGTAAATGAGACAATTGATGCCTGATGTATGAATAACCATGGCAGTCCTGCACGACTACAACAAATCCAACGTGGGCATACTTGTGAGACTGACATCTAGACTTTTGATCTTTAAGGCCCAAAGGCTCAATATGATCAAAAACGCATGTTGCTATTAGAGGTAGAAGGTTGGCTAAATAATATTATGCCATGCACAAATTTAAATAGGTCGCAATGGTATTCGGCAGCTGGGCGAAAAATATGTAAGCAAATCAGGCGGATGAGAACCACACGGTTCCAAAAGTATAGAATTGAACCCGATCGAGATTGCTGCTTGAAATTTAACAAGGGAATTTAATCTGAATGCTAGGTGCTAGAAGATCTGATCAGCCATTATTAATTTTGGGTCAATCCCAAATGAATAGTGGATCATTGTAAACCATTGAAAGTAATTATTCATAACCTTGAAGAAAGTTGCATTTAAAAATTAAGTGAGCTAAGTACTTGATTGCTAGTGCATAAATTGTCTCGCTAATACTTGTGTGTCAAATTTTCTTCATGTATTATACATGATATCAAATCATACCCATACATTTACGCTAGCTACTATAGGCACCCAGTTAACATCTATTGGGTGCCTATAGTAGGCATCTATAGTAGGCACCTAGGAAAAGCTAGCTACTGTAGTTACCATTGTGTGGCACCAACAAACATCATAGAAAAGATGATGTGGCCCTCCAATTGGTGACATGGCATGCCAAATGAGCAAGTCCACGTTTTGACTAGGCCAATCGTGAAAAGATGTACATCTTTGAATTTTCATGGGACGATGTTGATGATATGGCTAGATATTGGTGACTTGGACATGATGACTAGGATTTTTGCCAAGAAATATGAAACCCTTTGGAATTTTTAGTAGAGGAGTTTGGCAGGAGATAGAGCCTAGATGGCATGTTTGAGCCACCTTGGCATGTTGGAGCCTAGGTGGCATGTTGAAGCCCACGTGGCATATTTGAGCCACCTTGGCATGTTTGGGCCTAGGCGGCATGTAGGAGCCTGGCATGTTTGAGCCACATTGGCATGTTTGAGCCTAGGTGGCATGTTGGAGTCTAGGTGGCATGCTTGAGCCACCTTGGCATGTTGGAGCTTAGGTGACATGTTGGAGCCCATATGGCAGGTTTGAGCCTACGTGGCATGTTTGAGGCACCTTGGCATGTTGGAGCCTAGGTGGCATGCTGGAGCCCGCGTGGCATGTTTGAGCCTAGATGGCATGTTGGAGCACGCGTGGCATGTTTGAGCCACCTTGGCATGTTTGAGCCTAGGTGGCATGTTGGAGCCTAGGTGGCACGTTTGAGCCACCTTGGCATGTTAGAGCCTAGGTGGCATGTTGGAGCCAGTCGACCGTGTAGAAACCCAAGTGTTTTGTCGTTCGGGCAGTATAAAGGCTCCAGAATGGAGATTCGACTTCGCCATATCATCCGGAATGTTAAAATTACCCTAGGAACCAAGTTATACGGTCATTTTTGGCAACGAAAGAAACACGAACCCTCTACATGGCAGTATTCCACAGCCAACTCTTAGGTCAATTGACTACGAACGTGTGGACATGAGCTACTTTAGCGCTTTTTAGAGAAGGGGTAGTCTTCTGCCCACGAAACTTGGTCTCCAGGGTAATATCGACATTTTGAGTCCATTGGCAGCGTCAGTTCACAGTTCCAGAGTGGGAGAGTTGCCCGTCCGTGGCCAAGGGCCTTCGGAAAAGGACCTTTGGGGCAAACTGCTTCCGGAAGGTTTTAAGGGTCCGTCTTCTGGCGTCAACACCCTCCCTCTACATGTTGACATTGTGCAAGATCCTGGTCAAATCTGACTAGGATATGGCCTCCGAAACGTAAACCCTGTATGTTGCTAGGTTATTGAAGGGTTTACGTTATGGAGGTCAAGTTTTATTCGGTTGCACATGGGACATGATCGAGAAGCTGCAGTTGAAAATGCCAAGCAATAGGAACTGACGGAAAGGGGTTTGGTTTGGATTTACTCTCTTCCCAGTGTGGAAATTAGAAGTCAAGAGCGCCTTTTGCAATTGCAAGTTTCCAAGAATTTTTTTTTGAAGGACGTCAGACTTTATTAATAACATTCCAACATAATACATAATATAATGCAGAGACAAGAATAAAAAATCCAGCGGACAATCAGATCCAACTGAGCAGGGCCACCCGTCTAAGCATGACAATATAATGCAGTTCACACTATTTTCCTCTCCTAGAAAGAGAAGAATAATATATAGTCATATTTTTAGAAAAGTTACTTTAACCAGGTCGAACTTCCACATCCATAGAATCTTTAATAGCAACTTGATCTGCTCCCTGGTGTCTCAATGCCATTGAATCAGGGACATCCACTGTAACAATCGTAGCAGATATTGGAGCTACAGAGTGAACCAGCGCAGATTGAGGAGCCGAGCTATTTTTGCGACATGCAAGTTTCTTCAGGCGTGGAGTAGACCATCCTTCTTCCAATAATTCTTGCTTCCCGAGCAATGTCACGAGAGGCGAGAGTGTTGATCCTCATTAAGAGGGTCTACTGATATAGATTGAGATGGAGATGCAATAGAAGAAGGCGATAGTATAGAAATAGCTAAAGAAGGAGGCACAGGGGCTGGTAATACTGGTGGATTAACTAGTGCAGAGGCAGATGAGGAAGAAGATGGTACAACACGACATTCAAGTGAGGTGGATGCTATATGACATGGGATAGGAGCAGTTGGGGAGGTAGAGACAAAAGTATGTCTGGACCTGTAAGTAGCGAAATGCAAGTTTCCAAGATGTTCAAAAGTAGTATGAAAAGGTGCTTGTCCAGCCTTCTATGCCATTTGATATGGAGATCTCAGATACCATTGAGGGCACTGTTGATGTACAACAAGCCTGCCCTTCGCCTACTATATTTGGGTTTTTTATTGATAGTCTTGAAGACTGGTTACATGATCATTGTGAGGGAGGCATAGAACCATCATTCAATTAAATTGGGATTATGTCTTAATTTTGGGATAAATTTTATATTGCACTTTTTTAGTAACTTTGTTAAATTCACTTTTTTAGTAACTTTGTTGCCCTTAGACTAGAATAGACGTTAACATATAATCACACACGGGAATATAAATTCACACCTTAACTTCAAATTACAAAATCATATATCATGAAACTCAAGTAGTACACAACTTTTATTAAAAGTGATTGATACATAGTAACTGTTTATCATTTTTCCACCAACATCCCCAAGGATATGAGAACCTTATTCCTTACATCCTGAGGTATTGTAACTCTCGCTGTTTTACTAGGAATAGTTTTTGGAGTCCATGAGTACAATACGGTTTCAATGTCTAGCCAAAGATCAGGATCACTAGGATTTCTCCTCCACCTCTTTGTCCAACAATCTGAATATCTTTCTTTATCGGTGACATTACTCAAGCGATGTCTTTGGACACCACCATTCCACAGCGCACCTTATTGAAGTTAACATCACCTTCTTCTTTGCAAATATCGAGATAGTCCATCCCAACCACCTTTGGATAGGTCTCTAGATCTGCTTTGGTTTTACTACTACAAATTGGTGGCACTCCACGTCGATTAGAAGGTTCATAACAATCCATGCCTAGATATTTTGGCCTATCCTTCTTAGGACCAACATAGTGTTTATCAGATTGAGGAGGAGCATATGCCTTCACAATGCTAGTAATGGTACCATCATCTTAAATTCGGCACCAGCTAATGTTTTCCACTTACTTTTAGGGAACCACCCTTCCAAAGCTGTGTTCGAGGATGTGTCTACCTCATCCAACAAGTTGATCACCTTCTTCCAATAATCTATCAATGCACGATTAGTCTCATCTGAATTAGTTTGCCAATGCTTGATGTAGTCATTGATGCCATCCTTAGTCAAGCCCAATTGCTTGACTTCTTGATTGGTTTTAGAGCTTTTGGTTGACGGGAGGTATCATAGGCTTGCCATTTGCATCCCCTGCGCCAAATTTCTGCCCCCACCTCTCCACTTCTCCTCACGAAGGTCTCATTTTCCATTGCATGATTGGAATCCCTTCTCTCACCCAAAAGTGAATTGAAGAGGTCTAGAATGACCTTCCATGTCGAGAGCATAACCATCCACAAAACTCTTCCAATCGGGCACTTCTTCTATGATAGATCCTATAGGAGATGGATTTGTACATCCATGAAATATTTCCAATAGCTTTGGGAAAGTTGGTAACTGTCTGCTGTCTCAATACATGACTATATTTTCCAAACAATGCATCCACATCCTCATGAGTATGTCCGGGCATTAGGAACCCCAAATTGACTCTTTCAAAAATACCCACAGCTGTTAAGTAGGATAAGAAAGAAAACATCCACCTATTCTTATTTTGACCAGCACAATTATCTAGTTGCAAGAGGAGCTTTCTGGGCAGATCTCGAGGTTTAGCACGAGATGTTGAAGCTCCAACATGTTCATTAGGTCCATTCCTCCTAAATCTTGCCTTGCTAAACTTTTCAATACTATTAGGGGTTCCATCCAACAATGCACTATGTAGTGCCTGGCTAGCTGTAGGATCCTGTAGGTGACCATTGTAACCCTTCTCATAGTTTCTTAAACACCTCATGATACTCCCAATGTGAAAATCACGGACCATCACTCCACAACTCTAAACTGAAATGGCCATAATAGGTCTGAGACTGCCCATGCAATATTGCCCGAGTCATTGAAATCTGCAAAGGGTATGATCTTCCACATGACTTAGGAATGTACTTGAATTGTGGAAGACAAGTCTTCTGTTGGTCCATTTTATCATGTATAATACATAGATAGTTATTAGGTTCCATTGCAGATAAGGTCCTCCACATCCAATAAGTTGATCTACATGATAGTTGATCTGTCATATGGTCCTTCATATGTTCCCTTATCTTTGCCCTTAGACTTGGTTGCGGTCTTATCTAGTGTCTCCTTCAACTTAGCACATAAATTGCACTTGGCAAAGTTGTTTGAAGTTGCTATGGTCACATGCTTGAAATGCTTATTCCATAGCCTACTAAAAGCTGGGCTGGGATATAGAGGCCACTCCAAGTTCCCGAAGCAATGCATTTATTTCCTCTAATATGCTCTTCTGGGTACAATGGGATGGCAATCTCTTTTCAACAATAACTCTACCCTGTTCATCCTTCTTACTCTTATGTGGCATGTTTTACGCATTGAAATCCACATATCTTTCAAATATTTCCTTTGCAGCTATAGTTCTTGAGGTAGGCCTTACCGGGCCGGTGTTCCCCCATGCAATGCAATTTTACTACCATTTTCATGTCTCTTTTTGCCGGTTGTGCCAAGAAGAGGTTGGAATTCCATGTATAGCCATCCATGCTTTTGAACATATCCACTTTCCATTCAATGGGAATCTTTTTCTTCTTTGATCTTTCATCACGAATTGCATAGCCAAATATGGTGTACATGAAATTCCTCCTGCTATCACACTTATGTTCCTGATATGTAGCTCTTGCTCCCACCAACTCCTCTATTGTGAACATTCTAACACAAGAAGCCCAACAACATTCACCTCCTCTAACCTTCATCATAGCTTCGGGGAGAACAATCATGTCGACTTGCATCTTTTGGTGGGATAATGTTTGAAAGTTGGAAGTGGCCTCTTGCTACCTTTGTGTAAACATTATTGACAATGGTTCTACATCTATAGGAAGCGTGTAGTTCCCCTCCGGTTGAATCGTCCCTAGGCCATGCAACAATAGTTGGAACCTCTAGTTGCTTCACACAAGCTAGGCATTCTTGTTTGCTGAACCCTTTTCCTTCCAATTGTCATATAATTTTGAGATTGCCACACCTAACCCTGTCCTCCCCTAATCTTTCATCATTCTTTGCATTGATAGGATCTGCTAGAACAATAATCCCTTCTCCCCTTTGCCCTCACATTTGCATGCATGCGGGATCTTGACCTTTTGTTTTTCCAATCGACCCTAGTATAAAGTACAATTTCCTTTCCTGTGGCATCATCCTTTTCATTTGAGGTCTTTTCCTTTCCTTTGCCATCATCTTTGTCATCTTCATCCTTTTCATTTCTGGTCTTTTCCTTTCCTTTCCCATCATCTTTGTCATCTTCATTAGTTGGGGATTTTTTCTTTGCTTTGATCACCATCATTGGGGGCCTTGGGGGATTTAGCATTTTGCATGCCATTGACCTAAAATGAATAAAACCTATAGTAAGTTAGCATATCAAATAACATCTCCTAACATGTTCTTAAATGAAAGTTAACCTTAATAATAACCTTAATAACCTATAATAACTTAATCTATAATAATAATAAGTTAACCTATAATATAGTAACTTCTAATAACCTTTAATGTTGTAACCTTAAAAACAACTTTAAGGCTTTAGGTTAGCACTTTTAAGGTTAGAAGTTGTAAGGTTAAAACTTCTAACCTTCAATAAATATAACCTTAGCCTAAAACTTTTAAAACTTAAAACTTCTAAATTCAAATTCATAAACCTTAAATCTTAAATCTTATATTAACCTTAAATCTTAAATCTTATATAAACCTTAAATCTTAAATCTTATATAAACCTAAATCTTATATTAACCTTAACCTTAAATCTTCAAATTCATTAACCTTAAATCTTATAACTTATATAACCCTTGCAATAAATGTTCGCGGCAGTTATTATGGCGCGGTACGAAATTTTTTAAAGCAGTTATTATTTCCAGTTCACAATCCCTTTCCAACTTTTCCAGCTTTTCTGTCTCTCATTCGAACTTCGAACTCAGTGCGCTTAGAACTTCGCTTTGTTGAACTTTCGCTTTTCGATCTATCGCTTTCGCTTTTCGAACTATCTGCTCGCTTTCGAACTATCTGCAATCTGCTTCAATCTCTGTGGCGCTTCAATCTTTGCATGCAATCTGCTTCAATCTCTGTGGCGCTTCAATCTGCTTCAATCTGCATCGAACTGCTCTTTTCGGCTTCTATATGCTTTAAACTCGGCTTCTATATGCTTTAAACTCGGCTTTTCGAGCTTTTCGGCTTCTACAATCATCTGCTTTAGGGTTTTCGGCTCAAAGGTGTTTTCGGCTCAAAGGTTTGTAGGCTTTTTTGGTTTTTTTGGTTTTTCGGCTCTTTGACTTTGGTTTTTTGTGTTAAAGCTTCTCGGTCTCCAAATCATCTGCTTTTTGTGTTAAAGATTTTTCTCGGCTTCTTAAGGCTCAAATCATCTCGAATCAAATCATCTGCTATTGGTTTTCGATCTTTTGGTTTTGATTTCGAAGTCGAGGAGGCTCAATTCTTTACCACAAATAGGTTAGTATGTCTCATTCTTTACATAAATAGGTACAGAACACAAATAGGTTAGTATCTCTCATTCTTTTAGTTATTTTACAGAAAGGTATTTTACATGCATCAGTATATTTACCACAGTTAATTTAATCAGTTAATCAGTTACTTTTACATGAATCAGAATATCCTGCTCTATGATCTTGTTCTGTGATCTTGCCTATATGATCTGCTCTTATTCTATTTCACTAGCTCTTCCTCTATCTGTTCTAATTAATGATCTAAAATAATGAAGTTATTCTATTTCACGAGCTCTTCCTCTATCTGTTCTAATTAATGATCATAATTCTGAAGTAAATAATGATCATAATTCTGAAGTAAATAATGATCATAGATCATATCTGCTCTATGATCTTGCTCTATGATCTATATGATCATAGATCATAGATCTTCACTAGCTCTTCCTCTATCTGCTCTAAATAATGAACTAAAACAATGAACTAAACAATGAACTAATACTGGCTTTATATTTTGAATTCGCATTACGCATTACGCATTATGCATTTTGTTAGAATAATATGTTGGAATAATAGAAATCGCGCTTGGCATTTCTATTTTGGGTTACGTTTTCCACTAGGTTAATCAAATCGGCGCGCCGCGTTTTAGTTTGGCATTTCAATTTCATACGGCTCTATACGGCGCCCGGTGGCGTGTGAAATAGATCTGTGCTAATTACTTTCTCTCGTTCTAGTGCCATGGATTTTCCTTATGCATGGACCGGCTGGTTCAAATACACTGGCTGGTTCTAGTTCCACGGGCGACCATCAACTCTCGGACCACTGTACAAGATATTACTTGAGTGTGCTGTTCAAAACGTTCAAAGAGAGTTGGAGAATCCATTAGACAGCCTGTATCAGGGGCCATGGGTACACTTCCATCGCATCTATGGACATATCAGACTCCTCATGCTCTTAGTAAGGCTCATGCCAACAAATAAGTACAAGGATTTGATTTATAGTATCAGGGATCGATACAACACTCGGGTTTGGAGACTTCGACATCCTCGGGGAAAGATGAGGATCCTGTCATATCAGGGTGGTTCAGGTGGGACTTCTTGCGGGATTGGGCAGATGAAGTGGGACTGTCTGACATATTGTAGAGATAGAAAGAATTCGCGCCTGGCGCATTTTTGGAGAAGAAGAAATGTACATTTTTTTGGAATATGAATACAAACTTCGGCGCTGGCGCAATTTGCACTATACTTACTTTACGTCATTAGTTTATTTTTTTTATATGCAATGTCGAAAACATTGAATCCTGTGATGCCCTCCAGCCAGTATGACCAACCCCAAGAAACTACATATTTTCATTAATGTGTAATTTCATGGGGTTGATAAGACTGGCTAAAGACCATCACAGAATTCAAAGTTCACAACATCACGCAGATGATATGATATATTCTTTTTTTTTGAATATCCAAATATACATACCTTTTTCAGACGTTCTTTTGGCCATGCTACAAATGTGCCCACGCTTTCACCAACTGTATCGCCACCGGGATGTCTTCTTGGAAGAGCCTCATCTTCATAATTGCAGTTTAGAATAGAAATCTTACAGAAACTTGTTCCAAGAGGAACACCATGACACATAGAACTTGGATTCAAATCTTCGATTTTACACAATCCTACTCGGCGCTTCAAGTTTCTTTGTTAAAAGATAGCATTCTTCTCCGAATAATCGATAAAGAACCGAATGCATTGTAAAAATAGAGGGCGAAAAATTGAGAACAAGAGAATGCATTGAATTCACCATAGTTCAGCGGACATCGAATGGGAATTGAAATTGGCTCGATCGAATGGATTGAAGGCGGCTCGATCGATCGAATGGGATCGAAGCGGATCTTGGGCGCTCGATAGTCGATTGTTCTTGGGCTCGATACTAGGAATGATCTTGGGGCTCTCGATAGTAGGTGGCGATTAGGTGGTAGTAGATTGCCACATATCGCGTTTCTTGAAATTAATAATTAATTGTTATCTTGAAATTGCACTAAAAAAAAAAAACACAATTTAAATTTGTAAATGAGCGGGGACGGGCGGTTAATTAAAGGCGGTATAAATTTAAAAGGGCCTTGAATTTGAATTTCACGGTTGTAAATCGGCGGCCCTAGATTATGAACGCATACATATAAGTTTAAACCAAAACCCCGATCTCTTACTATCCGCACTTGCGGTTCTATGGCGTCTAGAGGATGCGGCGGCCGGTATTTGGTAGAGGTGGGACAGACCAAAGCACAAATCAAGCACGGAGGCTGCTGAACAAGCGAGAAAGTTTTGATCCAACAAGCCTCGGGTAATTGATCTGTTTTTGTTTTGTAATTGATTTACGTGTCTCTTTTATTGTTAGGTTTCTAGGATGTTTTTCAACCGGTGTATTTTACGTGTATCGCGTGTCTCGTGTATTGTCTACCTTTCATATTTTTTACGTGTCATTTCTCTTTGCTTCTACTACCTTGTTTTGTGTGTTTTTTGTTATAATCTTCTCCTTTACTCCGATATGTTTTTGTTGGAACAATTATCCATTTTGTATAATGTAGACCGTGGAAGTCTTTATACGTATTCTCAGTTCTTTTGACAAGTCTTTTTTGTAGCCTAGTATGTCTCTTATAAAGAGAAGTGTGTCTGTAGGTCCCCTCTTAAGAACGCTTCGGCGGCGATTTATAATTATGAGTGGTTTTGGTTGTGTATGCGCTACTTTCCACAGTGTACAATTTATGTTTTTGAAAGTAAAGGCGTCTATGAAAACGCTTCGGGCTTCAAGCGATTTCATTACTCACCACATGATTGTAACTTTCGGGATCTTCTAAAAATGTGAAAAGAAAAGCAAGAACATCTGCCATGGGGTCCGGGGACATCTGCCTGAAAAACCAAGAACGGATGAAGATGTATCGATTTGTGATTTGGCACTGCGTTGTGACCATTGGCGATACGACCCGAAATAATGAAGGCTCGGGTAGAGCCTCCATGTCCGAAGAAGATCTACCGAGAGGGCTCTCGAATGGTATGTGGAGATCTTCAAGACTAGCGGAAGAGCAGTCGATTTTCATGTCTAGAGTTAAGGAAACAGATCAAATGAAGAAACAAGGTATTCTCGATCACATGCGAAGAACGGGGCGACTTTTATTGTTCAGTATTACTTGAAGCGGGTCAGAAAAAATAAAAAGTATTGAAGAAGTTAAATTCTCTGCAGTGCTAGTTCCTTTAAAGAGGCGCCCCTAAGAACGGATGAGGCCGCAGATAACCTCTTCAAATTTGGTTGGTCGGTGGTGATCTATTGACACAAAAAAATATGTGAAGGTCTCGGTTGTGAGAAGAGCAATCAAGATTACAAGGCCGTCGACTAGTCTACGTACCTACAAGCTTTAAAAAGAGAAGGAAGATGCAAGTTCTAGAGCCGGGGAAACACCGGGCGTTCTAGGCATTACAGGATATGACTAGTGATGATGACAAGGCGAGGCAGGTTAGAGGCCATGAGCAAACTCAAGAAATATGCGACAAGTATCCACTCGGGCCTTAGCTTCTTCGCATCCTATCCATGTCGACGGGCTTTTCAGGTCCACGAAGGCTATGTTTGTCGCCAGAAGATTTGACAAGCAAACGCGAATGGAAATAGTCGACAAAGATGATAGAAAACCGGGACAAAGTGCCAATGCCGGGCAGATGTGGTGCCTTTTGATATGAAGACGAAGAAGGTGTTGATATGGAATAAACTTGAAGATTTAACCGGCAACCTCGATATTCACTTCATGATAATAGATGGCCAGCATTCGATTGGGAGGCTTGAAGGTTTTGATCGGTCAAGCACAAAAACCGGAAATCGGTTATTCTATAGATCGTATTCAAATCGAAAATTGCCGATTCCTCGGTGGCTCCACAACAAAGCAGCCAGTAATTAGCCGAAATCGGTAGCGCTCTTGAATGACATGGGAAAGACATTCCTGTACAAAAGGTATTTTATGTTCCACACATAGCGTTCCAAATAAGCGCCCAAAGGCGTTTTCGTTAATCACGTATTTACAAGAAACGCACCGGGCGGCGATTTCTTCATATGGCTGCGATTTTCTAAATATCGTGATTAGCAAAACGCGGCGCCTCGGGCTTTTATGTTGTTATTTGTGTGACGGATTTACAAAAGAAACGCTGGCCTGGCGAATTCTTCATCATGAAGAAATCGGCGCCAGCGCTGCTTTTTGTAAATACGCGATTAATTAAAACGCCACCGGGCTGGCGGCGTTTTATATTGTTACTTACGCGACTGTTTATTTTTTTTTATCTAACGGCCCATATTTTGCAAGTCGGTATGTGTGGGCGATTCGGCGCACGCCAGAAACCAATGGATCGAATATGGAAAACCAATGCCGACCAGACAAGGGCAATCTAAGAGTGCCGAATTCAAATTACTAGAAAGGACACTGTGCCAAACCATAATACAGGACAAGAACAAGGCCACTAGATCAAAGAAGAAAAAAGGGGATGCACAAGCTGGCACAGAAGAGCAAACGGTGCCAAAGGATGCCTGCAAGATTATTTTTTCTTCTGACCAGGTATGGGAAAAGTGGAACGAATTTTGGGACGCCTATTCGGAAAAGAAGTTGCCAGATTCGTATGGCAGGTTTCCTCCGCAAGATACGTCTATTTTTGATATAGGTATCACGTAAAATGAGAAAGGCACAAGGATTGGATGATGCAGAATTAATCTCTCATTTCTAGATAGTTGCATCGAAAGGAAGTTATCTACAAAGAAAACGTCTGCAGCAAAGCACTTGACATCTTTCGAAGATGCATGCGAATCGATAAAGAATATGAAAGTCCTGAAAAAAGCTGTTGGTGAAGAACTGCAAAGGCTCTCAGGAGACATGATGTTATCAGAGATAGGCTTAATGCAAAAGTACAACGTATCTAATGATGACATTAAGAAATATGTATTTTGGTCAAAAGATTTTGTGAAGCAAAGCAAAGGCGAAGAATGTGGCAACTCTTAAGGGGATTCACACGAAAAGCCAAGGCCCTGACCTAAAAAAGAAAAGTTGCTTTGGTGAAGAAGACGGCAGTAGACGAAGTCTCCTTTTTCTATAAGGTGTCCAATTGGTTATAAGTGTGCCATGCCCGAGGTAGGTGAAGGGCCAACCGACATCACTCTATTTGTTCTTGATAGCCGTGGGCACGAGATGGACAGGATGATTACAAAGACACCTTCTTCAACACATGCGAGTGGTTTGACGACCGAGATGCATTATACTATCGCGGACGGTTTGCCACTCCGACATTTCCTACGATATGCACTAGTCGGCGCAAATGATGTCGAATGCATTAAAGTGATGAGGCAAGCAAGAATGATAGATGAAAACAAAGATAGTGAGTTTAGTACCGAAAAGTAAGATCTCACATGTGCTAGTCCTTATGATAGCCATTATGGATGATAAAGAATATGAAAGACTCAAGGGGAAACCAGAAGGTGAGAAGATTGTTTGGCAAATGCTATCGGCTAGATGAACCCCTATTGAAGAATGTTTTTATGTCGAATCCAATTGCGTAAGACAAAGGGAAAGGGACCGCAGATGTGGATGTGGACCGGACGAAGAGGAAGAGGAAGAGGAAGAAGAAAATCTGGTCGACCTCGCCCTTAATTCACCAATCAAGTATGAGCTACCGACCGGCGCATAAGGGAGGCTGAATAAGTACGGGTTTTCTTTGGCCCTTCGAGTTTTCTGATTGAAGCCTTCGCCCGTTAGAGTCTACGTGTTGGGAGTTTCATGTTGGAGGTTATGTCGGGCGGGAAGCTCTGAAGCTAGCTAGGAAATGCCAAAGTGTGGTCTCTGATGGTCAAGCCAAGGACTTCCTCGATATTTTTTTCGAGAAAGTGCTAGAGGTGGCACCTAGGGGTCCGCTAGGTAGTGCAAAAAATAAAGCTTCCAGCTCTAAGTCCGGCCTTTACCCCGCAGATCCGGCAGCAGAGGGAAGAAATGAGAAAGCATATAGAGGGGCATAAGGAAGAATATCGACAAGCAACAGCTTAACTATGCGGCCGAGAGCGTGCCTATCCTTCCAATCACATTGGAAAATCCGACAGAAGTGGATGTAGGTAACGCAAACGAAGAAGACAAAATCCTAGATGATACGCTGGATCGGAAAAGCTCGAGTCGGGTTAGCATAAAGAGTAATGAAGTATCAACCATAGTTCAAACACTAAGTGATGTGGTCGACACTTCGCGTAATCAAGACAAAGTGGAGAGTAAGCTCATCATTGCGGATGTTGAACAGGAACCGAAAGGTATGTTATTCAAACGAAATGAAAATCGCGCAGCGCGATTTCAATTCTTCAAACAATTGAAAATCGCCAGCGCCGATTTCAATTATTCCAACAATTGAAAATCGCGCCAAGCGATTTCAATTTTTTCTTTTTCCTTGTCTCACAAGTGTGTGCTTTATTATTACAGACCTAATCCGTTTCCTCCAAAATTCTCGGTGTTCGATTTGAATGGAGTGCTCTCGCAAAACGCTACCTAAAGCACAATTTCCTTTATCATGGTATGCATGTAAACCATTTGAGACATATACTAAAATGGGTATATCCGCGGGGTCAGATCCGAAGGAGATGTTAGACCAAGCTTTCTTTTTATTTCGTTGTGCAATTTGGTCGTCGATGGAGAATAGAAATATACAGGAAGTTTTGAGAGTAGTTCCTGAGTTACATAGAGATTGGGCATCTGTTTGGGATCAGAGCAAATGTAAGTCATTCAATAACCCAAAGGATCCTAGGGTAAAAAAATATTTGTGAAATGCTTGAGCGACATGATGGATGACTTCATGCTCAGAGAAGGAAGACATCATTATAGTTGATGATGACGCCTTGAAGTGTTGCTTCAATCAGTCACAGTCACTAAATCCACCATCCTATCATCCTGAGGATTTTGAAAAAGATGACTTCCTGCTTCGTTTTGTCAGCATCTTGCACGAAATATCTACAGGAAAAAAGGTCGAAGAGATACAAACACTATACCCCTTAACTTAATCGGACAGGGAAATTGTGGGGACCTAGAGAAGATCGTTCTAGAAAGGGAACTTTTTGATATATATATATATGTATACGGAAATACACTTTCCAATAAGTTTTGAATATGAAATATACTTTACACCAAACTCTTTCGAATATATATTGTGTTCTTATATCAGCATTATTGGTTCTGTGTACGTATTGTTCTTTTATATTACGTGTATGGTTTGCTATACTTGCAATAATTTGTATGTATATACCGTCAATAATTTAGGTGTCTATAAATACGTATGCATGAAATTGGCAAACCATCGGCTTGGGCTTCTTATACGCTTGTTATTATGGCACATTCTATTACCGCCAGATGAACCACGCACCTCTGCGCAGTGCCATGAGCTAGAAATAGAACTTCGTGGATCTGGCTTGATGTCGCGTTGCTATGAATCCCGCCCCTTCTATCCCTGATCCCTTTGATGTTGTAATCCATCTTATATGGAATCCAGAGCATGGTTTGTTCATGATCGAAAGGATCTCAGCACCGCCTGCAGCGCCTGTCGACGATGATTCGGATTAGTTTTTAAAGTTTATGTTCCACTATAATACGTTATGTATGAAAATAAAATCGCGCCACGCGCGATTTGACCCTTTTGAAAAATCTACGTTTCAGAAGCAACTTGTTTGTCGTTATTTATTCGTAAAACACTACAATTTCAATGTTTAGATTTCGTTGTCGTCGGTGATTGTACGAATTAATAAGCAATTTCCTACTTTTTATATTGCCAACATTCTTTCATAATATGGGTCATTTGGACCGAATATTTGGATGCCCTTGCATTTCAACATAAAATGCATCTTCCTAGCCCGAAAATGAACTCAGTGCAAAAGTGTGGTTAATTCAATATAATGGTCAATAAATAGCTTATACGGCGCGATTTTGGAATAGACATAATCCCAATTTAATTGAATGATGGTTATAGAGCTTCATGAGTATGCCATTCAGCTTCTTCTATATGCTGATGACCTTGTTCTTTTTGCTCGCACACATGCACATATGCAGCAGGTACTTGATCTTCTTGCTATTTTTTGTGACAAAATAGATATGCAAATTAATATGGATAAAACTCGCATTATGATTGTTGGGGCACTTAAACAGGCATAGGAATTCATATATCAAGGAAGGCTGGTTGAGACATGTGATATAAGTATTTGGATATTGGAAAACTATGGATGATTCCCAAAACCAAAATGATTCTATATAGGATGCATATAAACCCTAGGCTAGAGAGACTGCTTCCTACCTACAGGGTAATACATCTTTGGTCAAAAACAACAGTTAAGAGAAAATCACACGTTGGCAAAATTTTGCTAAAAATAATAGTGAAAAAAAGAGCATGTTGACAAAGAGAAAAGTGCAAAAAAACCACGTCTGGAATCTTTTTGCTAAAAGTCAACTGTGTCTTTTAGCAAATTCGGATAAAATGACTACATGAACTTTTGTGCAATTTTAGTGTTGTTTTTGGCATAAAACAACACCTAAAAACAACTGTGGACCAAAAATTGGGATAAAATTGCAACATTTTAAGATTTTAAAAAAATGGCTAGCGGAAAAGCTTCAAACAACAGTTCATGCAGATGGGTCAGGCTGACATTTCTCAGGTTTCATAGTCAATCAACTTTGTAGCAATACCCTATTGAATTGATCATCAGTCAAGGGATCAAATCTCATGGGTTGTTCTACCCCCGTGCATGCATTAAAGCCTCCAGGGAGTATGGCACTTCCCAACTGCTTATGCTGCTGTATGTCATCATATAGATCGACATAAGGGTCCAGCCTATCCATATCCGAGTGGGTGTGATAGAAGTTGCTCTCTGCATGTGGAAAGTAGCAGGCTGCCACAAAGAGAGGTCTCAAGCATCGAAGTTTTGCACACGCATCCACAGTGCACCGGTTGTGCTTGTCCGCCTTGAACAAGGAGATTGATTGTGCCAAGGCCGCTCGGTAGTAGCAGTAACCCTCCATGCCCCCGCTTCCTATGCAATCATTGAAGATTGAATATAGCCGGTATCCCCGGCAAGTCGGGTATCCCCGCGGTCCCGTGATGCTCCCATGTTTCCATGAGGAAGATGAGTTCCATGTCTCCGGCAATTCCGTGAGACCATGCAGGCACAATTCCTATTTGTTGTGGGGGCGCACTGGAGATTTAGTGGCGCTGTTTAAGAGGGGATGGCGTATGGAAGTACCGAGATGTGCACGCAAATGTAAGGTGAGGCAATTGGAGCAGGGCATGCGGCCGAAAGCAAGCAAAGCTGACATGGTCGTGGGCCGCTTTGAGGGTTTGCGGGATTTGTAGCAAAGATTTGGCGACCTAAAAATTTGCATCTTGCCCCGAATCGCCTTTTGCAGCTCCTCCATGTCCCGACGCGGTCTTCTTTGTTGGGCCGGGTCGTCTCGGCCAACATACATGCGATTCCTTCATCCGCTTACCCCGGCGCCAGATGGCTGCTTTCACTTGGCGTGATCTCGCATCGTGGAACGGACTACCCGGGTGGTCGAGGGCTGATACCATGGCTTCTCGCCCAATAATGTGTACCGGTGGGAATGTAATTCGAGCAAGAATCAACATCGGAGCCGCTTAATGAGGTCCTCCCCCGCTTCTTGTCAAGCCACGCACTCACCACATTGTGGCTGCTCGCCTCTCCCCGGAACTCTCTCGATTGTTGGGTCAATCCCCGCCTGCACAAATAGGCGTTGTTTGCTGTCGGCGGGGCATAGGCTGTGGCCTATGTTGGGGCAGTGGTGGCATGGAGCGGCTTGGCAATGCGGTAGTAGATGGCCCTGGCCGACGTCGTGCAGACTCTTGGGCAAGTGGGACTGCCGTGACAGGTATAGTGGTCTCTCCTTCCCGGCCGTTAGCTTAGCTCCTCGCTGGAATTGTTGTCGCCTTTGTCAATTCACGCATGCACCGCTGCAATTGCTTAAAAAGAAAGAAAGCCTTTTTCGGAATCGAACCCAAACAAGTCCATAAGGCAATTCAAATACTAATCTTCATTAAAACACTCAATAGTTAAGTTCAAAACACTTCAAAACAATTAAAGTTAATGGTTAAGGTTCAAAATATTAAATCAATGTAATTTCAATAGTTAAGGTTGAGTATATTGTAGCTGGAGTAGTGATCCAATTACTATAGCACGCTTGAATATACATAAAAAGAAAGCACCGAATCATGTTTTTAAATGTTATTTCCATTTTATTTTCAAGACTATAACACTATTCTTTCCTAATTTTCCTCGTAAAACCCATTTGAGTCAAAATTCATATATTATGCTTCTATTAAAGAAATACAAAGATCGAGATCAAACCGCCCGCATTATTCAAACGTAAAAGAAAACATGATTATATTTATAGCAATGATTCAGCTCGAAAAAAAGAAAAAAGCAAATGTTTTGACTACCTTGTTTTTCTGCTTCCCCGCCCTCTTGTTGTTGTATTCCCGACCAATTCTCGCAAGAACAAAGATGCCTCGCACTATAGGGGATGGCCAAAGATTAGCATTGTGCAAATCCAATAGGCTTGGCAGCTAGACTGGGGCTGGAACAACCCCCGATTAAGAACCAAATGCAACAAAGTAAGCTCCATTTAGGAACAAAGTATTCCCCTCTGATCTCCAATTCTAGTTTTTCCATATGCCTTCATCTGTATATTCTCGTTTTGTAACCTACTTATGCATAAGAATTATGGTCAGAGAAAGGGAAGAAAGAAAGCTATTAACAGCTATAAATAGAGTGCCTACTTCTTGGTAGAGTGCCTACTTCTTTTGCATCGACATTTGCTCGGGCTAAGAACCGATTTTCCTCCACATTAATGGTAGGATTTGAACTGCCTCCCACTGCATACATCTCCCACTAGGTATAATCATTATTCAAAGTATCCATATCCGCACTCGCATTCTCGTGATCGCGAATTACATGTATATCCTACTAAATATTTGAAGAATAAAATTGATCCTGAATAAGTCGTGGTTAGTCGGACCCACCGATTTGAAGCGAAGGAACACGGCAAAATGCAAAGAGATATGAAGATGAAGAAGCCGTTTTTTTTCTTGCCACCTTGCTAAGCAAATCTCGCTCGATCTAGGAACAAATGGCCGCAGCACCATGTGAACGTAAGTGTCAACTATTTTTAAAGCTTTTCATAGATCTGTTATTTATATCCCTTTTCTTGGGCTTAGACTTGCCCAAGCACAACCAGAGCACAAAATGGTTGGATGCATATAGGCATCCTTTTCTAGGCTGACATGCAAGAGATAAGGGCATGCATCGTTGGAGCGCCATAGCCAGAGCTGGGGAATCGTCGGTAGCTGAGCGCCAATGCAGAGTAGTCAAAACTAAGGCAAAGGCGGGAAACAGATGGGCCAGTAGAATGAGAGGACTTGGATAGAAATCCAAGCCGTTCATGTTGGCCCATCTCGGTCGTTGATGAGATGCATGCTTATAAAAATAAAATATAGTTCTTAGAGATTCCCATAAATCTAATGTGGTTGTCACATTAGTTTGCAGTTTAAAAGTTCTTATCAACTGGGAATTGCTCATAAAGGCCCTAAAGAGAACCTTATATTGGTTGGATTTTTGTTGACACATATGCCAAGTGTGGTTCACTTACAGAAGCTGAAACCATTTTTAACAAGTTGCATGATCGAAATGTAGTCCATTGGACTGTACTTATTTCATGATATGTTGACTATGGATTTGGTCGAAAAGCACTTCAGTGTTTGGATCAAATGCAGTTAGAAGGTATTGCTCCTGATTGCTGTTATATTTACATGCAATTTGAAAGCTTGCAGTGGCAAAGCTATAGACCGGGATAGAGAAATACATAATGAGGTTTTGCAGCAAGGACTTGAAAAGGTTGTTATTCTTGGCATGTCATGTATGTTAAATGTGGCACACTTGTAGAGGCTTGTAAAACTTTTAACAACCTAGCAGCTCAAGAGGTGTAGTATCTGGGAGTCAGGACATGGAGAAGATGGTTTTGCCTAGGTAGCCATCAAATTATTTGAAGAGATGAACCTAGGACTAGCATATTCAAATTTTGTCACATTTATTTGCAGTTTGAAATGTTGTCGATACACAAGGGCCATAGCCAAGGGCGCGACAATACATGCTGAGATTGCCCTTGAAGTACTTAAGGAAGATCCTTGTGTTGCAAATGGTTTAAATTGACATATGTGTGAAATGCAACTCTCTTGGAGAGGCTCAGGATGTCTTTGACAAGGAAATATAGTGGCAGGAGATATTGACAATGGGTGTAGTTTAGAATGTTGATAAGTTAGAAGGTGTCATCAAATGATAGCAATTGTGCTCAATTCTTAGCAGTTGTGCTCAACTCTTCATGGATATTTCTGTAAATAAGGGAGTCAAGGGTGCATAGTTCAATGGTTAAAAAGGGTTAAAGATGCAACCATTGAACTTGTATATACATGACCAATTATTTATGTTTATAAAGGTTCGAAATAAGGAAAGTTGGAAGGAATAGTAATATGAATATGTCGGCCACTGAGACCGACCAAATCTTCTGCCTAAACCGTCATTCCGCACCGATCCTGTAAACCATAAATTGTATAGAACCTCAGAGATAATATATTCGATCATTGCAGATCATTTCTAGCATAATCGTGAACCCTAAAGGACTTATTGTTTGAGTGTTTACTGCTACAGTGATTTATTCGATCTCATTGCTACAGTGTTTTGTAGCTAAAGTAACTCAATGGTCAATAAGGGTTATATAAGGATAATGAATAATTAAAGCATGGTTTCAATGTTATTCAATTCACATTGTCAAATTCTGTCTAGTGATTTCTTCTAGATAATTGTGTTGAATACATTTGGCATAGGTGCAACCATCTTTATTAAATCTCACATAGAAGCAGAATTAAATATGTAACACGTAATCATTATATTGGAAGGAGGAGAGCATTCTTAACTTCCACTCGAGATTACCCAAAGGTTTTGTGTATACAATGCAAGATTACGCATTTAATACTTGCTAGAACAAGGCCTCTCGAAAGTTGTCTGAACGAATTTTATGGAGGATGGACATATGTTGGGTTTTTTAAAGGAAGATTTGCAACCTAAGTACTGGCCGGTAAATGAGACAATTGATGCCTGATGTATGAATAACCATGGCAGTCCTGCACGACTACAACAAATCCAACGTGGGCATACTTGTGAAACTGACATCTAGACTTTTGATCTTTAAGGCCCAAAGGCTCAATATGATCAAAAACGCATGTTGCTATTAGAGGTAGAAGGTTGGCTAAATAATATTATGCCATGCACAAATTTAAATAGGTCGCAATGGTATTCGGCAGCTGGGCGAAAAATATGTAAGCAAATCGAAGCAGATGAGAACCACACGGTTCCAAAAGTATAGAATTGAACCCGATCGAGATTGCTGCTTCGAAATTTAACAAGGGAATTTAATCTGAATGCTAGGTGCTAGAAGATCTGATCAGCCATTATTAATTTTGGGTCAATCCCAAATGAATAGTGGATCATTGTAAACCATTGAAAGTAATTATTCATAACCTTGAAGAAAGTTGCATTTAAAAATTAAGTGAGCTAAGTACTTGATTGCTAGTGCATAAATTGTCTCGCTAATACTTGTGTGTCAAATTTTCTTCATGTATTATACATGATATCAAATCATACCCATACATTTACGCTAGCTACTATAGGCACCCAGTTAACATCTATTGGGTGCCTATAGTAGGCATCTATAGTAGGCACCTAGGAAAAGCTAGCTACTGTAGTTACCATTGTGTGGCACCAACAAACATCATAGAAAAGATGATGTGGCCCTCCAATTGGTGACATGGCATGCCAAATGAGCAAGTCCACGTTTTGACTAGGCCAATCGTGAAAAGATGTACATCTTTGAATTTTCATGGGACGATGTTGATGATATGGCTAGATATTGGTGACTTGGACATGATGACTAGGATTTTTGCCAAGAAATATGAAACCCTTTGGAATTTTTAGTAGAGGAGTTTAAGGTGAGATAGAGCCTAGATGGCATGTTTGAGCCACCTTGGCATGTTGGAGCCTAGGTGGCATGTTGAAGCCCACGTGGCATATTTGAGCCACCTTGGCATGTTTGGGCCTAGGCGGCATGTAGGAGCCTGGCATGTTTGAGCCACATTGGCATGTTTGAGCCTAGGTGGCATGTTGGAGTCTAGGTGGCATGCTTGAGCCACCTTGGCATGTTGGAGCTTAGGTGACATGTTGGAGCCCATATGGCAGGTTTGAGCCTACGTGGCATGTTTGAGGCACCTTGGCATGTTGGAGCCTAGGTGGCATGCTGGAGCCCGCGTGGCATGTTTGAGCCTAGATGGCATGTTGGAGCACGCGTGGCATGTTTGAGCCACCTTGGCATGTTTGAGCCTAGGTGGCATGTTGGAGCCTAGGTGGACGTTTGGAGCCACCTTGGCATGTTAGAGCCTAGGTGGCATGTTGGAGCCTACCGACCGTAGAAACCCAAGTGTTTTGTCGTCGGGCAAAGATAAAGGCTCCGAATCGGAGATTCGACTTCGCCATATCATCCGGAATGTTAAAATTACCCTAGGAACCAAGTTATACGGTCATTTTTGGCAACGAAAGAAACACGAACCCTCTACATGGCAGTATTCCACAGCCAACTCTTAGGTCAATTGACTACTTAACGTGTGGACATGAGCTACTTTAGCTTTTTAGAGAAGGGGTAGTCTTCTGCCCACCTAAACTTGGTCTCCGTGGTAATATCGACATTTTGAGTCCATTGGGGCCTTCACGCCTTCAGTGGGAGAGTTGCCCGTCCGTGGCCAAGGGCCTTCGGAAAAGGACCTTTGGGGCAAACCCGCTCCGGAAGGTTTTAAGGGTCCGCTCTTCAAGGCCAACACCCTCCCTCTACATGTTGACATTGTGCAAGATCCTGGTCAAATCTGACTAGGATATGGTTCAAACGTAAACCCCAGTATGTTGCTAGGTTATTGAAGGGTTTACGTTATGGAGGTCAAGTTTTATTCGGTTGCACATGGGACATGATCGAGAAGTCGCAGCTTGAAAATGCCAAGCAATAGGAACTGACTTTAAAGGGGTTTGGTTTGGATTTACTCTCTTCCCCAAAGGTGGGAAATTAGAAGTCAAGAGCCTTTTGCAATTGCAAGTTTCCAAGATTTTTTTTTTGAAGGACGTCAGACTTTATTAATAACATTCCAACATAATACATAATATAATGCAGAGACAAGAATAAAAAATCCAGCGGACAATCAGATCCAATCGAAAGGTGGCCAATTGCCTAAGCATGACAATATAATGCGCAGTTCACACTATTTTCCTCTCCTAGAAAGAGAAGAATAATATATAGTCATATTTTTAGAAAAGTTACTTTAACTGTGTCTAACTTCCACATCCATAGAATCTTTAATAGCAACTTGATCTGCTCCCTGGTGTCTCAATGCCATTGAATCAGGGACATCCACTGTAACAATCGTAGCAGATATTGGAGCTACAGAGTGAACCAGCGCAGATTGAGGAGCCGAGCTATTTTTGCGACATGCAAGTTTCTTCAGGCGTGGAGTAGACCATCCTTCTTCCAATAATTCTTGCTTCTGAGCAATGTCCTGGAGACGAGAGTGTTGATCCTCATTAAGAGGGTCTACTGATATAGATTGAGATGGAGATGCAATAGAAGAAGGCGATAGTATAGAAATAGCTAAAGAAGGAGGCACAGGGGCTGGTAATACTGGTGGATTAACTAGTGCAGAGGCAGATGAGGAAGAAGATGGTACAACACGACATTCAAGTGAGGTGGATGCTATATGACATGGGATAGGAGCAGTTGGGGAGGTAGAGACAAAAGTATGTCTGGACCTGTAAGTAGCGAAATGCAAGTTTCCAAGATGTTCAAAAGTAGTATGAAAAGGTGCTTGTCCAGCCTTCTATGCCATTTGATATGGAGATCTCAGATACCATTGAGGGCACTGTTGATGTACAACAAGCCTGCCCTTCGCCTACTATATTTGGGTTTTTTATTGATAGTCTTGAAGACTGGTTACATGATCATTGTGAGGGAGGCATAGAGCTTCATGAGTATGCCATTCAGCTTCTTCTATATGCTGATGACCTTGTTCTTTTTGCTCGCACACATGCACATATGCAGCAGGTACTTGATCTTCTTGCTATTTTTTGTGACAAAATAGATATGCAAATTAATATGGATAAAACTCGCATTATGATTGTTGGGGCACTTAAACAGGCATAGGAATTCATATATCAAGGAAGGCTGGTTGAGACATGTGATATAAGTATTTGGATATTGGAAAACTATGGATGATTCCCAAAACCAAAATGATTCTATATAGGATGCATATAAACCCTAGGCTAGAGAGACTGCTTCCTACCTACAGGGTAATACATCTTTGGTCAAAAACAACAGTTAAGAGAAAATCACACGTTGGCAAAATTTTGCTAAAAATAATAGTGAAAAAAAGAGCATGTTGACAAAGAGAAAAGTGCAAAAACCATCGTCGAATCTTTTGCTAAAAGTCAACGTGTCTTTTAGCAAATTCGGATAAAATGACTACATGAACTTTTTTGTGCAATTTTAGTGTTGTTTTTGGCATAAAACAACACCTAAAAAACAACTGTGGACCAAAAAATTGGAATAAAATTGCAACATTTTAAGATTTTAAAAAAATGGCTAGCGGAAAAGCTTCAAACAACAGTTCATGCAGATGGGTCAGGCTGACATTTCTCAGGTTTCATAGTCAATCAACTTTGTAGCAATACCCTATTGAATTGATCAAATATCTCCATTGAAGGTTTGCAACAACTATGGGAGAATTGTATATATGTTGGCGCAATCCCCATAGGTTCATAATTCCATATGAACTACATTCCATAAGGAGCATTGCAGCACAAGATCTAGCTTGCGAACCCACCCTCTCACAAATGTATTATTATCATGTGATATTATTGAAAAGATACCTAGCATAGTTAGTCAATTTAACATGCAAAACATTGATGACAAATAGTCTCCTAGCCCATTTGCTTTAGCTTATACTTTAGTTAACGACACTAGTAGAAAGTATTATCCTTTCCATGATCGAGGTACACAAACATGTTGCGCTGTTATAGACCTATATAATCATCGACGCTTGGAACTTGTCCAGCTTTGCCCGTCGGTGTAGGACAGTTCATCGGAAATATAGCTCATAACCTTTTGTTTACCTTCCACAGATTGAATATAGATTTAATGCCATCTGGATGCAAACAATCTTACAGACATAAGAGGGATAACACCCAGGAACTTGGGTTGGCCTGAGATTGTTATAGTAGGATATGACACCCGAGTTCCAAGGCGTTATCTGCCACAAAGAAATTATTTTACATGAAGTATTATAACATAGGTAAGCAAGTCACAAATGTGTCAGCTTGAACTAGGAATAATGCTATTCTAGCTTAAGGAACTTAGGCAGAATAGAGATCAACGTGGGAATCTCTGCTTGAATGTAGTTTAGGATGGTTTTTTAATTACACTTATATTGGCAATTGAATAGAATAAACTTAAACCTAGAAGATTATGTCAAGAGCGTTTATTCTAAAACTCTGTTGTTTTAGCTACGGTGTAGACTTGAGATGACGATGCATGTAAAAGCTGTTGCATCATGTGAATTTCAGTGTAGTTGTGGTCGTGTCCAAGATATTATAGTGCTAAATTGTCCACAATATTACAATGTAATGTTCTTCACGACCCATGGGATAAAGAGCATAATGTTGACCATGCCAATCCTATTGCTTTCTTAAAAGTCATTTCACAAAATGTCAAACAAAATGAACCTTCATAAGACTATTGATGATAATGCTCTATATTTGGCATGTTCCGAACTCCACTTTATCTGCTTATCATCATGGCCTATGTTTCTTCATTCCAATCCCTTGCGAGCCTTTAGATTTTAAGATCAACAGAAACTAATACGGACACTAGCAAAGATCATACAATCTCCCAATAATTATGAGATTCAAACAAGAAATGTACAATGAATTTGCCTAAGGTTGGCAAACTAAGAGACTAGCAACATTGTAAATGCCTTTTCAACTTAAAATACTAGCAACAATTTTTGCCCTTTATATTTCTCAACTTATGCACCATCTTTATTAGTATTTGAACCTCTCTCGTCGCTAAAAAGCCTAGCAACGCTAGGCACTTTTTCTAGTCACTTTAATAATTCAACTTAATAATTTCCATTTTGCATACTTGGTTGAAAACATAATATCCTACCATCTCCTTCTAACTTATCGAAAGTTAAGAGACTAAATTACGACAAAAACATATATGAGATCCTATTTAGAATGACTTATTTCTCTTTTCTTTTGTTTTGCTTATCCCGAGGAATAACTTCATTAGGATTATTTGGACCAGACCTGAAAAACACATAAAAACATTTTTGTAATAAGAGACCTAAATAGGGATGCATTTTCTATTATAATTAAAGCATGCAATAATAACGTCTCAATGTATATTGTCGTTAAAGCACAATAAAATATATATTACCTTGAACTAACTTAAAGCCAATAAAAGTATGCATCAATACCTTTTAGCGTCATTCTCTTCATTTAAGAGTTTTTCTCCTCCCTATCGTTTTTAGCCTTGGCTCTTCCACAACTTTTCGACCAATTTCTTTTTTCGTCTCTAAAGTTACAATACAAGTTAAGAATCGAGAAGATTGTAAGTGCAAAATCCACAAGTGATTTAGAAAATGTAGGATACGTTGAATCTGGAACTATAATATCAGAATCAACTTCTTCGATATCCGGCAGGTAATAACCTACAAGATGCACAGTCTCTACACCCATTACCCAAAGCTCAACGTCTTCCTCAAAAATCAGGTCTAGCTCTGCAGACTGCTTTCCCAAAGTACTCAACGAGCATAAATAGAAAGTTTCTTCTGAATCCACTTCTGGCCTTTTGATATTGAGACATACCCACACAAGATTGTTAATATGAGGAAAAGTGGGCATTATTGTAGCCTGTAACGTCCAAAATCAATAAGCGATAACAAAATTCAAACTTATGCAACATTTAAATTCGCATACCCTGGACATGTGAAGTATTCTTCCGGAATGTTTATAAGAGAAGGGTTGGTCAGGACGTAAAACTGCTCCCAAAAATGACATAGCAAAACTTGAGAAGGCGTACACTCACAAGAAAGAAATATATGGGCGGCCTTCAGATATATCTTTCAGTTGAGAACAATGAGCGTGAATATATAGACTAGAAATAAGCCTAGCCGTTAATCAAGATACCCTTAACGTTTCTCATTGATTCAGGGCAGCTGCAGCACTAATTTCGGCAACTCTATGATCCTCAAATCAAATTATGTATCTCTGTGTCAGTCCCTTCAATAAACACATTTTAGGTACCTTGCTTTCAATCAATTTATCATGGAGCAATCCAACTCTAAAATATGATTCCATAATCGTATGCCTTTTCTAAAATTTTGTGCTTAGTTTAAGCTAAGCTTCGGCTTATTTCTAGGGTGTGGATGCCATTTGAAGTTCAGTAGTCTGAGCAGCTCGATGTCTTTGGCACTCTCATAGCGCTGCAGTGGCAGATGTTAAGATCAGATTGGCATTTTAGGCCATGCAAATAATCCCATAAAACTTGCAAGGGAAACACCTGCAAGAGTAGTCTGTTGCTGACCAAAATTTGTCAATGTGCAAACGTGCTTGGATGTTTCTAAGTTGGAGTAAGTATACAAAATAATTGTTTTACAGGATTGCCACCATGGATGATGGAAGTCTTCAAGCTCAAAGTATTTCTTCAACATTTCACCTGCAGAATACTACACATCTTGGTGATAGCGACCTTATAGGTTTGCACTATGTTTGTGCATCTTGATTCTATCTTTAAGTTACGTCGTTGAGCAGACCATATTATCATATAATGAGCTCTGCATTTAGGATCTTTGTTGACTTAGGGAGCGGCAAGTCTTGTTCATCATTATTCAGATGGAGCATTGGACATGTAGAGAGCAGATATTAATGCCAATCACACTTTTAAAGATAATTTACACTGCTTCACAAATCCATCTCTTTTAATTAACTAGTATAAATTGCTTGTATACATCAGATTGAAGACATGTCGGTTTTCCTTTGCAGTTCAGAGATAGTGGTCCTTTGATCAGGTGGTAACTGCATATCAGGCCAGTATAGAACCAATCAAGAATGATGGTTTATAACTAAGAAATATGTTTCCTGGTCATGACGAGCACAACATATTATTCAATTGTCTTTCCTTTCTGCAGGTAACTTACTTGCAAAGAATAATTAAAATATTACTACTATAGCAACTCACTAGCACTACCATAACCAAAACCACTGTTACACAACAATCTGCCTGTCTCAAAGTAACACACAATCAAGCCCAGGGAGTTGAACCCCTTGCCAAAAATGCAGCAGCAAAGAGGCAGCTGAAGCCTTAAAATAACCCACAACCGCAAAAACAAAACCCTAACTAATGATTACCTTTTCACAGCCGCAACAATCTGGCCTCGACTTACCAACAACAACGCAGTTCAAAGCAGAGAAGACGTCTCGATGTGCCTTCTGTTGTGGCCTCAATGCATTATGCCCTAAATGTGTACAACGTAATCTCAAACGCTTGTTCTGCCATCAACCTTTGAACGTGTACAACATAATGCCCTCAACACTATTTGGATCCCAGCATGAAGGTGTGAATATGCCAAATCAAGGGCATGGGATTTTACACCTCACAGCGGACGCTCCCCATACGCCACAAGTACGTATGGAAATGCGAAACACATAAAAAGGATTACCAACTAAGGTGTCGCCATGAAAACTTTATTTCCCTATCAAACATTCATAGATCAACGAGCATGCCCCAATGCAAGGGTCGTGGCCATACGTAAGCTAATGAATTTGATTACAAAATAGTGATCACAGAAACACAATTGCATAAAATGGATGCTCCATATATTAAAACACCAACAACAGGTAATGTCGTTTACAAGCAACTGTAGCACTCATGTCACCATCACAAATACACAAATACAACACAACAAGAAGGCTGCACCACTGCGCGCTCTGTAATAGCCAGCATACAATAGGCAGAAGGCAACAATAACATGAAGCAGCAGGACCACGCTCGGGCCATGGCAAAGCTTGTTCCTGCAACTCGCAAAACTCCATAGCACACGCAGCACGGAGAGAAGAAACACACAGAGCAGCAAAACTATGTTACGAGGTAGAAGGAACAAAAGGCCCAGCTCATCTTCCCCAGCCATCCAAAAATACAAAAGAATGATCGCAGAACATGCTGCCATCAAACTAGAGGGCAGTTGTATACCTCCACTTCTCCTCGGCCCTCCATCAACCACGTCTCTAGTCTCTACCCACAGTGTGGCAATTGGCACCAATATTCCACAACCAGTATATTTCTCAAGCAAACTCATTGATACCACAAAAGATTGCTCTGTCTGTATCGTCTCCAGCACAGAGAAAAGAGACTCCGGAAGAAATCATCCAACAACCATGATCCAATTAAATTGGGATTATGTCAACTTCAAAATCACGCCAACCTGCTGTTGTCTTCTAGGGGGTTTTTGTTTTTTTTTTTAATCTTTTTTTTGGACTTGATAAATAACATAAGGTTGCGATTCACGTGTGACGTTTCAGATGCGAATTGAAATATGCAAAAATGAAGAGCAAGTTGCTAAGATAGATGAGACCAAAATTGAAGAGCATTTAGATGAAAATATTAGGTTTGATAATAACAGATTGCATTATTTGCAATCCAATTGCAGACTCGAAATTATCGATACAACGCACAAATATCATACAAAAATATCTTATATTCCAATAAAACATTAAGGGATCAATCCATGTTTTTCCACGTATTTAACAAGGTGAACACGATTGCAAATTAAACGGGAGTGTTGCATCACTCCCGTTTCAAAGATTCCCTTTAAAAAAACACCATGTTTCTAAAATAAGCCCTTTTTGATAGTTGTTGAGAATTTCTAGAGGTTTGCATTTTTTTTCATGCCATTTTGGCCCATCATTAGGCGAAAACTTTGTACTTATGAAACAGAAATCATAAAAATAGCGAAATTTAGGCATAGACTTGAAGAGACTGAAAGCATTACAAAAAAAAGCACCAGAATAGAAAGGAAAAAAAAGTAATATGTTTTTAATAAATGTTTGTACATCAATATTGAAGATTCATTGTACTACTTTTAATATGCAGTAGTCAAAGATCTACATCATAGTCCTCCTCATTTTTTTTTGTCGCTCTCCATTGCCCTCGCCCTTCGCTCAATCTGCCTTTGCCGGAGACTTAAGTTTTGTATCCTCCTTGTTCTTCGGAATGGTAGCTAAAGCTACTTTTTAAGCTCGCAAAGGTTGCCTCGTCGCCTAGTGAGCTCGAGAATGGAGGTCGGATCTCCGAGGACGTTAGTTTGGCATAATCGATGAAGACTTGGCCCCTAACTCTTGATTTTCATCCGTAAAGTAGGTAAGTACCAGCCTCATCTTCACAAAATGCAATGCCTCCTTATCAATAACCACGGCTACCAGCTATTTGCGCCCTTCTTAAGTGCACATGCGATAGTAGTACCAGAACTGAGAAAGCATCAGCACCCAATCTCCCCGACGCGAGAACATGTCCAGGAGATGGTTGATGAGCTTTTGTAGTTTCGGTAGTGATTCACAATCCCCGCTTTGTGCACTTGGGTCCCTGCAATTTGTGAAGATCGCCGGAAACTCTAGGACGTTTGAAAAGTTTTTTGACAAAGGCAAGTTAAAGTGTTCCATGGACCTCTTCCCATCAAAACTCCAATAAGCTACATGAAGGTACTCTACCTTGCCGAGCAACCTTGGTCCTCCACCATGGTAGTTGATGTTCGCTTTGTACCTAGTGAAGCATTTAAAGTGATGTTAGCAAAAACAAGAAAACACCTCAAAACCGAAATGTGAAACACTATTCCGGAATACACTACGAATTAAAGAGAAAAGTAATTGTATTCGGAATAAGACTTACTGCATAAGGTTTTCATATCCCGCCCGAACCGGAGAACCAAAGTGATTTTTGAAAGTCGATTCCACCAAGCCGCATCGCATGCTCGAATGGAACGTGAACTAAACGCCAATGTTTGGCCGTTGAGATCGCTTGATTCCTTCAATGAAAGCATTAAACTCTGAAAATTTGAAGGGTTGGTCGTCAGATTCGCATTGCTTTAAGCTTAAACCCGTAGGGAAGATCAAGAATAACCAAAGTAAAGTCCCCGTCATGGCTTAACCGTCCGACAAGGTTCGTGTAATCACCATGAATGATTGAATATAAATTGTTTTGATCAAACATGCGTAATCTCTCTCGTAGTCGGATGGTTCGCTCAACAGCTTCTTTCATTGCCTAACGACCTCTCTTCCCGTAGGTCGTTTCTAACCAAATTCATAAAGCCCCCTGGGCAGGTC
Organism: Isoetes taiwanensis; assembly: GCA_021234155.1. Taxonomy (NCBI): domain Eukaryota; kingdom Viridiplantae; phylum Streptophyta; class Lycopodiopsida; order Isoetales; family Isoetaceae; genus Isoetes; species Isoetes taiwanensis. Next base: position 688,881 of record JAJEKV010000029.1, on the reverse strand, counting down.
CTTATTCTTCTTTTTGCTCAAGAAAAACAAAACAACAACCGCCAAGAGATCGCTTGTGCAGAGAAAAGGAATCTTGAGAGTACTTACCCAGCCCTCAAAATTTGGTGCATATTGGGTAGAGTTCCTTGCACCTTTCCCATGTTTCGACGTTTAGCTGCTCCATCAAACATGTTTGACATGTTATGACGTTCTTTTGGCTGCAAGACGTTAAGGAAACAATGAGATTAAACGAAGAATCAAGGCAAAGTAAAAAGGAAAACAAATAAAGTCAAGCTATTTGTATTCTCGGAATACAAACCGTTAACCGGGTGATGCTACCGAAACAATATGCGTAAAATACCGCCACATGTGACAAACACTGCTTGTCTCTAGAAAAGCAATGTGTATTCCGGAATACACATGCCTTTCTTTAGAGGAGCAATGTGTATTCCGGAATACACAATGCTTTTCTAGAGACAAGCAATGTGTATTCCGGAATACACATTGCCCGCGGTGAAGGATGGCATGTGTATTCTAGAATACACTATGTACCATGTTTTGGGAATCTAACATGCAAAGAGTAAAGTTTGTGTCGAGAACTTACTTGTGCAATTCCTTTGACATTTCTTCTAGGCTAAACTCCTTATCAACAACTTTTTGGAGAAGTCGCTCCGGTAAGCTCGCGGCTCCGAAGCCCCCGCGATTTTCCGTGACGGTAATGGTCATTTCTTTTTGGGCACGCCCGAGGTTTTTTTTCTTGGCTGTCTCCTTGCCCTTGCTCTTTAACTCCCCTCGCCAACATTGTAAATATCTCGCCCTAGAGTTCCCAAATCTGTTCAAGAAGATTTCACGCCAAATAGTCGGGTTTGCTATTACTCGTTGTGCTTACCTTGCCATCTCTAAAAGCTAATCGAACCGCTTGTGTCGGGCCAATGAGAGACCGCTCTTTTATTGGCCTCGCCATATTTCAGCAAAGATTCAATGGCACACGCCCCTTAAGCTCCAAGGAAAACGCCGGGCTTCTTAAGGTCCTCACCGCACTTTTCCTTGAAAATTACATACCCCTCGCGGCATAAACCGGATCTTGTCGACAAAGCTCATCTTTAGTTTGTACTGCTTGTCGCATTGTGGGTGTTGGCAACGATTTTGCTTCTTCATCCCAGAAGACCACAAAGAGACAAGCAAGAGGACCGGAGAGGTACCTCGGGTTCTTCTTTTCTTTGTAAAGTTGCCTTCTTGCCTTGAAGCTATGATTCCCTCCCAAGACGTAGTGAGTGTAGGTGTCGCCATTTTTCCTGCCATACTCCGGGGTTGTGCAATCGCCCCCTCCAACAAGGACAACTATTGGGGCCACATGAGCATTTGATTGCTCCTTATTCTCGTCCCTTCGTGTTCCTCAAGTGATCGGCATAAATTTTGCGAACCTGAAGTGGCCTTTCACCAGCTTCATTTTTCGGAGGAAGCTTCATTGAAGTGAGTGGCAAATAAATGACACCTTGCACAAACTTGTGCAGGTTAATCTCTTCCATTTTTTCAGATGTTTTATCAACTTTTTTTTCCTTAATAGCAACACCAGGTGCTTTACCCTTCCCCTTCTTCTTCTTAGGTTCCTGGGACTTCGTGATTTCAAGTCATTGCCGTGCTTTTCGCTTCTTTGGTTCTTTAGCAGCTATGGTTTCCCTTGGCCTGCTAAGTTTCCTTGGCCGCACAGGGGGTTCTTCCACGTCTTGTTCCTGGGAACCTCCATCTGATGACCTCCCTGAAGAACTACCATCTGAGGGTGATGATTGTGACCTTTCTCCATCTGAATGCTCGGACTCACTGACAGGAAAGTCCTCGCTTGTACCGGTACAAACCCGTTTAATTCATCCGAACACGTGCTTTTTGACCGGTAGTGTGAAAAGAATTTGTACAAAGGCCGGTGGTTGCACACCGACAATTCTAAAAATGCGATGTCCACAACTATGAAGCCTTGGGATGTCTTGAAGGATAGCCTCCCCACCGACCACCTTGTCCCAAGAACTTCCTCAACATCTTTTATTGTCCCAAGGTTCACAAACTCGAGTCGGCGTATCTTTTGTTACCAAAGACTTTTACTGCACGCATAAAAACGCCGCTGCAGGTGTTGTATTTTCCATCTGCACCCTCGTTACGTAACCACCGCGTTTGAAAGTTTTCAGAAAATAGCGTGTTCGTCCCGCGGTCACGGTGTGCTTTTGTGGGTGTGGACGCTTAGGCTTATGAGATTTCTTTGATGCCCTCTTGCTTCCTACTTCCCCGCCATCAAACGCTTAAAACAACAATGTTAAGACGTAAATTTAAATAAAAACCGTATTCCGTAATAACATTTACTAATCTTGTGCCCTAAAGGCCGTAAAACGACAGAAAACAAGTAAATATAGTAACTCTAAGACAATTTTTGTGCCTTAATTGACTCGAAATTGTTATTTTAACCTTTAAAGTGGTCTGCTTTTTAGCTAAAAGGTGTCTTCATCAAGTGCTAAAAACAAGAGTTTCCAAAAGACAAGCAAAGTGTATTCCGAATACACTTTTTTCTTCGGGTGAAGTGCAAAAGTGTATTCGAATACACTTTGCCCTTTCAGTAAGGGAGAAAAAAGTGTATTCCGAATACACTTTGCACTAGGGAGTGCAAAGTGTATTCCTAATACACTTTGTTTTCTCTTAAAAGGGCAAAGTGTATTCCTAATACACTTTGCACTTTCGCTAAAGGGAGCAAAGTGTATTCGAATACACTTTGTTTTTTTCGATAGATGGGCAAAGTGTATTCGAATACACTTTGCCCTACAAAACCAAATCGAAACAAAAGAAAGACGACTATGTACTTTATATGCTTACCCGGCCCATTGTCTTCGCTTATGTAAATCGGAATACAAAGAAATGTATATTGATCGGGCTGGCTGGCCGGCGACTAAATCTCGAAAGCGGAATATTAAACGAGGGCCGATTTTCCTTTTTAAAGGTAGGCCACCGCCGGGTTGTGTTTTTCTATGTAATGCGGAATACGCCTTGTCCAAACACTCGACAAGTGTATTCGAATAGCATCTTTGCACACACACACAAAGAATGTCGCACACAAAATACTATTCCGGAATAGCATTTGTATTCTTGAATATCATTAGTTCAATCGACTTGTGAGTTAGTAACAAGCCCACAATTTTTGCGCTTGTTTGACATGGTTAACCGCCGCGGAACAAACTTCCACCACCATTTGTTTGCCCAAGTACCTCTACTTCGTGATGGAACACAAGATGGAGATGCTTCTTCAACACCTACCTCGACAAGGTCTTTGTTGCTTCTTGAAGACACCCCGAGTCCAAGAATCCAGCGCATCGCCACCACCTTTCCAACCCTCTCCAAATCCAAAGAGGGAAACCGCCGCCACCACCTTTCCAACCCTCACCGCTGCACGTAGCAATCTTCCACCACCATTTGTACCATCCCCGACACTACAATGGCTCGACCTCAAAGAAATTTTTTTGAACCGACTACCTCCGGGCCGCTTGTTGTTTCTCCACCTTCACTTACACATGCCAGAATACAAAGACGCTCAAGATCGCGAGATCCTCCATCGCTTCTCCCACCACGATTTCACTACAAATGAAGACGACCCCGCAAAGATCTACACCTCTTCACACAAACGTAGGACACATGGGTTTGCGTAATTTCACCGCTTTTAAGAGACATGTTTGAACGAACTCCCCTATGAAGACGCTTACAACAACTTTCGCCGGCACATCATATGGTGGCCCATCTCCTTCATTCAACACCGCACCTCCGCCTTTATCCGGCACAACTTCACGTGGTTTGTTCTCTTCTACAAGCACACCACTAAGGGTAGAGGAGGTCACCCCTGTGAGTAGAACTCTTCGAGGATGAAGACACCAACGGCGCAACGAGATTACACATTTTCTAGCCAATCCACCAAGAAATTCAAGGTGGATTTTAGTTTGAGAGCATGCTCCTCTCCAGAAGAAGAAGAAACCTTATGGACGAAAGCACAAAATGAGAAGACTTTTAAGAAGTAAATGTCGCTCATTGGGTTGCATCAACAAATTTAACATGGCTAAATTATTTAGCAATTAGAGACAACTACGCTCAATGACATTGGCTGACCGTATCGCCTATTTGGCCTATCATGTAAGACTGCACCGCAACACCTTCTTGCACTACATTAACCGCCAAGAAGTTTGCCGTAAATGCTTTATGGTTGTCCACCGCTTAGGTTCCACCGTAATGTCTAGAATACACAAAAGATCGGACAAAAATCCAAAGAATTGATGATCATTGTGGACCAAGAAGAGTTATAACCATGCATGCCCTTGCCGTGGTCGTGGATGGAGAAATATTTTAGAGAAACATGTGAGAAGTCGCCTAACAAAGAATATGTATCATTTAACCGATAACATCACCAAAAAAGATGTTTTTAATGAGTACAAAGAGACTTGCACTCAGCCTTCAAAGACATCTCTTACTCACACTTCACCATCGTGGAAAAGTGAATTTGGTTTAGTGAAAATTCCTGTGAGACATAGAATGTCCGCTTGTTCAAGGTGTGCGTAATTAAAGAGTCAAAGAGAAACCGCGAAAAACAGAGGTTAAAGAAGTAAGCTCATGTTCTCCAATCTCTCACTTGTTTTAAAGATAATGCTTTGACCTCATTTCTTCTACGATATTGTGCAATGTAACCTTGCCGACATCGTGGAACAACAAGCAAAGCCAGAGAGAAGAAAGCTTGCCAAACACGTAAAAAGCTCTTTGAACGCCCACGCAATATATGTCTCATAGATTGATGGAATGGACCAAAAAAAAACTACTTCTACCAAGATTTTTGAACATTCCTAAAGATGTGCTGAGGAATGTTTTGTTAAGGTCCACCTTGTAGGAGCTATGGTCTTCAAAGGAAGTCTAAAGTGCAAAGTATTCTTGACGATCCAAACTTGCATGGTGACCCGAACCTCACAATTACAATTTTAACAAGGTCCCGCGGCGAAAGCAAGAGCAATTACCACCCGTAAGCTTTTACCTCGCAACTTGACAATACTACAAGGGAGAACAAGAACCAAACACTCTTTTTATGCATCAGGCCATGTTAGTGGAGCTAGGGATCTTTAGAAAAGTGAAGTCGGGTTTTTACTTGTAGGCCACACTCATGATCAAATTGACCAAATGTTCAAGAGATTTTCTCAGGCGCCTTTAAGGAAGAAGGCTTTTCTTCCTACTTTAGTTCAATTATTGAAGATTCTTACACTCCCACCCAAAGGATCGATCTTCTTAAAGAGACCGCTGATTTCAGAGAGTTTATTTTCTCTCAACGCTCGCATGCAGAACAAGCCGCGGAACAAATTGAATGATCTCACCTTTCAACATCACATCAAGTTCTACTTGAAGGATGACCGAGTTTCTTACAGGCAAGAAGTATACCACAACTAAGGACCTGAGTCCACCAGAGGGATTACGCTTTCCTTAAATATATTCCCACACTTCCTTCAGAGAACGTGGCCGAAAGCAACTTCCTCTCAAAAAATCCTAAGGAGTCCAAGCGTAAGAAAAGTACCCCAGAAGTCATCCTTAAAAGCCATAGAAAATGGAATTTCTCAGTTTTAAGTACTTTTAGAAGAAGATCGAATGTGGTGGAGTAACTTCTTTCTAACGTAAAAATTGTTGTGAAAAATATAGCTCTAAGACAGTTGCAAGAACCATTTCAATGGCCTAACACCTTCCATCAACCCCAAAGACCAAGCAGGTCCAAGCAATGCTACGCTAGCACCGCAGAGAAGAAGACGAGGATCGAGTCATGTACCCTGACCAAGACGCAGGAATGAGCCTCAAGGTAATATCACGTAAATTACCAAGGGTATGCTAATTGCTCTTCCTACCGAGGAGGATGACAAAGGTCTAACCTTCTCGATAGCAAAAGTGCTTGACACACCAAGGAGGAAGGCTTAGTCACTAAACTCAAGATTCATTGGCTTGCAACACGTAAAATGCTTTTGAAGGTAGATATGAGTTAGAAATGAGAAGCCAAGGAAAAGGGAGAAAGTCCAAGAAGGTGGGTTGTAGGGATGAGCTGATCCCTTAATGACGGACTATATTATGCTATGATTTTAAATTGAAATCGACAATCGCTCACGCCAGAGGACTATCAATTTGCTTAAAAAGCTTGTAATTATTTAAGAAGAGGATGAAGAAGGTGGTGGCAATGCTTCACCATCCGCTGATAGTGATGAGGAAGATAACTCAAGCACTTCCCTCTAGTGACAAGTGAAGGAAGTGAAGGTGATGAGGATGGCATAAATGAACATGATGACGCCCCCGATCCCTCCTTCATCACTCCTCATACTTTTTGCACATAACCGAAGTCTTAGAAAAGATCAGAATTTTGTATGTGAATATGAAGATTCTATCTTCAAATTTTGAGAATACTACGCTTCGCCATGGGACTTACTTCAATTTTTGTTAAATATTTTATTCTCTGAAATTAGAGATTCTCTCGTGAGAAAATATACTTCAAGAACATTCTATTTGCTAAGAAAAGTGACACTTTAAAAATGTCAATTCTTTGGTTGCACAAAAAAATTAGTCATTTTTGGGGTCAAAATAGAATTTCATGCATCCTTTTTTTTAACCTAGTTTTACCCCCTTTTTAAAAAAAAAAAAAGGGAATCTTTGAGGAATATTCCTTTTGCTCTCGCTTTCATGATTTGCTCCCCGCTTAATACGCAATCTTGTTGGTGTGGTTCCATGTCAACCGCTCTATCCAGCCTGGGTACTAATCTAACACTTCACCCACCGGCCATCCCCATAGCCAAATTATTCATAATAGACATGTGACTTCACCGTAAAATCATCCGTCGAAAGTTTTTGGATCATAAGATAGTGGATTCAGTGGCCCTGTGGTTTGATTGTAGAAGCATTTGAGAGCATCATCATCCACTATGATTATATCATCCTTATTCTCATACCAAGTTCGGCCCATCATGTTACTCAAGTGTTTGATGAAGATAGGTTTGCCGTTGGATCCTTGGGATTAGTGAACTTCACACATTTGTTCTGGATCCCAAAAGGTCAACCAATGTCTACGATTTTCCCCAAAGGCTCCAAAGTATCCTTGATGTTCCTTAGTTCCATGGATGACCAAATACCAACTCGAAATAACATGAATGCCTCATCTAGCATCTCCTTCAAGTGGTCATGGATAGATCCACTTGGTGTTTGATTCTACGGTGTCCGATGAAACCGATCTCTCGCCACTTTATTTTTCGAAAAAGTCTTGCAAAGGACTCCGCTTAGGCTCTAACACCACAACCTTCTTAGAAACGCAATGCAAGTCGAAACATCAAACATGTATCCGGGTCAGCAAGATAATGATCACACAAACAATACAAACGCCAGCTAAGCGTGATTTGAGTTAGTCTTAACCAAATCGCCGCGCAGATTTGGTTTGACAACTAAAAATAATCAAAGCACGCGTTTTGGCCGATTTAATTCAAAGGTAATATAAATTAAATCACGATGGCGCATTTGGTAGGCAAGGCCATACCTATCATCTTCGTTTTGCCGCCATCGGCCATTCTCCCTTCGCCACCCTTAATCCTCGGTTTTCCTCGACTATTAGAATGTTATTTTCTATTAGTTCCCCTACGTCCTTCACAACTGACATTATTTTAGTATTCATTTGGCAAAACCCTGCACTAGAGTTGTCTTGGTTGCCTTCACTTTCGGGCTGGCCTATCAATTAGATCCTTGTTAACCCGTGAATCTCCATCGTTGCTTGCATCACCCAAGGGAGGCAAGGATATTCCCTAAGTTTTGCTGCCATCACATTACTTTGAGCAGCCAGTTTAGCAGCCATTTGGTCATTGCTTTCCTTATGAAGTCGCGTATTACTAGTTCCCTCACGTAACCATCGGCCCACTTTTGAATTGGACAAGTCTACTTAGACTTTTGATTGCTGAAGATTTCAGGTTGCCATAAGGGCCTTTAGGAGATTTGGCAAGCACATGCATGAGGAATGGTTCAAGAAAGTCTTTGGCCCGCCATCATCACACAAAGCAGTGACATCTTCTAACACCCATAAGAGCCTCTCTGCAATATAACCTCCAACATGAAGCTCCAAGCAGTTGTATCAATTGGAGCAAATGCCTCGGAAGGAGGTAAGCAGCCATAGACGGGGAAATCCATTTTATTTAAGGGGCCTTTCTCCTTAGTTTGTAGCTCATACTTGATTTCACCACTTAGGAAGTCCTGCACTGCTACACAAATTCAGCAACTGTCGCCCAGCTTTGGTTAGGATTTGATCACGAGAAGATCGCTTCCATCCCAATATATCAAGTTCTTCCGTGCTAAGAGAATCTAGCCACGCCGCCATCCATCCTCAGGTAAATTGTAGCCCTGTTTATCAGCCGTTCTACTGTTAAAATTTCCAAGCAATATGACTTCTTCCTTATTGCTATATTCCATGATGTCTTGTTCAATATGAAAAAAAGGATCCTCTTGAGAAGCATCAAAATTGCTGCGGTAGATCTCTTTGTGTCCAGGTGCATAGTAGCAGATCGCTACATAGATGGGTCTTTGGTATCCTTGGATTAGTAGCCACATGTACTAGTTATTGACATCTCTCTTTATACGTTAAGGAATGAATTGTTGTCATCATTATCATTGAGTGAATTTAGTGCTTATTAGGGAAATTCTTCATAGTTCTTATATTATCAACAATATGAGCAGTTTATGTGGGTTATGTTCACAGACTGTTAGGTTATTTCAATGCAGGTCGGCAGTAGAATAGTTCTTGTATTTGTAGCTTGTGGTCATTAGTGGATGGATGCAACTTTCAGGTTATGCTAAGACTTTGCAATAGTATAAGAGATCCACCAGGCAGATTGTATGGATTACTGTGCTTGGCAAATGGTAGGTGTTAATGACGATTTAAAGAGATTAGAAGAGATTAGCAAAGCATTTATCATTGATGACTTCAGTCACCTGCAGTGCTGCATCCGCTGATTAGAATTATAGAAATGTAAACTGTTACTCTCATGACCTTGTCTTCAACGTCAGCATCAGAAGCCTCCAATAGCATATTAAAATTATCATTCTGCAGTCGACAGTTAGAAATGATAACATCAGTAGCACCTTGCAAGACACTGATGAGACCTAAAGAACCGAAAAAGGAGGTAACATGATCAATCCAGACGCGCTTAGAACCAGCAAATATATGTGGTGCGGCTTCGGACCCATAGCATATCCTCTAGATGGAAGATCATATCCTTCTCAAACATGATCCAAATTCCAGAGCTTTCTCTAGCCAGATTAACTCCATATCTGAGACTCCCTTTCGTAGGAGAACTGGGGTGATCTAAATCGTGGGTCACCACATACTTTTGTCCATTTTTGCCTCCTTTTACTCCCTGCGCAAATCCAATGGAGCAAGATGCAAGGCCAAACCCCTTGCCACACTCTGAGTATTGACATGTTATTCCATCTACTTCAGATGGAGGGAAGCCATTCTGTCCACCATTATCTGTACCTAAACAAATTTACAAATATATGAGAGTGTATCAGTGAATCAATAGGTAAGCATGTGTTTGGCTATTCGAAATTTGAGGTACATAACTTCCAAATCTAGACTTGGTCTCAAGTTTCAAGAATTCACACAAGCAGAGTAACACAAATAAAGGGAGAATGCCAACCTGTAAGGCAGTGTGGGAATTTGACACCCCAAAGGGTGTCAAAAGCAAAAAAAAGTGTCAAAGAGACATCTTCCGTAGAGAAAATGTGTCAAAAGAGAATTTATAGTTTGATAAAATGCGTCAAAAGAGACTTTAAAAATTTTTAAAAGTGACATTTGACACAATTAAAAATATTAAGTGTGTCAAAAAAAATTAGAGCCCCAAATACACAAGAGTTATCTGTACAAGGCTTAATATATGTGTATACTTAATAATGCAAGAAGAATTTATATTCAATAGAATTTTCCATTTTCCTTATATTTATATAAATTTATCTTTCATAGCAAAATTCATATTTTAATCTTTTTGTTGTAAAATTTCAAATTATTTTCTTCATTTGATAACATAAAAAAAAAGTGTGTCAATGGTGTTCACAACGCGTCAAATGAGACAAAAAAAAAAAAAATTGGAAGTGTGTCAATTGACACATTCAATTTTAAAAAGCGTGTCATAAGAAATACAATACATAAGTTGAATTTCCCACACTGCTGTAAGGGAAATACAGAAGGGATCATAATCTCCTAGTAAATCAGTTTGGTCTTTGCTTCAAAGAGTTTCTTCTCCTGTTGGAATGGCTAGTAGACAATATGGGCGTGGCCACAAATGTTTGACAATGAGTAGAATGCTTCTATAGCAGCTGCAATTCTGTAATCCAGACCTTTAGTCCATGGCTTGCATCCAGTATACACTTCATGCCCTAAACACTTATAAGATTGGGCCTTTTCGGTCGCTTTTTGATAGAATAGACCAGCAGACTGCATATAAAAGCACAAGACCTTTGTTTTCTCCAAATTTATTGTAAGTCCAAATTGTGAACATAAGTTGCATAAAACATCAAGTCGCTCTTGATTAAAATAGTAATTGATGTTAGGCAATCATATTTCATCTCTTATCGACAGCAAACAAAGCCAGTCATTATTGAATTCATGTTTACAAATCTTGTTTCGCTCCATCAAAGGTTTCTGCATAATCCCTTCCTCTTAGCCTACCACCAAAGCTCCAGATTTGCCGTTTCCTACCCTATGGGCCGCAATAAATCGCACATCAGAATATCAGGTTTGCTCTTGCCTGCAAAACCGCCTAGAGAATCTTGCTCCGTTGCTTCTGTTCAAACAGACGGATCTCGCCGGAGTTCCAACGCCTCTGCTCCATCGCTAAGATCAAGATCATGAAGGTCCTTACCTTCGAAGCCAAGTAGAAGAAAGCTTCCAAGAAATACGTCAGATTGCAACAAAGAATCATCAGCAAGACCCCATGCCATAAAGAACCATAGCCATGGCGGCGGTGAAAGCAGAGCTCGCCGGAATGGAGCAAACGAACCGGAGAAAGCAAAGCCTCAGGAAGAGCATTCGACGGAGCAGAGTCCTCCAGAATCGGATAAGATCAACGACGTGGCCTCCCGCGAAATTTTCAGCGAATTTTTTTTCCTTCCTAATTTTTCCCCCACTCTGGAATCTAAGCATAAAGGAATCGAATTTTGGTGTGAATCAATTATATAAGAGTAGATAAGGGCTAAGACACAAGTTGGCTTTAGAACACAAATGCCTACGCTGGACCATTTGCTTGCGCTTAAATGTATATTTCATTCTATAAAGAGCACGAAAAGGCTTATCTAAGTGGCATTTATTGATTTTTGTAAATCCCATTATAAAGTTCCTAGGCAAAAATTATAGGAGAGAATGGAACAATTGCAAGTTTCCAAGATGTTCATAAGTAGTATGAAAAGGTGCTTGTCCAGTCTTCTATGCCATTTGATATGGAGATCTCAGATACCATTGAGGGTATTGTTGATGTACAGCATGCCTGCCCTTCGCCTACCATATTTGGGCTTTTTATTGATAGTCTTGAAGACTGGTTACATGATCATTAACAAAGTTTAAAATGAAACGCACTAATTTGCTCAAAACGCACTTCAAAAGGAATCTTTGAAAGATTCCCTAAAATCCCCCCAAAAAGGTCCCTTTTCATGGTATATTTGTGACAAGTGTGACAATTTGAAAATTTTAGGCATCATTTTTGAGGGGGGGTTGTGAACTTAGCTTCCATTCAAAATTGTTTGACATCCCTTTTTGGCCCCCCTAGTTTGGTTTGAGAAATAGTAATATTTTCAAAAACTAAACAAAATAGACATTGAAAAAAACAGCAAGCACACTAAAGTGCCAAAAAGGTATTTTATTCAAAGTTTTCAAAATCAAGACAAAACTATGAACAAACTCTGAAAAAAAATGCAACACATTTTGACATTGCCTCATTGAAGCAAACATTTTCACATGAAAGTATGCCTCATTGAACAAACTTACACTTTGAAGCGTTAAGTTGGAGTCAAGACGCCGCTTCTTCGTCTTATATACTTGCTCTTATTTGCTCATCCGTCTTGCTATAGACTTATGTATACCGCGATGACAATGCGTGGACATAACGTCTTCAAAATAAATTTCTGGGTGGTATAAATTTATACCACAATAGGTATGAGAGTTCGCATGGTATAAATTTATACCGCAAATGGACTCGAGCGGTATAAATTTATACTGCAAGAGGACTCGAGCGGTATAAATTTATACCACGAGAGCTCTCTCGATTCACTGCGAGAGCCCCCACGGTATAAATTTATACCGTGAGAGCTCCCTCATTATACCGAGAGAGCTGTCGCGGTATACACATATACCGCGACAATCAATTTATCTTATATTATAAAGTTTTAGCGTATGTCTTCAATCAAACCCTAATTTAGATAGTTGAGATCGTCTGATTGCATTCGAAGGCCGAGATTTATCGCACAACTTCCCACCACCGTGATTGGCCATGCTCTGATCTCTTAAGAGGAAAGGGAAAATGGCAGAGAAAAGGGCAAAGTGAGAGGCAAAAAGGCATGGGTAAAAGGGAAAGACGGAGAAGGGAAAAGGAAAGGGAAAAAAGAGCTAAAAAAGGAAAAAAAAAAAAGAAGGGGAGAAAAAGGAAGGAAAAAAGGACACTATGAAAAGGAAAAGGGGGAAAGGGTGAGGACAGAATAAGGGAAAAGAAAAGGGAAGGGGAAAAGGAAGAAAAAATAGGCAACGGGAAAAAGGTGAAGACGGAAAGGGTGACGGAAGGGAAAAAGGGGAAGATAAGAATGATGGAGAGAAGGAAAAAAGGGCATGGAAAAATAGAAAGGGAAGGAAAAAGGAAAAAGGAGGCAAAAAAAGGGAAAAGGGCATGAGGAAAAGGGAGAGGGAAATGAGAGAGGAAGGAGAAAGTGGCACGAGAAGAGGAAAAGGGTGAGGAAAGGAAAAAAAGAAAGGGAAGGAAAAGGGAAAAGGGAAAAGGGGAAGAGGGTGGGAAAAGGAGGAAAAAGGGCATGTGAAAAAGGTGGAAAAAATGGAATGGAAAAGGGTGTGGGAAAATGGAAAGGAAAAGAGAGAAGGAAAAAAAAAGGGTGGAAAGGAAAGAGGAAAAGGGCATGGAAAAAGAGAAAAGGATGAAAAAAAGAAGGAAAAGGAAAAAGGAAATGGGAGGCGAAAGGGGAAAGGGGAAAGAAAAAAGAACACGAGGAATAAGGAGGGAAAATGGAAAAGAGGAAGGGAAAAAGGGCACAGAAAAAACTAGAAGAGGGAAAGGGTGAGGAAAGGGTAAAAATAAAGGGAAAAAGAGCATAGGGAAAGGGAAAAGATAAAGAAAAAAGGGGAATAGGGACGGGGAAAAGGGGAAGAGGGTAGGGAAAGGCGGAAGAAAAGGCAAGTAAAAAAAAATGGAAAAAAGGGAATGGAAAAATACATGGGAAAAAGGAAAAAGGAAAAAGGAAAGGGAAAGGGAAAGGGAAAGGGAAAGGGGGAAGGAAAGAGGAAAAGGGCACGGGAAAAAGGGAAAGGGTGGGAAAATGATGAAAAAAGAAGGAAAGGGAAAAAGAAAAAGGGAGGCGGAAAGGGGGGAAGGAAAGGAAAAAAGGCATGAGAAAAAAGGAAGAAGAAAATGGGAAAAAAGAGACATGAGATAAAGAAGAAGAGGGTGAGGAGAGGAAGAAAAACATAAAAAAAAGGTGGGGAAAAGGGAATGCAAAAAGGGCATGAGAAAAGGGAAGGGAAAAGAGAAAAGCAAAAGGAATGGGAAAAGGAAAGGGAAAAAAGAGCATGAGAAAAATGGGAAGGGTGGAGAAAGGTGAAAAGGGAAGGAAAAAAGCCGTCAAAAAAGGGAAAGGGAAAGGGAAAAATGAGAAGGAGAAAAGGAAGGAAAAGAGGAGGGAGAAGAGGGTAAAAAAGAAAAGAAAAAAAAAGAGAGAGAAGGAGAAAAGTAAATGTGCAGGAAAAATAAGAAAAGGGAAAAAAGAAAGTGTGTAAGAAAATGAGGAAAAAAGGATATGCAGGATAGAGCAAAGGGAAGGTTATCAAATGCACACCTCTTATAGCCTAGATATGATGGACTTGGTTAATGAGTCTAAGCTGAATAGGTTTCCATCCACAAATGTTCCCAACATTTGCCCAGCAACGCTGGGCACCATTACTAGTACACATATATATATATATAATATACAAGAAATTTAGTACGGCCTACGGCGCATTGTTCCAGTTTTAGCATGTTCTTATGGTGACCAACGATTCTACTGAGATTCTCTTGTGATTCCTCTATATTCTTCAACATTCTATGTATTATATTTAGCATTCATGAAGATTCCCCTAGGTTCTCTTAGAATTTTCTATTTTGATTGAGGTGCTTACCCATGAGCATTTAAAACCTTCTAAAATAATCTATTTTGGATCTGTGCAACATTTTTAAAATATTTTCTATTTTTAGACTGAGGTGCTTGCCCTGAGCATCTAGAATATTTTTTTTTCAAGATTTATATTGTACACCTTTATTATGAAACATTTTAGAACATTCTATTGTCGCTCTTTGCAAAATTTTAAGCAAACTCTAAGATTTATCAAGATTTTCTTAAATTCCCTTAGATATTATGAAGATTCCCTTAGATTCAATTAGATTTTAAGAGATTCCGTTAGACTTGTATATTTTCCTAGATTCTCTTACAATTTATGAGATTTCCTTATATTCCCTTTAATTCTCCTGGATTCCCTTACATTCTAGAAATTTCTAGAACATTTTACAACTTTCTGGAATATTTTGAAACTTTCAAAACATCCTAGAATATTATAGTCTATTTTATCTTAATTAGAACATTACCCTTAAGTATATTTGAAACATAAATGCTTCATAGAATTAATGCTTGGTCTAGTAACAAGGTTTAAAATGAAACGCACTTATTTAAGAAGTGCGTTTGAAAGATTCCCTTATTCAAAATGAAAACTTGAAAAAAATAGACAAATTAGGAAGCAAAATAGATTATTGAGCACTTGTTCTTTAGAAGACCCCCAAAAAGGTAACATTTTTGAAACCTTTTTATTTTAAGAAGAGGAAAAAAAAATGCCTGATTTATGGAGAGAAACATTAATTTTGAAAACTCAATAAGTACTTAATGTTAAAAACCGAAGGAAATATAGTTTGTATTTTTGCACACTTAATGTACTAGTGCTACTAAAACCAAACATATAAAAGAGAAGGTGTGTGAAATCATGGAGCAAGAAAAAGTTATTCTAATTAAGCATTGTTAAAGAGACAGCTTTGAGTTCCAAAATTGTTAAAAATATATATTATATTTCTTAGCACATAGTTTACAAGTAGAGTCTTAGCACACCTGTAAAAGTAGAGTCACTTACGCAAACAAATAATTATAACAAGAATATTTTTATCTTTCTGTATAAAATCATACAGGAGGTGGCTCTTCCCAGTCAACAGGGCTCTCATATCCCTTAGTATCTGCCTCCTGCGAGGTTACAACAGCATGAACTCCTGATTCTGACTCCAATCCCACAGTCACAGGCGGTATCTCAGGCATAGGCTCCACAGGCTCCAAGTCGACAAACTCCACCTCCTCATCTCTTCTCCCTGTAAGTGGAGGCTGGATTTCTGTGTAAGTGCCCTTAACATCACTGGCACCGTTCTTTGCACCCAGTTCCTCGTTCTCATCAGGAAAGGATTCGCAAGAGCTTATCCTGGTTCTGATGAAACTTACTTTATCTGGGTCTATGTCGATGGAGACGACATTGCGCCCCTGCTTAAGGGCGCAAACTGCTGTGGTGCCTGAGCCAGAAAATGCGTCTAAGATCCAGTCCCCAGGGCGAGAAAACCACTGTATCAAATTATTAATAAGACGCTGTGGCTTCTGATAATGGGACACCACAGCGCCTTGTCGCTGTGGGTCTCTTAATTTTTACAAAACCGCCGGGAACTGAAACGCATTGCAGGGAGGAGTCTTCTCATTCTGCGTGTTAAAGTGAACCATGGTTTTTTTGACGTCTGCGCTGTAAAACCCTATGTGAAAATGCTCGAAACAACTCACTAAGCGCGGACCACCACCATGACCCTTAACGTTTGTTTTAAGCCTGCCAAACAATACAGCAATTAGAAAGTAGTAGAAAGGAAACAAGTAAAAGAAGTTTGCACAATAGTGTGGTGGTATAAATTTATACCATGGTTGCCTTGCTGTATAAATTTATACCACGGCAGCCATCCGTATAAATTTATACAAATGTTGCCGTGCTGTATAAATTTATACCACGGTTGTTCCAGCCATTTAGATTTAAATCTAAAGGCACCTGTGGTATAAAGTTATACCGTGGAGTTATAGAAAAGCAGAGAAGCGTTGAATGTGAAGCTTACCAAACGCAGTTTTCAAAACCAAGCATGGACCGCTCCCATGGGCTTAAGTACCGACATCGTCTGTAGGTCGGAATGGAAAATAATGACCATCCACTTAGCAGATATCGTGACGTCCTTGAGGCCATCCAAAAAAGAGCGGACTTGCACATGCATGAAAGCCTCCTCGTCAAAAGCACTATCCTTGATTTTAAAACCATAAGGAATGTCCGCGATGCATAATGTAAAATTTTGTTTCTTTAAAAGACTCCCCATCCTCGTGCAATCACCCTCGATAACTTTGTACAAGCAGTCCTGATCAAATGTTGTGAATCTCTCATAATTAGTGTCAAAACTGCTGGTGGCGATTTCTCTTCCTTGTTCAATGGCCTTAATTCTCTGCCTCTCTTCCTTGGCCCTACGAACCAGGTTTAAAAATCTAGCTGGCAGCCCTTTCTTCTTGTTCTGTAATAAGACTGTGAGACAAAGGCACAAACACAGAACATAGTTTCTGCAAAACTTCCCTAGCCACTGAAGTTAACAACGTGTTCTCTAATGACACTGTCAGTGGTACAACTTGGATACAAACGCTTGCACTCTTCCCAGTCCTCTAGGTTTAGTTGAGTCATTAGCTCGGACTGGCAGGTTACTATATCTTTTTGGCTGCACAAAGAAAAATGTTGTAAGACAATTGAAGGGAATGAAGAACACGGAATAGCAAATGAGACTTACGTCTTAGCTTCCTTGGCCATTTCGTCTAATGTGAATTCCTTGGCCACAACTTTTTCCAGAAGGCGAACAAAAATTTCCTTACTTTTTAGACCCTGTAACTGCGTCCAGGGCACAATACTCATATTTTTTTGCTTTAATTCTCCACCTTTTTTTGGTTTTTTTCCTGCGGTGCTAGTTTGTTCTTTAAGCTCACCGTCTTCGAACATACAAAAAATTCTCTCTTGAAGATCCCACACCTGTAAATAAGCAAACGCAAGAAGTTTAGTGTTGAGTGGCGTAAAAGTTGCAAAGTCCACTGTTAAATTTTGCACGTGACTAGGCACGGTATAAATTTATACCGTGAAGGTGAAGGGTATAAATTTATACCGTGCCCTGCTGTGCCAGGGCGCAGTATAAATTTATACCGTTCCCCTGCACGGGATAAATTTATACCGTGCCCTCGGTATAGATTTATCCCGTGTAGGGGAACGGTATAAATTTATACCGTGCCCTGGCACGGTTTAAGTTTATACCTTTCACCTTCACGGTAAAAATTTAAAGAGTGCCCCACGGTATAAATTTATACCGTGAAGGTGAACGGTATAAATTTATACCGTGCCATGGCTAAATATACACTTTTAACCATGCTAAACATAGTACAAAAGAGTGAAATAAAGCATTTACTTACTTGACCATCCCTGAAAGCGAGCTGAAAATAGTTATCGTATTGTTTGACAGCCATAATGGGCTTCTTATCAGAATCATAGCTCAGGCAACACTCCGTCACACAGGCTTCTCGAAGCTCTTGAAGCTTGTTCTTCTGTTTTTTGAAGTCCTCTCCATGCATTTGTTTGAACTCCACGTACTCTCGATGCATGAATCGGATCTTGTCTATTAGGCTCATTTTTAGCCGAAAGTCATTGTCAAGATTGTGACTTACGGCAATGACTTTTGCCTCTTCGTCTGTGACACCTACGTAAATATGGGCTTCCATGCTTTTCCACACCTCGTTACGGGTTTCCTCCTTTGAGAGTTCCTTTCTAGCCTTGTAGCTGTGTGTGCCTCCAAGGACGTAGTAGGTGTAATCTTCGAAGTCTGCTTTTTTGTAATCCTGCAATTGATTGCACTGACTTCTATCAACCATACCAACTAGAGGCGACACATGCGCATGAGGATTTCTTCTCATTCTTTGCTTAAGAATAGCCACATGTGCCGCGTGACAACTTTTCGGACCTGCAAAGACTCGACCCCATCTTCATTTTTTGGTGGCCTCTTGATAGTGCTTATTGTCAAAGAAATGGTTTGTTTGAGCAGTTTGGTTTCATTAACCGGCTTTTGAGAATAGCACTTGACTTATGCGGGCTTCACAACGATGTTCCGCTCCAGGAGCCTCTCAAGAGCTTCTCACGACTCCTCTATAGTCAAGGGCTTTGTTTTTCTAGATTTTTTTCTTGGTGGGAGGTGTGTATCTACTACAAGGGAATGTTTCCTGCCCTTTCCCTTTGTTACCACTGGTTCCTCCTCTTCCTCTTCTTCTACTACTTCCTCGTACTTCTCTTCCTCTTCGATATTAAGGGGGTACCATAGACCCTTCACCAACAGTTTTTCTTCACACAGCACTACTGACATCAAAATTTCCACTATGTCCTGTAATGCAGGGTTAAGTTTAGAGAATGACGGTATAAATTTATACAGAAAGCAACTAAGAATAGCTTACAAAGCCGTTCTTGTAATTGTCCGCAATGTAATTGTGCACGTCTTTGGGCTTGCACATGCTTATTCTAAGCATTCTACTATTCAGAACATAGTAGACCATCCCCTTGTCATGGTTGCACTGCATTAAAACTTCATCATCGTTCTCTGTAGTAACAAGGCTTATCATTTTGCCAACAGGGTAATAATCATCAGTCTTGAACTTGCCCTTCCCTGATTGGTGGCACAAGTAAAGGTACACCTCAGTGGGTTTGCTCTCTCTTGCCCCCCTGTGGACGTACCATGTCTGTTCTTTTAGTTCATAAGTCTGTGGCTCTGGCGGTGTAGACTTTGATGATTGGCCTTTTTGTACGAACTTGATCTTAGGGCTGGAAAAAGCGTAAAAAAAAACCATTTTTATACAAGAAACAGAACCTTTTTCGACTTTTTGAAACACAAAAACATTAAAAAAAGAGGCTGAAAGGGCATAAAATCTACACTAAATTAACACTTTCTTTGTGTCATTTAAGCTTAAAACACAACTATATTACCAAAATATTAAGGGTCGGGACCATTCTTTAAGCACTAGACATCAAGATTTCGAAATGGTTCTGAAACGGTATAAATTTATACGGCTCGAGCTCGAGCGGTATAAATTTATACCGTTCCAGAACACAGTCGGTATAAATTTATATCCTATCCTGTGTTGTTCCCCAGGACCAAGCCAAGACATCCTAACAGATTTCCATCTGCCAGGACTTATCAGCCACTAGCCCAAGTCTAGTGAAGCCTTAGAGACCCTCTACCCTTAAGCCTTATTGGCCCTGACCTCCCATCCCTTTATTTCTTTCATTAGTGCCAATACAATTTTTTCTTATTATTTCCAGCCGATTCCCATTATCACTTGCATTTATCACTTGTAGATCCGGCAGATTCCCATTATCACTTGCATTGTGTTTTCCCCAGTCCCATTTTCCCATTTCCTCCTTGATCATTTGGGTGAAGGTTTCTGCGTATTTCTCCTGGAATTGAATCCTCACCCTGTCTTTATTATCTTCCTTTCTTTCTGTGCTATCTTTTTGTGGCGTCCCCTCCAGTCTGATTGTTAGTTTAATCGGTCTATGGCTTTCCCTTAATGACTGCCCGATCTACGGAGACATCATGGACAGATATAGAAATATAAGGTGGGGGGAACCAGTCCACAGGCTGATGAAGATGACAGAATCATTACGGTATTTGGCAGACGCGATCCAAAGAATGACGACCAGACACAGAGAAGTACACAGTGAAAGAGGGCTTGTAATATGATCTGTACAAAACGGGTCATATAGCCTCACACAAATTGCTCAGCTAAAAGCTGATTGATAACGACGCATCACTGCGCGGCCAAGAAGCCGAGGTAAAGCGGGATGCTGGTATTAAAAGAAAAAAAGTCAGCCTTCAGAAAAGGCTACATTATAACAGCGTGATGTGCTAGTAGCACCCTTTTAGGGAGCTCGCCCATGCTACACAAGTCCAGGGGCCTTACGGCACAAGGGACATTAATGTATTCTATTCTATTCTATTCTATTCTATATGTTCTTATGTTTCGCGCTTATCCGGCCGTCCGTTCGAGATCTGACGGCTCACGTGGGTTTGGGACGTACCCTACGGCCCAGATGGCATGGGAATAGGTGTACCATGAACCATCATTCAATTAAATTGGGTTTATGTCTTAATTTTGGGACAAATTTCATATTGCATGTTTTTAGTAGCATATTCAAATTCACACATTTCACCTCAAAATTATGAAAACGTAATATCATGTTATTTACAAAATAGTCAATATTTCACAATATAGCACCATATCATAAAAACGTGATAACAAAAATTTACATAGTTATTCAACTTTCTTCAAGCACCCCCAATGATATCATAGCCTTCTTCCTGACATCCTGAGGTATTGTAATTCTCGCATTTCTAGCTGGAATAGTGTTTGGAGTCCATGAGTACAAAACACTTTCATAGTCTAGCCAAAGATCAGGATCACTCGGATTTCTCCTCCATTTCTTTGTCCAACAATCTGAGTACCTTTCTTTATCCGATACGTTGGTCAACTGATGCACTGGACACCACCATTCCACCCGCACATGGTTGAAGTTAATATTACCTTCTTCTTTGCAAATATCAGAGATAGTGAACCCCAACCACACTGGATATGTATCTAAATCTGCTGGCTTTACTACCACAAATTGGTGGCATTCCAAGTCAGTGGAAGGTTCATAAGCATCCATGCCTAGAAACTTTGGCCTATTGTTCTTAGGACCAACATAGTGTTTGTCGAAGAAGGAGGAGGAGCATATTGCTTGCGAATGCTACTTACAGTGTCATCAAAATCCTCAGCACCTGCTAAGGTCTTCCACCTAGTTTTAGGCAACCACCCTTCTTTCAATTCATCTGAGGATGTGTCTATCTCCCCCAACAGGTTAATCACCTTCTTCCAGTAAGCCACCAAGGCACGGTTGGTGTCATCTGGATTGGTTTGCCAATGCTTTATATAGTTTTGGATTCCTTCCTTAGTCAATCCCAATTGCTTCACTTCTTCAGTAGGTTTTAAAGCTTTTGGTTGACCTAGAGGTATCATAGGCTTGCCATTCTCATCTCTACGCCATATTTCCTCCCCTCCTCTCCACTCATCCTCTGAAGGTCTCATCTTCCATTGGAAGATTGGAATCCCATCTCTCACCCAAAAAGTGAACTGCAGAGGCCTGGAATGACCTTCAAGATCCAATGTATAACCATCCACAAAGCTCTTCCAATCGGGCACTTCTTCTATGAGAGAAGCTATAGGGTTTGGAGTAGTGCATTCATGCAAGATTTCCATTAGCCTAGGAAAGTTGGTCACTGTTTGCTGCTTCAGTATACAACTACTAGTAATGGTGCCCAGCGTTGCTGGGCATAAGTTGAGAGCATATAAATTTTTTGGGCCGCAATGAAGCAAACACTTAAAAGAAACCTCGATACTTCATATTAAATAGTGTTGCATAATATCTCTGAGCTTAGATTGGAAACATAGCTCCCAATGTAAGCTTGTAAGTATGCTCGCTCTATAATTCTTATTTCAGGAAACAATATGTCGACATTGGTTTTAAGGAAGATTGAAACCAAAGATGCAAGGTGGTGTCGATTCACTATATTAGTTATGCATTGACATAATAGGGAAATGCTCATGGTTTGAAACTGCCGCGATAAATTTCTTGTAACTTTAATTATGCTTAAGAGTTTTTTTTTCCTTTGTCAATTGTCAATTGTCAATGATTATAATTGCTATCAATCCAGTCTGTGTATGTCTAGGCCATACACTTAGAAAAGAACTATCATTTTTATTATGCTTATACAGTGTGTAATTGCGCGTTGTAGTGGCTTGAAAAACGTTGGAACGTTGGCATTTTATGTCTGTCCAGTTCATCTTACACCATTTCCAGTAAAAGCATTGATTAAAAGCATTGATGTGCACACTCCATTTGTCTAACAACATAAGAACCTCACTCAAATCACTGTTTTTTTTAATGAAACCTACCAGCATGATTTTCCTTTTTGCATTATGACCAAAACTTGTTTTTATATCTATTGTGATCCTCTGAATCAGTGAAGAATGAAATGATGTGTTTTCCTGTATCTGCGCTAATAAAATGGGATATATGAAGTTTGAGCAAAGAACGCAATTGAGCATGCGATGCAGAGTCCCGACCTCTGTTTCAACGCTACCAGAAGCCATCATGGATGGTCGTTTATGACAGAATTAAGTCTTTGTTTAAGACAAACTGATCAACAACCCTGGCCGCTGATAATACATACTTACACCTCTCACCTTACATGACTTTTGCCATGCAGATTTTTGCCATGCCACCCACCACCAAGAACACCCATAAATATTGGCAAATCTGTACATATAAATTTAAATACTTCAAACATTCCAAATCAACCATAATTAGAGTGAAAAACCATACCTAAAAGCAAGTTTTATTGCCAGTCGTTTATCGTTACTACTTTAGCCAAAAGTCATGATGGACATCTTCTTGCCCTTTGTCAAGCTGGAATAATATGGAGCTCCATCTCAGTAGCTAAACCTACATAGCATGGACAATAAAAAAACGCATCAATTTGGAGGTAGGTTCAAGCAGAGGGGCTATCTATTCTATCAAGCATTTTGTAGTTAAAAACATAAGCGGTGTCAAGCAAGGGAGCGACATTGTTAGAAACCCACCAACATGGTAGTTGGGTTCATCAATGGATAGGACATTGCAAGTGAATCCGATCCATAGATTCAACACCATCCATAGATTCAACACCGAGGTGAGTAGTTCCAATTGAAAACTAAAACGTCTCGGCAGATTTGAGTGTGAAGATAATCTTCATAACGGCTTTTGTACATTACACTTCAAGTTTTTTTTCATCCCGCAACTATAGTCTTGTGGCTGGGCGCACTATATCATTTCGCGAGATGGGCTAGAACATGTGATATCAAATCCCCGCACCATGATGTGGTCATGTTACAGATCACAATTGGCTTAAATATATTGTTGAATGAGGTAAACCGAGTATTTTGGCACATGTCATTCTATCATCTCCGAAAATGATTATCCAAGAATGTGAAGAAACGCTCAATGGCCTAGAAAACCATACCTTGTTTTTCAAAGAAATATGAGATCCTCACCTGCCCGGGTTGGAATGGAAGTTTAAAAAAAACAACAGCAATTTATGCACCCGCCTAAACCATGAAGTTTTTGTTGCCCGCTAAGCTCCTCTCTCGATTGATAAATTGGAGTAGAGTCAACCTAAAACATGAAACAATATCCAAATTTTTAACACTCAAATAAAATGAAGCGAACCGAGCTTAAAACAAAGAACCCATATGGATCAAGCGCAAAAACGATAAAACTTTGAACATTTTGGAGAATACTTACATGTTCGTTCTGCTTGGGACGTTTTCTGATGAGACAATGACTATTGGGATCTCCTTGAATGCAGAGGTTTCCTGAATTTTTCGCAATGCATAACATGTAAAAATTGCGAATAAGTTCTGTGTGTTTCGATTCAAAGCGCAAATCTACAGATGTTTGAGGAAAACACACCTTGAGCTTCTTTAAAAGATCGTATCCTGTCATTCCAGGCATGCCAAAATCTGTGATAATCAGATTGACATCCAATCCCTGTAAAGAGCCTCAAATTTCAGAATTTGCTTGTGCTAGAAAAGGGAGGGATTTAAGAAACAGAGTCTTACATTAGCAATAGACGGATTGCTTAAACCCAAGAATTCTAGAGTCCTACAACTCGCCATGCTCCTCTACAGTTATGGTAAGACAGAGCAATTCGTTTTTGTAGTGGCACAAAATCTGCTTTCAGTTAGAATGGAGCCCAGATGACGATCTCCTTCAAGGAAAAAAAACCCACATACCTATGAAGTCCCCGATTAGCTGCATGGACAACATTTCTCTGCAAAACGATCCTGGGAAAATCTTTACTTGTTGTACTTCCGATAGCCGTGTGAAGGACTATAAGCGAGGATGAAGCCGGAGCGAATGTACAGGGCTGTTTTATAGCAGCGATAGAAGCTAATCTGCCGTAAGAGGTTCTCGGCCATCCAATCCAAAGGGGCAAGCGATATTGCCATAGCCGAAGCTCTGTATACAAAATGAACGTTCTTGGTGAGAAAATGTTGGATAACAGAGCGGCAGGATGGTAAAAAAGCGGTATGGTATTTTGCTTTTGCCTCCCAGTTCCGCTCCTCCTCCGATCCTCATCCTCGATCAAGCACCCTAAATTTGCCTGCCTTCCTTTTCCTTGAAATCGGCTATTTTTACGTGCCCTTTTTTTTAATATTTTTTGGACGTCACTTTTTTAGCTTTTTTACGCGCCTTTTTAGCCCTAAGATTGCATCATGAAATCTCAGCCGTCGAATTTAGGGCGTGGTCCATTACTTGCACTAAAACATTATAATATAAGATATTTGCCAAATAATGCATCCACATCCTCATGGGTATGCCCGGGCATAAGAAACCCTAAATTAACTCTTTCAAATATCCCCACAGCTGTTAAGTAGGATAGGAAAGAAAACATCCACCTGTTCTTATTTTGGCCAGCACAATTATCAAGTTGCAAGAGAAACCTTTTGGGTAGATCTTGAGGTTTAGCAC
Source organism: Isoetes taiwanensis (assembly GCA_021234155.1). Taxonomy (NCBI): domain Eukaryota; kingdom Viridiplantae; phylum Streptophyta; class Lycopodiopsida; order Isoetales; family Isoetaceae; genus Isoetes; species Isoetes taiwanensis. The sequence goes on along the minus strand of JAJEKV010000029.1, from coordinate 663,914 downwards.
GTGAAGTTGAAGCTCCAACATGTTCATTAGACCCATGCTTCCTAAACCTTGCCTTGCTGAACTTTTCAATATTGTTAGGGTTTCCATCTAACAATGCTCTATGTAGTGCCTGGCTAGCTGTAAGGTCCTGGAGGTGACCATTGTATCCATTTTCATAGTTTCTCAAACACCTCATGATACTCCCAATATGAAAATCTGGACCATCACTCCACAACTCCAAACTAAAATGGCCATAGTAGGTTTGATTACGCCCATGCAAGATTGCCCCGATCATTGAGATCTGTAAAAGGGTATGATCTTCCACATGACTTTGGTATGTACTTGAATTGTGGAAGACAAGTCTTTTGCTGGTCCATCTTGTCATGTATAATACATAAATAGTTATTGGGTTCCAATGCAGATAAAGTCCTCCACATCCAATAACATGATCTACATGATAGTTGGTCAGTCATATGGTCCTTCATATGCTCCCTTATCCTAGCCCTTTGACTAGGTTGCACGTCTTATCAAGAGTCTCCTTCAACTTAGCACATAAATTGCACTTTGCAAAGTTGTTTGAAGTTGCTATGGTGACATGATTGAAATGCTTCTTCCATAACCTACTAAAGCTAGGTTGGGATATTGGAAGAATTCCCAATTCTCAAGTAGGGAATTCACTTCTTCCAAAATACTCTTTTGAGTACAATGTGATGGCAACCTTTTCTCAACAACCGCTCTTCCCTTTTCATCCCTTTTCGCTTTTGTGTGGCATAGACTCTGCATTGAAATCAATATATTTTTCAAATATCTCCCACGGCAGCCGGGGTCCTAGCTGTTGGTCTCAACAAACCATTATTTCCATGTAAAGCAATCCTGTTCCCCCCTGCACTGTTTTTTTTGCCAATTATGCCATGAAGAAGTTGGAATTGCATGGATACTCTGCCATGCTTTTTGCACATATCCATTTGCCTAGCAAAGGGTATCTTTTTCTGTTTGGGTTTCTTTCATCTTGAAGTGCATGCTCGAAGATTGTGTACATGTAGGTCCTCCTCTCATCAACGATGTACTCTTGAAAAGTGGCTCTTGCTTCCACCAATTGTTCTATTGTGAAGAATTGCATACAATCACTCCAACAACAATCCGAGCCCCTAACCTTCACCATTGTCTCACGTTTGGTGTCACTAATCAACTTGGCTCTTTTGCTAGGATAATGTCCGGCAAACCGATACTTCTCCCCTTTTGTCTAGGTTTAGAGTTCCAACCGCCAATGGATCAATATCAAGACAATCATTGTCCCCAACAACCTCGGGCTCACGGAAAAATATAATCCTCCACAAATTGAACACTACTTATAGGCCATGCCATGATGCAAGGAACCTCTAATTGCTTGACACAACCAAAACATTCCTTGTCACCCAAACCTTTACCTTTCCAGTTGTCTTCCAACATCGAAATTGCAATACCAATATTGTCTTCCCCTAGCCTTTCATCATTATCAGCTTGACCAGGATCTGCTAGCACAATGACTCCTTGGCCTACTATTTCCTTGTTGCACTTGTGCATGATTCTCACCTTCTTGTTCCTCCATTGCACCCTACTATAGAGGACTAATTGTTTTTCTTCAACATTCTTGCTAGGAGTTGGTTTTTCATTGATATTGCTCTTTTCACCATCTTGAGTTGGAGGGGCACCATTGATCTAGGCAAATTGCACCCTTTTTAGTCAATGAGTAAGAAAAATTATTACACCATAAGATAAAAAAAAAAAGTATTACATTTATGGAATATGTAGAGGTAAATCAAATTTTTTTTAAAAGCAAGAAATTCCTTGGAAATAGGTTTAATATAATAATAACAATGGGCTTAAAACGAAATCATTTAAAACAAGAATTTTCATGGCAACAACAAGGAAATGACATTTATATAAATATATCCAAATTTTAATTATCGAAAATTTGGATATATGATTACTAAAAAGACATATAACTAATAGGCGGAGAATTTATTATCCATAATAATATACCCTAGATAATATAGTCATGGAATTTCAAATGCCTGGCGTGTTATTTGAGGCAATAAATTATTCACGCTTAAGAGCTAATTAACCCTATATAAACGGTTTCACGCTCTCAAGACCATTCTGTCCCAATTTTTTTTCGCCCGCCATGAAGGCGTTCAGCCTCGGCCTTCATGAAGAACCCGAGGTCTCGTCAAAGAGACGTCGGGTTGAAGAACCCCTCTTCCCCGCCATCGATTTCCTTGCCCAATTCTCCTCGATTCGATTCGTGAGGATGATCTTGATTTTGAAGAGGAGGAGTTGAGCTCCTCTCGATTCCTCGATTCTCAAGAGGAGGAAGAGGAGGAAGAGGAGGAGTTGGAGGAAGAGGAGGAGATGTCCTCCCAAGAGCATGAAACCAGCCTCCGCTTCAGGGTTGGCTTGACCTCAAAAGCGAGAGAGAATGAAATCTCTGAGGAGGAGGAGGAGGAGGAGGAGGAGGAGGAGGAGGAGGAGGATTCGGAAGAAGGTCGACAGTTCGACCAATTTTTGGAGTGGTTAAGAGATGAACCAGGTTTGCATGTGATTTCTTTTTGTTTTTTGTTTTTTGTTTTTTGTTTTTGCACCTTTCTTTCTTTTCTAACACCTTTCTTTCTTCTTTGTTGCAGGCGTGGAAGAAGAGTGATGCAGATCCCGGGCGGCCCATTTTTTGTTTCCATTCTTACAGAAGTTTTGGACACGCCTCCGGGCAATTTTTTTCTATAAATTGTGTGAAAAGCCTTCGGGCAACTGCTTCCAAGCCTTCGGGCATCTGTACATACAACTGTTTTTAATGAAATCAAACAGATTTCTTCATAAACTTTGTCTTCAAACAGTTTTCTTGAAACAGTTTTTCTGTACATAATTTTTTTTGGATAAAATCAAACTGTATTCTCCAATTATTTTGGCTCCAAGCTGTTTTCTCTAAAATTTTGTCTCTCTAGAATTTTGTATCTGCAAATTTTGTCTCAACAAAGTCTCGGGAACACTATAAATCAACCACATGAGAAATCTCTGAGTTGTCACAGTAACCATAGGAAATTTTCCTATACGACCTAAAACAATTCCCCAACCTTACAAGTCATTTTTTAGCCTTCATAATTTTGCCTTTAAAATCATTTTTAATGTAGCCTATATAAAATTTCTAAATTCTATTTTTTCGAATGCAATAAATGTAATAAAATGCCGCGAGAATTTATTGCATGAAATGCAATATTCTCCATATATACCATATACATGTCATGTCCAAGGAAGACGGGAGACGCCAAAGCGTGTTAATTCAAGCAATCAATTATTCACGCTTAACTTTTTTTCTAATTGTGCCTATATAAATCCATTTTACGCTCTCAAAGTTCCTACATTTTCTTCCTTCCTTCATAACGACGGTTTTGGGTTTTAAACCTGGCGTGTTTGGATCCGCCGTCCCGAAATCTTGGTGAGCAGATTTATATTCATCAATGTTAGATGTTTGGTTTCGGCAATTCCTAACTTACTAAAAGACTCCGCCTTTTGTTCTGTAGCATCTGTAGCAGAGGAAATCGGAGACTCAGAATTAAAACCAAAAGCAGAGGACTAAGGTCTGCGAATCGAAAAGCCTCGGAATTAAAACCACAAGCATAGTCCTCCGTTCTTCGAATCCTTCCAGCCTCAGAACTCAAGGTTAGTTTTCATTTAGTTTTAAGTTGCATCTCAATGACAGGTTTAATCCAAGAAGACAAGCTTTTGCATTTGCTCGAGGCAGAGGAAGCAGATGATGTTTATGAAAACCAGAATAGTTTTTTATAAACTTCATCTGCTTCTTTTTGTTTCGAGTAAATTCTTGAGTTTCTCTTCCTGAATTAATCATGCTATTGCATGCAAGTTTCTATTATGAATGTGTAGTAGAAAGCATTAGAAAAATCTGAAAGATAATATTTGAAACACGCTAAGCGTGTTTTAGGGTAACCTTAGCCTTCAACATGAATACATGCTCGGCGTGCATTCAGCAGGGAGGGAGAAAAAAAAAACCTGTACAGATAGATAAGTAAATAGATAAAGGCCAGACAATTATTTACCGCGGTTATCGAATGCACGCCGAGCGTGTATAGTTTTTCCTATATAGCAGTTTACACGCTGAGCGTGCAAACAATTGTATCCCTACTTTCAACTTTTACGCTAAACACGCCGGGCGTGTCTCTTAGTTTCTAAGTTTATAAATAAAGAAATATAACACGCCAGCGTGGAATACCGATATTCGCTCACTTCCTATTGATAGATGCCAGGTTACATTAATCACCCGGTTGGTGACGAAGATGGATTGGAATTACATTTGGGCCAGCAATCACAGCGGCCAGACTCGGCTTCGCTCCAATCTCCAGCCCCGGTTGAACGGGGTAGAGCACCGGTTCGGCTGGAGCACCGATCTTGCAACCCCCGGAGTACTTGGATCAAGTAATGATGATGGCAAAGAGCGCCAGTGGCAATGATAGATCTGGGCTCGGGGCCCTTGCAATCGCCGCGGAGGCTCGCCCTCTTATCTAATCACCGAGAATGCAATTACATGCATTGATCGAGAGTGAATCTCGTGATCCGTCACCGAGATTCAAAATGAGGAGCGTTTCTTAGTGGTTAGCCTCTATGCCCGGATGCCCCAACACGAACCACTACCACAGGCGGTATACGATGCAATGGAGATGGCTCAACCAATGGAACCACTACCGCAGGCGCTATACGATGCATTGGAGGTTCAACCAATGGAGCAGGAGGTGGAGCAGGAGGAGGAGCAGGAGGTGGAGGTGGAGCAGGCGGGGGTGGTGGAGCTAGAGCCTGGTGTTTTTGCTGGGGTTTTACCAGAAGAATTCACTATGCCCTGCAATGCAAATGGGAGTATCGATAGCCCAGCTACTCAGTAGACTGGGCTTGAAACAGTAGTCTGGGATTTTGTCTGGTTTATCCAGTTTATCCAGATTATATACAATTGTAATCTTTTTCCAATGAATACAACAAATTTTGTCTACTTCTATATTTCTACAATGTAATACATGTTACATACCTTTTTTAAGCGGTTTCTTGGCCATGCAACAAATGTTCCAACACTTTCTCCAACCGTATCCCCACCGGGGTGTCTGCGAGGTAAAGCTTCATCCATAGCGCAACAGTTAATCACTGTAACTCGGACATACTTATCCCCGAGCGGAATTCCATGACAGTTTACAGTCGGATCGATGGAGTCGATCTTGCATAATCCTACTTTCCTTTTCTGATTTGTAGTTAACATGAAACATTCATCTTCGACACTGCAGAAAATTGCTATTCAGACACCTACTATTGGAAATTAATGTTCAAGCTATTGGAATGAGATGAGTACCAGAATTCTGTAGCCATTCTTGAGAAGCTGATTTGAGTCTCTGAAGCTGATTTGAGAAGCTGAAGGCGCTATGGAAACTCTGGCGCTCGGGAAAATTCGAATTAGAAGAAAGATTAGGTTAACTACGTTTAGGCGGGATAAATTTGGCGGGATTTTAAAAACTTAATGAAAGAAGTCTACGGGGTCTTTCGTCATTATTATTTGTATGTGTCAAGAATATTTGAAACCTGCATTTTGTGTTTTCTTGAAATTCAAATTTCTCTATTTCTCGCATGGTAGTAAAAAGCTATTTCTTCGAAAGCAGCTCGAAAGGCCAGATCCGGCGACCTTCCGACTCTGTTACTAGGCGACTCCGGAGATGTCTTCTAAAGCGAATCGAGGTCGAGGCGGACGGGGCAGAGGAAGCGGTGGAAGAGGAATCTCTAAACCCGGCTCTTCTCAAGTTTCAGAGGACGTTGATCAGAATACCACAGAATACCACGTAACCCTATTCAAGGTATTTAATTTGCCACGTATCACATAATCGTGTGGAGAGTATTATGCTTGCATGAATTTGAGATATTTCCTTTCACTTAATATGCTTTGCATGAGTTTGAGTTATTATGCTTTGCATGAATTTTAAGTATTAACATCGTTAATGCTCGATTGTCCGTTCTCAGTAGAACATAATTTTGCTCTTTTTTATATATAGAATATAGCGGTGTTAGGCAGGTTGGAGATAGCAATGTTCAATGAGGTTAAATAGTGTGAAATATGGATTCATGAAGGGTATGTAGCTTAAAATGTGGATGCAAAATAATTTAGTTTCAAATTAACGATAGCATGGTCAATAATAGGAGATACCAACACGCCAAGCGTGATTTGTACTAATTTAGGTTTAAATGCATGGCGTGATCTCTTGTTACGAAAAGTACTCTAAAAAGTGCTCATCTTCATTTGCGTTGCTCAAGAGGAAGAAAACCCCTACTAATTCGGGTTCTAATCCCGCCAAGAAAGCAAGGGCGCAGCGACCCAGATGCGTACCATATGATCTCACCTTAGATGATGAAGGGCCGATTCTTATAGCAACCAATCGACCCTGCCCGCCTCAAGAGGAAATGGGGCGAGGGTGCCGAGTGGTACGTTGACCTTGCCAAGACAAATGGCAAGCTCGACTTAACTCTCTTCTCGAGGAAAAAGGAAGCAGACAAGATGGCCAAACAAGGGATCCTAATCTCTTGTGAGGAAGAGGATGACACCCACTGCAAATTGCTCTTGGAGATTACACGTAGCGGTAAGAAAGATCCGCCGGACTTACTCTTTGTGAGAGCTACGTGATACAAGGATACGTTCATGAAGACAGATGTGAACGGTGAGACATGTTTTAAGTATGGTTGGCCAACCAATGTAGCAGTTACGCCAATATCTATTTGCCAAGGGGTTACAGCTGTGCGTAGAGGCATGTTCACTAAACCGACACCAAGTCACTATTTGCAGCAAGCTAGGGAATTAGCTGACTTGAAAGCTTCTAAAAGGGTCCTAGATCTAGGGAAGAATGTTCAACCTGCAGTTGTCGAAGGCATGGAGGCTTCTGTTTTTGAGAATGAACAGGACAGAGTGGCGCAGCTAGAGGCCATGAACAAGCTGAATAAGTACGCTGACCATTATCCATTGGGTCTTAAGGAAACTTTTGCGATCCATGTGAAGTCCCTCATCCGTTCACCAAGCTCCATTTATGTTAGCAGGAGATATGATCCAGCACATGCCATGGAGATTGTTCAGAGCATGATTAGTAATCCAGGTCAAATGCCTATGCCAGCGGATGTGCTACCTTGGGATATGATCTCGAACAAGCCTGCTGTGTGGACGAACGTCCAGGAGCTATTATCAAGTGATGATATTAAATATGTCATCATCGACGGGCAGCATTCCGTTGAGGCACAAAAGGCCATCATCAGGCAGGCCAGAACAAACAGGCCAAAAAGTGTTCTACAATCACTATGCGTATAGGAGGTGTCATATCTTGGATGCCAATACTTCACCTGCAGATTTGGCTGAGATTAGTGCAACTTTGAATGAAATGGGGAAGACATTTCTATACAAAAGGTAATCAACCTGGTTTCATAAATTGTATTCACGCCAGGCGCAGCTTTCAAAATCAAACCAATTCACGCCGGGCATGTTTTGAAATCAATCGAATTACGCCCGTGTTTTCAAGTCAAACAATTGATTTGAAAACACCGGCGTGAATTCATTGATTTGAAAACACGCCGGGCGGAATTGGTTTGATTTGAAAGCACGCCCGGGCGGAATTGCATTAGTAACTTTATTCATTTCACGCCAGGCGTGATTTTTCTCTTCATCAATTCTATTCAAATCACGCCCGTGTTTCTATTCTATGATATCGATTCAATGTCCGTACTATTGCAGTCCATACGTTGAACAACTGCGCCACGCCCGTCAACAGTGGGTGGAATATGGCTGCCCATTGCCCACCAGACAGGGCGGGTCAAAGTCTGAGGCATTCAAGCTGCTGGAGCGGACTCTGTCGCAGACAATTATACAGGAGAAGAAGAAGACTGCAAGAAAATCAAAGAAAAAAGGTGGTGATGACATTGCAGATCCTTCTGAAAGCTCATCCAGCAGGTCAGGACCAACAGATTTCGTGATAAGATTGTGTTTTGTAAGGAGGCAGTATGGCTCAAGTGGAATGAATTCTGGGACGCTTATGCACAAGGGAAGCTGCCAGATACTATGGGTAGGGTGCCTCCTGTTGATGTAAGCATCTTTGACTTGAATGTGACAGAGATGAGAAAGACTCAGGGGCTAGACGACGCTGAGACCATTTGGGTTTTAGACCAGTGCTTAAAGAAGGAAGTCTTATACAAGAAGGGTGCTTTCACCAAGGATAGAATGTCCTTCGTTGGAGTCTTTGCAGTCATGTAAAGGATGTACGTACAATGAAGTCACCAGAGGAGCTGAGTTACAAAGGCTATGGGGGATGTGGCATTATCTCAAATTGGATTGCCGGACAAATACAAGGTCAAGAATGATGACATCATCAAGAAGTTTGTATTCGGTCAAAGGACTTCCTAAAGAATTGGAAGGCTAAAAATACAAAACATAAGGAGACTCTACCCCCTAAGGTACTCGGGCCGTTGAGTTGAGAAGAAAAGTGGCCCTTGTGAAGAAGATTCTTCGAGAAGACCATTAATCGCCCAAAGATTCAGTCTCCATTGGGTACAAAGGTCTCTTGCCGATTCAACTTCCGCCTTAAAAATATATCACTCTTTGTGTTGGACAGCGAGGGGTGGGAGAGGAGATATGGGCATGAACCGGAAGGACTACAAGTAGCTTCTTTACCAGTTGTATAGGATTGACAACCGAGAGGTCCTTCACTATTGTCATCGTTTTTGTCCCGGTGAGTCACATCTGCATGCACTATCACTTTGCTCATGATCCGGAGTGCCTCAAAGTTATTAGGGAGGGATACCTAATATATGATGTTAAGGATAATGAGTCGCGAACGAGCGGAAGATGGCACATGTGATCTTTATTATGATATCCATCTTTGTCGGGGACGAGGAATATGATATTGCTAAGGCCAAGGGTGACAATAGCGGTGCATGGGAATGTTTTCTTCTAGATGATCCGGACTTAAGAACTATATTCTTTCATACGGATCGGGATCGGTCGTAATGGGATGAGTCGAAGAGGATGAGGATCGGGACCCCCTCCTAAGTGGGGAAATCAAGCACGAGCTACAAACTAAGGAGAAGGGCCCCTTAAATAAAAATGGATTTCCCCGTCTATGGCTGCTTACCTGCCGTGAGGCATTTGCTCCAATTGATACAACCTGCTTGGAGCTTCATGTTGGAGGTTATATTGCCCGAGAGGCTCTTATGGGTGCAAGAAGATGTCACCGCTTTGTGAGTGATGAGCGGGCCAAAGACTTTCTTGAACCATTCCTCATGCATGTGCTTGCCAAGTCTCCTAAAGGCCTTTATGGCAACCTGAAATCATCAAGAATCAAAAGTCTCGTAGACTTGTCCAATTCGAAAAGTGGACGTTGCTCTGGAGAGGGAACTAGTGTCTGCAGACCGATAAGGAAAGCAAGAATGAACAAATAGCCGCTAAACTGGTTGCTCAAAGTAATTTGTGATGGCGGCTTAACTTAGGGAATATCCTTGCCCACATTGCGGGTGATGCAAGCAACAATAGAGTAGATTCACGGGTTAACAATGAAATAATTGACAGGAAACCGAAAAATGAAGGCAACGAAGGCGGCTCTAGTGATTCACAGGTTTGCCAAATCAATAGTAAAATAATGTCGGTTGTGAAGGACGCATGGAACTAATAGAAAATAACAATTCTAACAAATGAAGAAGGCGAAGATTAAGGGTGGCTGAGGGGAGAATGACGCCGGATGACGGCAAATAAACGAAGATGATAGGTATGGCCTTGCCCGCGAAATAGCGCCACGCTGCGTGATTTAATTTGTATTACCTTTGAATTAAATCGCTAAGCCGTGCTTTGATTATTTTTCGTTGTCAAACTAAATCACGCCGAGCGCGATTTGGTTATGACTATTTCAAATCACGCTTGGCGTTTGTATTGTTTGTGTTATCGTGATCTTGCTGGACCGGATACATGTTTGATGTTTCAGCTTCCATTGCGTTTCTAAGAAGGTTGTGGTGTTCGACCTAAACGGAGTCCTTTGCAAGACTTTTCCAAAAAATAAAGTGGCTAGAGAACAGTTTCATCGGACACCGGAGAATCAAACACCAAGTGGATCTATCCGCGGCCGACTTGAAGGAGATGCTAGACGAGGCATTCAAGGTTATTTTCGAGTTGGTATTTGGTCATCCATGGAACTAAGGAACATCAAGGATACTTTGGAGGCACCGGGGAAATCGTAGAAATTGGTTGACCCTTTGGGATCAGAACAAATGTGTGAAGTTCACTAATCCCAAGGATCCAACAGGCAAGCCTATCTTCATCAAACACTTGAGTAACATGATGGACGAACTTGGTATCGAGAATAAGGATGATATAATCATAGTGGATGATGATGCTCTCAAATGCTTCTACAATCAAACACAGGGCCTCGAATCCACCATCTTACGATCCAAAAACTTTGGGATGATGATTTTCGGTGAAGTTTGTGTCTATTATGCATAATTTGGCTATGGGGATGACGGTGGGTGAAGTGTTAGATTCGCACTTTAACCGATAGAACGGCGGTGACATGGAACCACACCTTGTTAAATACGTGGAAAAACATGGATTGATCCCTTAATGTTTTATTGGAATATATGATATTTTTGTATGATATTTGTGCCATGTATCGATAATTTCGAGTCTGGAATTGCCTCGCAAATAATGCAATTTGTTATTATCAAACCTAATATTATCATCTATTGAGCAAGCAATATTTGTCTCATCTATGTTAGCAACTTGCTCTTCATTTCTGCATATTTCAATTCGCATATGAAAAGTCACACGTGAATCGCAACCTTATGTTATTTTTGAAGTCCAAAAAAAAAGATTAAAAAAAACAAAAACCCCCTAGAAGACAATAGCAGGTTGGCGTGATTTTGGAGCTGACATAATCCCAATTTAATTGGATGATGGTTCATGCTCCTACGGTCCAGAATGAGGGGACACATCCTACAGTCCACGTGGCTTTGGGAATTATATGTAATAGATCCTACGGCTCATATTGCTTTCATATGGTGAGATCTTGATCGTTGATCGAGTCTAAGATGCTAAGGCTCATATTGAATGCTCGTTCCTTAAGGAAAGGCTTTTAAAATTTTTTATGTTATTGGGGGGATTCGAACCCTGGTCCTCAACCCCCCAAACCCCCCACTCTAACCACTAGACCAAGCATTAATTCTATGAAGCATTTATGTTTCAAATATACTTAAGGGTAATGTTCTAATTAAGATAAAATAGACTATAATATTCTAGGATGTTTTGAAAGTTTCAAAATATTCCAGAAAGTTGTAAAATGTTCTAGAAATTTCTAGAATGTAAGGGAATCCAGGAGAATTAAAGGGAATATAAGGAAATCTCATAAATTGTAAGAGAATCTAGGAAAATATACAAGTCTAACGGAATCTCTTAAAATCTAATTGAATCTAAGGGAATCTTCATAATATCTAAGGGAATTTAAGAAAATCTTGATAAATCTTAGAGTTTTCTTAAGATTTTGCAAAGAGCAACAATATAATGTTCTAAAATGTTTCATAATAAAGGTGTACAATATAAATCTTGAAAAAAAAATATTCTAGATGCTCAGGGCAAGCACCTCAGTCTAAAAATAGAAAATATTTTAAAAATATTGCACAGATCCAAAATAGATTATTTTAGAAGGTTTTAAATGCTCATGGTAAGCACCTCAATCAAAATAGAAAATTCTAAGAGAACCTAGGGGAATCTTCATGAATGCTAAATATAATACATAGAATGTTGAAGAATATAGAGGAATCACAAGAGAATCTCAGTAGAATCGTTGGTCACCGTAAGAACATGCTAAAACTGGAACAATGCGCCGTAGGCCGTATTAAATTTCTTGTATATATATGTATATAATATATATGCAGTCCAGAGGTAAAGTATATATCGTGTAAAATCTTTTGGGGTCTTTCTTACTCGCCAAAGGGTTTGGAAACTGAAAACTACTAAAGTAACACACATAAGGGATAATTTTACACACTTTTCTTAGTTTTTTAGTCTAAAAAGTTCTAAAACGGTTCAACCATCATTCAATTAAATTGGGTTTATAACAGAGTTGCAATAGAAACGAGAGAGTTTCATTGAAACGAGAGCAAAAGGAATATTCCTCAAAGATTCCTTTTTTTTTTAAAAAAAAAGAGCTAAAATGGGCTAAACTTTTTATTTTTGTCATAAAAATGCATTTTGACCCCCCCAAAATCACTCATTTTTTTGTGCAAAGAGAAAATCAACTATGTCAAAGTGACACTTTTTCTAACAGTTCGAATTTACCTGAAGTGTGTTTTTTGCGAAAATGACTAATATAAGCGTACGTCCTACGTAACATTTTGTTAGCTTAGATTGTATTCCAGAAAACGTACTTTTTGAGTCATTTTTTAATGATATAATATTTTAAAGTACCAAAAATGTATTCCGGAATACACTTTTACTATTCCAGGATAACAGTAGTGTATTCCGGAATAAACTTTTGCTTTTCTTGAAAGTCAAAGTGTATTCCAGAATACACTTTTGGTTTTGCTCGAAATCCCAAGTGTATTCCGGAATACACATCTGCTGTACAAGTTTTTGAGACTCAACAGTGATCTTGCTATTTTCTGGGTTTTCCGAATTTTCAATGACCTTGCAATTTTTTTTTGTTTCAATTGAAACATGGACATCGTTCTAAATAATCGTTCTAAATAATGAAGGGATTAGCGAAAGGAAAAAACAAACCAACAACCTTGGGATTTTTTTCTTTTGTTTTGTGGGGATACAGGACCGTGGCATAAATAAATCTTTTTTTTCTTGTTGTTTTGTGGGGACTAGGGATACAGGATATTGGTTCTAAAAGAAAGAGGAAATCTTATTCTGGAATACACTTTGTATTCCGGAATAGCATTTGGTTTTCAAGAAACCTGGCAGTTTTCGTTTTCTTGGGCGATTTTCTTCTGGGGAGTTAGCGCCTGCCATTTTAGTTTGGCGCTGCATTGTATTTAGGTTTGTGCTACAGTAGAGACAATCGCTGGCTACATCGTCTCTTTGTGGGGTGATCCGAAATTTTTTTCCACCAAATAGTCTTGGGTTTTGGCTCGAAATTATGCTGGGCGATTTATGCTGGCCGATTTTGCACAGAGCAGACAAACATAGAGCTTCTAGGTAAGCTCTTGCTTTTGTATTTTTTTCAGAAGAAATCACTGCGGCTAAGCAGGCCAGAGATATCTCCACAGCTTCCATTCATTTCCAGCTTCCATTCCAGACTAGCAATGAACTCGCCAGTCTTTTGATGAGTCGTGACTGTATCCTTTAAGTGTTTTTGTCTGCAGTATAAAATGTCCTTCCTCTTGATCTCTTAGTGTGGAGAACCTGAAGATTATACTCTGCAAGTGGCAAAGCAGCAATGCGAGCCTGTAGCATGTTCTGCTCTTGGAAATCTTTCTACAGTGTGGTTACCTTATCCTGAATTTTGGCTTTAGCTTCTTTTTCTGCACGTACCCTATCCAAAGTTTTCTTATTTTCTTCGTGTAGGATATATAGCTATCTAGACTGTTTTTTGAAAGTCTAAAATTCTTGTTATTCTTCCTCTGGAGCTTTCTGATCTGCCGTGAGTTGATCATTCTCATCAATGGTTGCTTGAAAAGTGGCCTTGAGCTGTTCTGTCTAGGAATCAATGTCATTCACATTTTGTTCTTACTCATACAGAATGCTTCTTTGCTTAGAGGTGGTGACAGCAGCCTGATTGTCGGCATGTATGAAGTGGTATAGTGGACTTTATGATTATGATTTATGATGGACCTTTTTACTGTTGTCAGTGAGGTCAATATGGTGAATATGTGCAGGAGTGAGGTCAATATGGTGAATATGTGTCAATATGGTCAATATGCTTCCATTCCAGCGCCAGTTCTACCTCTATCAGAAGAGTTAAGGGTTTATCTAGATTTTACTTTGTAGTAGTTTGAGAGAAGCGTTGGATAGGTTGTGGAGTATTGTGACGTGGTAGAAAGTTAAATGGGCTCAAATTATATTTGTGTCATTCTAAGTACAAAGCGTGAGAAAATTTCGGCAGTGAAAATGCAGAAGCAACTTTCGGGCAACTTTCTGAGCATGAACAAGTTTCTGCGCAACTTTCTGAGCATGAACAAGTTTCGAGCATGAACAAGTTCTGCAAAACGAGGCTATTTCACTTTGGTTAGTTTCATGCAAGTATCTTGTTTATTGAACGTTAAGTTTGACTAAGATATGCTCAAATCTGCCAGGAAGAATGGAGGAAGGGGCTCAGGTTGTTGAGAGTGGATAGCCTGGACAAGCTAAAGAAGGTTGTTTTTGCACTGCAGCTAGAGGTGCAATGTTGTCATTTTGTGTTCGGGCACTCCTAATGTCTTTCTTTTGGTCTCATCCATGATGGGCTTTCCCCTTCTTTTATCCTGCCTTACTTGAGATTCAAGCACATGTGGTTGTGTTCTGGCTATGGTCCTACAACTTCGTTGTTTGGCAAGCTTCAAAGTACATTGTCGTTTTAAAGGAGAATCTTATTCAGCGCATATGAACAAAAGCTCTGAATGAATGTACATTTTTACCTTTGTTGCTTCCTTTGGTTGGTCTATACTTGTTACAAAAGGAATACAGAGCAATAAATCTTGATCAGTGGACTGCCTTTCTATGAGGAGGTATGTTGTTAGAGAAAGTATGGTTTGTTTTTTTCGCTGCCTATCTCTTGTTCTCTTTTGCTATCATGAATTGCTTATGCTTAGTTCACGACTGTTTTACACAGGTGAAACCAGATTTAAGTAATTATGATGAGAGTCAAGCATGGCCTCTTCTTTTGGACAAATATGTTGAGTGGACTCGAAAGATATGATGCAAGTCAATTTTAAAAGAAGATAGAATCAGGAGGGCCTAGCCAAAACCAAGAAAAAAAAACCATTTCATTGTGTACCCTGTCAGAATAAAATTCTTATTGATCCATTTGTTGGTTTGAATTTTGCTGGATACGAAGTTATTACTTCTAATAAAGGGCTGTGGTGGCGGATATTTTTCTGCTACTTTTAGGTCTGTACAATGGAATGGTTTTCAAAGTTGTCCCTTTACTGTGTTATATGTGCAACGTAGTCTTTGCTATTGTTTAATGTTAATTAAAGAATAACTCTATTTTAGAGTTTTCAAGATATGTAAGATATGATCCATTAATTTAAACAAATGTGTTGGCATACAAAATAAGGCATATAAACCCTAAGCTGTGAAGTTTCGAAGATCCTGGTAAAACAATGACTAGTAATTGAGTCGAATCCCAGATGAACAATATATTTCGAAATAACAATTAGTTTAGACATTGGAATAACGAAGAATATATGTCCAAATGCATATAACCATTACATATGGAAATAACGAAATTGGTTAAACCAACATTGGAACAACTGAACATTGTGAACATGGTTGAAACGCATTTGGTTATATAGGGAGAGTATTTAATATCAATGTGAACATAGTTGAAATGCATTTGGTCAGACAGGGATAGTATTTAATATCAACGAGCTTCTTGATTAAACAAGGAATTTGTCTAGACAAATATTAATGCCAACATTTTTCTTTTGGTAGTAAGGTGGCATTTATATGACGACAACGGAGGTGGCTTGGATATGGCAATGAGTGTGGAAAAGACATGTCAATGAGGTGACCGAGTGACTGACGTACTTACAATTTTTTGCACACGACTTCTAAAATCCATGCACGATGATTTCTTAGAAAACAAAGATGTGTTCCAGTGTACACGTTTGCTTTCTCTGAAGATCCAAAGTGTATTCTGGAATACACGTTTGTTTTCTAGGAAAGCTAAAGTGTATTCCGGAATACACTTTTGCTTTCTCAAAAAATCCAAAGTGTATTCTGGAATACACAAAGTGTATTCTGGAATACACGTTTGTTTTCTAGAAAAGCAAAAGTGTATTCCAGAATACAATTTTGTTTTGAAAGTTTTTCGTTTTGTGTGTCCTAGTGTTCAATTATCTACTTGCTTATCTTCTTGTTTTTTATTCAGCCAATAGAACGTCAAACATGTTTGATGGAACAACTAAACGTGGAGACTTGGGACAGATACCCAGTTGGAACGTCTGACGAGTGTATTGTTCGATACACACCAAATTTTGAGGGTGCCAAATTGATATACTGAAAAAATTTAAAGAAATAATTATTATTTTTTCTTCTCTATTTTGATGTTTTTAATATCTCACTTTCAGAGATTATGTATTCATGTCTACATTGTGCCATTTTCAAGGGTGTTTCTTTGCAAAAAACAACCTTGTCATTTAATAGGGGCCAAAATGGGTGAAAAAAAAAACTAAACCTTTTGAAATCCTCAAGTTTATCCAAAAAGGCTAATTTTAAGAGCATGGTCTCTTTTTTAAGGGAATCTTTGAAACGGGAGTTCTGCAACACTCCCGTTTCAATTGCAATCTTGTTTTATGTCTTAATTTTGGGACAAATTTCATATTGCATGTTTTTAGTAGCATATTCAAATTCACACATTTCACCTCAAAATTATGAAAACGTAATATCATGTTATTTACAAAATAGTCAATATTTCACAATATAGCACCATATCATAAAAACGTGATAACAAAAATTTACATAGTTATTCAACTTTTTTCAAGCACCCCCAATGATATCATAGCCTTCTTCCTGACATCCTGAGGTATTGTAATTCTCGCATTTCTAGCTGGAATAGTGTTTGGAGTCCATGAGTACAAAACACTTTCATAGTCTAGCCAAAGATCAGGATCACTCGGATTTCTCCTCCATTTCTTTGTCCAACAATCTGAGTACCTTTCTTTATCCGATACGTTGGTCAACTGATGCACTGGACACCACCATTCCACCCGCACATGGTTGAAGTTAATATTACCTTCTTCTTTGCAAATATCAGAGATAGTGAACCCCAACCACA
Organism: Isoetes taiwanensis; assembly: GCA_021234155.1. Classification (NCBI taxonomy): domain Eukaryota; kingdom Viridiplantae; phylum Streptophyta; class Lycopodiopsida; order Isoetales; family Isoetaceae; genus Isoetes; species Isoetes taiwanensis. Next base: position 646,920 of record JAJEKV010000029.1, on the reverse strand, counting down.
CTGGATATGTATCTAAATCTGCTGGCTTTACTACCACAAATTGGTGGCATTCCAAGTCGAGTGGAAGGTTCATAAGCATCCATGCCTAGAAACTTTGGCCTATTGTTCTTAGGACCAACATAGTGTTTGTCAGAAGGAGGAGGAGCATATTGTTTGCGAATGCTACTTACAGTGTCATCAAAATCCTCAGCACCTGCTAAGGTCTTCCACCTAGTTTTAGGCAACCACCCTTCTTTCAATTCATCCGAGGATGTGTCTATCTCCCCAACGGGTTAATCACCTTCTTCCAAAGTAAGCCACCAAGGCACGGTTGGTGTCATCCGGATTGGTTTGCCAATGCTTTATATAGTCTTGGATTCCTTCCTTAGTCAATCCCAATTGCTTCACTTCTTCAGTGGGTTTTAAAGCTTTTGGTTGACCTAGAGGTATCATAGGCTTGCCATTCTCATCTCTACGCCCATATTTCCTCCCCTCCTCTCCACTCATCCCTCTGAAGGTCTCATCTTCCATTGGAAGATTGGAATCCCATCTCTCACCCAAAAAGTGAACTGCAGAGGCCCGGAATGACCTTCAAGATCCAATGTATAACCATCCACAAAGCTCTTCCAATCGGGCACTTCTTCTATGAGAGAAGCTATAGGGTTTGGAGTAGTGCATTCATGCAAGATTTCCATTAGCCTAGGAAAGTTGGTCACTGTTTGTTGCTTCAGTATACAACTATATTTGCCAAATAATGCATCCACATCCTCATGGGTATGCGGGGCATAAGAAACCCTAAATTAACTCTTTCAAATATCCCCACAACTGTTAAGTAGGATAGGAAAGAAAACATCCACTGTTCTTATTTTGGCCAAAGACAATTATCAAGTTGCAAGAGAAACCTTTTGGGTAGATCTTGAGGTTTAGCACGTGAAGTTGAAGCTCCAACATGTTCATTAGACCCATGCTTCCTAAACCTTGCCTTGCTGAACTTTTCAATATTGTTAGGGTTTCCATCTAACAATGCTCTATGTAGTGCCTGGCTAGTGTGAAGGTCCCGGAGGTGACCATTGTATCCATTTTCATAGTTTCTCAAACACCTCATGATACTCCCAATATGAAAATCTGGACCATCACTCCACAACTCCAAACTAAAATGGCCATAGTAGGTTTGATTACGCCCATGCAAGATTGCCCCATCATTGAGATCGTAAAGGGTATGATCTTCCACATGACTTTGGTATGTACTTGAATTGTGGAAGACAAGTCTTTTTGCTGGTCCATCTTGTCATGTATAATACATAAATAGTTATTGGGTTCCAATGCAGATAAAGTCCTCCACATCCAATAACATGATCTACATGATAGTTGGTCAGTCATATGGTCCTTCATATGCTCCCTTATCCTAGCCCTTTGACTAGGTTGCACAGTCTTATCAAGAGTCTCCTTCAACTTAGCACATAAATTGCACTTTGCAAAGTTGTTTGAAGTTGCTATGGTGACATGATTGAAATGCTTCTTCCATAACCTACTAAAGCTAGGTTGGGATATTGGAAGAATTCCCAATTCTCGAAGTAGGGAATTCACTTCTTCCAAAATACTCTTTTGAGTACAATGTGATGGCAACCTTTTCTCAACAACCGCTCTTCCCTTTTCATCCCTTCGCTTTTTGTGTGGCATAGACTCTGCATTGAAATCAATATATTTTTCAAATATCTCCCTGGCAGCTGTGGTCCTAGCTGTTGGTCTTAACAAACCATTATTTCCATGTAAAGCAATCCTGTTCCCCTCACTTTTTTTTTTGCCAATTATGCCATGAAGAAGTTGGAATTGCATGGATACTACGCCATGCTTTTGCACATATCCATTTGCCTAGCAAAGGGTATCTTTTTTCTGTTTGGGTTTCTTTCATCTTGAAGTGCATGCTCGAAGATTGTGTACATGTAGGTCCTCCTCTCATCAACAGTGTACTCTTGAAAAGTGGCTCTTGCTTCCACCAATTGTTCTATTGTGAAGAATTGCATACAATCACTCCAACAACAATCTGAGCCCCTAACCTTCACCATTGTCTCACGTTTGGTGTCACTAATCAACTTGGCTCTTTTGCTAGGATAATGTCCGCAACCGATACTTCTCCCCTTTTGCCTAGGTTTAGAGTTCCAACCGCCAATGGATCAATATCAAGACAATCATTGTCCCCAACAACCTCGGGCTCTGGAAAAATATAATCCTCCACAAATTGAACACTACTTATAGGCCATGCCATGATGCAAGGAACCTCCAATTGCTTGACACAACCAAAACATTCCTTGTCACCCAAACTTTTACCTTTCCAGTTGTCTTCCAACATCGAAATTGCAATACCAATATTGTCTTCCCCTAGCCTTTCATCATTAACAGCTTGACCAGGATCTGCTAGCACAATGACTCCTTGGCCTACTATTTCCTTGTTGCACTTGTGCATGATTCTCACCTTCTTGTTCCTCCATTGCACCCTACTATAGAGGACTAATTGTTTTTCTTCAACATTCTTGCTAGGAGTTGGTTTTTCATTGATATTGCTCTTTTCACCATCTTGAGTTGGAGGGGCACCATTGACCTAGGCAAATTGCACCCTTTTTAGTCAATGAGTAAGAAAAAATTATTACACCATAAGATAAAAAAAGTACGTACATTTATGGAATATGTAGAGGTAAATCAAATTTTTTTAAAAGCAAGAAATTCCTTGGAAATAGGTTTAATATAATAATAACAATGGGCGTAAACGAAATCATTTAAAACAAGAATTTTCATGGCAACAACAAGGAAATGACATTTATATAAATATATCCAAATTTTAATTATCAAAAATTTGGATATATGATTACGAAAAGACATATAACTAATAGACGTGAGAATTTATTATCCATAATAATATACCCTAGACTAGATAATATAGCTGGCGGGAATTTCGTACGCCTGGCGTGTTATTTGAGGCAATAAATTATTCACGCTAAGAGCTAATTAACCCTATATAAATCCGGTTCACGCTCTCAAGACCTCCATTCTGTCCCAATTTTTTTTTCTGCCCGCCATGAAGCGTTCAGCCTCAGCGCTCGACCTTCATGAAGAACCCGAGGTCTCCTCAAAGAGACGTCGGGTTGAAGAACCCGCTCAATTCCCCCCCCTCATTGATTTTCTTTCCAGATTCTCCTCTGATTCCGATTCAGAGGATGATTCTGATTTCGTTATGGAAGAGGAGGAGTTGAGCTCCTCTGATTCCTCTGATTCTGAAGAGGAGGAAGAGGAGGAAGAGGAGGAGATGTCCTCCCAAGAGCATGAAACCGCTCTGCTTCAGGGTTGGCTTGACCCTGAAACAGAGAATGAAATCTCGGAGGAGGAGGAGGAGGAGGAGGAGGAGGATTCGGAAGAAGGTCGACAGTTCGACCAATTTTTGGAGTGGTTAAGAGATGAACCAGGTTTGCATGTGATTTCTTTTTGTTTTTTGTTTTTTGTTTTTGCACCTTTCTTTCTTTTCTAACACCTTTCTTTCTTCTTTGTTGCAGGCGTGGAAGAAGAGTGATGCAGATCCCGGGCGGCCCATTTTTTGTTTCCATTCTTACAGAAGTTTTGGACACGCCTCCGGGCAATTTTTTTCTGTAAATTGTGTGAAAAGCCTTCGGGCAACTGCTTCCAAGCCTTCGGGCATCTGTACATACAACTGTTTTTAATGAAATCAAACAGTTTTCTTCATAAACTTTGTCTTCAAACAGTTTTCTTGAAACAGTTTTTCTGTACATAAATTTTTTTGGATAAAATCAAACTGTATTCTCCAATTATTTTGGCTCCAAGCTGTTTTCTCTAAAATTTTGTCTCTCTAGAATTTTGTATCTGCAAATTTTGTCTCAACAAAGTCTCGGGAACACTATAAATCAACCACATGAGAAATCTCTGATTCGTCACAGTAACCATAGGAAATTTTCCTATACGACCTAAAACAATTCCCCAACCTTACAAGTCATTTTTTAGCCTTCATAATTTTGCCTTTAAAATCATTTTTAATGTAGCCTATATAAAATTTCTAAATTCTATTTTTTCGAATGCAATAAATGGAATAAAATGCCGTGAGAATTTATTGCATGAAATGCAATATTCTCCATATATACCATATACATGTCATGTCTGGCGGGAAGACCGTACGCCAGGCGTGTTAATTCAAGCAATCAATTATTCACGCTAACTTTTTTCTAATTGTGCCTATATAAATCCATTTTACGCTCTCAAAGTTCCTACATTTTCTTCCTTCCTTCATACGATTTTGCGGTTTATGCTAACCTGGTGTGTTTGGATCCGCCCGTCCGAAATCTTGGTGAGCAGATTTATATTCATCAATGTTAGATGTTTGGTTTCGGCAATTCCTAACACTAAAAGACTCCGCCTTTTGTTCTGTAGCATCTGTAGCAGAGGAAATCGGAGACTCATAATTAAAACCAAAAGCAGAGGACTAAGGTCTGCGAATCGAAAAGCCTCGGAATTAAAACCACAAGCATAGTCCTCCGTTCTTCGAATCCTTCCAGCCTCAGAACTCAAGGTTAGTTTTCATTTAGTTTTAAGTTGCATCTCAATGGCAGGTTTAATCCAAGAAGACAAGCTTTTGCATTTGCTCGAGGCAGAGGAAGCAGATGATGTTTATGAAAACCAGAATAGTTTTTTATAAACTTCATCTGCTTCTTTTTGTTTCGAGTAAATTCTTGAGTTTCTCATCCTGAATTAATCATGCTATTGCATGCAAGTTTCTATTATGAATAAGTGTAGTAGAAAGCATTAGAAAAATCTGAAAGATAATATTTGAAACACGCTAAGCGTGTTTTAGGGTAACCTTAGCCTTCAACATGAATACACGCTCGGCGTGCATTCAGCAGGGAGGGAGAAAAAAAAAACCTGTACAGATAGATAAGTAAATAGATAAAGGCCAGGCAATTATTTACACGGCGGGTAATGAATGCACGCCGAGCGTGTATAGTTTTTCCTATATAGCAGTTTACACGCTGAGCGTGCAAACAATTGTATCCCTACTTTCAACTTTTACGCTAAACACGCCGGGCGTGTCTCTTAGTTTCTAAGTTTATAAATAAAGAAATATAACACGTCGGTGAATACCGATACTCCGCTCACTTCCTATTGATAGATGCCAGGTTACATTAATCACCCGGTTGGTGACGAAGATGGATTGGAATTACATTTGGGCCAGCAATCACACAGCCCAGCTCCAGTTTCGGCTCCAATCTCCAGTCCGGTTGAACCGCAGCCGAGCACCAGTTCGGCTGGAGCACCAGTCTTGCAACCCCTGGAGTACTTGGATCAAGTAATGATGATGGCGCCAGAGCGCCAGTGGCAATGATAGATCCGGGCTCGGGGCCCTTGCAATCGCATCGGAGGCTCGCCCTCTTATCTAATCACTTCGAGAATGCAAGTACATGCATTGATCGAGAGTGAATCTCGTGATCCGTCATTTCGAGATTCAAAATGAGGAGCCGCTGCGTTTCTTAGTGGTTAGCCTCTATGCCCCGGATGCCCCAACACGAACCACTACCACAGGCGGTATACAATGCAATGGAGATGGCTCAACCAATGGAACCACTACCGCAGGCGCTATACGATGCATTGGAGGTTCAACCAATGGAGCAGGAGGTGGAGCAGGAGGAGGAGCAGGAGGTGGAGGTGGAGCAGGCGGGGGTGGTGGAGCTAGAGCCTGGTGTTTTTGCCGGGTTTTACGGAAGAATTCACTATGCCCCCGCAATGCAAATGGGAGATCGATAGCCCGGCTACTCAAGAGACCGGGCTTGAAACAAAATAGTCCGGGATTTTGTCCGGTTTATCCGGTTTATCCGATTATATACAATTGTAATCTTTTTCCAATGAATACAACAAATTTTGTCTACTTCTATATTTCTACAATGTAATACATGTTACATACCTTTTTTAAGCGGTTTCTTGGCCATGCAACAAATGTTCCAACACTTTCTCCAACCGTATCCCCACCGGGGTGTCTGCGAGGTAAAGCTTCATCCATAGCGCAGCAGTTAATCACTGTAACTCGGACATACTTATCCCCGAGCGGAATTCCATGACAGTTTACAGTCGGATCGATGGAGTCGATCTTGCATAATCCTACTTTCCTTTTCTGATTTGTAGTTAACATGAAACATTCATCTTCGACACTGCAGAAAATTGCTATTCAGACACCTACTATTGGAAATTAATGTTCAAGCTATTGGAATGAGATGAGTACCAGAATTCTGTAGCCATTCTTGAGAAGCTGATTTGAGAAGCTGAAGGCGCTATGGAAACTCTGGCGGTCGGGAAAATTCGAATTAGAAGAAAGATTAGGTTAACTACGTTTAGGCGGGATAAATTTGGCGGGATTTTAAAAACTTAATGAAAGAAGTCGGCGGACGGGTCTTCGTCATTATTATTTGTATGTGTCAAGAATATTTCAAAACCTGATTTTGTGTTTTCTTGAAATTCAAATTTCTCTATTTCTCGCATCTGGTAGAAAAAGCTATTTCTTCGAAAGCAGCTCGAAAGGCCAGATCCGAAAGCGACCTTCCGACTCTGTTACTAGGCGACTCGGAGATGTCTTCTAAAGTGCTTAATCGAGGTCGAGGCGGACGGGGCAGAGGAAGCGGTGGAAGAGGAATCTCTAAACCCGGCTCTTCTCAAGTTTCAGAGGACGTTGATCAGAATACACAGAATACACAGAACCCTATTCAAGGTATTTAATTTGCCACAGAATACACACTGTGTGGAGAGTATTATGCTTGCATGAATTTGAGATATTTCCTTTCACTTAATATGCTTTGCATGAGTTTGAGTTATTATGCTTTGCATGAATTTTAAGTATTAACATCAGTTAATGCTCTGATTGTCCGTTCTGTAGAACATAATTTTGCTCTGTTTTATATATAGAATATAGCGGTGTTAGACAGTTGGAGATAGCAATGTTCAATGAGGTTAAATAGTGTGAAATATGGATTCATGAAGGGTATGTAGCTTAAAATGTGGATGCAAAATAATTTAGTTTCAAATTAACGCATAGCATGGTCAATAATAGGAGATACCAACACGCCAAGCGTGATTTGTACTAATTTAGGTTTAAATGCACGCCAAGCGTGATCTCTTGTTCTGAAAAGTACTCTAAAAAGTGCTCATCTTCATTTGCAGTGCTCAAGAGGAAGAAAACCCCTACTAATTCGGGTTCTAATCCTGCCAAGAAAGCAAGGGCAGACGACCCAGATGCAGTACCATATGATCTCACCTTAGATGATGAAGGGCCGATTCTTATAGCAACCACTGACCCTGCCTGCCCTGAAGAGGAAATGGACGAGGGTGCCGAGTGGTACGTTGACCTTGCCAAGACAAATGGCAAGCTCGACTTAACTCTCTTCTCGAGGAAAAAGGAAGCAGACAAGATGGCCAAACAAGGGATCCTAATCTCTTGTGAGGAAGAGGATGACACCAACTGCAAATTGCTCTTGGAGATTACACAGAAGCAGAAGAAAGATCTGCTCAGACTTACTCACTGTAGAGCTACTGCATACAAGGATACGTTCATGAAGGCAGATGTGAACGGTGAGACATGTTTTAAGTATGGTTGGCCAACCAATGTAGCGATTACGCCAATATCTATTTGCCAAGGGGTTACAAATTTGTGCGTAGAGGCATGTTCACTAAACCGACACCAAGTCACTATTTGCAGCAAGCTAGGGAATTAGCTGACTTGAAAGCTTCTAAAAGGGTCCTAGATCTAGGGAAGAATGTTCAACCTGCAGTTGTCGAAGGCATGGAGGCTTCTGTTTTTGAGAATGAACAGACAGAGTGCGCGACTAGAGGCCATGAACAATTTGAATAAGTATCACCGACCATTATCCATTGGGTCTTAAGGAAACTTTTGCGATCCATGTGAAGTCCCTCATCCGTTCACCAAGCTCCATTTATGTTAGCAGGAGATATGATCCAAAGACATGCCATGGAGATTGTTGAGAGCATGATTAGTAATCCGGGTCAAATGCCTATGCCAGCGGATGTGCTACCTTGGGATATGATCTCGAACAAGCCTGCTGTGTGGACGAACGTCCAGGAGCTATTATCAAGTGATGATATTAAATATGTCATCATCGACGGGCAGCATTCCGTTGAGGCACAAAAGGCCATCATCAGCAGAACAAACAGGCCAAAAAGTGTTCTACAATCACTATGCGTATAGGAGGTGTCAGATCTTGGATGCCAATACTTCACCGCAGATTTGGCTGAGATTAGTGCAATTTTGAATGAAATGGGGAAGACATTTCTATACAAAAGGTAATCAACCTGGTTTCATAAATTGTATTCACGCCAGGCGTGCTTTCAAATCAAACCAATTCACGCCAGGCGTGTTTTGAAATCAATCGAATTCACGCCAGGCGTGTTTTCAAGTCAACCAATTGATTTGAAAACACGCCTGGCGTGAATTGGTTTGATTTGAAAGCACGCCTGGCGTGAATTGCATTAGTAACTTTATTCATTTCACGCCAGGCGTGATTTTTCTCTTCATCAATTCTATTCAAATCACGCCCGGCGTGTTTCTATTCTATGATACTGATTCAATGTCTGTACTATTGCAGTCCATACGTTGAACAACTGCGCCACGCCCGTCAACAGTGGGTGGAATATGGCTGCCCATTGCCCACCGCATTGCATGGTCAAAGTCTGAGGCATTCAAGCTGCTGGAGCGGACTCTGTCGCAGACAATTATACAGGAGAAGAAGAAGACTGCAAGAAAATCAAAGAAAAAAGGTGGTGATGACATTGCAGATCCTTCTGAAAGCTCATCCAGCAGGTCAGGACCAACAGACTCGTATAAGATTGTGTTTTGTAAGGAGGCAGTATGGCTCAAGTGGAATGAATTCTGGGACGCTTATGCACAAGGGAAGCCGGATACTATGGGTAGGGTGCCTCTGTTGATGTAAGCATCTTTGACTTGAATGTGCACAGAGATGAGAAAGAAGACTCGGGGGCTAGACGACGCTGAGACCATTTGGGTTTTAGACCAGTGCTTAAAGAAGGAAGTCTTATACAAGAAGGGTGCTTTCACCAAGGATAGGATGTCCTTCGTTGAGTGCTGCAGTCATGTAAAGGATGTACGTACAATGAAGTCAGCTGTAGGAGCTGAGTTACAAAGGCTATCGGGGGATGTGGCATTATCTGAAATTGGATTGCTGGACAAATACAAGGTCAGTAATGATGACATCAAGAAGTTTGTATTCTGGTCAAAGGACTTCCTAAAGAATTGGAAGGCTAAAAATACAAAACATAAGGAGACTCTACCCCCTAAGGTACTGGCTGAGTTGAGAAGAAAAGTGGCCCTTGTGAAGAAGATTACTGGAGAAGACGACAATCGGTCCAAAGATTCAGTCTCCATTGGGTACAAAGGTCTCTTGCCAGATTCAACTTCTGGCCTTAAAAATATATCACTCTTTGTGTTGGATAGCAGGGGTGGGAGAGGAGATATGGGCATGAACCAGAAGGACTACAGCAGCTTCTTTACCAGTTGTATAGGATTGACAACTGAGAGGTCCTTCACTATTGTCATCGTTTGTCCTTCAGGTGAGTCACATCTGCATGCACTATCTCACGCTGCTCATGATCCGGAGTGCCTCAAAGTTATTAGGGAGGGATGCCTAATATATGATGTTAAGGATAATGAGTGCTTGAGCAGGCGGAAGATGGCACATGTGATCTTTATTATGATATCCATCTTCGTCCGACGAGGAATATGATATTGCTAAGGCCAAGGGTGACAATAGCAGTGCATGGGAATGTTTTCTTCTAGATGATCCAGACTTAAGAACTATATTCTTTCATACGGATCAGGATCAGGTCGAACAGGATGAGTCAGAAGAGGATGAGGATCGGGACCCCCTCCTAAGTGGGGAAATCAAGTACGAGCTACAAACTAAGGAGAAGGGCCCCTTAAATAAAAATGGATTTCCCCCGTCTATGGCTGCTTACCTCGTCGAGGCATTTGCTCCAATTGATACAACCTGCTTGGAGCTTCATGTTGGAGGTTATATTGCCCGAGAGGCTCTTATGGGTGCAAGAAGATGTCACTGCTTTGTGAGTGATGAGCAGGCCAAAGACTTTCTTGAACCATTCCTCATGCATGTGCTTGCCAAGTCTCCTAAAGGCCCTTATGGCAACCTGAAATCATCAGCAATCAAAAGTCTCGTAGACTTGTCCAATTCGAAAGTGGACGTTGCTCCTGGAGAGGGAACTAGTAATCTGCAGCCTGATAAGGAAAGCAATAATGAACAAATAGCTGCTAAACTGGTTGCTCAAAGTACTGTGATGGCGGCGAACTTAGGGAATATCCTTGCCCACATTGCGGGTGATGCAAGCAACAATAGAGTAGATTCTTTTTTTTTTTTTTAATTGAAGGCTTAAGTATGTATTAAAAGTATATGATAACGTACATGGTTCCAAAAAAGCTATAATGCTTTTTTGAAAAAAAAGAGACCTTTAGGAAAGGGTAGGTCGGAAACCCTGATAAGTTAAACTGACCAAAGATGTAACAGAATTATAAATTTCTGGTAGTTCCAAACAGTTTCAAGCAGTTAGAAAATTTGAAAAATCTGGAAGGGCAGTGATCAATGCTCGCCCGAGTATCTCCTTTTCTTGGGCTCCCTTTTGGAATGGTCTTTCCTTCCCATGCCCTTGTTGGCAACAATGAACAGGCAGTAAGGGCAATTGCACATATGGGCCTTCCCTGGATTGAATCTATCTTTTTTATCCTTGGCAGTACACAGAATGTATCTTCTTTCATCCAAGTAAGCAAAGCAAGGCACAGTTGCATTGTGATTATCCCCATGCTCGTTTGGTATTTCCACCCCAAATTGTGTTAGCCATTGCGCATTCAAGCATGAAGATTCATCCTTCTCCACTTCAATCTTTTGAACATGATCGAGTGTTTCCACGCACACAAAAGCAAAATTGACATTAGATAAAGGAATTAGGACTTCTGATTCCCGAAGATTTCCAAAACCCAATTTATATCATACTGGGCTTGCTTAATAATTGCATTGGGCCAGATGATTTCTTCCTTAAAGATCAGGGTATTCCTTCCTTTCCACATTCTCCAAAGAAGAATGTATCTCCTCCATTCCACTGGGTTCTCAGGGAAAATAATTTCTTCAATTTGCATGTTAGCCAATCCGGGGAATGTTCAACTCAAGATCTCCCGACTCCAAAATCCATTCTGCCCATAGACAATTTTTAAATAAGTGTTCTTCATCTTCCTGATCCTGCATACACCTAACACATATATTAGAATCAGACATGTTTAGCCTCCATCTTTTTCTGTTTGTGGCTAAAGCCTTGTGCCATAGCTGCCACATAAAGGCCTTGATCTTTGGATGAATTGGACTCTTCCACATGAATCTCAGGTTCCTAGAGACTCTGTCTGGATCAATGTTCCATTTTCTGTGAATAGAATTCTCTTGGCCTCTATTGAGATACCTATAGGCCAAGTTTACTCTGTATCCACAGAATTCATTGATGTGCCAAAGAATATCTGTGTCATGCCAAACCCCTGCTGCCAACCTTTGGGTGATACTGTTAAAAAGCTGTCTGGAGTCATCTCCTAAATTTGCAATGCTGGAATCCTGATAAACAAAATTATCAGTAATGTCCCTTATATAAATAATTCCCTTACTGGTCCATTGCTTGGCTAGAGTTGGGAAATTAGCAGCCAGACAGGTACTAGGGTCATCCAGAATGAGAGAGGGACTCCAGAAAATTGGTTGATCTTGAGAAAGACCTTCCTTCCATGTATACATACCCTTTACCTTTTGCCATGCCCTGATCCACTTTTTGATAATCAAAGGTACTGTAGTTGGGATGGTAAAGTCAAAGTAAATGCTGTGAGGCAGCTGCATTTTGAGATTCCTCCAGCCGAAAGGGTGGCATTTACTGACATAATGGGAGATAAGAATGCTCACAGGGTGCTTGATTTGGTTATTACACGCTCTGTAAAAGTACTTGGCAGCTAAAGCATTAGCCTGTTTCTCAATATTAATAACTCCCAGACCTCCCAACTTTTTGTGCTTGCAACATTCTTCCATTGAGATAGGAATCCAACACCTCCTGCTTGACCCTCCTGCAATAAACCTACCAATGATACCTTGCATTTTGGTTAGAACCTTCTTAGGGGCCACCATAATGGAGGATTGATAAACCTGAGAGGAGGAGATGACCGAATTTGCCAAAATGGCTCTCCCATTTTTAGAAAGGAATTTAGAATTAAGAGAGTCTACTTTTCTGTAAAATTTATCAATCAAGTCATCCCAAAGTTCACAAGCATTAGTTCTAATAGCATAGGGGATGCCTAAAATTTTAGTCTTAGTAGTGGGAGAGAGGTACATACAACCCAAGTTTGTAGCTGCTTGCTCACCCTCATCTTGATGCCTTGAGATGAGCTTGGTCTTGGCAGGGTTGATTCTGCATCCCGAGCACTTACCAAAATCTTCTAGAATAGTCTGAGTGTGCTGAATGGAGTGTGCTTCCAAATGGAGAAAGAGAAAAGTGTCATCTGCAAAGTGAACATTTAATATTTCTCCTTCTTCCTGAGAGGGTAGACTAAGCCCTTTGATTAGATGTAAATCTTTGGCTCTCTTGAAATGGCTATTCAGACCTTCCATTACAATCAGGAAGAGGAAGGGTGCAAGAGGGCAACCTTGCTTAACCCCCCTTTTAATGTCAAAGAAAGGGCTACATTCCCCATTCTGGGAAAGGACTCGCGAGAGACACAAAACCGGCCGATATAGATAGGCTTGTCATTCATCACAGCAGCAGTATACAATGTATAAGAAGAGAGAGGGGTAGCCGAACATAGGAACAATATCGGACTACCCCAAAAAAAGAAAATGTGCTAAGGCATGATAAGAGGGCAATGGCGACAAGTTCTCATCGGGATAAAAAACCCCGCCCTTTCGGGTTTTCGAGGAAAACCCTAATGAGAAATGGTCGCCACCAACCTCGAATGTGGTGCCTAGAGAGCAGAGAAACCGGACGAGCGCGAAGGCAAACCGGAAGCACGACCCCAAACAACCGCGAAAAAACCCCATGTAACAACGAGGATGACGAACGGAAACCAGCAGGACCCCAAAAGCCGGTGGAAGATAGCGAAATCCTGTAAGACCAAAAAACTCAAAAAACACCCGTAAAGAGTCAGAGAAACAAGCCTAGCCATAAAAAGAATCCGTGATCAAGAAAGCCGGAAGAGATAAGGCATAAAAATCGATTGAAAAAAGAGCGTAACAAAAAAGATAGCGTCACCGACAAGGTGGAAAAAGCATCACCCAGCGGGTGGAAAACATGATATATAAAGATGCATCACCCTCAAGGTGGAAATAAACAGCATCGCCCGCAAGCGGAGAAAAACACAGGAAAATGCCAAGGAAACAGCAACAAGGCAAAAGCGACACCCACAAGTGAAAAACCACAAAAAGAGCAAGAACCAATACTAATACAAATGAAAAGACGTTACGCCCACGCAAAGAGGGTGGGAAGGGGGGAAGCTACGAGCACGAAGAAAATGCTGCTGTGAGAAGACGCCGATAACCGGCCTGAGAATGGAACTAGCCTAATATAGGGGCTCGTCCTTTCCCAGAATGGCGATCCGATGGCTCGGATCGATGGGATTCTGGGAAAGGACTCGCGAGAGACACAAAACCGGCCGACTACCAAAGGACTTCCTTAACTATAAACCCAGGCGCCGCGAAACCTCCAAGTGTTGAGTAGGGTCGCAAAGGACATTTGTGTGGAAGGAAGAGTGGAGAGAGCAAAGACGACAGCAAGGTGAATCAAAATCAAATCGAAATCCAAAGCGCAAGATAGAACTCCAAGTCAAGAATGAGGAGAAGTGCCCCAACCCCTCCTGCGCATCCAGCCAGAGATACCTGCAGAAAAACATCGAAGGAGCACTACTAGATCATGACAGGAAGAGGTTGTAGACTAGGTAAAGTGACGGATTAAAAATAAAGCTAGGGCCATATATAGGGTCTAAAATACTAAAGCAAAAGACAATAGTGGACATGATAAAGGAACCAAAAACGTAATGACAATCGGAAGGGACATGATAGAAAAATAAGAACGCCTGTTGAAATGTAAAATATAAAAGAACGCCGAATGATAGGGCCGAATGAATGTGCATGACGGCGGTGACGGGCGGCAGCAAGCACAACAACTCAAATCGATGTGAGCGCTTAGTAATGAGGAAATCAACAATACATGAAAAAGAGAGATAGCATCACCCGGAGGGTGGAGAAAAAGCGTCATCCAGCGGGTGGAAGAAAAACCAGGATAAATACAAATTCGCGCCCCCATCGGGGGGGAAAGAAACAACGCCACCCACAAAAAATAGTCCAAGAGAAACTCATGTCACAAAATTGCAAAAAACGCAATATCTGGCACATCTAATCATAGCGAAATAGCAAATATGATAAATAATAATAGCACAATGCACGATGATATCCCAATACACCGTGAACAAAGAGCCCAACGGTTAGCTAGAAATGTATGCCCTGACAAATGATGCATAAGGATAGCATAATGCACAATGCACAATGAACAGCATCACCCGCAGATGGAAATAGCATCACCACCATGGTGGAAAAAAGCGGCACCCAACGGGTGGATAACAATCATGTAAAAAGAAATATGCATTGCAAAATAATGCTAGACAATGGTATTTACAACATCACTAAAGATAATAAATAGACATGAATGTCACCATCACGATTGGAAATAAACAGACCACCCAACAAAAAACGGTCCATAAAAAAACGCGACATCTAGAGAAGGATAAAGCATCAATGTAAAACCATAAAAAAGAACATCAAGAACACGAAAACTAAAAGTGGCCATTAGAATGTGCCCAATATAACAGCTTGCATATAACTACGTAATACACGCCATGCCTAGATAAAGAGAAGCATAAAAAGGAAAAAATGATCAAATATAAACCCATGTCGGACAACAACGTAGGACACCCCATATCTTTAAATAAAGAGAAGCATAAAAAATGAAAGATAATCCAATATACACCCCGCCGGAAAATCTCAATGCAAATTGCCAAACGCAATATGCATCCTATCTAGATAAAGCCAAATAGCAAATATGCCAAAGATGATAAAGCCAAATAGCAAATACGCCAAAGATATATAATGAGCATACCAAATAGAAAAGATCCGCTACAAGTGAAAAAACCCTCAATAGACAGCTAGAACCGCCAGGTGTGGAGTTGGGTCAAAAAAAACACATAGCGGGAGGAGAAGAAGAGGAGCGCCGGACCGCCGAGAGCCGCAAGCAAAGATCATGTGGAACCCCCGAGTGGCGGCCCCGCCGAGGCCCGGCCGACGAAAGCGTAATGAGCACCATACTGGAACGGATTTAAGCTGAAAGCAAGAAGATACACCGTCACCACCTCCAAGCAATCGGATAGGATAAAGGACGTAGAGAGGAAGGAGAGGCGAAAAAGAGGGCTGCCAGAGGTGCAGAAGGATAATGACAGGGCATGCAAACGAAGGCAAGCGAGCTAAAGAAATCGTATGAGCACGGGCAAGTGGGTCTCGTTTGGAATGGCAGGGGGAGAAAGGGAACCAGGGTCCGAAGAGTCTGGTTCAAGCGAGAGGGAAGCTGCGCGTTGACGACGAGAACCAGCAGCGCGAGCGAGCCGTGGAGAAAAAAGCGAAGTTGAAGAAGAAGAGCCGAAAGCACCTGCTATGGACGGTATCAGCTCAATGACCTGAAAAAGGGAAGGACATTAGAGAACAAAAACAATGATAAGAAAAGGACGTCGCCACGATGATGAATCGAAGGAAGCGCCCCGGCATGCCAACGAGAACGGCAACAAGGCGATGAAAAAATAAACCACGTTAATGTGTACAATGCACATATGATATGAATGCAGATCACGAACGTATGTCCGTGGGGCTACGGACCGAAGTCCGTGAATGTGGCTATTATTCCTTCTGAACCTGTGGCCAATATCTAGAGGGAGATAAGTCAACAAAGGAACCCTTCATCATGGATCCCCAAAAAGAATAAACAATAACGATAAATAAGAAGGCAGAATAACAAGTAACTGAGATAATAAGGCAAAGAGGAAAAACGACGATAGGAATGTAAAAATGCATAGACATAAAGATCGAACGAAAAACATGGAGATGTTGAGTAAAGTCGCACACCACGTAGCGAGCGCGAGAGGACGAGGACCGCCAGCAACCGTGAGGACGAACCTCAACATGTATACCCTGGGTATTGAGCAAAAAACGGAGGAAACGAGGAAGAACGATAAAAACTATGGGCTAAAAGAACATGAAAAGTCACCACGTCTAATAAAGCAACGTCTCGAAACTTACACAATGATTATGTAATATCATATATAGTGAACAAAGCTATGCACGAAAAAATAAGCCTACTGCGAACATGACAAAGTGGAGCTAACGAAAACAATGAAGCTCCCAAATCCATAAAATTGGTACACCGAACAATATCACCCATGTGCAAGAACGAGAAAAATACAACCGAGGAAACAACAAATAAGTGCGCTAATAAAGTGAACAAAGGAACCCACAAACACCAAATATAGAATATACATATAAGAAATTTAGCCACAAAGGACAAAGAGGTGAATAGCAAATATGATGTATAATGGTAGCACAATGCATAATGATAGCGAACTAAAAATGAAGTCCCCGAAAAAGACAACAAAGTTATGCGTTAAGCCCAAGCAGAAATACGAGAAAAGAAGAATGTAAGCCAATGAACAAATCAATAAGAAAATAACCACAGACAAGAGCCCAACAGCCAGAGAAAATGTAAAACACGGTCGCCCAACAGAAAACAGAATACAAAAAATGATCGACATAGGCCAAAAGATGAAATCAACACACAGGCCAGAACATAAATAGGAAAAATAATCCGAATAACACAACAACCGTTGAATAGTGCAGAGCATCAAGATCCAATGGAAAAAGACAATGGCAAAAGAGAACATAAAGTTTATAAGATCATGCTACATAAAAAGAAACCACGTGGGCAACTAAGACGAAAAATGTAAAAGGAACCTATGAAAAGATATACGCCACCCAATTACAACCCAAATAGTATAAATTGAGGGCCTCAGAGAATTGAAAACATCCGAATAACATGAATGCAAGTCATTAACCATATTCATCCCTGTATGTTGCAAAATAAAATACACATGTAAAAAAGCATCTCATGAAAAATATGCCAATTATCAATCCATAACCATACTCAAAAGAATTAATGCCAGGAAATATGGATAGAAAACAATAGCCTAAAGTAAGTCGATAAAATTGTGGAAAGAAGCAAACCTAGAATGGATACCTCACCTGGGACTCAACTTGTATAAAATGCGACAAAGAATGTAAAACATCCCCTATGGACCGAATAAAAGGAGACTTTAAAAGGCCACAAAGGAACTTCCGCTAGAAAAATGGCTCAACAAACTAATTGTCTACATGGAGGATCCGAGAATTTTGAAACGAGAACGCCCAACCCTGGAAGACCACCAACCTTCTACCAAATTTATAATTAGCAAATATAGCTCATATCCAAACCCAAGGAGCAAACCCAAATGATGATAAGATAAACTGCAATTAAATACCTACCAAATGAAAAACGAAGCATAAGTCCAGATGCAAAAATTGATAGCGATGACATGCATATAAGAAATTTGGTCCAAAGAAAACTGGGCGTATTGATCAAGGCGAAGAACATGTGCGTATGAAAAAAGACGAAAATGGCAAATGCATACATGATCAGAATTCAAGCCAGATGAGCCCGTCCAAAATCAAACCCCAAATCCATTGATATGAACTTCCGTAAATAATGGCAATAGGACGTGGGCAAATGTATCATTTTATTGAAAACTTCAGAAATAAAAACTCATCCATATAACACCTAGAGAAATAAATGCAGTTCTCAATCGACCTCCTGCTAAAGAAAATGCAAAAATAAGTAAATGTCCTTTATACAATTAACAAGTCACAACAACATGATGCAATATCCAAGAAAACCCGCTGTAAATGTAGGATGCAGGTGTATATGTAGACAATATGAAGATATGTGGAAAAACAAAATGCATATAGGCAAACATGAGAGCGTCACTTGGACTCCACGACCTGCAAATGCAAAGAGGCTAGATAGCTGCATGGAGTGGAAGAACTACATTGCAACAGGCAGAGCTAAAAATGGACTTGGAATTGCAAACCTGATGGTGGAAAGAAGAAAAGCAAATTCTAGACATGATCTAAGTAAACTAAAACTACACATCCAACCGTTCCCTCTCGACATCTTTGGCGGAGAGCGTGGCAAATTTAGAAAAGGAAGAACAAGAAAAGCTGAGGCTAAATGTTGCATCTCACCTCCGTTCCTGCGCATGCCCCACCAGCCTGGCCGAAATCCAACCTAACAGAGGAGAATGGAGAAAGGAAGCTCGGATCTGGATTCAGAGAAAAACAATGGCGTATGCTTAGGCTTAGGCTGAGGCTGAGGCTTAGGCTTGGCTTAGGCTTAGGCTTAGGCTGAGGCTGAGGCTTAGGCTTGGCTTAGGCTTAGGCTTAGGTGTAGTCAACGGCAAAAGAAGCAGGAGCAAGAAAATCCAAGGAAAAAGTGTTTGAACGAGGAAGCTGGAAATAGGAGAGCGCAATCATGGACCCAGGTGATGGCGCACAGCCAGCCTTCAGAGATCGAAGCCAAGAACCGGAAAAGGTCTGCGACCTTGTTCCTCACAACCGAGCCGCTATAAAATGGGCGAACCAGCAACAATTCAGCAGCCATACTCCTGCCAATGCTCCAGCGACCACGTCCACGCAAGATGCGGCTCTGCACAACTCAGGTGTCCCGCCTGGACCAATGGGTTCCAGCTTCTAGAATGTCCGTTTGAAGAACGAAAGAGAGGCAAGACAAAGAGGGGCTGAGAATGAAAACCGTAAAAGAAAACACAGGCATGGATCCGCAATCAAAATGGCGAGGAACCGCCTTGGACATCTGAGGATCAAGACAAAGACAGAGGATAGGATGGGGAAAAAGAAGGAAACTAAACCAGAGAGCATGCGCTAATTAGTGAACACAGCCGAATCCAGCTCTCTGCATCGCAAATTCTTGAGCCGCAAGACCAATCATATAATCCGCCATCGTGCATGCAAAAGGCCGATTTCTGCAACAACAAATAACTAATATAGCACACAGAAGAGGAAACAGTGAGCATGGCTTGCCAGTTCGCATGGCTTGCCAATTGAATCGATCACCAACAAACCAATATACCTCAACCAATAGACCCCAGATGCAATTTTGTTGCTCCAAAGTTAACTGCATGTATCAAATTCAACAGAAAAACCCATACCTTCCAAAATCTTGATTCGGATGCACATAGCCGAATGGCCCCTACCACTACATACGAGAGCATAAAGAAGGAGAGCATAAGAACCTGCTCAAGAACTTCGCGCCCACGGATGCACGCTAAAAGTTCTCGGCACCAGCTATAACGCGCCCGAGAAGAAGAAGCCGTGATGTCGCTATAGATGAGCCTGAAAATGAGCAAAGTGGGCCAGGTGGACAAAAGAGTGGAGATGGTGATGTGCAGGACAATTGGGTGGAAGAGTGGAGAGAGCGAAGATGGCAGCAAGGTGAATCAAATCGAAATCCCAAGCTCAAGATAGAACTCGAATTCTAGAATGAGGAGAAGTGCGCTAACCCCTCCCGCGCATCCATCCAGAGATACCTGTAGAAAAACAGTGAAGAATCCAAAATGGAACCTGTAGAAAAACAGTGAAGAATCCAAAATGGATTGATAGTACCATGGCTCGAACCCTCATCCATAAGATGATAAATCTACACCCTAACACGTCAACCATCTGGAATCTGTGCAAAAGACAAAAAACAATCGAAGTATTCCACCCAAAAAAACAACCCTAAACCAGAGATGCATGCGAGAAACATTACACAAGCAATTGCCATGCATAAATCAGCCAGCATGCACAAGGCAAGTGTGCTAAGGAAGACTGAATCACGCCTGTAAAATGCATAGAAACCGGCAAAGCAAGATGAAAGCGTCTCAGATGCGGGGGCTGCCCAAATCTCTATGAATTGCTTCGATGCTGACGAATCCGCCCTGCATGCAACAAAATACTGCAAAGAAAGATACCTGGGTCGCCTGCAAACCATTAGTGGCCCTGTGAGGAAATAATCCGCATGCAATCTGTGCAAAAAACAAAACAATCGATGAGTTCCATCCGAAAAAAACAATCTGGACTAGATGCATGCAACAAAGTGATGCCTTCAATTGACATGCAAAAAATCAGCCAGCATTCACGAAGAAATTGCGCGAAGAAAGAAGAGATCACGCTCATATTTTGAATCCTCCGCGTAGCATGCAAAACAAAGAAAGTGCTAGCAAGAAACCATGAGAAAGAGCAAGCCAAAAGGGAAGGAAAGAAGAAGAGCAATCTAAAAGGGAAGAAAAGAGGAAGAGCAATCTAAAAGGAAAAGAGAGAAAGCAAATCTCCAAAGAGGAGAAAAGAGGATGGAGCCAAAGGAAGCTACGAGCACGAAGAAAATGCTGCTGTGAGAAGACGCCGATAACCGGCCTGAGAATGGAACTAGCCTAATATAGGGGCTCGTCCTTTCCCAGAATGGCGATCCGATGGCTCGGATCGATGGGATTAATGAGAACAGAAGATCTGGAATTGCTAAGAATGGCATGAAAGACAGAGATAACATTATCAGAGAAACCAAGCTTTTTGCAACACCAGCAAAGGAAAGCCCAACTTACAGTGTCAAAGGCCTTTGTAATATCCAATTTGAGGAGGCCAATTGACTGATTGGAGTCTTTGGCCCAAG
Source organism: Isoetes taiwanensis (assembly GCA_021234155.1). NCBI lineage: Eukaryota > Viridiplantae > Streptophyta > Lycopodiopsida > Isoetales > Isoetaceae > Isoetes > Isoetes taiwanensis. The sequence continues at coordinate 625,998 of JAJEKV010000029.1, read as the reverse complement.
AGATTCCTAAGGAAGCAGCAGCAACATTATCAAGGATATACCTGCCCCTCAAGTAGGCACTTTGAGTGTTGCTGATAACTTCTTCAAGGATGGGCTTGAGCCTAGCAGCAATGGTACCTGTAATTAACTTATAGACTACATTGGTTAAGGATATAGGTCTGTAGTCAGAAAAAGTAGCTGGGAGATCAATCTTTGGGATGAGGGCAATCAGACTAGTGTTGATCCTGCAGTCCAATCTTTTAGTCATCAGAAATTCATTAGCAAGGGATACTATATCCATACCTAGAATATCCCACGATTTTTTGAAGAATTCAGCTGGGAGACCATCAGGGCCTGGAGTTTTACCATTTTCCATTCCCTGAAGTACCTTTAACATTTCCTCATAACTAAATGGCCTGGAAAGTCTGTCATTCATCTGATCAGTAACTTTTTCTTGAATATACACAAAATTCTCAATATCTTCTCTTCTAATATTTTCCTCAGTCCCCATAATCCTGGAGAAGTGAGTTCTGGCTGCATCCTTGAGTTGCAAATCATTGTCAATACTATTGCCTTCCCAAAGGATACTGTAGATGTGATTTCTCTTAATCCTTCCCTTAGCTTTGATGAAGAAATATTTCGAATTGCTTCTCTCATCTTCTTTGAGCTCCTTTACCTTGGCTTTAATTTTCCAGCCTCTTGCAATTCTGATTTCTTCTCTTTCTATCTGAATTTTGATCTCATCTTTGTGCTGATCCAGGGCTAGGTCCAACCGGGTTCTCAAATCCTGTAAATGAGCAGTATTACTTCTATGGACTTCCTTTCCCCAAACCTTGAGCCAATTCTTAATTCTTTTGGAAACCCTCACCCACCAATCCATCCAGCCTGTGTTGCCATTAGGCTTTCTCTCTTGAGAAATCACCTGTTGCAGATTAGGCATGAAATCATCAAGCTCAAGGAGATTAGTATTGAGTTTAAAAAAAGAATTTCTTTTTCTCTGAGCAGTGTTACCACAGATACTAATGAGCTGAGGGAAATGGTCAGAAATAGTATAGTTGGTTAAATTAGTGACCCTAGTACTGTTGTTCCAGAGGGCCTCACTGAGGTAAAATCTGTCATGAAGGCAGCAAACAGGCTGATCCCTATGGTCACTCCAACTGTAGGAGTGGGGGGTGACTCTGGTTAGAGAGAGATGATGAGAGTGGAGAAGAGAATTCCAGCTAGCAAATTCATTATCAGTCAGAGGCCTAAAATTGGCACTTCTCATATAGCTATGGGTGACCATGTTAAAATCTCCTGCTAGAATACATTCATCATAAGGGATCCTCTCAAGACTCCTATTAATGACTTCCCAAAGGCTGACTCTCTCCGGGGGCTGATGGTAAGCATAAACATTGATAAAAGCAATCCTCTTGTCACCAACCATCCCATGAATAATTTGCCACCTTTTGCTGTTATCATTTACCATCTGAATGTCAGCAAAATTAAGCCTGTTGCTCCAAGCTATAGTAATTCCTGCAGAGGTGTTGTTAGCTTTGAGAGACCAATGCTGAAAGTCAACAGGAAGAACATCTTTAATAATGGAATTAATGTTATCATCATAAATCTTATGCTCTTGAAAGAAAAGAAAATCCAGATTCATGGATGAGAGGCAAACTTTCAATCTACCTCTTTTGATATTTGAATTGATGCCTTGAAATAATTGACAGGGAAACCGAAAATGAAGGCAACGAAGGCGGCTCTAGTGATTCACAGGTTTGCCAAATCAATAGTAAAATAATGTCAGTTGTGAAGGACGCAGCGGAACTAATAGAAAATAACAATTCTAACAGTCAGAAGAAGACGAAGATTAAGGGTGGCGGAGGGGAGAATGACGCCGATGACGGCAGCGAAACTGAAGATGATAGGTATGGCCTTGCCCACGAAATAGCGCCACGCGTGATTTAATTTGTATTACCTTTGAATTAAATCGCGCCAAGCGTGCTTTGATTATTTTTCGTTGTCAAACTAAATCACGCCGAGCGCGATTTGGTTATGACTATTTCAAATCACGCTTGGCGCGTTTGTATTGTTTGTGTTATCGTATCTTGCTGACCGGATACATGTTTGATGTTTCAGCTTCCATTGCGTTTCTAAGAAGGTTGTGGTGTTCGACCTAAACGGAGTCCTTTGCAAGACTTTTCCGAAAAATAAAGTGGCTAGAGAACAGTTTCATCAGACACCAGTAGAATCAAACACCAAGTGGATCTATCCGCGGCCGCACTTGAAGGAGATGCTAGACGAGGCATTCAGGTTATTTCGAGTTGGTATTTGGTCATCCATGGAACTAAGGAACATCAAGGATACTTTGGAGGCACTGGGGGAAATGCGTAGAAATTGGTTGACCCTTTGGGATCAGAACAAATGTGTGTCTCAAATGCTTCTACAATCAAACACAGGCCCTGAATCCACCATCTTACGATCCAAAAAACTTTGGGACAGATGATTTTCTGGTGAAGTTTGTGTCTATTATGCATAATTTGGCTATGGGTGAAGTGTTAGATTCGTACCCAGAACTGGATAGAACGGCTGACATGGAACCACACCTTGTTAAATACGTGGAAAAACATGGATTGATCCCTTAATGTTTTATTGGAATATATGATATTTTTGTATGATATTTGTGCCATGTATCGATAATTTCGAGTCTGGAATTGCCTCGCAAATAATGCAATTTGTTATTATCAAACCTAATATTATCATCTATTGAGCAAGCAATATTTGTCTCATCTATGTTAGCAACTTGCTCTTCATTTCTGCATATTTCAATTCACATATGAAAAGTCACACGTGAATCGCAACCTTATGTTATTTTTGAAGTCCAAAAAAAAAGATTAAAAAAAACAAAAACCCCCTAGAAGACAATAGCAGGTTGGCGTGATTTTGGAGTTGACATAATCCCAATTTAATTGGATGATGGTTGTTCTAAAATTTCTGAGCTTGTAATGCAATGTTAGAGCATAAGGTAGTCGAATCATGTTGTTATTTCTACTTTTTTTTCTCTACATACATGCGAACTTCACTTCAGGCAGCTAAAAAATTGCTACTAAAGGCAAAGATCTCCAAAATATTATGGTGACACAGGTGTTTGACTAGAAGGAAACCACGTGGTTTATCCAGAGGGGAGCGAGGAGTAGCAACCCTTCAGAAGTTTACCTATTTATTTACAAAATATTTAGGAAAGGGTAAGGCAGACGAATACTTCACTGCCAGAGAAATGTGCATGGTGCCCACTGCTACATATGACGTAATTGTGATGAATATGCTCAACATTGCTAAGGAGATTGACTATCTCCTGAGTATCACCATGTTGTAGATTGGTATGTGCGTTCAAAAATACATCTCCGAGAATAAAAAAGGAGGGCATGTAATCACATGGCTTCATTACTTCAACTTTTGTATCCTCGGTATAAATTTATACTGCATCATCAACTAAAACTTCAGCTTAACTACAAAATATCGTGGATGTATTGGTAATTGTAATACTATGTGATGCAAAAACAATGGTTTCTCATTCAAGAAGTTTGTTCAACTGCCTCCCAATGTGTTTTAAGGTCCATTAGGATGTTCAGCCAAAATGGTTGTGAAATAACAAATTTCCTGTCTTCTAAAACAGCTAATATAAAAACTTTCAGGGACAAGGTACAAAAGCATCTAATTTCTTCATACGAATTTGCCCCATAGTAAATCTTTGAATTTCATTGTAGTTCTTTCCCCCTCTACAATGGGATTTTTTGTGTGTGTGTGTTTTTCCTTAATACTAAGTCTTCTTAAAATGTCTGTTTTCACGAGCAGTTTTATAAATCTTTGGACTAAAGGTAATAAAAAGGCCCTTTTTAGAGGGATTTCAGAATTTTATAAATTTTCAGAAGGAATCTTTCAAACGCACTTCTTAAATAAGTGCGTTTCATTTTAAACCTTGTTCATTGTGAGGGAGGCACAGAGCTTCATGGATATGCCATTCAGCTTCTTCTATATGCTGATGACCTTGTTCTTTTTGCTCGCACACATGCACATATGCAGCAGGTACTTGATCTTCTCGCTATTTTTTGTGACAACACTTAAACAGGCATAGGAATTTATGTATCAAGGAAGGCTGGTTGAGACATGTGATACTTATAAGTATTTGGGAAGGGTATGGATATCTGGCAAGGTCATTAAAAAGCTATGGATGATTCCCAAAACCAAAATGATCCTATATAGGATGCATATAAACCCTAGGCTAGAGATTGCTTCCTACCTACAGGGCAATATATCTTTGGTCAAAAACAACAGTTAAGAGAAAACCACACGTTGGCAAAAATTTGCTAAAAATAATAGTGAAAAAAAAGAGCATGTTGACAAAGAGAAAAGTGCAAAAAAATACGTCTCGAATCTTTCTGCCAAGAGTCAACTGTGTCTTCTAGCAAATTCGGATAAAATGATCACATGGACTTTTGGTGCCATTTTATTGTTGTTTTTGGTATAAAACAACACTTAAAAATAATTGTGAACCAAAAATTGGGATAAAATTGTAGCATTTTAAGATTTTAAAAAGTGGCTAGTGCAGAAAAGCTTCAACAACAGTTCATTCAGATTGGTCAGGCTGACATTTCTCAGGTTCCATAGTTAATCAAATATCTCCATTGAATTAATCAAATATCTCCATTGAAGGTTTGCAACAACTACGAGAGAATTGTATATATGTTGGCGCAATCCCCACAGGTTACCATAATTCCATTTGAACTACATCCCATAAGGAGCATTGTAGCACAAGGTCTAGCTTGCGAACCCACTCTCTCACAAATGTATTATTGTCATGTGATATTATTGAAAAGATACCTAGCATAGTTAGTCAATTTAACATGCAAAACATTGATGACAAATAGTCTCCTAGCCCATTTGCTTCAGCTTATACTTTAGTTAATGACACTAGCAAAAAGCATTACCCTTGCCATGATCGAGGTACACAAACATGTTGCACTGTTATAGACCTATATAATCATCGACACTTGGAACTTGTCCAGCTTTGCCTGTCGGTGTAGGACAGTTCATCAGAAATATAGCCCATAACCTTTTTGTTTACCTTCCACAGACTGAATGTAGATTTAATGCCATTTGAATGCAAACAATCTTACAGGCATGAGAGGGATAATACCTAGGAACTTGGGTTGGCCTGAGATTGTTATAGCAGGATATGACACCCGAGTTCCAAGGCATTATCTGCCACAAAGAAATTATTTTACATGAAGTATTATAGCATAGGTAAGCAAGTCGCAAATGTGTCAGCTCGAACTAGGAATAATGCTATTCTAGCTTAAGGAACTTAGGCAGAATAGAGATCAACGTGGGAATCTCTGCTTGAATGTAGTTTAGGATGGTTTTTTAACTACACTTATATTGGCAATTGAATAGAATAAACTTAAACCTAGAAGATTATGTCAAGAGCGTTTATTCTAAAACTCTATTGTTTTAGCTACGGTGCAGACTTGAGATGATGATGCATGTAAAAACTATTGCATCATGTGAATTTTAGTGTAGTTGTGGTCATGTCCAAAATATTATAGTGCTAAATTGTCCACAATATTACAATGCAATGTTCTTCATGACCCATGGGATAAAGAGCATAATGTTGACCATGCACTATGACTTTCTTAAAAGTTAAACTACGCAACTGTGCAACCTGGACAACCACAGTCGTCGGATTCGTCGATCCTATGACCCAGATCGTATGTTGGGGCCCCTGGGCACCTCTCGTTTCGCTTATAGTCATTTATGATTGGAGGCACCTATGATTTTGAAATATGAAATACGATATCGCATAAGGTTTTGAGGGAATATCGAAGCTTTATACGCCTTTGCCTAAGATTTTAGGATATGAAATACGGGAGCTCGAACCTCGACTAAAATAATTCAATGTTCTAACTAAGGCTACTTTAACTAATATACCCAGCGAGCTAATGCAATTATTTTTGTCTTGAATCTATGTTTTTTTTTTATAACAACTTATGGTCTATGGTTTCAAAAATTGTTATTTTTACATCCATATCAAATCCCCCTGGAACCCCCAGTTATTTTGCTAGATAATGTCAAACAAAATGAACCTTTATAAGACTATTGATGATATTTGGCATGTTCCAAACTCCACTTTATCTGCTTATCATCATGGCCTATGCTTCTTCATTCCAATCCCTTGTGAGCCTTTAGCTTTTAAAATCAACACAAACTAATACGGACACTAGCAAAGATCATACAAGATCCCAATAATTATGAGATTCAAAACAGTGAAATGTACAATGAATTTGCCTAAAGTTGGCAAACTAAGATACTAGCAACATTATAAATGTCTTTTCAACTTAAAATACTAGCAAAAATTTTTGCCCTTTATATTTCTCAACTTATGCACCATCTTTATTAGTATTTGAACCTCTGCCTGCCAAAAAGCCTAGCAATGCGAGCGTTTCCTAGTCACTTTAATAATTCAACTTAATAATTTCCATTTTGCATACTTGGTTGAAAACATAATATCCTACCATCTCCTTCTAACTTATCGAAAGTTAAGAGACTAGATTACGACAAAATCATATGTGAGATCCTATTTAGCTGACTTATTTCTCTGTCTCTTTTTCTTTAGCTTATCCTGAGGAATAATTTCATTAGGATTATTTGGACCAGGCCTGCAAAACCACATAAAAACGATTGATTACATTTTTGTAATAAGAGACCTAAATAGGGATGCATTTTCTATTATAATTAAAGCATGTAATGATAACGTCTCAATGTATATTGTCGTTAAAGCACAATAAAATATATATTACCTTGAACTTACTTAAAGCCAATAAAAGTATGCATCAATACCTTTTAGCCTCGATCTCTTCATTTAAGAGTTTTTCTCCTCCTCCTATCGTTTTTAGCCAAGCTAAGCTTAGTTTAAGCTAAGCTTCGGCTTATTTCTAGGGTGTGGATGCCATTTGAAGTTCGGTAGTCTGAGCAGCTCGATGTCTTTGACACTCTCATAGCGCTGCAATGGCAGATGTTAAGATCAGATTTAACATTTTAGGCCATGCAAATAATCCCATAAAACCTGCAAGGGAAACACCTGCAAGAGTAGTCTGTTGCTGACCAAAATTTTTCATTGTGCAAACGTGCTTGGATGTTTCTAAGTTGGAGTAAGTATACAAAATAATTGTTTTACAGGATTGCCACCATGGAAGTCTTCAAGCTCAAAGTATTTCTTCAACATTTCACCTGCAGAATAGTATGCATCTTGGTGATAGCGACCTTATAGGTTTGCACTATGTTTCTGCACCTTGATTCTATCTTAAGTTACATCGTTGAGAAAACCATATTATCATATGATGAGCTCTGCATTTAGGATCTTTGTTGACTTAGGGAGCGGCAAGCCTTGTTCATCATTATTCAGATGGAGCATTGGACATGTAGAGAGCAGATATTAATGCCAATCACACTTTTCACTTCATATATAATTCAGTTTGTTATTTTTCATTGTTCTTGTGCCTCCTTATTTTTTCTGTGCCGCAATCTAATTTGATGTTTAGTTGCCACGTATTTTTTCTTCCTCAAAGATCTCGACGCCTGGCAGAGAAGCCGGATCCGAGAGAAGCTACACACAGCGATGGCGAGAAGCTATGGCGGCAACAAGAGGATAAATCAACCTATACAGTATGAATAAAAACTGTGAAGAGCTTCTTTGCACAGGTCCAGCGTGAAGCTTGTGCACAACTTTGGCCTGGAATCGGTCGGCATTTTTCTCAGAGAGCAGCTGCGTCTAGTGTAAGTCTAAGTTCTTGCATTTCTGCCTTCCCAGCTTCTCAAACTTCCAGAAATCTTTTGAACCACCGTAGTTTAGCACCCACTTCTTTCTCGCTTAGGGTTGTCCAAATTCTTAGAAGCATGGGCGATTTGCAGCAGGAGATGCCCAAAATTGACGCTGCAGCTGCTGGTGTTGTAAATGGCCCTTTGGAAGCCCCAGTAGCCAGTATCAACAGAAAGAGACAGCGGTGACCTAGTGTTAGATTGGAAGAAATAGGAGTACTGCCGGGAAGTCAAGCATGAACCCATCCTTTTAATGTCGGTGACAACACCCCTTGCAAGTAGGGTTTCTGTGCAGCATTCAGCTTTGTTCTAATGATATCCCCTGTTTTGTACAGCACATCTGGTGAAACAACCGGCTCTGTACTGGCGAACTCAGATAAGGGAGCTTACATCCCATAATAATTTAATGAATCTTCTAGCATAGACACAGGTAACAGGAAGAATGTTTCGACGTTCTAACAAAAGAGGGCATCCGCACAGGCATCAGCAAGCCTATGTTTGTGCCATCATCGGATAACCAATTCAATCTTAAGCTCTAGATTATATAACTCATGCTGCAAATGCGCCTCAATTTGCAGATCATTGGTGCATAAAGATGGGGATTATCATAAGGCAGTTCATGTCTGGATCTTTGCAGAAAAAACAAGCGAACTTCTGTTGCAGAAACGAGCCGATTGCAAAGACATGTGGCCAGGATTATGGGACATTTCTAGTGCAGGTCACATTTCTGCAGGAGACACATCCCTGATTACTGCAAGGTAGCAATATCACAATCCTTGATGATCCGGAAATAAGGCATTGACGTCAACCAATGAGGAATTAACATCTTAAACAGGAGGGAATTGGAGGAAGAGCTTGGATTGGTATTTCCATCCGATGCATTTGAGATGCTTTTTGTGTTTCTTCAGGAATGGTATGCCACAGCATGGAATAGAGTTTGTAGCTGAGACCTCAAAAGTCATGCATTGATTTTTTCTATACAGCGTTATTAATGATGGAACATTTATCAGCAATGAATATGATGACGTATACTTGGTCACTATTCTCGATCCTATCCCATTGGAGGCTTTCATGCTTCAGGTAATTTTCAAAGATAGCACACTAGTGCTTCTGTATGGGTGATGTGTTGCTTTTGCAATTCGCAATTTCAGTATTTGATTTTCTCATCTTTGTATCATTGATCTTTATTTCTTTCTTTCTTTCCGGGAACTCATCACCTAACCAATCTTAGACAAGGGCATCAACAGGATCAAGTAGAATCAGCCAAAATTTTCTGAAAAGGTTACAAGATGGTAGCAGAAAAGGCCACAACTGAAAAGGCCACAATGTGTTCATATTATAGAGCTTAAGAATAGTCGATGCGTCATACGAGAGAATGGCATCGCCATAGCCGAGTAACAAACTGTGGTTGATATCCAAACCCCATATACGCCAACAGTGGTCGATATATTCAACCCCGATATCCGCCAACCTTTGGGTTACGTCAATGGTGGTGCAACTTTCTTCTTTTTAATGACCCTAGTGCCAAAGGCTTCTTCCACAATTGAGGTAGACATTTTATGGTAGGGGTAATGTCCCTCGGTAGGCCATTACGCGGGGTGCGGGCCCAGCGAGCCGCATCAACCATTCAAAAGTGGAATTTTTCATATTTTGAACAAAAATATTTGGCAAGGCAATACTGTAGGTTTAAAACCTGTATATTCTTAAACTGATTATTACTACCCATAATTCAAATCTATAAATCTATAAGTAAGTCAATATAGGGAAATGTTTGCTTGGCCATCCATGAATAACTCGCCTCTCCAAATGCATGGGAGTCGGGAAAGAGAAATGTTCGCGGCGGCCAAGGCCGCCACGATAAATTTCTTGTAAAGATAATTTACACTGCTTCACAAATCCATCTCTTTTAATTAACTAGTATAAATTGCTCGTAAAATTATACATCAGATTGGAGACATGACAGTTTTCCTTAGAGATAGTGATAGAACGGTATCAGCTATGGTGAATTGTTCATCACAAATTGCTGAGCATGCTCTCAAGCCCATGGTCCTTTGATCAGGTGGTAACTACCAATCACGAATGATGGTTTATAACTAAGAAAAAATGTTTCCTGGTCATGGCGAGCACAACATATTACTCAATTGTCTTTCTTTTCTGCAGGTAACTCACTTGCAAGCTCGGGGATTTGAACCCCTTGCCAAAAATGCAGCAGCAAAGAGGCAGCTGAAGCCTTAAAATAACCTACAACCGCAAAAACAAGACCCTAATTAATGATTACCTTTTCACAGCCGCAACAATCTGGCGTCGACTTACCAACAACAACGCAGTTCAAAGCAGAGAAGACGTCTCGATGTGCCTTCTGTTGTGACCTCAATGCATTATGCCCTAAATGTGTACAACGTAATCTCAAACGCTTGTTCTAAGATCAACGTTTGAACGTGTACAACATAATGCCCTCAACACTATTTGGATCCCAGCATGGTGGTGTGAATATATCAAATCAAGGGCATGGGATTTTACACCTCACACCCCCGCATAGCGGACGCTCCCCCGGAAATACGAAACACATAAAAAGGAATACGAACTAAGGTGTCGCCATGAAAACTTTATTTCCCTATCAGATATTCATAGATCAACGAGCACGCCCCAATGCAAGGGTCGTGACCGTACGTAAGCTAATGAATTCGATTACGAAATAGTGATCATAGAAACGACGTTTTCCTTCGTTTCAACGAATAGAAGGAAAACGAGGTTCTGGAAATACGGAGGCAGTTGGCAGTTAGCAGTTAGTTTGTTCTTTTCCCTATTTATGTGCTTCTTCGTCATGTTCTCGCTCATCAGCTCTCTTGAAGCATCTCCTTTCCTCTTCTTCCTTCTCCCTACGGTTTCTTCACGGTTCTTTTTAGGCTTGATAACTGTTGTTGCATCCACGTTTCTGGTGATGGCCCCGAAATCTGGTACAGTAAAGCTCAGGAAGAGGCATGCTTCTGGTTCTTCGGAGCAGGTTCCGGCATGGCTGAAAGCCATGGAAGGCAGATTGGAAGCGAAGTTTGATAGTTTGAGTGGCCTTATGGAGAGCAGATTGCAGGCGAAGTTAGACGATCTGAATAGCTCTAAGGCAGAAATTTTTGCGACCACGAGTCTCACGGTTTTACGCTCATAGGGGAGAGATCCAACGAGAAGAGCATCGCGAGCAAGGGCTCCTCTCTTGAAATACCATGAAAATAGGAAGCAAGATGATGTTTTAATGGGTTGGAGGATTGCTTTTCGGATTTAGAGAACCACCTACAAATCCCACAAGTTCCACGGGCGCTTAAAAGCCAAGAGCATCATCGATAGAGGTAAAGCTTTGATTTCTAATAGGAAAAAGTTAATCTGCATCATGGATAGGGAAGGGCCAGGGGTTGCGGAGTGCTATGAAATGGGGGATTTTACTCTGTTTGATGGTTTGAAAAACGGCCCAAAGATAGGCCTTGATGGATCCGTGGTCACTCTGTCATGAGACTTTGGGGTTTGCCAATTCTAACTTTCGGTGGGAAGCTGGTGGTTCAATTCTCTGTTCAGACGTTCTGCTTAATCTGCTCAGTTGGTGGGTTGAGATGGTTTTGTTTTGGTTTATGCTAAATTAAGGACAAAGTTTTCTGGAAGAAGGTTACGGGTATGGTTGGTTCTTTGAGATGGTTTTTCTTTAACAATTTCTTGTTCTGTCAAGCTTCATAATCTCCAGGCTAATATTTTTCGGGTTAATCCCCAGAAGTGTTAAAGTTGTTTGATTGCATGTGGTGTACGAACAGAGTTTTGAGCTTTCAGGAATTGTTGGTGTTCCTTGGTTTTTTTTTTTTTTTCAGGTTTCCCATGTTTATGTTTTGGTGATTCAATTCTGACTGGGTATTATAGTTTGTTTTCAACTCATTGATTGATCCCATGATAGCTATTCTCAGGAAAAGGCCAAGACATTCCTGTGTTTGGTGGTCTCTGCATAAGTCGGTTGCCTGTCATCTGTTTTCCTTCTTGAACTGATCCATTTTACCCGACCTGTTTCATGGAGTGCCCTGTTCTGTAGACTCGGACCTTGGAGAAAATTTTTAGCCCTGTTTTTGGCTGGAAGCATTGCTTTGTTGTTGCCCTGTCAATGATTCTGGTTCTACAAATCCTGGCCTAGCTCAGTTGCAATTTTCCAAGATCACTTAATAACTCATGCAAGGTCTGCCTTTTCCATTTTATTTGGTCCATCTTTGCCTGCGGATTTGGGCTCCAGATTGGTAGCTTCTTTACCTCAGCAAGCCGTTTCTTCGCCGCTTCTTTACCTTAGCAAGCCGCAGTTCCCTCGCCTCACCTTATTACTTCTTCTTGCTCGCCCCATTTCTTGCTTTGCCCCAGTGATTGCCGCCATTTTTGCCCACCGTTCTTGCTCGTTCTACTGACTTCTTGCTTGCAGTGCCAGCGAACCATACTTATATATAGGAAGTATTAATATTAGTTTTAAGTTCTATTTGGAGCTGCTTATACCTATATTGTGTCCGCTTCGACATCAATAAACAATAGTTATTGTTTTTCCTTGGGGGAACGTTTGGTGCCTAGACCTTGATCTTGATGTTGTGATCCATTGCAACCTGTTAAAGTTGTGCATAACCTAGTCTTGCCCTTTTTTACTTAAAGTTGTCTTATGATTATGGATTTTTAATGGATCTGTTGCAACCAGTTAAAGTTTATGCATATCCTGGGCTTCCCTTTTCTTTACAAAAAGTTGTCATATGGGTATGGACTTTAATAAACCAGAAGATCTAACAAGCCAAAATATTATCAGTCTTGCTATGTGGTATTTGAGAGGTTATATTTGATGCCATAGGGATGGTGTAACTATAACAAAGGTTTTTTGTTACCGTTGTTTCTCGGCACCTCATTATATACTTTATCTTGAGTTATTATTATCTAAGGTTGGTTTGCTGCTCAGACGTCTAAGTGTTGAGCCAAGTTGTTTATGGTTGGCATTAGGTTGTTTCTCGGCCTGGTCCTTTTTAGTTATGCCTTGACCTCTAAGTGTTGACCTCTAAGAGACTTCTGCCTCTTCTTCAGCATTCTTGTCCATGGCTATCCGTAGTATTTCTAGAAACGACGTTTTCCTTCGTTTCAACGAATAGAAGGAAAACGAGGTTCTGGAAATACGGAGGCAGTTGGCAGTTAGCAGTTAGTTTGTTCTTTTCCCTATTTATGTGCTTCTTCGTCATGTTCTCGCTCATCAGCTCTCTTGAAGCATCTCCTTTCCTCTTCTTCCTTCTCCCTACGGTTTGGCCCACCCCCCCACCCTTCTCCTATTGTTATGTCTTGTTTGCAAACTAACACTTTGTTGGAGGCCTTGTGCCTAGTTTGAGGCCTAGTGCCTGGTTGGGGCCTTTGTGCCTGGTCGAGGCCGGTGTGCCTTGTTGGGGCCTTTGTGCCTGGTTGAGGCCGGTGTGCCTAGTGGAAGGCTTGGTGCCTAATTGGAAGCCTTGGTGGCTGGATGGCCTTGGTGGCCTTTTGGTTTGTCTTTTTTGTGTATGCAGGGTGTAGCGTGGCCGTTTGGAGGAGGGCTTGGGATTCGGAGCACAAGATGAAGATCAATGGAGAAGACAATTCAAACATGTTTCGTCTTTGGCTATTTCTTTGCTGTAATGTATTTTCTCCCAATAAGGCTAGTCAGCATGAGGGTACAAGATCTATTATGTTTTGGACCTAGCATCGGTTAGCGATCCCATTATTGTCAGGGTTTTTCCTCGAAAACCCGAAAGGGCGAGGTTTTTTAATCCCGACCATAATGGTTTCACTAGCTTGCTATCTGTATGTACTTGTTTTTGGTTATCAAGGAGATGCCCAGAGTGAGCATAGCATTCTTGTCCATGGCTATCCGTAGTATTTCTAGAAACACAATTGCACAAAAAGGATGCTTCATATATTACAACACCAAAGCAGGTAATGTCATTTAAAGCAACTATAGCACTCACGTCACTATCCACAAATACACAAATACAACACAACAAGAAGGCTGCACCTCTGTGTGCTCTGTAACAGCCAGCATACAATAGGCAGAGGGCAACAATAACATGAAGGAGCAGGACCATGCTCAGGCCATGGCAAAGCTTGTTCCTGCAACTCTCAAAACTCCACAGCACACGCAGCACGGAGAGAAGAAACGCACAGAGTAGCAAAACTATGTTACGAGGTAGAAGGAACAAAAGGCCCAGCTCATCTTCCCCAGCCATCCAGAAATACAAAACATGCTGCCATCAAACTAGAGGGCATTTGTATACCTCCAATTCTCCTCGGCCCTCCATCAACTACGTCTCTACCCACATTGTGGCAATTGGCACCAGTGTTCCACAACCGGTATATTTCTCAAGCAAGCTCATTGATACCAGAAAAAATTGCTCTGTCTGTACCGTCTCCATCATAGAGAAAAGAGACTCCGAAAGAAATCATCCAACCATCAAACAATCAAAAAGCAAAACCGAGGAACCTTCCAGCAATCCACATGCTACAAAAATAGAATCAAACACATACTCCCTCTTGAATATGCACACGAACCTCTTCACATACGACGCAGACAGAATGCAGCAGTCAGACATGGGCATTCCCATCTCAGGGTTCCTGCCATCAATTACCTGGCAGCCCCTTCCACAGATGACCTACACCTTCCAAGATAACCTGTAATCGAGCTCTTCCCAAGACAACAGAAGCTGCAAGGACAACACCACACTCGGGTTCGCTGCTCGCCAAGGTCAGGCTGCTTTTAGCAACTCCCGTGAAGAGGGAACTTGTCCTCTATCGCCATACACAGATGTGAGAAAAAATGGCCACGATCACCAACCATAGAAAAAAAAAAACAAAACAAATGCCCCCCCGGGGCCCTTTCGCCCAATCTTTGGCTAAATCTAGGAAACTGGCCATTTCGGGAACGTATTGCCCTCAATACTACTAGGCCACACAAAATCATCAACCAATACCTCTCATTTTATACCTCTATTTTCCAACAGATACTTAGCTTTTTTATTATTTTAGCTTTGTAGATGTTCTATTTTGTTCAGATTCTAATATTGTGTTTGTGTTCTTCGTAGCATCATTTAGATGAAAAAACTTCTGGGTTTCTAAGGAGATATCAGTGATACTTCTTCTGCAACAGCAGATTTCTGCTGCAATAATACAAAGATTCTTGCTACAATACATAACAAATTTTGTATGTAGTTGTACATTTTTGCAATATATACACAGGTTTAGGTTTTTGCTGCATATATACATAGATCTTTGTTGCAATCAGATCTTTCAATGTAAATTCTACTATAAATTCATCATGATTGTACATATTTCCGTAATTGATTTCTGTAATATATTTGTATACATTTCGAAAGTTAATTTTGTATTATAAATTTTAGAGGATCTATTATGCTATAATAGATGCTATGACTTATGTTATTACCATGGCCATAACAAATAACGCTATTGGATATAACATATTCAAATGGATGGCGAGATTAAAATCTGGTCTAAAGGACGAGGCCCAGAATGTTAAGGACTGATGACCCCCCGAAGCCACCAGAAAAACTCTACTTTCACATGTCGACAATCCTCAGCCATATTCTTTTGCTCAATGCCCACTTCAAGTTGTGTTCTTAATTTCGGGGTTGCTGAAAATTTGTAGAGAGATTTGGAGAATCTAAAAGCTTTTTAGCGCCCACAAAGCCTAGGGCCACCCACATCGAATAAGTCAAGTAGATCTTCAAGTAGTGTGACTTCACATTTTCATGTGCTAGGTAACCGCCTAGATGGAAGGGGTTTTTTTTGTTGGAAACTGTTAGTGTGGCCACATAAGTGGCTCAGGCCCTTGCCACTACCGTTTCCCCCATGAAATCCTGACATCCAGGCGCCGAGCTAACGTATGCCACCAAGGCGTGGTAGAGAGCGATGTCACCAGAAATTTCAAGAAAGTTTCTTGTGTTAAAATATTTAGATCAGAGAGAGCAACTTTTTCCCCCACAGGTGGAACGAATATGAGGCAATGGCGCAAAGTAGAGATGGCGATTGAGAGGAATTTTTGTACAGAACAAACGTTGAGGGCATTATGTTGTATACATTTAAATGTTGATGGTAGAACAAGCGTTGAGATTATATTGTACACATTTAGCACATAATGCAAGTACAAATTCAGGCTAGATCAGAGAGAATACTTTTTTTCTCCCCGGTGGAACGAAGATGAGATGATGGCGCAAAGTAGAGATAGCGATTGAAAGGAAGTTTTGTATAGAACAAATGTTGAGGGCATTATGTTGTACACATCCAAATGTTGATGGTAGAACAAGCTTTGAGATTATGTTTGACACATTCAGTGCATAATGCAAGTACAAATTCAGGCCAAAACAGAAGGCACATCGAGACTTCTTGTCTGCTTTTTTTGCCCCCAAGTATCGAAGGTAAGAAGATGGCGCAAAGTAGAGATGGCATTAGGCAGTAGACTTTTTCACATTACGACATAAGTAAGTGAATCGTAGCCCATGAAATTGCTATGCCCATGAGTTAGCCTATCCTTACTCTTTTCTAGGAACACATCAAATTTTCCTTACCATCATCGTACTAGGGGAGGGTCATCACGTGCGGCGCCCTTCCGCTTACAGATATGGAAATGCTTTTTTTTGCAGAGTTGGAAAAGGCGAGTGGATAATTACAAAGTTGCGGGGAAGAATTTTAGTAAAGCTTCTGAAAGCAGAGAAGAAGATGGAGGTATGCTCTGATGACCATAAACAAGTCACAAGGCTAGTCCATGACCTCCGTTGGCATCTACCTACCAACGCCAGTTTTCACCCATTGTCAGCTCTATGTCGCATTCTCAAGGTGCACCACACAACACGGAGTGAAGGTATACATTCAAGACACCTCAAGACAAGGAACATTGCTAAAAGAAAATAGGAGGTTCACTCAAAATGTGGTGTACAAAGAGATTCTACGGGATGAAATTGCTCCTTAACTTACCATATACCCACCAAAGCAAAACACGGAATCTCTTATGAGTAATGATGTACTACCTCTTCAATGTGTAATTTTCAAGATGTGAACAATAAAAATTCAACTGCAGAATTAAAACCATCATTCAAAAAAATTGAGAATATGTCTTAATTTTGGTACTTTTTTCCGTCCGCCATTTTTTTTGTTTTTTCTCTCCATCCACCTTTCTTGTTTTCGTTTTCAATTTTCAATTTTCAGATTCCCGCCCGTCCGTTTTCCCCCCTTTTTTTCGTCTCCTATTCTTTTGCTCCCTCTCCTTATTTTTTTCCCTCCTCTAAATTCCCGCCCGTCCCTTTTCTTTTACTCCCTCTTCGCTTTTAGTTGCTCCGCCTTCAGTTTTTTATTTTGTGTTTCTTCGTTTCTCAACAAAGAGGTCCACGCCTCTTTTATCATATCGGGTAGGTTTTCCACAGGCTTTCCACATCGAGCTTTTCCACAGGGTTTTCCATCGAGCTTTTCCACATCGAGGCGTAGGGTGGGAGCTTGGAGCACCGGGCGGATGGAACACCTGGTGGATGAAGCACTTGGAGCACAGCTTCGGGCCTTAACAATACAATACTCTGTTATCTCTTACGGATCTTTGCTAGGTATACTACCAATATCTCATCTGTTATCTCTTCTAGATATTACTCTGTTATTGCTAGGTAGACTCGGCAGGATGGTAATAGTCCAGATTGCTGGAGAGAAGCCCTTGTAATTTTGACTTGATTCACAGTTGCTTGCTGCAATACAAATTCTGATGTTGAATCAGCCCAAAAATGCTCAAAATCACAATTATTGAAGGGGCTTTGGGGTTGGGCATGATCTAACTGTCAAATCCGACCTACTTTGAAGTGTTACAGCTGCTAATTTCAAGATCAAAGCAGGAAATTTGCTCAATTTCGTGATGTTGCAGGATTAAAATTTGCTCAATTTCGTGATGTTGCAGGGTTTTGTGAAGAGCCCATAGTTGAAATCGCTACCGGGCGCCGATTTGAGGTGAGTGCTGGTCGAAAAAAAAAAATTCAAAAAAAAAAAAAAAAAAAAAAATGAAAACGCGCCTGGCGCGATTTGAGGTTAGCCTATTCCTTATTTTTTGTCATTTTTGGACATTTTTAAGGACATTTGAGAGTGATTGTCCTTGTTAAATCGCGCCAGGCGCGATTTTGTATTTACTTTTTCCATAAAAAGTTGTTCTTTTAACTGTTTTGTAGGATGTTTTTGTTATTATTTTTCTCTAAAACTGGTTTTTTTTAACTATTTTGTAGGACATTTTAAGTATTTTGGCCAGGATTAAATCGCATCAGGAGCATTATAAAGACTCTTCACGTTTGTAAAATCGTCTGTTTTGACCATTTTGTAGGACATAAATTTTATTGTTTGTATAAATATTTGAGTTGAATCTGCATAAATGTAGTATGTTTATGTCCACAAAATCGCCCGGTAGCGATTTTCATTCGAAAAATAAGGACTTTCTTGCAGTTAGTTATTCAAATATACTTGTTATTTTACTCTACAAATTTCGCGGTTGCGGATAATTGTGTTTAAAATATGCAATTTTTTAGGTTTTTATGTTGCCAAAACATAAAATTTTTAGGTTAAATTCCATCGTATTTTACAAGTTTCATCAAATTCAACACATGGTTATATAGCTAAAATGGCCTATAATAAGCCTATTCGGCGCGATTTGGGACCAGACATAATCCCAATTTAATTGAATGATGGTTTCAATACTGCACTCTCTTCTAACTGTTCGTATAACTCTACAAGTTCCCAACTAATCCCCAGCAATGCTGGGCACTATTACTATCTTTAGACATGTGACATTCCACATATTTATATGGTGTACGTATAAATATACTGACACGTCACGGGCCGAGGATACGCCATCATGGGGGTATGTGATTCATTTAGAAGGGTTTAATTAAAGGTTAGTTATCTATAATTAAGGAATAATTATCTAATTAACTTAATTAAGCTGCTAATTTGGTAGGAGACTGCTAATTTGGGGCAGCAAATTGGATCCCAATCCCAATTTGCCCCAGATCGAATCCAGGGAGAGGAGCTGTTGGGCGCCCAGGCTGCTTGAAGATGGAGATGCCACATGACAATGGTTCCAGCCGGAATTCGGGTTAGTGAATAGGTTAATTTGGTATTTCTAGGGCCAGCGCCTCTGTCAGGCTTCTTTGTTTGTTTCTGATGATGATTAACCCTTGTTTGGTAGTTAGAACTGTTCTCAACTATTGATTATGCTCTGTGATGGATGGATGGATGTATCTTTGGTAGTATCTCTGTTAGTTCTTTCAGAAAGCAGGGATTAAGGGGGGGATAGAGACCTCTGTAACCTATGTTCATTAGTATGCTCCTAGTAGCTCCCGTAGTACCCAGTACTTGCGGCCTGTGCACAAGATCCCACCGAGCTGTGGAATCTATGGCATGATTGAAGCACCAGATAAGGGGCCGTAGTGATGAAGTGTGGGGTGGGGTCTCGACTGAGCATAAAAGGCTATGGGGACTCCTTCAGTGAGCTAGGCCTGATAGCCGGTCACGTAGAGGGCCGGGTATGGGTTTGACACTCCCTGGGTACAGTGGTGTGATCATCCTGTACTTTGAAGATAAAATTAGGGGAGCAGGTCGGGTACGGATGCGGGGGTTGCTGATGCGGCACGTATTCTCTAGCTCACCCATGGAATCACTGCGACTCTGGGAAGGGACACTTCTATGACCTGCCTCATCGGACCGGGGAGATGTAACCCGGAGTAGTCCCGGAGGGTGATGCCTTGGGATTGCGTCTCCGGAAGGCTACAATGATGCCATAGCTTGATTCAGCTCATCTGCAAAGTGTGCACAGGAGGGGCGGATGGAGAGGACAACCCTAGCCGATGTTCTATGCCAGCCAACGCCATGCCAAGATTCTGTCTGCTGATCTCCTGAGACCTAGCCGTCAGTCGATCCTCATTGGAGTCTGAGCTGGGGTAGAACCTTGCTGGGTTTGGGGTGTTTTTTTTAGCATTAGATGTATCTTCTCTGTTATTATCAGTTGGATGGATGTGACACCCTTCGTGGTGGTTATTTATGATATGATTATGCTGTACGCTAACCTTGTATGCATGCTTCCGCGACGTAGGAGTTCCATTGAAGGCGTGGGTCCAATGACACCTCCGTGTCCTTCACCTAGGCATCTTTCTATGGATGGTCCGAGTTAGACGGAGGGCCCTGCTCATGGCGAGCCGGTTGCCATGGGAGGGGGAACCTCGTATGTATACGTCCGGAGCGCCGTATATGTTCAGGGAGCGTCACAGTGGTATCAGAGCCGTGATTTTGGCTGACCGAAATCATAGCACTGACCAAATCTCTAACCCATTAGATCGGTAGTTGAGTGGGAGTTTAAGCTAGTTGGACTGCCTAACTTCTCAGTGATGTAGTCTTGTGCTAGGTTGATGTGGTAAATTGTGGGATTTAGGAAGTTTAGGGCGATTTTGGGGGAAAAAAGGTGTGACTGGAGGATCCAGGTTTAGATGGGCCATAACTTTTTGTAGGTAGCTCAGATGAAGGCGAAAATGGTTCCTACGGCTCGGGCACATCTCAAATACCCTAGGGGGCACGTTTCCCGAGGTTCAAATGGCGACCCCAAGGCTAGAATCCAAGATGGGCGCTGCTTGCGGATTAGGTGTTTAGAATTAAAAGTTATGAGCGTATAACGCAGCCAGCGCCCATATACGGTCCGCCGTATAAAAATATGCGTCCGTTTTTTTTATAAAAAAAAAATTGTAAAAGTTTTTGAAAAAAAAGAAAGTTAGTTCAACTTTGTGTTTTCCCTTTTTGGAAGTGTGTTTTCTGGGTCGTCTTCTTGCCGCCATAGCCGCCGGATTTGAGCTGTCCTTCCGCCATAGCCGACCTTGATCACTATACTGCTGTTACTCTAAGAGCTAGCGCCTCCATCTAGAGTCTAGCGCCACCTGTTTTACCTCAAGCGCCACACTTCTTTGCTGCTAGTACATACCGTCTATCACCATGCCGCGCTTCAAACTTACCGTCGACCTAAAGAAGATGACCCTCTATCAGCTCTACAGTGTGCTCGTAGACCATCTGGCGGATGAGAGTGATGACGTCGATGTGGTTTTAGACCTGCTTGTGACCCATTTTGCTGAGAACCGACGAATTCCGTACCCTATCTTTCATTTTAATGAACGGTTTCTTATGAAGTTGAATGCTGCAAACCACTCTAATATACTCTTAGCCTGACCAAGCTTATGCCATAACTAAGTTCTATCCGCTGCCGAGCCCAGAGGAGGACCCTGTAGAGCTTATCCGAGAGGACGCTCAAAGGATTATGCACCTTGCAAGGATAGAGGATCTCCAGCAGATTGCTAGTGGCCTTCCAGAAGAGAGAGCTGCCTGTTTCTATTACCTAAGGAAAGGCCATGTGCTCATGTATTTGGATCATTATAATCTTCCCCCTTTCTATTGGAATGAAGAATTACATAGCTTCATCTTCGATGATCTCCCATCTGAAATCACACAGGACCGCATGGACCTCATAGAAGCCGACATGCAAGCTTACCCGGCCCGGTATCATGCAGAGATTGCACGGCGAACTCAAGTGCGCCAGGACAAGGAGGTCTGAGATGCTGAGACAGAGCAGATCCGTGGAGCAGAAGAGGTTGCCCAAACACAGCAGAGTACAGACCAAAATGTTGTTCAAGGAAGAGAGGACAGAGTGGGTAACCGGAAGAGGAAGTTCACAAAACCAAGGCGGGGAGGCGTCCATTACAGGACCCGACTGCAGAAGGACGCTGAGATCGGCGAGAACACGTCGGCACAACGTCGGGAACGGATGGTACAAAGGGCAAAACACCCCTCGACTGGTGGTAAGACCCTACCATTGCCCAAGCCTGATGCCAAGCCGAGGAAGCCCCACAGGTTCCGACCAGGTACAGTAGCTCTGCGTGAGATACGCAAGTATCAGAAGACTACTGACACCTTGATACGCCGGCTACCTTTCCAACGTCTTGTCCGGGAAATTGCCCAAGATTTCAAGACCGACATGAGGTTTCAAGCTTTTGCTTTACTTGCACTTCAGGAGGCTGCTGAAGCCTACCTTATTGAGATTTTGAGCGATGCAAACTTGTGCGCTATCCACGCGAAGCGAGTGACTATAATGCCTAAGGACCTGCAGCTGGCGTGAAGAATCCGAGGCGACTTTCACTAGCTGCCAAAGATTTTCCATTTTTCCGTTGACATTGTATAAACTTCATGTAGTATATTTATGTAAATACCTTTTTTTTAGGAAATATGGAACTAGACGGTGTCTTTTAATGATTATCTGTATATATAAATGTAAATTATTAAATAAATAATAATTTTTTTTCTTACCTAGGAAAACGTGCCAAAAAGGTATAAAGTCACTTTTTGGACATTAGGGTTTCATTTCTCTCTTTGCCTTCAGCGCCTTCTTCCTCCTCCCTTGTTCCTTGTTCGTGATGGACCACCCTACTCTACAGCAATGGTACCTGGACGGTGAACATTGGGACCCTGCGGTTCCCTTTGACGTACTGCACCCTCATTTGATCCAGCAAGTGGATCTTATCCACAACATGCAAGCTCATCCTGACTATGCACGTTTTCTTCAGTTCTTCTACGAAGAGATTGTGCCTGCATGTGTCTTCAACGAAGCAGACTCCCAGCTGTATCTCAACTTCAACACCTTGGTAGAGATGTTGGGAGATGATGATCATGCACGTAATGTTCTCAGGGGCATCAAGAGAAGAGGGACTGACCTTCCTATTGTCACCATTGACGACGAGCTTTGTTTTGAAGCCCGTTTTGCACTGGCAATCGTCATGGACCAGTACATAGAAGATGTACAGATACCTGCAGAGCAGTCTACCACGCCAGTACCCCCTGACTCAGAGGACGATGAAGTCGATGAAGTCGTCGATGAGCATGATTTTGTAAGATGGAAGCAACTGGCTACGGAGGCACCGACAGGCCGTGATAAAGCCCTAAAGCTTGAAGGGCTAGATCTTCTTCCCACTATACTCTTGAACAACCAAGAGTGTCTTATTTTGGAAGATATCATCTTACCGCGTTATCGCCGACATGCGCGGCCGACGAAAGCTTGAAGTCCTTTATGAGCTTGCAGAGTTCTGCCCGGATGACTTCGTCGATCTCACAACGCCTGTTGTGCATCCGCCGCAAGTCCAAGAATTGTTTACATTTCGGCCAGAGGAGATAGAGCCCGTTGAGACCCTCTTGTCTCTCCGGCAGTTCATATTGACCGATGATACACAGCCTTCTGCGGAGCAGTTTGCGGCTATCATGCGACCTCCTCCTACAAGTCAGCCATTGGAGATCACTATGGCAGAGGTGGATCAGGGTGAGGAAGATCTT
This sequence comes from Isoetes taiwanensis, assembly GCA_021234155.1. NCBI lineage: Eukaryota > Viridiplantae > Streptophyta > Lycopodiopsida > Isoetales > Isoetaceae > Isoetes > Isoetes taiwanensis. The sequence goes on along the minus strand of JAJEKV010000029.1, from coordinate 602,763 downwards.
TGTGATGCCAAGATAAGTCTTCGGGATGATAAAGAAGAGGCCGAGCAGGAAAATATATCCATCAACTTGGAAAAGGAAACGGAAACCTCGAGGGATCCACGGGTTAAGGCAATGGGCAATCAGTTGACCCGATTTTTCCTTTCTGCTTTCCGACAAGGTGAGGTCCTTTTCTTCTCCAAGTATTTGGGGCCTCAATCTGAAGCATCTTGGTGGGCACTCTGTGCATTATCCACCTTGGCGGGCCACAAGAAGATTGATTATCATGCCACCACTGTTACTTTGGTCCGACGAGATCTTGCTATTGTGGCATTGGGCGACGTTGCGGGCTGGGCTAACATGCGTCTCCTTGTCGCAGCACCTTTGGCGACTTGCCTACCACCAGATGCAGCAACTCGAGCCGCCCTCTCTGCTAGTCCCAGCACCACCTTAATGCGCTATCGGCCACCTCCACAGCCTATGGAAGATGAGGGACCTAGTTCTTAAATATGTTTTGACAATTATAACTCTTTGTATTGCTTATAAATGTAATTTTTGATTGGCATTTTCAATGAGCCATCACATAATATATATGTACTATTTTCTTATGTTTCATTGTACTGTTCAAAATGGTCTTCATTGTGACACTTTGTATAAATATTACACTCGCTTATACCTTCTTATGTGTATATAGATGGTGTACGAAATGCTTCTTGGCATACCCCTCCGGATGCTGGCAGATTGACACCCGAGCAAGAGCTCCTTTTGATGAAGAGGCAGTCAGTAGAGCTGCAAGCCTATGTGTTGAACACAAACCCTCCGCAGTTTGCACCTGAAAATGGACCGGAGTTACCGCCATTACCGCCGAGTCCACCACCCGAGCAGCCACCCACACCGGCACCAGCACCCGTGCCTGTACAGAAGAGACACCATGCCAAGCGACGTAGAAGCTTCTACCGAGAGGGCCACGTCTTCACAGACTGACGCCTCTGAATCTTCCGAATCATCTGTGTTGTCAGGTCACCATGTTAAGAAGGATAAGGAATATCATAAGACCGTGGACACAGCCATTACAAGCATATGGAAGAACAGGAAATTAGCCCAGTTTGATGGGAAATCCAGGGGAGGTCTTAATGCGGAATCTTGGTTATACGAGATGAAGGAATTTGGGAAATCATATGGTATGACCGAGAAGGATACAGGTAAGGTCGCCACCACCAACCTCACCGGTGCAGCCAGAATTTGATGGAAGGGTTATGCTAGGGCAAAACATTTGGACAGGAGCAGGTGCAAGTTTAAGAAGTTTGCAAAGGCTTTTAAGTCGCACTATGTGCCCCGTGCACACAAGTGCCAACAGATACAGACTTTCTACAGGTTGGAGCAGAAGAGTATGTCAGTTCAAGCCTATACTGACGAATTCATGCGCTTGAGGCTATATGTGCCGGGTATGAATGAGAAGAGGGCAGTGGAGGGATATATTGAAGGGTTGGCACCGTCAATTAAAAGGACGGTAAAGGCCATAGACCCAAAATCTGTCGCAGAGGCCGAGGCTAAGGCATTAAGCCTCGAGGAGGACATATCAAAGAACCAGTATCAGCGTCCCGCCTTTTATTCTCAGCCTCGCCCTTACACACCCTACAAGCCTCGTTCTCCAAGTCCTGGACCCCCTCAGCAAAACTCATATGGCCGACAGGATAAGAAAGACACTTTCAACGTGCCGGATAAGCCGAATAATATGGGTAGCTCGATTCGAGACCTCTTACAGTCTATTCCCAAAGAGGCTCGAGAACAGCTCCGCAAAGATAAGGCATGTTTCAAGTGTATGCGGCCCGGCCACATGATGCAGAACTGCCCTTATGTCACACAAACCGCTCAGCTGGCCATGGCCGACCTCGATTGGGACGATCTCGAGTCTCCACCACCTGTTGACAAGGAGGCCCACGAGTACATTCATGGTGCGTCCCATATTTTTGCAGCTATTGAAACCGGCAATGCTGAAAGTCAGCCTGCCGTTATTTTTGCTATAGGCCAGGTAGACAGTAAGCCCTTTGTTATTCTTATGGATATGGGTAGTACCCATAATTTTGCTTCTCCCAGAATGGCCCAGGTGTTGAAACTTGAGACTTTAAGATCCAGACCGCGTCCGGTAACCTTAGCCAGTGGTAAGATCAGGCATACAAATGGCCATCGCATTAACCTCAATATGCAGTTGCCAGATGCACCAGATGCTTTAGGTGCCGAGCTAATGGATATCGGCAAATATGATCTTATTGTTGGCATGGAATTCTTGGCATCTGCTAAAGCCAATATAGACTGCGAGAAACGGGAAGTGACCTTCAACGCAGCTAATGGAGCCCGAGTAACTATTACAGGTGATCCATTAAACCCAATTATGCAGTCCATGTCTATCAGACAGTTAGATCGGGCTATACGCAAGCATAAGATACTTTGCGTCATCAGACTTGCCTCCATTGAGTCGGATGCTAAACAGAAGGAGGTAGTCGATGCATTGCCAGAGAACATTGCCAATCTTCTCAGAGAATTTAAGGATCTTTTCCCAGATGAGATCCAGAAGCTTCCTCCTTTCAGAGGAGTGGAATGTGAGATAGCTTTGGAACCGGGTACTAAGCCTACCAGTAAGGTGCCGTACCGCATGAGTCCTCCTGAGTTGGCAGAGCTTAAGAAGCAATTGCAGGAGCTATTGAACCTAGGCTTCATTCGGCCTAGTGTTTCACCTTTTGGTGCTCCTATTCTCTTTGTTAAGAAGAAGGATGGCTCCATGAGGATGTGCATTGAATATAGGCAGCTCAACAAGCATACGATCAAGAATCGCTATGCTTTATCTAGAGCAGATGATCTTATGGACCAATTGCAAGGGGCCAAATACTTCTCAAAGATTGACTTACGCTCCGAGTATCATCAGATAAGAATTAAAGAGGAAGACATCCATAAATCTGCCTTTCGTACTAGATACGGGCATTATGAATTCACAGTTATGCCTTTTGGTTTAACTAATGCCCCCGCAACATTTATGCGGTTGATGAATGATGTCTTCCGAGAATACTTGGATGATTTTGTTGTTATTTTCTTTGACGACATTCTCATCTACAGTAAAACCCTTGACGAGCATGAGAAGCACCTTAGGATGGCCTTGCAGAAACTGAGGCGTCACCAGCTCGTTGCAAAGTTCTCCAAGTGCAGATTCGCCACACCAAAGGTGGATTATTTGGGGCATGTTATCTCAGCCGAAGGAATTGCTACAGATCCAGCAAAAATAGAGGCAGAGAATTTTGCCAAGATTGCAGGCCCTCTCATAGACCTTACAAAGCATGAGAAAGTGAAAGATTGGGTAGGTCACTGGAAGACGAAGGTGCAAGAAGTTTTCAGAAGCTTAAGGATGCTTTGACTTCGGCACCAGTCCTCACGTTGCCAGACCCGGAGAAGGATAAGTTAGTAGCAACAGATGCCAGTAAGATTGCTACCGGGGGAGTCTTAATGCAGGAAGGGAGGGTTATTGCCTATGATTCTAAGAAGATGAATGAGACCGAACAGCGATACCCTACCCATGATCAGGAATTGTTAGCAGTTGTCCGCGCTTTGCGTATATGGAGATACTACCTTCTTGGTAGGAGATTCCAGCTAGATACGGATCACCAGAGCCTCCGTTATCTTTCTACCCAGCCAAATCTCAATCTCCGTCAGAGAAGATGGATGGAGTTTCTTGAGGAGTATGATTTTGAGATTATGTATAAATTGGGCAAACACAATGTGGTTGCGGAATAGAGCACACCTTAGCCACGGATCCAGAATTTCGTGAAGTGTGGAACAGTTTGGCCAAGGAGGCACGGACAGATAAGGAGTGTGAGGTTTTCCACTCGTATAGGAAGGAGGGCAATTTTCTATATTACAAAGATAAGTTGTGTGTACCCGAGACTTCAGGAGTACGTAAGCTTATTCTCCATGATACACACAACAGCCCTATAGCTGGACATGCAGGCTTCATGAAGACCTACTTTAAGATTCGCTCCAGCTACTATTGGCCGCGTATGAAGACGGACATTGCCAGATACATTAAGCAATGTCAAGTGTGTCAGCAAACCAAGGCTGAGCAATTAAGGATTCCAGGAGAATTGCAACCTCTGGATGTGCCCAACGCCAAATGGGAAGTGATAACCATGGATTTCATTGTGGGCCTTCCACGTACCCTCCGTGGTTATGATGCCTTAATGATAGTGGTCGACAAGTTGTCGAAGATGGCTTATTTCTTGCCATGTCACACCACGGATACAGCCTTGGACACAGCTTTGCTGTTTGCAAAGGAAATCTTCAGATTACACGGGATGCCACGAGTGATAGTATCCGACAGGGATCCCAAGTTTGTAAGTGCATTCTAGAAAGATTTCTTTGCCACCATCCAGACCAAGCTTGCTATGAGTACAGCATATCATCCTCAGACGGATGGACAGACAGAGCGCACCAACTGCATTATAGAGGATATGTTGCGAAGCTATGTGTGGAGTAAGCAATCTCAGTGGGCTGACTATATTTATTTAGTGGAGTTTGCCTATAACAGCATGAAACATGAGTCTTCTAGAATGTCTCCCTTCATGATAAATTATGATTATCAATGCCTTACTCCAGACACATGGCATAATCCTGTTTCTAAGGTGGAGGTTTCTCAGCAACTCCTCTTGGAAATGCAAGCTTTGGTTGAGGAAGTTCGTGGTTATTTATTGGCTGCATGTAGTCGTCAGAAAAGTGTGGCTAATAAGCACAGGACCCCACGAGTATTCCAAGTAGGCGATTCAGTTTGGCTCAAGATTAAGGTTAAGCAAGCCAAGCTTAAGATTGGTAACTGCAAGAAACTGGCACCCAGATGGGCTGGGCCATTCAACATCATTGAACGCGTTGGAGAACAGGCATATCGGTTGGATTTGCCACCCCGCTTGAAGATCCACAAGGTCTTTCACGTGAGTCTTCTGAAGCAACATACTCCAGATCCAGAGGAGATCTTGGATACACCCACCCTCCTTGAAATGACAGAAGAGCATCTAGAGATAGTGCCTGAAGCTCTTCTTGATCGTGCCTATAAGCAGACCAGAAGGACTCAAATGCTACAATATTTGGTCAAGTGGAAGCACTTGCCAACTGAGGATGCTACGTGGGTGATGAAGATAGACCTTGAAAAGCACTATCCGAACTTCATGCGGGAATCTCAAGGCCGCACCATCAACGATGTCATCAACCCCGCACCCGGCGGTAAGCTTGGAAGGCTTGATTCGGCATGGATCATGCAGTAGGCTGTGGGGGTAGATGCATCGTAAATAAAAGTAGTTACTGATGATGAGATCACCTTGGTGTTCTCTAGGACGTGGTGTATTGTCAATGTCGGCATGACCGCGGATTGCTTGGAAAGCATGTAGTTGATAGGCCGCGTTCATCTCGGCTATAATGGGAACTTGGCCATTCCTTATGTCGCAATGAATTGCGAACCATAGGCGTGATAGGTTCCCTTGTAGATAGGTTTTTCTTTTATTTTCTTATAGGGGGTGGTCCCTTCAACCACAACTTAATTATTATGTGTAAACTAGTAATGGTGCCCAGCGTTGCTGGGCATAAGTTGAGAGGTTGTAAATGTTTTGGGATGCAATGAGCGAAGCATGCAGTAATAATCCAAGTTTACAGAACTTTTCAACGACTTAACAACATTAAAAAAAACCTAACTCCTTCATATTAGATAGTGTTAGATCGATATATCTTTGAGAAGCTTTGAGTAGAACAGCACGATCCCTGTAGCCCTTGGAAAACCTTGTTGTTGATCTTCAGTGTGGCTTCACTCTTTGGTGTTAAAGATGATCTTGTCATACAGGAAGTGCATATCTGCCTCCCTTATTTCAATTCGTAGTATAAATGATCTGAGGGCTCAAATTTGGCACTTATTATACCGCAAGCAAGTCCACATCTGTCTCCCTTATTTCACACACGTGTTGGGGTTAACAATATATTAAGTTTATCTCTGTTTGTGTTTTTATGGTTCATTTGATATTAAAGGTCCATGCTTGTTTTTTATTCATGGTAAAGTAATTGAATATCATGGAATATGAGAGGGCTTGCCTAATTCAAGGTATGCATACAATATATGGACCATGAATAACTCTTATGAGAAATATAAGGTGATTTATCTCTTTTTAAAGATGAGGAATTTTTTAAGTACAACTGAAGAATTGAAGTTGGTTTCAATTGCAGTAGTTAAAGGGAACACAATATATGGTATAGGAAATTGCCCACCTTCGGTGGGCATTCTATATGACTAGTAATGGTGCCCAGCGTTGCTGGGCAAAGTTAAGAATCTGTAAATGATGTTCAAGAGAAGGATGAGACGCCCTAAGGGATTTCTCCTCAGTATTCATTTCTTAATCAATAAGAACCTCTAACACTTACGTGAATTCTAGAATAGTTTTCAAAAACATAGTGTGTTCTAAGCTCTTTCCTTCTGCTCCAGTCTTTACTCTCTTACAAAATAATAACGATATATTCCTCCATGTTTAGGTAAAGTACCCTCGAGATGATTACCCTCTTCGCACTTAGAAGATCAAGGTAGAAAGATACACTGACATCATTGTTGTGCAAACCATATCCCCTAACATACACCGCCTTGCTTATGACAAAGTCATACTCTTGTCTGACCTAGTGACTGTTCGCAATTGTGTTCCCTCATGCTGCAATTGTACATGTTTACCAAGCCATGACAAAATTTAAACTCGACTCAAGATCTCTGGTGGCAAAAATTTTCACACAATTACTCAATTTTATGCCGTGTTTTATCTAGCGGCAAAAAGTTTCACTCATCTAGTCTCACTCATTTAGTCTAGCTCTCAGATACCCCATGCCAATTTTGCTTGTCCAAATACCATGATCTGTCACCATATGTAATTATCCATAATATTTCACGCCTCTTGGTGCAATGTATTATGTTTTCTTGATGACAATAACATATGAATTCAACATACTTTAGACATAGCGATGATGCTCATTGTCGGTTATAAACGAAATTCAGATGTGAAGAGAGTTTGGAAAGAAGAAAATGGAATTCAGGGGGAGAATGGAAGGTTCATATAGAGGTTGCTAGTGGTTCATGCCATAACAAATGAAGAGTTTCTGGAAGATGATGAGGTTATAGTTCTTAGGGTATTGTGCAAGTTGGATCGAAGGCAGATGGTTGGAGAGACAATCTTGAATTATACAGTCTCGCAAATTTAATCGATTGAGATAAAGAAATAATAGTTGTGGCTGCAACTGGAGATATATTTCTTGTAAGTGTATGTATTTCTCGATTGAAAAGCATACATAATATTTTCAACGGGATATCTACAACATTTGAAAATAGTTCAAATGAACTTGTCAAACATGGACATCTTGGATATAAGATAAAGAGTCAAAAAGTTAAAAATGTGCAGCATAGGCAATATATGCAGAGCATGAGCTTCAACATAGGCAATATAGTCAGTACATGGGCCTTCATAATTTGTATATTGCCTTTGTCGTGACGTGTTGTCCTAATTATGGATGTTATTGAAGATCTTTGAATTTATATGCCAGCCATATTTGACAATACCAGTCGTAAGGGCAACAATATCCCACCACTTCCAAAGATATGAGTGTCCGGTGATTTTAAACATCAGCTCATGAGGCATAGGTGAGTAAGATATTAAATGCATATTTATTTGGCTATGACACAAATAGGCTATGGGTATGTGGGTATGTGGATATGCATGTTAGCACAGACCATGCCAGTTTTAGAATTTAATGGAGACTTGTTCGAAAATATCTTTAACTCTATAGTAGCAGCAAGTTTAACAGAGCATCAAAGTTGTGGGCAACAGAGTATCGGTCAGTTAAGTATCATATAAGGTAACAGGTATCATATTAGGTAACAGAGTTGAAGAACTGCAAGGACATGCTTTTGTTTCTGACAATGATATAAATGTCCAAATTATTATGATATATATGCCAGATCTATTTGTCCACCTTTTCTTCATCCTTTCCTGCACATGAACAGAGACAACTCCATGAGGACAGCACAACTTCTTCGAGAAGATTTGTGCATATAGCAATCTTACCTTCTATTAATTATATATAGGTCCAATTGGCACTCATGGCAAAGGCTTTGGGTCATGCAGATTAAATTTGGCGAAAGCCCGTGGAGGAAGAGTCTAGAGTCCATATGGATATGATCACATGAGGATTCTGCCAGACCTTAGTTCCTACATGCCTGCATAAAATTGTCAGATTATTCCATACCTTATTCAGCAATGATCCACAATGGTTCACAAATCCTCCGATATCTACATATGCAATAGCTTTCTAAAGCCCTCACAACTCCTACTTTATGTGCTACAGTCATTTACAAAGAGAAATTAACTTCTTTGCAAACATGGGGAGACGTATATTGTTATTGAGCACAGATGTACCTTATCGGCCATGTCATATGGTGGCATGGCAATGCACCTGACAATTATCTCTATTAGTATGTCCATTAGATAGAGTCTGATCTGACATAACATGCTAGGAATGAGAAACTTGTTCTTACCATTTTCCTGTTATGAACATATTATCATATTATATTGGTTAAGCACTATCATTAATGTCACGATGTTTAGTAGGGTAATTAATAAGTACTTGTCTACAAACATAACATAACATGGCATGTGAACTGAAGCATTTGAAACTGCAGCCATAACATGGCCATTATTAAGCACGTCGGGCTCTAGTATTTAAGCAGATCAGATGTTACTCACAATGCATAGAAGCAATGTCTCCAGTATTTGCCTCCTTTCTTTTTCTTTTGATTCTCCTGCCTCTTGTGCTTGTAAATGCTCAGGATAAGTCGTTGGTGGCTTCAAGGTAAGAGATCTTAGTGTATTTTTGATGTTTGGGCAGGGATAAAGCATGATGGTTCTAATCAGGGTTTAGGTTCTGATCACGGTTGTGCGCCGCACAGGAAAGTAATCAGGCAAGAAGTGTCAAATTTAATCTGCATAACTTCACATAGCAATCATGAACAACTCAAACTTGAATGCATCAAGTTTACCTGCAAATGCATCTCTCCCTGCTGCTGAAAGCCACCAAATGGCTTCATCAAATACAAATGGCAGAGAACCGGCCAGATCCAAGCTTGAGAAAAACCCTACTAAAACCGATACTTGAATGATCCCACCATGATTCATGTCAGCTTAGCCATTTACATCCCCTGACAGCTGACAGCTGTAAAAATGGCTGTAAAATATTGCTGGATCGTTCTTATCTCCCCTGGATTAAGAAGATAAAAGGCATCAGAGAAGAGAAAGAAGGAAAATAAAAAAAGCTTCAAGAGCGGTGCAAGACATTAACCTATGCCTGAAGATATCCTCGAGCTCATCCTGAAAGCTGCAGTGCGGTGTGAATACTCTACCCAGAACCGAATCCTATCCCAAAATCAAATCCAGAACCTAGAGAGCATGCAAGGCAGATCTGTGCCGGAACCCAGAATCGATGGAGGCTTTTTGGATGGAGCTCGCGATTTTGGATGGACTTCCACAGCCGTTCTGTCCATAGACGTTTAGTAGCAATGCATGGAAGCAGCACATGGCCGAGACATGGCCGCTGTGCACCTCAACCAACAAAATCAAGGACCGTCGAAAGTTTTAGCTGTGAAATCTGGGCCGTCGAAAGTTTTAGGGTTTTATGCACGACATACACTAAAACTTTATAATAAAGGATTGTACATCTAGTGGAGTATAATGCATAGCACATATTAAAGCATGTTAAATTGGCTTATGTGGAAACCTCTGTTTTCAAGAAAGCCAATTGGACCAAGCAAAAGACTTATATTTATATTTGAGATGATCGAAATATAGAAGATAAAGAGTATTTGTGTATTTGAAACATGATTTGAATTTTTTATGCAAATAAATGAGGCTATAATCCAAAAAACTATTTTTCATGTGTTGGTGTAATTAGTGTTGCATTGTTTGGGTGCCACCGTATAATGGGTGGAATTTTATGCCAATGCCACTTTTGATTATATTTTCATATCTATAAACTTGCTAATAGTGTTGTTCATATGCTCCAAGCATCTTCAAAAGTACATCCACAGTTTTTTAGCTGGACCTAACTTGTACATAAAGCCCTAATATTTGTAGACTGGCCTTGATATCAACAGCTTGTTATCTTCACTTGGTTGCCTTGACAACCTTCAAATTCTATACTCCCTTTGTTCAAAGTATATGCTAGGTTTATATGTTAGAATAGGTAATTCCCATGAGATAAAATTACTGGACTCATTTTTTTATTATTACAACAATCAATGTCTTAACACATTACAAACCTTAAGCATACCGATCAATTTCAGCAGCTTATTGCGAATTTAATATGGGGGGTGAGAATCTTAAAATTGCTGTATTTGTCATTTTGTTCAGTTTTGAACCAAAGGGACATTTAAGATGCTAAAGTCATTTCTGGACAGTTATGTAAAGCATCACATCCTAAGACGTCTTTGTATTGCCTTTCTATCCAGAACTGATCATATACTTTACCATTGGAACTCTTCTTGTACTCAAATAGAAGAGTAGAATGGTTGAATGCAGTCAGCTTGCTGAAACCATAGTCAAAATCTCTGAACACGCTCCAGTTCGGTATCAAAGAAGAAAATTCAACTAATGAAGCCCCTCCACCTCCTACCACCAAGTGTATCGTTGCATTGAATGTTCCCGAGTAATGTTTAGTTTCCTCACTGACACAAACATTCTGTAGCAGAGACAGAAAGCATGGCTTTTTAATCTGCTATAAAAAATGGCATTTATAGGCTTTCGACTTGTAATTGCATGTTTACCTCATAAACAGGGCAAGATCTTTGCGTGTGCATGACCATAGAGAGCAAGATCCACCTTGTATTTTACGCCACAACTGCGGGCTTTCCACGCCCATTGGCTCTCAAAAAAGCTGTTTTCTTTGCCATACCAAGTGGGATGCGAGTAACCAAGGACACGATGAGCTATAAAAATTAACCGGGGTTGTTTTTGTCGATCTACGGTTGCCGGGCATTCCTCAATGAACATGTATTGCTCATTCCGGGCCTCTAATCTCGATTCGAATCCGCAATGCAAAAATGAAACATTCCATAATCTAATGAGTACCTGCAATGTGAGATGAAACAATCCATAATCTAATGAGTACCTACACACACAAAACAAATAAGATATTGTAAGGAAAAGTTTGATTATTGTTACCAAAACTTGGCTTTGTTCTTGGCAGGTCAAACATTATCTAGGCAGGCACACCACATTCCCCTCAATCGGGAATTGTTGTAAAAACGATCCGAGCGAGGGCAGATCCACGTTCATGATTTCCACTGTGCAGTATCATAAAGTTTCACTTTTCTAGTAATAAAAATATGCCTTCATGAAATTCAGATTTTATACATACCTTGCAATCATGTAAGGAACACGTGATGCTATTGTTTCAACCTGTGCAGTAAATTGATCCCACTGAGAAAGATATCCATTGGAATAAACTATATCCCCAATGTGCAACACGATATCTATGTTTTCGATGTCTTCTATTAACCGATCAGTCGTGTTTAATGAACCAGGTTGATAATCATTATATTCGTTTGAACCATCTCTTTCTCCCTGTAAGCATACAACACCATATGATTGTCACAACAAAAAATAAGGAGTTACTCTAACTCGTTTCCTATCTGAAGTATCATTATATTTCACACAGAAAGAGTAGCAACACCTTCCCCATATCACCAAAAATAATCACGCGCTGAAGGGAATTTTCTCCCATTGAAGGTGCAGACTTAAAATGCCTTTCCTCTCCAGTTACCAACGACCCGTTCTGTAGCTTGTGAGCTATTGTATAGTAGTATCTAGAGCAATAACAATTAGTGGCCTATTTGATTCAACCGCTTTAAAAGTTTATATCTAGAAACAAAAAGCTTGACATTCTTACATTGTCCGTGGCCAAAGGTTTGTCAGGTAACTTGTATGTATATATCCAGGATCACGCCAACCAACTGTTTTGGCAGCTCCACCTAAAGTATAACCAAGCATTTATAAGAAACACGTTTAAGGAACAAAGCATTTATGCTGCTATCTGGTAAGGATAATGCTTTGACTGTTACTCTTGCAAAATAAGTGATGGGCATACTACAGCTAATAATTAAAAGCTTTCCAGATCCCAAGAGGTGATAGCCATCATATGGTGACACAATGACTCAACGGAGAGCTTGATCATGTTGCACCATTAGAATCCGACTTCATTACACCATTCATCCTTTTATGTACGTGATGCTCAAGATTAAGTTAAACCACGTATCCATACCGAGCTATGGTCGTGCAAAGCATCCCTTGTTGACATCTTCTGTTTCAGATTAGTCCGCCATAGCTGAGTATATGCATCTGACCAGTTCAAACCTCGCTAAAACTGCTGCCCTTTTTGCTTTATCTAGCCCTAACCCTGCCCGTTGCACATAGCCATAGCCATAGCCGAGTGTCAGAACCCGTTGCTAGAAGCAATTAGTGGCCTATTTGATTCAACCGCTTTAAAAGTTTATATCTAGAAACAAAAAGCTTGACATTCTTACATTGTCCGTGGCCAAAGGTTTGTCAGGTAACTTGTATGTATATATCCAGGATCACGCCAACCAACTGTTTTGGCAGCTCCACCTAAAGTATAACCAAGCATTTATAAGAAACACGTTTAAGGAACAAAGCATTTATGCTGCTATCTGGTAAGGATAATGCTTTGACTGTTACTCTTGCAAAATAAGTGATGGGCATACTACAGCTAATAATTAAAAGCTTTCCAGATCCCAAGAGGTGATAGCCATCATATGGTGACACAATGACTCAACGGAGAGCTTGATCATGTTGCACCATTAGAATCCGACTTCATTACACCATTCATCCTTTTATGTACGTGATGCTCAAGATTAAGTTAAACCACGTATCCATACCGAAGCTATGGTGGTCGCAAAGCATCCCTTGTTGACATCTTTCGTTTTTCAGATTAGTCCGCCATAGCTGAGTATATGCATCGACCAGTTCAAACCTCGCTAAAACTCGCTGCCCTTTTTTTTGCTTTATCTAGCCCTAACCCTGCCCGTTGCACATAGCCATAGCCATAGCCGAGTGTCAGAACCCGTTGCTAGAAGCAATTAGTGGCCTATTTGATTCAACCGCTTTAAAAGTTTATATCTAGAAACAAAAAGCTTGACATTCTTACATTGTCCGTGGCCAAAGGTTTGTCAGGTAACTTGTATGTATATATCCAGGATCACGCCAACCAACTGTTTTGGCAGCTCCACCTAAAGTATAACCAAGCATTTATAAGAAACACGTTTAAGGAACAAAGCATTTATGCTGCTATCTGGTAAGGATAATGCTTTGACTGTTACTCTTGCAAAATAAGTGATGGGCATACTACAGCTAATAATTAAAAGCTTTCCAGATCCCAAGAGGTGATAGCCATCATATGGTGACACAATGACTCAAAGGAGAGCTTGATCATGTTGCACCATTAGAATCCGACTTCATTACACCATTCATCCTTTTATGTACGTGATGCTCAAGATTAAGTTAAACCACGTATCCATACCGAGCTATGGTCGTGCAAAGCATCCCTTGTTGACATCTTCTGTTTCAGATTAGTCCGCCATAGCTGAGTACATGCATCTGACCAGTTCAAACCTCGCTAAAACTGCTGCCCTTTTTGCTTTATCTAGCCCTAACCCTGCCCGTTGCACATAGCCATAGCCATAGCCGAGTGTCAGAACCCGTTGCTAGAAGCCATCCTCATGATTCCCATCCTCATGATTTCCAGAGCAAAAGCCGGTAAGTTGGGAACCCCAAATGGTATTGCCGATTCTAAAATCGTAGGCAACAGAAAATCGGGAAACATTCATGAGCAGATATTGTTTGGAAATCGGGAAACATTCAGCAAGGGTCTTAGGAAATGGAAATAGCAAGCTATGCTTCTCATGAGCAAAACCGGTGAACTGATCGCGACCTCCAAATCCGCTGCCAAAACGGATGTTGAATCGTAGATCCGCCATAGCCGAGGAAACCCTAAATCGCCAAAGCCAGAAGATGAAAAAATATCATAGGCATCTCGACCGTTAATCCTTTAACTCAAAATCTGGGCCGTCGAAAGTTTTAGGGTTTTATGCACGACATACACTAAAACTTTATAATAAAGGATATTGACATGTGCAGGCCAGTGAGCGGTACGTGACCTGCCATGTATAGAGGGTTGCTGATGGCCCAAGCTTCTGTGCTTTTGTGTTCTTTCATGAATTTTGATGCTACTTTGATAATGTTTGCTATGGGACTCCGGTCCTTGGAACTTTTATTGTCATAATCATATGAAATGCATGTTGTTGCTTAAACAGTTATATGTTTTTAAACTTAATTTCTTTTACCTTCAGGAATAAGAAATTATTCTCATATTCTTCTGTGTAACTTACTATATTTCATACTACTAAGATGTCAATCAATTTCTTTAACTAACCCCAATGCTGAGGGCAGCATTATTTCTAAGGGGGAGGAGAATGTGACGTTCCACATATTTATATGGTGTACGTATAAATATACTGACACGTCACGGGCCGAGGATACGCCATCATGGGAACCACAAAGGATTAATTTAGCTATGCTAAATTAATAAGGGTTTAATTAAAGGTTAGTTATCTATAATTAAGGAATAATTATCTAATTAACTTAATTAAGCTAATTAAGTTAGGCTAATTAATTAATCAGGAAGAGGACATCTGGCCAAACTCGATTGGCCAGCAGGAGACAGCTAATTTGGGGCAGCAAATTGGATCCCAATCCCAATTTGCCCCAAATCGAATCCAGGGAGAGGAGCTGCTGGGCGCCCAGGCTGCTTGAAGATGGAGATGCCACATGACAATGGTTCCAGCCGGAATTCGGGTTAGTGAATAGGTTAATTTGGTATTTCTAGGGCCGCCTCTGTGGGGCTTCTTTGTTTGTTTTCGATGATGATTAACCCTTGTTTGGTAGTTAGAACTGTTCTCAACTATTGATTATGCTCGTGATGGATGGATGGATGTATCTTTGGTAGTATCTCTGTTAGTTCTTCCGAGCGAGGGATTAAGGGGGTAGAGACCTCGTAACCTATGTTCATTAGTATGCTCCTACTAGCTCCCATAGTACCCAAGACTTGCGCTCAGGCACAAGATCCCACTGAGCTGTGGAATCTATGGCATGATTGAAGCACCAGATAAGGGCCCGTAGTGATGAAGTGTGGGGTAGGGTCTCACCGAGCATAAAAGGCTACGGGGGACTCCTTCAGTGAGCTAGGCGATAGCCGGGCCACGAGGGGCGGGTATGGGTCCGACACTCCCGGGTACAGGTGGTGTGATCATCCCGTACTTTGAAGATAAAGTTAGGGGAGCAGGTCGGCACGGATGCGAGGGGTCGCCGATGCGCACGTATTCTCTAGCTCACCCATGGAATCATCTGCGACTACGGGAAGGGACACTTCCCCGACCGCCTCATCGGACCGGGGAGATGTAACCCGGAGTAGTCCCGGAGTGTGATGCCTTGGGATTGCATCTCCGGAAGGCTACAATGACGCCATAGCTTGATTCAGCTCATCTGCAAAGTGTGCACAGGAGGGGCAGATGGAGAGGACAACCCTAGCCGATGTTCTATGCCAGCCAACGCCATGCCAAGATTCTGTCTGCTGATCTTCTGAGACCTAGCCGTCAGTCGATCCTCATATGTATCTTCTCTGTTGTTATCAGTTGGATGGATGTGCCACCCTTCGTGGTGGTTATTTATGATATGATTATGCTGTATGCTAACCTTGTATGCACGCTTCCGCGACGTAGGAGTTCCATTGAAGGCGTGGGCCGAATGACACCTCTGTGTCCTTCACCCGGGCATCTTTCTATGGATGGTCCGAGTTAGACGGAGGGCCCTGCTCATGGCGAGCCGGTTGCCATGGGAGGGGGAAGTCCTCGTATGTATACGTCCGGAGCGCCGTATATGTTCAGGGAGCGTCACAAGACATTTTTCTTATAATAAAAGGTTACTGCGCACTTTCCTCATTGCAGTCAAAACATATGAAAATATTCAACCTATGCCCAGCAACACTGGGCACCATTATTAGTATATGTATAAGCTTTAAGTCAATAAATCAAAGTTGATTTGTTAAGCATCAATAGAATAGAATAGAATAGAATAGAATTGTTTTTATCGTCCACGGAAGAAAGATGGAAAACCATAGGGGGCCATGTAACTTTGATTTTCAATGCCAACTATTGTAGACAAACTAATTATTATGGTTTTCTTTGTCCCATTATTGTCGTCTTGATTGATTCAAAACTCTCTAACAAAGATCTCTAATGTAAATGTCAAAACTCTATAACCATGAGTATCATCTCCAATTACAGCAAGAGATTGGTGCATAGCAGTCTGTCAAGATGCACTATACTATGGGATGATATAAATCCATACAATTTAATAATACAAATATCCAATAGCATTATGTATTCTAGTTGAGATATTTGTTTATAGTAGTTCACTAAATTTTCATCTTCAAGTCAAGTTTATTTCCTTGCAAATTGATAGCAATCCAAAATTTATAGATTTAAGTTTTACTAACAAAAGTTAATACGCATGATTGTTGCAATTGCGTAGATCCGCTATAGATCTTCCTTCAAAAGCCTTCCCAAAACTACTTTGGTTTTTATCCTTCTGTAAATTACGAAACATAGTGATTGCATATCTTGCGAAATGCTCCAGATGACTAAGTGTAAGCCATGATGGTAAGCTATCGTTTGTTTGTAGTGTGTGTGAACCTGCTAAATAACAGCTAAAAACATGGTAGAAACGCTAAAGCAATGTTTTCTTACATAAGCACCACCTTACACATAGAGAAAATTCATATGGATATACAACCAACTTCTTTGCCCTGCATATTTGAAGCTTCATGCTTTCCATGCTTGGAATCCTATGCTTTTGCAGTAAATCTAAGGGTGTATACTATGTAATCACATTCTTGATAAGGGTGTGACCACATTGCAAAGTCAATGTAAGAGCATAAAACAAAACAGATTGCAAAGACATATGCTCACTTCTTGAATTGTTCTGCAGCATGATGCTTCATAACTCTTTGGGGATTGAAATGTTAATGGGGTAGCAACACTCCATGCCAATTACTCTCTTCAGCTGATCCACAAAGATTATACATCCTTTGTCATATTGACCGGGAGAACCTGTCACCCAGAATCTCGCTACCCAACTTCTATTCCGCATTGTAGAAGGAGCCACGTGGCAGTACCAAATTACACCCCAACAAAAAGAAGCTATCAATTTCTAAATTGTTATTGTATAGTGCCGATAGTAATCCATCATAATTGAATTTAGGACCGTTATTAATTTCTCAAATACCGTCATTAATTTCTTAAATTCAAAGAGAAACAAAAATTCCTTTCTCGCAGTAGGGCGATGGCTGTAAGAGCAGGGAATCAGAGAATAGAACGCATTTTTGTGCTATTGGACACCAAATCAATAGCTACCGGACCTGTCTATCTCCGGTTGGCTATTCAACAATTTGTTAAAACCATCTTACAAGCTTGCACAAAGGATGGGCTTGTCCTTTGGTCTTTCAAGCTCTTTGATTCTTCGATTTCTCCCTTCTCTTTCAGAACTAGGGCTGAGAAATTGCTTGGTAAATGGGTCACTCATGTTCGATTTGATTCTGCTGAGGAAACCGCTTGCAATTTTGCAAAATTTAGTCAGGTTTTGAAGTGGATCCATGGCTTGAAAGGAGAAAAGGCTTCTGCTCCAAATGCCGATTTTGTTGTTAGGGCTATTCAAGAAGTTTTGGAGGATTATATATGGGATCCTTTGATTGTCAATGACGGATCTTCTTCTGATGAATCGTTGGCTATCCTCAAGAGGTCAGGAAACAATTTTTCTGTGAAAGTTTATTCTAACATTGTGCTGCTGTTTTCTTCCTTTCCCAAAGTTCGCAAGGAAATGAATAAATTTTTCAATAAAAGTGATGAGCCTTTGAGGAAAAACATAGCCGCTAACTTTCAGTCCTTGCAAACTAGATTTGAAAAGAAGAACATCCATCCTTTTTGGATAGACACTGACACAACTATGAAATGCTACTATGATCTTGCATTACAGAGAGTAGTTTGTGCTGCTTTAGAGAAGATTGGGTGGGGTATAGCATCTGTGGATAGTTTATTATTGAAGCTAGTTTGCCCGTTGCGTGAGGAGGGTTTTGGCAGCAACAGTTTATCCACAAAACGGATGAGAGCATTCCAGTGCTGGCTGCAGCAAGAGGAAAAGGAACTCAAGTCTATTTTAGAAGGTCGCAGTAATGCCTTAAAGATGGTTATCTGTCAGGCTTTAAAGTTGAAGTTGAAGGAGAATAAAAACGTTGCATCCTCTCTGAAATCAGAAGAAAAAGTCCAGGAAGGAGCAATCCGTGAAGAACAGCCAGAATGTAAGGTTTATGCTATGCCTGATTTAACCATCAATGAGGCGCATCATTATATTGAGTTATTGGCTGAAAAGCTCAACGGTTGTCTTAATTTGATCGAACTGGACATCCAAACTTTTGCAGCCCGTGTTGTGAAAGACACATTACATGCTATTCAAATGTTAATTGAACATTCGAATGAGAATTCTGGCAACAAAAGTGATGGATGCAATGGAACAAGCAATATGGCACTTAATCGGCTCAGGGATCTTCTTCTTAAATCCCCCAAAATTCTTGCTCAGAAGTACAAAAATTGCACACATGGAGCTGATCAAAATGGCGCAATTAAAGTCAAAGAGTATCCTCTTTTATCTTGTTTCATGTTTTCCTTTGTTCCGTTGCTGGAAATGTTTATTGTTGGGAATTTTTAACTCTTGCCAGATATGAACTTCAAATAAAGCTTCGTTTTGAGATTATTCTAGCTTTGCGACGTGGTGAACTTAATAAGGTGGAAAATATACACTCCGATGAAATATGCACCCAACTCACAAACGAAATATGCATGTTGTTGAACCGGATTCAGTTCATTCTACCAGGCGGAATTTTTGAAGGGGAAAGTCTTCTAGACTTCAGTAATCGTGTCATACGTCCAAGGTATTGGCTTCATTCATTTTCATGTTTTGCAATTGTTGATTAAGAAAAGAAAGGAAATGAAAGCAGCTTGCAGTCCAATCCAAGGAGTCTTTTTTACCAAGGGTTTAAGATGAACTTTGTCTTTGTTGTCAGGTACTGTGATTCTATTCCAGAAGTGATTGAGAATATTTACTCTGTTATGGAGCTCAATGGCTTTCCAGACCTTGAAGCTGATGCAGTGGTTAAGTTTAAGGAGATTGCTGTATCAAGCCAAGCATGCAGACCAAATGGGATGTGTGGGAAAGACATGAGTTCTCCAGAAAAAAGGTTGAAAGCAGCAAAAGAGAAAAGGGAAAGAGCCAGAAGATTTGCTCATTTCGAAAGTGGAGCCCAAAACTTAGTTAGACAAAGGGTGGTGAGGATGCAGATGCCAAGAAGGAAGCGGAAGAAGCATCCACATGAAGCAAAGGATGTTGCAAGTTGTAGTGATGTGCACTTTGTGCCTGAGACACCAGTGAAGCACTGACGCCAGTCTTGTCACCAGCCCAATGCATTCATTTGGCCAATGCCCAAATTTCTCATGTACGTTTCTTTGTCCAATGCCCATATTTAAACCCACCTTTGGCACATTAAGAATTAGTAGGATTGTGTATTTCGGCCACATTTTTTCAACAACATTCCTTCTCCCTACTATTTGAAAATGGATTGGGTTGGATTGATTGTTTTGTTAGGTTTCGTATCTTGACAAACAGTTCACACAGCATGCATTTGGTGAGCTTAAACCATTGTTATGTCTAGCACAAACGCCATCTGTATAGCTTCCCCAATAGGTTTCCAATGGATATGCTATAGTTTATATGAATTGGTACTATTACATGAAATCAGTGTTGAACTGGTGTGGCAGATTCATCACATTCAACTTCAATACAAATCAGGGTTATCTCTAAATGAAACAACAATAAGCAAAGAAAGAATACTCCAATCTTTAGGACAAATTTAACCACCCAACCGTGCTCAGATCATATCAAGAAGTCTTTATCTTGTATGCTCAACAAAGGCTGATATCACACTGGCTCTGAATTAAGACAAACATTTGTCTAATTTGTTGCAACCTGTTGTGGAGACAAGCATTCAGAAATTTGGAGTGTCCAACTGGTAAAACACAATTGACGATAAGCACCTCATTAAGCCCTTGATCATATCAAGTTTGAAATATCCCAGTTTGATCCATTGCCATGAAGGTTGTGCAATCGTTGGACACTTGCCCTATGAACCACTAACGATTGAAAACCGTATGCTCTGAGCTAAGTTAATACTGCATGATGTAGTTTGGAACCCCTACGGAGGAATTTTCATCATGTGCCTAAGAGTTGGTCAAGAATGGGAGATGGGTTTATCGAAATAGCAGACACAAAACCTCGGTGATGGGTTTCAATGCCATCGGTGAAAACCTCAAGATCGGAGGCACAGAAGCGGGCCCGAAAGTTTCAGCGTGCTTTTCCGGATTGCCATAAATGCAAAAAAGGTCAGTGGCCATTAAGGAAACGCTTATGAATAAGGATGCAGGGTTCCAGCTCTTGACACTTACTCTTTTGGAGGTTTATTTGAATTCGGAGATAGTCTTAGAGAGGGTTTTGGATGAGATGGTGAAGTTGGTTGATGATTGACGAGCTTCGTTATCTGCCTGTTTTTTAGTTGACCTATCGAAGCTTAGGGTTTAGGGGTGTGGCCCAAGACTGAGAAAGCTTGACACCTATCTTTACTTCAACACCATCTATTGGCATGCCTCCAACTACGAAAAAACTTTTTAGTCTAGCTCAAAACAGTGCTGAGCTATTGTCCACAGTTTTGACGTCTTCACCAACATAAGAGGTTCTTCAGGAGGATCTTACTATTACTTTGGCCGCACGATGCTCACAATATCATTTTGCCATTCAAAGACTTGTTTAAAACGGTGGTGATAATGATGCACTTCTTCTTGAAGTACTAATTGTAAATGATACGTTGGGAAAAGGGCCTCAGAGCTTCAGGAGGTTAGTAAGAACCTATATGAAACAACAGCCCCGCCTCGGGGTTCAATTCTGCTCAGGTGATTGACAAGAATGTTTCGATGCAACCCAGAATCATTCCTTGTCATGAGATACCGGGTGGAATAGCATTTAGAAAGTAAAGAATAACGGTAGTATATTGTAACTAAAGCCTGCTCTCTTTGCATATGGCATGGCCTATACTATAAATCCTTATGTAATTAAACAGTGTTTGTTGCTTCAGTAAAAGCAAAAACAAAAGAATACAACAGGGTCATACAGCCCCAAACCACTAAGCATGTGTAAGGACTATATAAACAGGCAAGAAATATATACATTTGTACAGAAAAAACTAGCAAGAAGCACACCAGAAGGCTTTAGCAAGGTAAGACTTGTCGGGTTTTTATTTAGCTTTGGTGTCGTTAGATTGCGACTAGTGGCTAATCTTTTTCCTTTATTTTTCATTTAAGCAATAGTTCTTGATTTTG
Source organism: Isoetes taiwanensis (assembly GCA_021234155.1). NCBI lineage: Eukaryota > Viridiplantae > Streptophyta > Lycopodiopsida > Isoetales > Isoetaceae > Isoetes > Isoetes taiwanensis. The sequence continues at coordinate 581,132 of JAJEKV010000029.1, read as the reverse complement.
CTTTGCACAGATAGATGACAGTGTTGAATGGAGCTAAGTCTAATCTAGCTGAAGAAGAAATGGCGTGGTAAAATTGGGGTATTAAAAAATCGTATGATTTTAATGGCAAAAGTTACAATGTTAGTTAACATGTTAGATTTATTCCTTAGCAAGAGAACTAAGATTTCTTGGACTTTGTAGAAGTACTTGACGTTGTTTTGGCCATATTAGATGGGTTGGTGCTTTTTGAATTAGTTTTTTTTCCCTTTGTACGTGGTTCTCCTTTGCAAGCTTATGCTATAAAGGATCTCGGTCTTAAAGTTGTGGAATGATCTCAACATCAATATCATATTGCCCCATGACTGACGACGCTAAGCTTGTATAAAGATGTGGAAAATCATTGAAAATAAACAGGCTAGAACCTTGTCACTGGTCACCGCCATACTTTCAACTTGCTAGTTGTCGTTTTAAAATATCATAACATTCTGAAGTATGGAGGCCGATTTGTAGGCACTAGCTTGCCCTTTCTTTCCTTATTAATCATCCAATAGCAATAGCTAAATGACTAAAGAATTAGATAACTATTAGGAAAATGGTCAAGAACATGCAACTTTGGTTGTGTTTTAAACAGTCAACATCATTGGCACCCTATCAAGAACATGCAACTTTGGTTGTGTTTTAAACAGTCAACATCATTGGCACCCTATCGTAAAACTTGTTCATGGCAAGACATGCTCTAATCAGTTAAGGACGCGTTCTAATTCTTTTGTAAGTGACATCTTGAATGTTGCTGAATTTGATAAGATGGGTTATTCAACATAGTTTACAAGACAAAAATCTTATTATGGAGAAACTTTTGTGTTAATTGATTTAGCATAGCGTCAACCCGTGGAACATAATCCAATCTATAGTATAGCGTCCAATTGATTTTCCAGGTTCTCAAGCAGATCCTTTAGACTGGAATGCTCAAACTAGCTCTGAGTATTTGGAAAGAAATGCCCTAGGATCATTTGTTTGCAAGAGCTCCTTCAATTGTCTGTGTAATGCTACAATGTGGATGCTTCAGATTTTATTCTGTAAACCTAAGTTGGTCCTCCTGCCATGTTTTATACTCATCATAAAAAATCTTATGGCTACTACCAAGAAAGGATTTTGTATACTCAAGTAGAGATAAGATGAAAAGAACACAATTTCTTATGCTTTTTAGAGACTCTTAAGACGAAAAAAATGGGAATCAATCTCTGCTTTTAGAACCTCTGCCACAAGAAATCCGCGGAGGAGGATGAATTGCTATATGCACCAAGACATATTGCCCCCTAAATATAAAATGGGAATGGGAGGTTTTCCAATCTAGTAGTAGAATTCATAACTTTTTCACACTTCCTGAAAATGTTCCACATAAGTCAGATGTCAATTCTCTAGCATGGCAAGAAAATGAAGTTTTTACCTGTTCAATATCATGAGAAGAAATCAAAAGCACTTCCTGGGTCAATTATGAACTCTAGTTGTATCTGACTGCTCATTGCATGCAATTGAACAGATCTTGTGATGGTTGGAACTTAATCCAGGTCTTCCTAACAGATATATTGTTCATTGTTATTTATCATTCTTCTGACTTTAACCAAGTCTTCCCACCAGCAAATTGTACATAATTCCATCTTGGCATCTTGATCTTGCTTTGAAACTAGAGGTAACTGTGCAAAACAATGAAATAAATTGGGTATCAGTAAAAATTTAAAGCCAAAACACCACAGAGACCTATCATCATTTTCTAGATAACCCACATGCAATGTCATTGACAAGTGTAATATTCATTCATTCCCTTCCAACAACCTTAAATTAAATATTAGCTTATGTATCTTGAGGCAGCCGTGATTCGATTGCTCATTATGGGGACTCCAGATCTTCTCTAGCATGTACTATTGGGTTTCAGGTGAAAAAATGATAGGGAGTTCCTAGAACCAGATTTGCTACGAAGCACCGCTGCCAAAATATTGGATTGCTGAAGAGGGCGTGGGAAAACTCGCTAAACACATGAGAAAAGATTCTTGAAACACAGAGGAGAACTATTTCTAAACTTTTAGATGCAATGCTGCTGTTTGAGCATATGCCTGAGCATAATGTGGTCTCTTGGTCAGCAATTATTGCTGGTTGCATGCACAAATTATTTAATAGTCTCTAGTCTTGCAAGACAACAAAGTGCAAAGCTGTGCCTAAAAATCCACATGGCACATATCAAAGTAGAGGCTAGCAGAAAGACATTTAAGGCTTAGAAATTTGATTGTCCTGATTTCTAAAATAAGAGTCCAATTGTACAAGCAAGGTTCTGCAAATAATGTGTGCTGCAACCCTTGCAACAGTAATTAAAAACCCAATGGCAAGGCAAATATTTGTAAATGCTACATCATCACACCGAGACCAAATAGATACGACAACATAATCCTTTGAGCAAGGGAAGTCAAAACTTTTGCATACCTTAGGAATAGACAGGAACAGAAAATGGACCATGCTAATGGCATACCATAGCTGGAAAGAATCCTCCTCACCTTGTGATCTGGTTTCTTATAAATGGGTCTATCTCCAAGCTCAGCAAACCAATACTTGCCCTCAAGCTTGTAGCCTCTATGGTCCATGTAAGCACCACCAATGCATCCAAGCTTGTGAAAGTAAGAGCCAACTGTCATGAGCTAGAAGATCCCGCGTAAGCATCACCAATGCAAAAATGCTATTAGGCTGGAATGGACAACCAAACTGGAGAGAGGCAAAAGTCCTACAATGTTTAAACACCGCCACAGACGTAAGAGAATGCTGAAGCTCAGATACAAGCTTCCATAACAACTTAAATTTTAACTTGAAGACACGTTAGGGCAAGGCAACAAACCATAAGCCTGTTCAAATAAGCTGGAATGACCAATTGGTAATAAACCTCACAACTAACAAATAACAAAGGAAAAGGCTGGGAGAACTACTAAATGGATACAAATTAAGTTAACTATATAGTAGACTGGATTCTGCCTGAGATTTTATCAAAACTGCTTTTAAACTCTGCCCTTGCATGTTGCAAAGATTTTATACGAACACTTGGGGTTACCAGCAGATTTCGTCTACTGAGAAAGGCACCTGTGAATAGTGGATACAGACAAAAACAAAACCTATATTTGAATCTCAGCTACTAGCATTTATGTGTTTCTGGTGAAGATATGGTCAAACTAGTTCAGAAATTAGCAAAATATATGAAGCCGTGAAATTTTGTTTGCCATCAATGGGTTCTTTGCAAACTGGCTAACAGACTAAAATGGGTTATATGCTCTAGACCAAATGACCCAGACAGAAAAGTGGATTACCTTCACGAGATTCATACCAACGCCGCTTCAAATTCGTCCTTAATATGGGGATGACACCAGACTTACCTCTGAACTCTAGATCGTAGCCAGCACTAATTTGTAAGGGGCATGAGTTAGAGATTTTCTCTGGCATTCCAAACCTAGCCAATAGCCATGAACGTAGCCATGAAAGCAAAACGCAAAATCCATTGGTTAAAGCACAACAGCCATCTCAGTCTTCACGGCTCCTCCATTCTGGCCGTGTTTTCGAAGTCTGCATCTCAAGCTGGATGTATGCTGAGTAGTTATTTTAGAAAATAAGAAGATTATCAGTGACCTTCTCCATCTCCCTGCCTCCGTGCCCATTTTTGGCCGAATTTCTAATTTTCCTGGCCTTAGATTTGTGAAACTAGAGATCTGATGGTGTAAAGTAAGCCACATCAGTTTTTGATGACATGGAAATTACACGTGGATGGGCTAGAATTTCCTATGGAAAATATGAAAATATACGGAAATTGGCTTTTCTTAAGCATCTTAAGCTTATTATCTCAAGCATCTATATCAAGTTCAACCAATCCACGCTGCCCTTCCAAGTATTGATCTGACAACTTGGTCACAAAATCTTCCCATGCCTCAGGATTCATCAAAACAGGCCATTTACTTAGGGATGGAAGAAGCAACATTTTATTATCACGTGTATCTAAGTGCAGATTTCCCAAACAATCCAAAAGCGGGAACTTAGCTTAAAGAAGAAATACATGGATATCATAGCAAGTCTTTGAGAATGATTCTGCTCGGCAACACCTACTAGTTTCTCTGCGAATGACTCTGTCATGATTGAAACTACGTTCAAATTACTATTCTTTAACGAGGTGAGTAGCCCGCTATACCTAGGATCTTTACCAAAAAACAAGAATTCCTTTGTCGTATATCTCAAGAGGAAGAGTGCTTGTATTTTAGAAACTTATAGGCTTTGCAGAGACCCTACCATATGTCTTGCATATTTGAAGACCAAATGCTAATACCATGGCCCCTATTCCATAAAAAACGTCAGTGGCTGGTCACTTCATTAAATCTTGGTTTCCAATCCCAGATCAAAAAGGTCTCACAAATAGTCATAACGAATTCTATCTGAATCCTGACAACAATTATGTCGTACATTTAAATTCTTCTCATAAAACCAAATCAAAAACCTGGTTGGAAATTGGACGTAATGGTAATAGAGAGAACTAAATAAGCAGACATTAAGATAAACCTTGTCATTCACATCAACAAAATTTCTTCATTTTATCATATTGCAAGCAACGACAAGGGAAAGAGTGGCTAGAATGGAGAATAATAACTAGACAATGCAAACCTGGTTGAGCAGTGAAGGTTTGGAGCGCACTAGCGTATCCGTTACTGACTTCCGTTTGCCTATTTTCTTGTCATTTTCTAATTTTCGCAGCCGTGGAGATGGAAGATTCGAGATCGGACGGAGAAGCCACAGAAAACATTCAGCGCCTCTGCCCAACACATTCAGTGCCTCTACCCAACCAATTCATATAACTGAAGGAATTAGAATCACAATGTGACATGCAGTCCATGTGGATAGAGATCAGAAATTACCGACAGTTTGCAACAATCAAGGCATAGTTTCTGATTCCAAGCACAAATTCCTTGACATACACGGCTCACGTTCTCTGTTCTCTGTAAGTATTGCATCCAGATTAACGTCAACAAAGCATGAAGTTTAAGATAGAAGAAACTCTAACGGCTAACCTAAGATAGAAGAAACTCTAACAAAGCATAAAGTTCAAGATAGAAGATTGCCATACCTTAACGGCGGGAGGGATCTGCAGCCGGATCGCAGGGAGCAATAGAGGTTTATGCTAGCACGAGGATCTGGAGGGAGCACTAGCGTATCCGTTATTGGCCTCCGTTGCCTATTTTCCTGCCATTCTAATTTCTGCAGCCGTGGATATGGAAGATTCGAGATCGAACGGAGAAGCCTAAGTCCACATCATTTTTTGCTGATCTGAACATTACACGTGGATAGGCTAGAATTTAAGGAAAGGCTGTAGGCCCGGTAGGGCTGGTGTGCTAAAAAAAAATTGACATTCTAAATGCGGTATCCTATGGGATTTGTGCTTTTTTTTTTTTTTTCCCAGTCAAAATAACAATATCTCCCATAACACACCACAATTAAAAATTTCACACACCATAATATCACAGGACAGCAATTACTCTAACAAGTGACATTTTATTACAACCATTTATTCTAGTTATTTACATGTTTCAAAGTTAACTAAAAAGCTCTCTCTGATATCTTTCTGTTGATGTATGATACACTCATATTTAATTAAGTTTTTTGGGTCAAAACAGTAAATTTCTGGCCGGATTTGGTAAGGTTTCACACCTGATTAAAATATGATTCGTACAGCAGCAAATCATACTCTCTGTCTAGCTGATCATTCTGTTCATGTCCTTTGTCCTATATCATTGTAGTGCAGTAAGCTTTTATGAAGATATTGAAGAGATAATGTTGTTGTGATAACGTTTTATATTGAAAACAAAATTGAAACTTGTTTTGGCATGTTATGTGTAACGGGCCCATGGTAGACCGCCGAAAGTATTCGAACCTTGAATGTGCCGTATGCCCCGGAGACACACCGCATAAATGGGTAGAAGCGACTACTCATAAACGTCTAGACGGTTTTGCCCAGCTTGGTTAAGGGCATGTCGGTTAGGAACGCCACCGTTGGTATCGAAAGCGTGTCTCGAAGTTCGAAGTCTCCATGGGTGCCTATATGCATGGGTAATTTGCAAAGACTTGGTAATCATTGTGACATGGTATGACATAGACATGGTATAGCCTTGGATGCTCGAGGACGAGCATAGTTCTAGTGGGAGAGACTGTAACGGGCCCATGGTAGATCGCTCGAGTATTCGAACCTTGAATGCGCCTGTAGGGCGTTCCTGAGAACACCGGCATAAATGGGTAGAAGCGACTACTCATAAACGTCTTAGACGGTTTTGCCCAGTTGGTTAAGGGCATGTCGGTTAGGAACGTTACATTATGGGACACGCAAAGAATGAAGAAAAGTACTGATAAAGGTACTGCTTAAGATGCACGAGATCAGAGATAAGAGAGCCATCCGGCAACACAAAATAATGTATAGAAGTGGCAGGTTTCCTTCCTCTTGTAGCAGCAAAAAAAGAGCCGAGTATATCTATCTTCGTCCTTGAATGATTGCAACCCTGCCTTCACCTTGGCTTCGGTTAGCCTCGACTTGAGATAGTAACTCCTTTTCTCTAACTCTACTAATAGGGCCACGAGGACAAAGTAGTTCTAATTCCTGATACCATGAAGTCAATAGTCCCCTAGCTTCAGCAGCTCTGACTCTCCCCCATTCTTTTGCAAATGACTTCACTGAAGACAACGTTGTGGCAATCTCAGACATGCCCTTACGCAATGGAAAGGCCCGAGACCAGACCAAACCCGATTACAAGCAACTTTGAAATAATCATCCTCCAAGTACTTACAATTAAGCTTAAAGTAAGTTCTAGTAAGTTTATGACAATTAACACATCATTGAATAGAAGTTGCAGATTATGATCAGACACAGAGCTATCCAAAAGATTGAGCCACAAAAATCTACTGGAGAACTTTACTCCTCATTGTTGCCCACAAAGCACAACGCTGGCGAGGTCTATTATGAGCAGGCCTTTATCTTCCACTTGATTATTATCCACGGCCCAAACCTATCTGTTTGAGTAAAAGTGACATCCACATAGGACTTCCATGCAGTATGCACATCTACCTTAGATGCCATCAGCAACAGACACCAAGACATCATAGTCACATCCAAACAGGGATAGGTTCTGTACGTATGAAATTATTTTTTCAGACGTATAAAGTGCAAAAATATGTATGTTTGGGAAAAATACGTATTTTTCGTATTTAATACTCACGCCACGGAGGAAAAAAAAATTCGCAGAAAGCGAACCTTCATTTAAACTACGCTGAACTTTTTTTCAGCGTAGTTTAAATCAAGGTTTTCGCTTTAAAAAAAAAAAAAAAAAAAAAAAAAAAAAAAAAGAAAACCAGTAGATTTAAACCTTCAGCGAAAGCTTTTAGCGTAAAAGTTTCTTCAGAAGGTTAAAACAAGGTTTCAAGCGAAAAAAAAAAAAAAAATTTATTTATTTTTTTTTTTTTGGATTTTCGCGTAAGCGAATGAAGGTTTCGCTTACGCGAAAAAAAAATTTCGAAAAAAAAATTTCATTTTTTTTTTTTTTTTTTTTTTCGCGTCAGCAATGACACCCACCCTCGGCATGGCACAATTCAATGTGGCACGCCAGGCGAGGGTTACGCTTACGCGAAATTTTTTCGACGCCGGAAATTTTTTTGGACGTATTTTTGACGTATTAAACGTCAAATTTGTGCCGTATCAAACGAAAAATACGTATTACGTATAAAACGTATACCGTATTGAACCTATCCCTGCATCCAAACACATTAGCTACTTTATCTATATCTCGGCGACATTTATGCTCTTGAAGGCAGCAAAAGGTAGTAAAAATCTGTTAGATAGGTAAAGAGATAACCTGCTCATTTTACTTGGGGAAGAAGCCACTTCCCTCACATTTTAAGTCAAAAGGTTCATGTACCCTAAATATTATGTTCCACCTGCATACCAATAGAGCCAACATTAACCATGCCCATCTTGTATGATTCTAAAGAGAGGTCAGCCCATCTCATCATGGAAATTGGCAAGGGGAAGCCTCTCTGTCCCACCCTTCCGTTGTTTTGTTAAATATTTGACGAGGAAGAGCCTTTTTTTTTTTTTTTTTTTTTTTTTTTGAGTGTAAGGTTGAAACTCTATTAATTTATAAATATAATACATGATCCCCGGTATGGATCTCATCTTCCTCATGGAGACATGGGAGCATGTTGGAGCCTGAAAGCTACGATTTGCCAGTTACCAACATTTTCGGTCTTCAATACATGCAGGTGACAGGGGTCATGGGGGAGTGGCTTGCTACTACCGGACAACCTTGGCACATTCGGTTACCCTCCAGAAGACAGATAGCACACAACCGGTACTTCTGGGTTCGTGTGCATAATACCGGTGGCAACCCTCTTTTTACCCCGCACTGTTATTTCCCGCAGACAAAGCACCTTCTATCGCAGCCACCCCGATGCGGATAGGATGGACCCGTATGTCGATCTATATGATGACATACAGCAGCATCAGCAGTTGGGTAGGGTCGTCCTTCTTGGAGATTTCAATGCACGGACAGGAGTAGAGCAGCCCATGCGACTTGACCCCCTCGGCCGACGATGTCCCGCGGCCTACGCCCCAGAAGTAGCCCTCGGTCGCAGCGTGTCGGATGACGACAAAGTCACTTTCGCTTTGGCGGCGGTTGCTCTGCTATGTGGCATTTTGACTTGATAATTTGCAATGGCCTTTCCAAAGGGTGGCGATTTCGCAAGTGCACATGCATGCGGGACAATCGGGGAGGGTCTAGTGTGGTGGACTATGTGCTTGTAGTTGCGCTAAGATATGCATCTCATCGGTCGTTTCGGGTGGGCACGACGCGGTCGGGATGAGGAGGTCGACTCAGATCACCTCCCACTTTATTTGGACCTGGTTTGGCGAGCCGCCAGAACCCCCACTATGCCAGCCCCTCGCCGTCCTCAGTTGAGACTCGATTATGAGCAGGCAGAGGACTACGCCGAGATGCTCATGGACGCCCTCCCAGTAATTCTGCAGACCTCCACACTAGAGCAGCAGACAGACCAGCTGACTTCGCTATTACGGGATGCAGCGGACAGGTGCTTTGGCGGCACTGCCGCCGCCAGTGGTCGGCAACATCTCGCCAGAATCGATGGTTTGATGCGGATCGTAAAGAACGCAAGCCGCAGCTCCGTCACATTCGGATCCGGTACCCGCAGGCCACCACGCACACGCTGGCCCATCCGGCGAAGGACACAAAGGCGCGGTACCTTGCCAAGCATCAGGGGGAGATGTTCGGCCTGCTGGACACTCATCCTCGAACCTTTTGGCGCAGAGTGCTTCGAAGGCCAGCCCAGCCTACAGGGGACATCACACCCGGGCAGTGGGAACAGTACTTGCAGCAGCTCTATGACCCGCCAGTGGACGCGGCGACGCATACCCCCACCGGGATGGCCCCATTGGTTCTCGTGGACGAGGATGTTGAGGAGGGCCTCGCCTGGCTAGCTAATGGGAAGGTGACCCTCGATGGTATGCGTGCCGAAGTTACTCAAGCGGGTAGGGGCAGCCGCCAGGTCGGTCCTCACTACCCTCGTTCAACGAGCATTGCGGGAGGGTTTCCCCGACAATGGACCCTGGCGGGGGTTGTTCCCATTCACAAGGCTGGGCGACCCATAATCGTCAGGCCAATTACGGACGATCATGGTCGGTTCAAGATTTGCCAAACCGTTATCGGCATTCTCGAAAAGTAGCTGATTGACCCTACTGGGCGGAGGTACGGATGTGCGAGCCCTCACACAGGCAGGTTTTCGACCCGCCACTCAACGATTGACCATATCTTTACGCTGCGGGCACTGATTGAAGACAGCCGGAATCATCGGCTGGACTTGTATTGCTGCTTTGTGGACTTCGCAAAGGCTTTTGATACGGTCCCCCGGAAAGTCAGGGGCTAGGCTAACTGCGTCAATGGGGCTCCCCGCTGCCGTGCGTAATGCCATATACAAAGTTGTATGAGAGTTGTTTTGGCGGGGATGCAGCCGACGGGCCAAGCATTCACCAAGTAGTATCGGGTCCGCAGGTTGCCCCCTCTCGCCAACACTTTTTGGCCTCTACATTGATCAGTTAGAGCCCTGGCTTACTGAGCATGGGGATGGCATACAGCTTTTGCACCAGGTCATCCGCCAGCTCATCTATGCGGACGATGTTGGCCTGCTGGCCCACACCCCAGAAGCTATGCAGTCTCACCTGGATGCCCTAGACACATTTTGTCAGGCTACAGACATGCGCGTCAATCCGCCAAGACCGTGGTGGTTCTCATATCCTCTTCACGTCACCCCATGCCTCCCCGCACTCACATATCGGGGGCGGCGTGGACGCGCCCACCTACAAGTACCTAGGGGTGGAGTTCCCCTCCTCGCTCTGCTGGGAGGCGTCTATCCGCTTGCGGGTGACAGCAGGCTGGAAAGCGCTTTATGCCATGAGAACAACATCCAAAGGCGAGCTATATGATTGGGGCCATCGGTCACATCATTCAGGGCAATCGGTCGAGCCTGTCCTTCTGTACGGGTCGAGGTTTGGGGCCCGGTCATCTCTTTGGCGACCTGGAATGACTTGGAGCAGGTGCAGAAGGCATTTTTGGCACGGGCACTTGGGGTGAAACCTTCAGTCCCCTATGGGATTCTGCTGCAGGAAACTAGATTCTTGCCGCCGCTGGCAGCCCTTGATAGACACATCGCCTATTTTCAGAAAGTGGTTACTATGGGTGATGCTCGGCTCCCGCACCTGGCTTACACTGTGGCCATGAGTCCGCAGCGGCTTAGGGCCTGTTGGAGGGATAAGAGAGATCAGTGGTTCGCCAGATGGAACGTCGGCAGAGCATGATGCGTCAGATACCGGGCTGAACGGGCCGATCGTGGACAACTGCAAGGGAGTACCTAGATGCTTGTTTCCTTGGCAAGCTCTCGGGACCCCATTGCTCTAGAGCAGGTCAAAATGGCCCATTACAAGGAGCACATCAACCCGTGTTAGCCCGGGGCCCACAGCCTCTACTGCGTTCCCTGCCCGAAAAAAGCCAGGACTCATTGCCTCCATTCGCGCGGTGCCCACCATCTTCGCGATCGAGGCGAGGCAGGTGGATTGGGGAGCCCCGCCGGACGTGCTCTGTCGGCTGCCGTCAAACGGGTGCCATTGAGGATGAGTCTCACACTTTCCGAGTTGCCCGGTGTTGATCGTTCCCGATCCGGGCGGATCACGCCCCTTAGTACGGCCGGGCGTGCCCTTGCATTTGCTGATGAACACACCGGCCAAGACGTGCCCCGGGTCATACATCCAGAGGTACCGGACCCCGCGAGGTCACATTTGCCCCCCCGGGTGTCCACGACTAGGCACTACGGGGTGGTGCATGATGTATATATTGGGATGTTTCGCATTTCATATGATTAGCACACCGGTTGTGGGCAGGCTGATTGTGCCACGGTTTTCCCTCGAAAACCCTTGGGAGGGGTTTTTAATCCGGGCAGTAATCCGCTTGCTGCGTTTTTGTATTGGGTCCCATAGACCGATTGGTCTCCGTGGACGATAAAAGTACCTTCCTTCCTTCCTTCCTTCCATGGATTGGTTTGAAAAAGCAGCACAAGGTCAAATCACTCCAGTCAGGAGGGTGAATCACAGTAGGGGTTCTTGTACTTTGGTGAAGGTTATCTCAACTTCTTCCCTATTAATAAGGCACAGGTACCTCAGGCTAGGTTGCATCATCACACATCTTCCCGTGATGATGGGTACTATGGGAGTACCACCTGAAGGAAAGTTTCCTAGCTTCCTCTACCTCTTCCTCATCAGCACAGTACTATAGGGGTTGTGCAACTATATGAAGCTATGCCCTACTGATGGTACTATAGGAGTATTACCTCCAGCATTCCAGACCCCCATGCCATGATCATCTTAGAAAGGAGGAGACCATATAAACTCCATCACCACTACGAGCAAAAGTTCTCCTCACCTGCTTCCAGTACCCTAGTTAGAGCATGTTCATCTTCCTTATTTCCATCCCAGTTGCACCTAAAGAATGTATAGAACCCTTCGAGTCTTCCAATCCTATCCAAATCTTTGTGATATGCACTCCCCATTTTCTTGTAGTGTGCAAGGGCCATTAATGCAACTTCGTAGTTGAACCAGTTCTTTAGTTTTGCTAAGGAGATAGCTTTCCCTCCAAGAGCAACCTCACATCTATGCTTCCATATCACCCACAAGGCAATATTAACCAGCGTTGCAGATATTTTGTCGTTTTCGTTGGAAGTGATTATCTGGGGCCAATCTAGGCCGGCCTCTTCCAGCCCAATAATGGGTGCAACCCAATGCCAGAAGCACATAATACGTGGACAGAAGAAGAGATGTGCTATATCCTCTGGTGTTGAACAGCCAAATGGGCACTCCAATGGAACAGCAGAGAGGAAGAGCCTCCTCTCTGCTTTACCCCCCATTATTTTGCTGGGTAAAGGGAGAGCCTCCTCTCTGCTTCACCCTTCCATGCAAATTATCAGACTTATTCATGACATGAGAGACATGTTGACTAGCTTTATTGCACACAGCTTTTTTCCAATTAACATTTTGCCATCCATCTTGGGCACTTCCATGATGCTCCTGAACATGTTCATGCCGCTCTTGCATCTCCTAGATCTTCTGTAATTTGGCCATAGCATCGGAAACTACAGCTAGAAAGAGTGTGGCACAAATTGGAATAGAGTATATTGTAAAGCAGATTCTTATGGCACTTACCATGTCACAGAATTGTAAGTCCGCTCTCCATAAACAAGGTGACCTAGCAAATGCACTAATGACCTGCAATTGCACTAATAAAATAAGATTTCCAAATATTCTTTAAAATTTTGCTTGTTTTGGGGTCAAATTATAAAAAATGCCCTTTTTTAAAAGATTGTGGTGCCATTTTAGGGGGTCGAAACAAAAAAAAGGGACACACTTTAGAAGACAACCTTCATTTTAACTCTCTTCCTACTAAATTTTTTTGTACAAAAAAATTGTTCCCCCTAAAACAGCACATAAAGAGTACATCAAATGACATAGCTCGGAAACATCATAAGGAGAATTATATTAAAGCATAACTGCATAACTCAATGTACATCATTATAAAAAGCCAAAACAAGGCTCTCAAACACAACCTTTTTATGGTAAAAATGAAATGAGCCTATGCCAGCATAGCACATTGGTTACACACAAAATGTTTGAGAACAACTTGACTAGAAAATTGAGAAGGATATAAAAGAGAAACAATTGGAGCATTAGAGACCCTTAACAACATATAAAAGATGACGACAAAAATTTTTCTACCAGCAAGCAAAATAGGGTCTGGCATATCATCGTACTCATCAACGCCTTCACTTTCATTCAGACTTGTTTCAGAGGTCTCATTTTCACTTGAGGAGCTGGAGGAGCCCTCTTCATTATTGTTATCATCATTTCCTCATCACACAAAGATTTGAGCAGGTCAATAGTCTTCCTGCATAGCTTGTTGTCAACCTTCAGCGTGAAGTCATAAGCTAAGACTTGGATCTCACATAAGTCTATTATATCTATGTGTTTTTTGTTTGTTGCCTTCTTTCCTTTTTTTACACTTATGACCACTGGATCATATCGACCGATATAAGGATCTGCTGGCACAGTGGCATACCAATGAACTTTGATTTGTGAGGGAAGGCTTTCCTTGAAAATGATGTCTTTTACCCTTGCAATCCAGAAAGGACGATTTTTATCATCATCCGTAGATGGCACAACAATTAGCATTCCTTTCTGAAGGTCAGCAAGGTTTTCAGGAGTCAATGGTTTCTTTCTTATAGCGCGTCTAGTTCCCAAATACATCTCACGATTCTGAGGTTCCTCAAGTACTTCCTTCATCTTAAACACTGAAGAGTCTTGTTGGATTTCCTCAGCAGTGATAGGCCTTTGTCTAACAGGCCAACTGAAGGGCACCTCTAAGACAGTGCTCTTCAAAGACTTAGTCACATCAGTCATGACTTCGAAGAAATCCTCCCACCATTTCTTGTCTTCCTCATTAAAGTACTTGAAGCACATTCTTATGTTCTTTTCCATGTTCTTTAATGAAACAAAAGGATCTTTTTCCTTGTTCTTATCTGCGAAGTCTATAGAACTTTTCAGTGGCTGCTGAACTGCACGCATCATGTGTTCCACTTGAGGAACGTACTTAAGGTATGATAGTGGTTCACTAGGTAGCCATGTTTTGGAAGAGACAAAGAACTTTCCTTGAAGACATGCTTTCTCTTCATGCATGATAAACTTTACATGGTGTTGAAATGTTAAATTGTTTAACTGATTGATAGCAGTTCCTCTATTTGATTGCCTTTGAAAAACAAACTCACAAAAATCATAAGTCTCTGCCAAAACCTCCACAACTGGAGTTGGATTATATGCTTGTTCAATTACCTCACACATTAAGTAAAGACAGTAAGCATGTTTTCTGTGCAACCTTACAGAAAATCTACTAAACATATGATCTATTTGATCATGTGTGTGATCAACTAGTAGAAAGCCAACCTTGACCTTCTTAAATATACCAAGTTGGACCAGCATTGCACAATAAGCAAATAAAACTTGGTTTTTATTCTCCCTTGTAGTGTTGTCCAACTGAATGTACAACACTGGAGGCAGCTTCTCTCTGGCCAAAAGAATCTTGTTGATTACTGTAACTGTAAGATTAGGGTCACCATGTATATTCTGGTAAGTCAAGAATACTCTGCATTGTACACCCCCATGAAAGATCATAGCACCAACTAGATGCAACTTCAAGAAGTCTGCCTCTGGTTTTGGAACATTAATAAAGTGTGGCAAAGATGTCTTCTTTTGGTCCATGCCATCTACCACAATTGACATGTACTGGTCCGCATAGACAAAGAAAATAAATGTATACTTACTCTTTTCAAGGACATTGGTTGCCATTTGTCTCTTCTCCTTCAAAAGTGCACAGGTTGAGCAAATAGAAAACCTGTGCCTCTTTGGTATTCTCACCAAATTAAATTCTTGCTTCCACAATCTCAAGAAAGAAGAGTAGGAAATGAACTTTTGGTTTGACACCTTGAAGAGATCTTTGTAGATGGTGTAGACTTCCTTCTTGGTTATGCTGTCTGTCAAGTGATATATGGGACTGTTAGGCAACCTTTCACAATTTGAGTCAAAGAAATCGACTAGCCATGCTTTGGCCTCCAGACAATGCACACCGACCACCTTCTTTGGATGGCAATAGTCGTCAATACAAGGGTTCCTGTCCAACCTTCTCTGGGCCCGTGTCATTCGTCGACTACCAATGGCATGAATACTCTTAAAAGCTAGTTGACAGATGGAGATGTTCTTTAGATAGTAAGAAAAATTATCTGCCTTTTCTGGTCTTACATGCCACGCGAGGTAGGACTCTTGATCTCCTTTGGAAAGGGACAAAAAGCTTTGCCTTATAGATCTCAGAGTAGAGAACTTAAAGTTTGAGATACAATTTTTCTGCCAACAGGACAACCGCCTCAACTGCCTCATGTATGCAAGACCCATGAGCTTGTTCCGCGAAACAGTTCTAAATGCTGGTACTGTTATCCTTTTTTAATCTCTTTGCAGAGCTGTAAGCATTTTTCTGACCACTTGGACTAGACAACTCGGTGGCAGATTGTGGGGTGGCCAGTTGCTCTACACTCATTGTAGGAGAAATCTGATCTCAGCCTCCTCCAATGAGGCGGTTGGTATCTTTGGAAACAAGGTCACGGATTTCTTTTCGCCAAGTCTCGTGTAGGAACTCTTTGCTCCTTAAACAAATTCTCACTACCAGGGTGCTTTGCTTGTGGCGAAGAGTCAAGAATGTCTTGAAGTGGTTGATGTAGCTCATGCAACGGTGAGGGCGTTTCAAAAATTGAAGTCTTGACATTTGAAGGTTGTTGCACATGTATTGGTGAGGGTGTATTATAGACCGTGTTATTTTGGACTAAGGTTGGCAAGTCATTTGGCGACGAATGAATATCGGAGAAAGAACTTCGTGCACTTTGACTTTGAGTAGGTGTATAGTAAGCAAATGAGATCTCTATATTACATGGAGGCAACGGTGACATGGGTGTAGAGATTGACTGGGTCGGGCTTGGTGTCAAAAAGTCACCACGTGGCAACAAAGATAGGTCTATGCTCCTACGACGAGTAGATGTCGGTGTGCTGTATCTACCACGTTGCAGTAAGGCAATATCACTACAAGAGGATGGGGTGTATAGTGTCAACCCTTGTGACAAGCCGTAGGCCTAGTGACAATGTCGTGTTGACTGCTACTATCTTGACACAAAGTGCTTGTGTTGTGTCAAATTTATGTCTAGTGCATAGTGTCAAATATCCCGTCCAATGCAATGACATCCTTTTGTCAACTTTTTTATCGCTATTTAAGCGGGTTATTGCAACAACTTTTGAACAATATTATAACTAAGATGTAACAACCTTTTTTTAAGACTTGTAACAAAATGGTATCCAATTCTTTATCTAATATTTCAACTGAATTGGAGGAGCATTCGTCTAATTTAAGTGGGTTGTTGCAACAATTTTTTAACAACATTATAACTAAGTAGCTACAACATTTTCTTAAGACTTATAACAGAATGGCATCCAACTTTGTGTCTAGTATTTCAACAAAATTATGTTGTGTATTCATACATAAGATATATTACTACATCAAGGGATATTATTTGATACAATTGAAGAATGATTTGGATATCTAAGAACTAGTCGGATGAAGGGTAATAGTAAATGGTGAAGGGTACTTGACAATGTGAACAAAGGAGAAAACCTATTAGGAAGGCAAGGCTCATCAAATACGAACTACTTGTAATGTACATAACATATATATCGAAACTTTAGGAACTACTCTTTATATGGCAAATAAATGAATTCATTGAATTGGAAAAAGGTGCAAACAAATGCCACTCCAATCTAGATAGCTCTTGTAGGTTGTATCTCAACGGACGGGTGCTTCCCCTTGAAGGATGAACTCAGAGGACGAGTGGCAAGAAGAGGGGCCTCTAGGTTCTCAAGATCTACAAGGAATTTAGTGGCAGTTCCATAATTTAGAGACGACAAATTTAAAGGACCACACTCAATATCAATATATAGCACAATAATAGGATGTTCCAGAGGGATTTGATGTGGATGTAGAATTGACAATTCCTGAAACCACAGACTATATTCCTAAAACAATTGAATGGATTGTTAAAAAAAAAAACATAGATCCAATAAAAAATAGTCATGTTAGACAGACAATTCTTCTACAAGATTTCATGGAAAAATACAAACTATGCATAAAAAAGCTAAATGGTGCATATTACAATGAAATCGGCAAGCACTATTCAAATCATGGATGTAAAAATAAGATGTGATTTCCTGCAACCAAATCCAATGCATGCCTTGAGTAACTTAGTTGCTAGTTATAATATGTTCTAACCTGGCTGTTCCAGTACCCAAATGAACTGGCGACAATAAAAATTTTCCCATTTCCAGAACCCTCCGAGATATTCTGGCTAGCCTCAAAGTAGAACCACCATTTGTAACACCGACTAGGTTTCTTTCCAGACCGCAGGCAAATAGCAGGTGATAAAATCTGGCCAAAATGCCTGGAAAAGCTTACCTTGTGGGAATGCTCACCAAGCCTTCGCGCTTGAGCAAAACTCTGAAAAAAAAAAGAAACAGAGATTAAATGGTAGATTAGCAGCTTTAGAGTGATCCGATGCCTCTGCACATAGACGAAAGGGAAAATTGCTCCATAGCTCCATCACCCGATGCTGCAGCACATGAATTTTTGAGAATATACACTACAAGGGCCGCCGCCATCGCCCATCTGAGGCGCCATGCCTCTCCTATTTTCTTGTCGCTGCCATCGCACCTGCTCTTCAATATCCGCCTTAAAGAAGGATGCATAAAGATAATTTTACTGGCTTTTTCTAATTTTTCTGGCAGTTGGATGCAAAAGTTAGAAGATTTATGGTTGAGATGGAATTAATCTGACATGGCAGGACACGTGGCATGGCTAGAATTGCAGCAAAGTGTGCATCTCAGGTTAGGCAACCCTACTAAAAATAAGGTGGCATAAATGGAATGGGATATGGTAAAGAAAAAAGTGGCAACAAAAGGGCAAAAAAGAAGGATGGAAGAAGGCTGATAATGGCAGCTGTTATCAGCCAGAAGAGGGCAAAGAAAAAATCAACGGCAGGGTATGGCGGCAAACAGATAGCTTCTTGATCGGTTCTTGCAGATTGGCGTGGCGGATCTGTGAAGCATGAAACAGGGAAAGGGCTTGGCAAATGTAATGGCAGAGGGTGGAAGCAAAGCGGCAGAGATGGCGACAAAATAGGCTTCTCTTTCATTTTTGTTCTGCTTTTGTCACAGATGGCTGGCGAAAATATGAATCTCAGAGCAGAGGATTAAGAGCAAGCTATGGCATGCAAAAGCAGAAGACATGGCAGTTTGGCGATGGCAGAAAAGCTTTGCCATGGCAAATTACTCAGCGGTTTGTGGTCACGAAAAGATGTGCCACTGCCTTCAAATGCTTTAGAAAATACAAGCTGGGCCACTCTTGGTCACGAAAGGATCCTTTCCTTCCTTGATCTTTTTGCTGGCTCTGTCAAATCTTCTTTGATAATCTGAAGAATGCATGTGCAAAAATCATTGGATGTACCGATTAATTTGGCTCTTGATTGCACCATCTTTCTTCTTTAGATCTGGCAGCAGGGCACAGAGCAGAGGCAACGAGCAGCAATGGTGAGCAGAGTAAGGCACAGACTGGCGCAGATTTAATAAGATTGGAGGGCTGGCTTTATTGGTAGGAATTATCAACGACAAATAGATGCTGCTTCCAAACGCGAAAGGCAGCAACGGACTGGCTTTGGAGGCATAATGTTTATTAAACTAAGTTTGTAAGTGTGATCATTATTTTGATGATTTTCTTTCAAATACATCTCTTCAATTTTTTGGATGTTTAAAATACAATACAGTTTCAGGATTGGGGGTCCATGCTAACAAAGGATTTGCTATAGGATATAGCGAGAAAGGCGGGTATGAAGGATGGAGAAGGAAGATGATCGCAAAAGTCTTTGTGCCCAAAAAGGTTGGTTTTGCTTTAAATCAGTGTCATGCACTGAAATACACTGAAGTCAGTGTCATGCACTGAAATACACTGTCTTAAATACACCACTTTAGTTGTTGTACACTCATGAATTAGCTGTTGTACAAATTCTTTAGCTACTGCATTTATAAATTAGTTGTTGTATTAAATCCTTAGCTGCTTCACAAATTCTTAGCTGATGGACATTTCTGATTCCTGCTAATTCTTTAGCTGGTGTGCATTTTTTATTACCTGTGTCACCCCGAACTTTTAAACAATGCACATGGCTTGTTTTATAGAAAGCATTCAGATTTGTGCAAAGTTTTTGAGCTCTGACTTTTCATTCCACTCCTGTACGATTTAGAGTGAACCATAATCCTTATTCCACATAAAATTTATATATAGTGCATGAATAAAACGATGCAAAAGAATATCATTGGCTATAATCTGCAGTGAAAATGCTTGGCAAGCATACTTGTGGGCTTGCTGCATGATTGTCTCCATCTATATCTAAATGCTCCCTACTGTTGGCATCAATATAATACGCAAGACGTAACAAGCTTTCAAAATCCAGGTTTATTTCTAAGGTGTACTATTATGGCCAAGTATTCTGCACCGTTTTGCCATATAGATCCAAGCAGATGGAGAACCTCCAGTAAAATCCTCAGTGCACCGTTTTGCCATATAGATGCAAGCAAATGAAGAACCTCCAGTAAAATCCTCAGAGAATTGCAAAGAAATAAGCTAGTAAAGCAAAATTCTTATAAACTCATAAACCTATGATCTAATAATATGCAGGGCAGTACCTATCATATCTCCCTCAATTTGATGTAATAATATGCAGGGCAGACATGATTACTGCAGTTGATATCGCAGGTTTAAATGCTTCAATTTTTGTTGCAGCCAAATGTTCATTTCTCATAATTTATTATTCTAGTTTTAAATGAGCTTAAAGCCTTGGACTATGTTAATGGACAACCCTAGGTATCATCTTTGAGATGAAACCGAAGAAGGAGAAAGAAGTTATGAATACAGTATGCATATTTCATGTGATATCTGTGGTTTCTTTCAATGCAAATTAACCTTATATTTTGTATATTCTACATGCAGAACATTTGCTATATTGATAATGAGTTTGATAAAGAACGAGTATGAAGTTTTATCGTTTCATATGTTTTAAAGCATTTTGCATTGCACTGAATTCCTTCAATCAGAGCTAATTTCTACATCGAACTATTCAGGAGGAGGACAATCATGAAGGCAAAAGAAACTAACTTGAACAAATAAAGATGACTTTGAAAGTCAAGAGGACTGAACTTTTGTACTTGAAGTTAGAGGTCGTTGGCACATTTGAAATGTATTATGAGAAGCATGAAGTGAATGCTCAATTTCTTTGTTGTATTCCAATCCTTATTAGATAATGAAATTTGTTATTTTATCTTCAATTATCAAAGTTATTACTTTTTCCATTTTTGGGTTGCCCCTAAGGGGGCAAGCCCTTGTTGAGGTGGGTTTGTGGCATATTCTAGGCATATGCCAGTATATACCTAGAATATGCCAATGACTGCTAAAAGCCCATTATTGGGGGTAAATGCTCGGTCATTTCTATTGCTGAGCAGCCCCTCTAAAACCGGTGAACTGGCTATGGCATTCTTCATGGCTTCGGCCTCCTCCGATTTTGTTTCCATCCAGTTTAATGTTGCTCTCATATTGGTCTGGCTGCAAGAAACGATAGAGCTTCCAGAAAATGCAGATCTGTCGATGTGTCTTCTAATGGGGGATTCTGCCGGAGGAAATATAGTGCATTGAAAATGTGCTCGGTGTGGAAGCACTCAGATCCTTTAGTGTTGGCACCTTTTCACAGATGTCCCTAAGCCAGACCTTCGATCCAAAGTGCTACTTTTGCAAACTAGCAATCGTGGATTTGCGGCACAGACAATGGTGGGAAACTATGTTGTACCAATGTTTGTGGAATGTGGCAGTAGTTCTGATGCACAGCAGGCTTTTAACTGGGTATTTGATCACAATGAGCACTCCTGGACTTCTCTTATATTAGGCTATATGCAATGTGGACAGCCCCAAAAGGCCCTTAACCTCTATCAAAGATGCAAGAAGACAAGGTACATCCTGTTGGTCACACCCTCACAGCTTTATTGAGAGCCTATGCAAAAGTGGACAGGGAAAGAGGTAGCCAGCTTCATTTTCAGATTGTAGGGGAATTAATGTGGATGCATTTGTTGGCAGTGCCTTGGTTGACATGTATGTTAAATGTGGGTCTGTTGGGAAGGCCTTAGAAGTGTTCAACACAGCGTCAATTTGAGTGCATCCTGGACTGCGTTAATAGCTGGTTATGTTGAAAATGGATTTGGTTTGGAAGCTCTTAAGTACTTTGAACAAATGAAAGTGGAAGGTTTGTCCCAAATCCTATCTCCTTTGTTTGTTGCTTGAAAGCTTGCAGTAGCTTAGAAAATATAAAGAAGGCACAAAAAGTACATACAGAAATTTCTCAAAATAAATTTGAAAGGAATCCCTTTGTTTGTAGTGCACTGATAGATATGTATGTCGACTGTGGTTCACTTTTAGAGGCACAAGCATTATTTGATAAGCTGCCAATTCGTATAGTTGCCTTATGGAATGCACTTATTGGAGGGTATGCTGAGCATGGGTTCAGCGAACATGCATTAAAATACTTTGAACAAATGCATGCAATGCAATGATAGACATGTATGTCAAATGTGGTTCATTTCTGGAGGCTCGAAATGTTTTTGAGAAGATGTTGATCAGAAACGTCGTATCTTGGACAACTCTGATTGGAGGCTATGCAGAACATGGGCTTGGGCACGAAGCTTTGGCACTTTATCAATAGATGCAAGTGTAAGGCATCTCTCCAGATGCAACATTTGTATGCTGCCTAAAAGCTTGTGGCAGTACCGGGGCCATATGCAAGGCTCAAGAAATACATGACAAGATATTGAATGAGCAACTTGATAGAAATCTTCTTTTTGTTAACGATCTGATTGATATGTATTCAAAATGTTGCTTACTTATAGAGGCGCTCAAGAAGGCTTTAATAAGCTTTTGGTACAGGATGTTGCGTCCTGGAATGCAATGACGAGAGGGGTATGGCATGAACAATGATATTGCCAGGGCTGTTCTATGTTTTAAGACATGCAAGCTCAAGGAGTGAGGCCTGATGCAGTTACATTTTTATGTCTTCTTGCTGCCTTTTGCGTATTAAGATAGAATGAAAAAAAAGATAGAAAGCCCCATCCATCGATTGCCGTATGACTTTGCCGAGTTAGATTCCACATCTACACTATATGGTATGCATCAATTGCTGCTGTGGATTGAAGCATTTATGGATCTTTAAAAGCCCAGAACTTGGATCTTCCAATTTCCTTTATGTGTTTATTTGATATTGAATTGAAAGCCCGAGAGACGATAAGCTTTTATGCCTTGGAGCATTGGCTATTTTCTAGGATGAATCAGAGTACTTTGCTTAAGTTCTATTGCTTCTTGAGAATGTTGCAGGAGATGTCACAAGTTCTGGATACATGCATTTTCGTTTTGTGGTTGATAACGCATAGTTACATAGGAATTTTGCAGTTAATACATTCTGGGCAGCTGTAAAAATCATTTAAAACTCTCACTTTTTTGAATAAACTTCTTTTTTTGCTGATTCTATGGCTGAAAGTGAAAAATGCAATTTTTGAAGCATGTATCCGGGATTTCAATATCTACTATGCAAAGTTACTTATTATAATCTGTGATTTTGATATGTATTCATCATTGGTCCACTTTTTGCAGTAGACGTTTGAGAATGGCATATCGAAATATGTCAGGACTTCTATGAAGAACTGCTATGGACAACTCAAGCTTTACGAGTAATCTGTAAGGAAATTGTCTCTTGCTTCTGTTGATCGTGCATTTGTTCTTCTCTATTTCCTATTCTATATCGTATTCTCTAGGGTTTAGAAATTTGCATTATGCTGCTCATGTTCTTCTGTGTGGATAGATAAATATCATGATTGGAGCTATTTGGAAATCTATATTATTATGATTGCACAGACTCATCTTAGTAATGCATATTGTGCATGAGGCTGGGGGGTGGTTGCTGATGTAGACAAATTGGTCAACCGCTCATGCACCACTTCCCAAGTCTATAAATTGTAGTTGCAACTTTCTTGATCCTACCTCATTTAAGTTCGAACATGTTTAAGGAAGCTTAACAGAACTGAAGTGGAACTGGAATCAATCTGAAAGCATTGGCATTTAGGATCTAGGCTTGCACCAGAGGTAAATATAGCATTGTTTCTGTTTTCGCCAGTTCTCTGTTGATTTGTCCATTGCAGTTGTTGGACTTGGGAAGTTTGAACAGAGTTAAGCTTTGGCAAAGATTTGCCCCACAAAGAAATTGGGTTAAGAATTTGTCACATATCTGAAATAACTTATAAGACTGGATATTAGGTTTACATAATATATTTTCATAGAGGAAAACAAGTCGTCCTATCCTAATTTAGATGAAAGTTTTCAGCCATATGACATTGTGTTGATAAATGATTGTTCTTTATTGAAGAAAACACTACCCAATCCTCAATGTAGCCTTCATCTTTGTCTATTTTCAAAGTCTAAACAAATGTAATTGTAACTCATTCTAAGTATGAGTTAGAATGATTTCAATTTCGATTTCAAAATTTAGCATTTAGAAGCATTGTCTTGGAAAACCATAAACAAACGGATCTCTAAACAAATGCACATTATATGTGTAGAGTTAGAAGACATATCAAGTGCCCTTGCATTTCACATAATTGAAGCTTTGGGTACAAAGAACAATTGTCTTCTAATAGAGAGGCAAAAGAGAATACAAATTCTTTATTTAAGCACGCAAATGCCCCACAAATTGTTGTAACATGTGATCAATAATAGTAGATGACTTGCTCTTTACAAATGTGTTAGAACATTCAACAATGTAACATTTTGACGTATTTTGTCCTCCACTGTGTTATGATTTTATTGTGGTGTGTGGATAACTCACTAGGGTAACATTACCATGGAACTTGTTGAGGGGAGGAGCTTTCTATAATGCAACATACAATTTGTCCTCTACTGTATTGTGCTTCTATAGGTGCTTAAACCATACACAATGCATATAAACACAAATACAACCATAAATGAAAAATTAAACACTTCCATGTTTTATAATGTAAGAATGGTTCACCATCTTCAATGTGACAAGATCCTTTTAAGGCATATTAGCATAAAAATTAGGTCAAGCCAAGTGAGAAACTCCAAATAGTTCTTCATTCTATACTAAAACCAGATGATCAAGTAAAAATCTTCATTGGCTTATGAATCTAATATAAAGGTAATATCTATGCAAGAAAATTACTACATAGGAATATGTAATAGGGTATGCATTAGAGGAATGAGTAGAGCGTATGGAAAGGGGTTTTTATTATCAACCATGGTAGATAAGGGGTTTATGTATGAATCCAGAAATGTAGATGCCATATGAAAAAGAGGTATAGGGGAATCCCCTGGGCAAATAGAATGATATACATGAGCCTCTTAAGTATAAGCTCTTTTTTAAGATCAATTGAACATGGCAAGCATCTTTGTGGGCCTTCATTATGTAATTGAAGACTGAAAATACATTTGTTTGGAATGCTAATGTTCCATTTCAGCATCATGGCTCGAAACAAAGATCTAGTTAGGGTTATTTTGGAAGCACGACAAGGATGTTTCTAAGAGGGGATTTTGTGTCGGACATGCAAAAAATGTTATTTGAGCATATGTTGTGTTTTACCACAACAAAAAAAATATACTTCACAATTTCATTCAATTTGGACGATAGTTATTGTGCATGATTTGGTTGGTCACTTCTGTGTTAAACATTTTATGACATTTATTTGGTGCAACAAGATTTGGAGAATCATCTTCATGGATTGTTAACCACATAAGATCATTTTCAAATAGTTGTATTTTTTATTTTTGGTCCAGCTAGACTAGTCTTGTCACTAGAATATCATCTTGTACAGACTAGTATATTTTTTATTTATGGTCCAGCTAACTAGTCTTGTCACTAGAATATCATCTTGTACAGACTAGCTAGAAATATCCTACTGCCGGTCAAGGCAACCAAAGTGGAGGACACGTATAGGCACAAGTTCTACCACGTCGGGGATCATGGCCGTATAACCCCAGTAACCAACACCCAAAGCTAAACATACACCGGCTGGGTTTGAACCCCCGACCAAGTGCACATTTATTTTGGCATTACTAGGCCTATACCAACTCACCACAATCGGGTGTTTTCACGTCTTACCGGCTGCTTGCTGTGTTCAGTGACTTACTTGATTAAGCCATTCTCTATCCACTAGTAATGGTACCCAGCGTTGCTGGGCGTAAGTTGAGAGCCTCTAAATGTTTTGGGCTGCAGTAAGAAAAGCCCTATACCTTTCCCTTTCTGTTTCTCTTTCCCTTTTGCTCTATCCCGTATTTCACTTTTTCTTATTTTCTATACACTTTTCTTTTTCTTTTCAGTTTTTTCCGTTTTTTTGCATATGCTTCCTTGTTTCCCCACCCCTTTCCTTCCTTTCCCTCTTCCCTTTTTTCCGATAACCTTTTTCCCTTTCCTTTTTCTCCTTTCCCCACCCTTTCCTCCTTTTTCCATGCCCTTCTCCCTTTCCCTTCACCTTTTTCCATGCCTTCTCTTTTCCCCACCCTTTTTCCATGCCTTCCCTTTTCCTCAATCTTTTAGTCTTTCGCTTTTTTCCATGCCTATTTTCCCTTATCTTTTCCTCCATTTCCCAGCCTTTCACTCTTCCTTTTTTTGGGTGCCTTTTTCTCCTCCGTGTTTCTTTTTTCCCTCCCATTTTCCATGCCCTTTTTACCTTCCCTTTTCCCACCTCCTCACCCTTTCTCCCTTCCCTTTTTCTATGTTCCCTTTTTCTCTTCCCTTTTCCTATTTTCCTCTTTTCCTTTTTTCCGTGCCCTCTCCCATTTTTCCCCTTTTCCCTCCTTTATTCTTTTCCATTTCTCTTCTCTTATGCCCCTTTTCCCTTCTCTTTTTTTCCACCCCTTTCTTCTTTCCATTTTTCCTGTGCTTTCCTTTTCCTCCTTTTCCCACCCTTTCCCACTTCTCTTTTTCCAGTGCGATTTTTTCTTTTTTTTCCCCGTCCTTTTTCTTTTCTCTTTTTCTTTTCCCATGTTTTCTTCCCCTTTTCCCTCTGCTCCCCCGCTTCCCTTCCCTTTTCCGTTTCCTAATGGATTTTTTCTTGTTTTCCTCCTTTCCCGATCCTTTCCTCGTGTCTTTTTTCCTTTTTTTCCTTTTCCTTTTCCCATGCCTTTCCACATTTGTTTTCTTTTCTTATTTTCCTATACTCATTTTCCTCTTTTCCTCACCCTTTCTCTCTTCCCCCTTTTTTTTTCCTTTTCTTTTTTCTATTTCTCTGCCATTTTCCTCTTCCCTTTTATCTCATGCCCTTTCCCCCTTCCCTTTTCTTGTTTACCTTTTTCCCTTTTTCCCTTTTTCTCATGCCTTTTTTTCAAGTTCCCTTTCTCCCTTTTCCCTTTCCTTTTTCTTTCTTCTCACTTTCCCTTATTTCTTCCCTTTTCCCCATCCTTTTCTTTTTCTCCCTTTTCCCTTTTCTCTTCCTCATTTTCCAACCTTTTACTCTTTCCCTTTTCTCGATGTGCTTTTTTCCTTTCATTTCCCTCTCTCTTTTTCTTTTCCTTTTCTTTTCCTTTGCCATTCTCCTCCCTTTTTCCCTTTCTTGAATATTTCCTTCTTCCTTTTTTCCCCTTGCCCTTTCCTCTTCCCTTTACCACTTTACCTCTTCCCTTTTCCCTTGTGCCCTTTCCCCAGGTACCTTTTCTCCCTCCCCTCTTCTTTCCTCTTTCCCTTTTTCATTTTTTCGTGCCTTTTTCTCTTCTCTTATCCCCACCCTTTTCCCTTTGCTTTTCTCCCTTTTTCCATGTCGTTTTGCCCTTCACATTCTCTCTTGTCTCTTCCCTGTTCCTTTCCCCCCTTTTTCCTTTACCCTTTCCCCTTAAGAGATCAAAGTATGACCAATCATGGTGGTGGTAAGTCGGCCTTCGGATGCACTCGACCATTCAAATTAGGGCTTGATCCAATCCAAGAATTACGGTATAACATTATAATATAAGATTCTTATTGGCATCCTGCAGGCAACTAACTGCATGCAATACAGGTCCCGAACCGAACTGGCTAGGGAGAGGGGAAAGCAAGCAATGCCATGTGATCTAATGACCTAATCGGTCACGTATCTTGGGCGGGAGTGGGGGTTCGAGTCCCCCTATCCGTAACCAGTCCAGAATGCTGAACTAAGTTTACATCAGATGATCTCATATCTGCTGGTGTATGGGTCGTGGCCTGCAAAAAACAGAGGGCCCTTGATCTGGCATAAAAGGAGGAATATTCCTCCCATCGAGGGCCCCAATTGCAAAATGAAAACATCCCATTAAGTAGATATAATCCAAAGCAACAAGAAATTATTCAAATGTTTTCTTTGTTTGAAAACCGTGATTGTTTTTAAAGAATTTTGTTTTCAAGTTGCAAACTCGAATATCACAATAATAATATAGTAAGGGTCATTGCTGGTCTCAATTCTTGGCCCAGATGATCAATTGAAATGCGCAACAAAATATATTCGACAACTGGTATGAGAAGCTATAGCCCAGGTCCTGCAAATAGCTACTTAAAATAAATCTAAAAAAACAGATCAATATTATTAACAATGAATCATGGGTAGAGTGTCTTATACAATCCCTCTCCCTGCATGGCTGATATCTAAACTCACAGATTCTTTATTTCACAGGTTGCTAAACTCTTTAGCTGCATTTTGGAAGATAAAGGTAGTTCGTTGGCTACAGAGGATTTCGTTTCTAAATGTTCGGGGTTATGGTTTTGAATTGATTGCGGGGTTAGGTTTTGAATTGATTGTCAAAATATGAGTTTGAACTATGATTTAAGCCACTTCACCCTCCGGCCATGGAGGGCAACCCTCCGTGCGCAGCACCTTGTTGAAATTTTATTGTTGTAAGGTGCAATTAGTTTGTATTGGTATTTGTATTGCTAGATTGTCACTATCTTGAGAATGGTGCTTGTTAATTCTTCACAAAGTTTTGTTGCTAAGTTGATACTATTACACAATTGGTGTTGTTGTAAGTGTTCTATTACCTTGGTGTAATCTTGACACAATATATAATTCAAAGTTTGTACTATATATTTGTAGTTTTGGCACAAATCATACTTAAACTTGATGTAAGCTTGTCATAAACTATTGTGGAATTCAACAAAATGCTTGTTGATATCTGTGATGCTAATTTGTCACAGTACAAGTTGCAAGCTTGTTGGAAACTCTATTAGTGTCCAACTTTTTTTGTCACAATCTTGACTGAATGGTGGTCACCCCAGTGACCAATGATGACGTCTAGTATAGTGTCGGGATTTTGACCATTTTAGAAATATTGAAGGTCCTCTTAGTGTCAAGATTTTTGCCAATATACTAGACACTAGAGGCCCCATTTTCTTGTAGTGTATTAGACGGAGGTGTAAAGTCTTCATCTTGGCTGGTGGTAGTTCCAAATCTACTGAGCTTCCTAAGATGAAGTATCGTAAGAAAAAGCCAGCACTAAAGGAAGGTACATTTGTTGAAACTGAACCCAACACGTATTTTTGTAAAGACCAGCAGTGGCTTTTAGTGCGAGAAAGTGATACTGTAAGCTCCATCTATGTTTACATATGTTCTATTCCTGGAAAAGAAAAACAATTGCTGAAAGATTTCAAGAGTTGTGGACGTGTTCTTTATGTGGATCTGTTTGGAATGTGCCATATAAAGTGCACTACAATTGCTCATGGAAAGCAGAGCACATTTTCTGTTGATATTGGATACTTTAAATTGAGTTTGTCTTCTCCCGAGAACCTCCAGGAATATGTAGCATTATAACAGGGGGTTCCTTTTGTATTTTTGTACACTTTTGCATATGGTTTTGCTATGATTTCATCGCGTA
The DNA here is from genome assembly GCA_021234155.1 of Isoetes taiwanensis. Classification (NCBI taxonomy): domain Eukaryota; kingdom Viridiplantae; phylum Streptophyta; class Lycopodiopsida; order Isoetales; family Isoetaceae; genus Isoetes; species Isoetes taiwanensis. The sequence continues at coordinate 551,940 of JAJEKV010000029.1, read as the reverse complement.
TGCAATTGAATGTACTAATGCGTACATCTAGAGTGCGCATACGAGTGCATTAATTTTGGACTAGTTTTATTGATCTTTTCCAATGGTTTAAGACCCTTTTTATTTTTTAGCTTCAAATCATGGCATGCAAGACCTCGAGAGTTCTACTTTAGGGTTGGATTTCGGAGCTCTAGGGTTTTAGGGATTGTAGCCCTTTTGCTTAGCGATGGCTTGCAGGAGCTCTATGGTAGTTTCGCAATGGCAGGGTCCTCTGGCATGCTCTCTACAGGAGAACTATGGAGGGATTGGAAGCAGCAGGCTGTGCGGGAGGTGGGGATGATCCATTGCGGTGTGTATACAAGCTCTGTTTGCCTTGGCTATGGGCCTCTCGAGAATCCGCCCCCCTGAAGAAGAAACCCGAGAGCAAAAAAGGTAAACATGCACACAACCCACAACTTTTCAACTCCCGAATCTGCTCCTCCTTTCCGCAATGCCGTTCTTCTTCCCATTTGGGCTGCAAAATCCGCCTCATGCAATAGCAGGCCATACATAAATCTGCAGAGGATAATCCGGATGGAAAATTGTCTTTGGAAGAATCCCTTTTTGGGCGATCGAAATGCCCCGACAAACCCATTTCTTTAATCATGGATCTTTGCACCATTGGGGAATGACATTTGAAAAGCATTCAAAGAACTGAAATGGACTGGCTTTTCAAATCATCCAATTTGGAAATTGTTTCATAACCGCAGTGTAAGACCAAGGGAACTTTTCTAATGACAAGTATCGTACTTATTGTTTTTAGATTAAGATGTCTACCTTAAATGCATTGTTGAAGATTGTCTTTCGGTTTCCACGGATAGAAGAGCATTAGAGAACATGTATTAGCACTAACCTTGCCATATGAAGGAAAGTTATATGCACTTCCAAAGGAGGATGCTATGATGTCAGGCTCACCAAGCGCTGCAAGGCCATTATCACAGTTTATATCACAGTTTAGAGTTAAATGCAGCCCTTGCAGGATAAAGGTTAAATGTAACTTCTGTAGGATAAAAGTATGTCTAATAAATAGAATAGTCATTATTATAAAACCGCATTTGGTTGTTCCTTCATTCTTAAACAACCATATTTCTGTTAACGTAGCTGAAACATAACATAGAGATGGCTAATAATCTAAAGAGATTTTGGTTGATGCTTTTGCAATTAATTGGAACATGGGCTTAGCTTGATTAGATGGAAGAATAGTCTAGGACGTGGATTCAATATCAGGTTAGCACATTCCTCATGTTAATTATAGTGGACAGAAACATCTCTAATATATGGAGATGGCCATCTCTATCATATGCTAGAAAACGTAGGTAACACGGCCATGGATAAAACCATAGAGCAGCATGTAGTGTCTCTGCGCGAGGAGAATCCTAGTTGTGTGTGGGCCAAAGCACCTTGATGCTTGTAGGAATGGACAGGCCATTGAGATGTAGTTGTTGAATAAATATGTCAAGCTGATGCATGCTCAATTTGCTCCACAAAGAAATCCGAGTTGAAATATGAATGTGACCTCCATTTTGTCAACTTACAAAAGCAATTGGAGAGGTTGAAAAGTTCATGTGTTCATGGTGGCTAGAGCCCACAATTACAGTTGGTATCGAGGTCATGGTCATTCGATTTCGACTTGAAGCATTTCCATATCTTTGTTCTAGATGGAATGTAAAACATTCATAGATGAGGTACATAAATTTCTAGAATGTTGTTATGTATTTCAAATCGATTATATTTTAAACCAATCAATTGTTGTATCCATTTGCAGTTTCAAATGCACACCTGAGGAGCACCTATTCTCTTCATCCAGCGGTCCTAGAGTGTAATTGAGGGATGCTGTAAAATAATAAGGTTTCATGCATAAACATTTTCATCAATAGATGTTAAATGCTCTAGGTATTTCGTGCATAGAGATTTTCATGAACACTATACTACTAAAATTTGTACCGTGATATTGGCTTTGGCATCCTGTGCTATATTGAAAACTAATTATGACTTTGGCTTCTTGTGTTGAATTACAATCCTGTACATATTTTATGAATGTGGTCATATAAATTATGCTTAAGCTACCAACGAAACATTTAAACTTCTCACCATGTGTTCTTATGCCATTCTTTAGTCAAATTACAACTAAATCAAAGTTTTGTTTCAACTATGTTTTGCCAAACAAAAATTTAAGGCCTCCTCAGGTTCAATTGCAACACTGAAGCTTCTTAGTAAGTATCTATCTATTTAGGGTGACGTAGGGCCCGAAGGGCCCAAAATTTTTTTTAATATAACAATCAACACACAACTACCATTAACATTATTAACACAAACCATTGCATTTAACACATTTAAATTAAAATCCCCCTTAAACCCCCTTTCGTTTGGGTGCATATTCATACGGGGGGTTACTCCGGGCAACGAGAGCCATCGGATGGGCATATTTGCCCTTTATTCCAAGATCTGGACCGTACATAGCAATCCTCGTTTGTGGGGTATGCATGTACAAGTTTTTGTATACTGTATATTAAGAAAAGTGAGTATTTTGCCTTGCCATGACTTCATAGCCTTCATACTTTAGGAACCGATTTTGCAAGACATATTTTTTTTACTAGCAGGTTCTAATTATAAAATGCTCGGTTTTACAGGATCTATTTTCCATTATCAAGCAAGTTTTGGTTACAAGAGGTTCCTCACTTCCTATAGTTGATCGAGAAGATATTGATGCTCTCCCCTCTCCTCCTAGCCCACCATTTGAGCAGTCAAGTCGACAAGAGAGTCCACCGCCCACTGAGGAGGATGATTCCGAGTATGAAGGAGAAGAAGTGGTGGTAGTGGAAGCAGCGAAGCCCAAAAGAAAAAAGATCACAGAAGGAGACAAAGAAACCTGGAAAAAAACAAACCAAAGTTTACATACCAGATGGTCCAGGTACCCAAATTGCTGGAAAAGATAAGGACATGGCTTCTAAAAAGTTGGAAGATATTGAAAATAGATGTCGTGTTCCTGGGGTTATGCATCTTCTAGTGGACTGTGTAAAATTCTGTCCTAAAGATGAAAATGGAGAAAGGCCTCTCCAAGTTAGAAAAATATATGCTGGTCATCTGGGGACCTTGAAAGAGAGGATTAGGAATAGACCTAATGCTGCCACAGCTCCATATATATGCATTGTAGATCCAAAGCAGTGCAGTAGCAAAAAGCAGTTCGTGAAGGAAGAAGATGAAAGTTACAGGTACTTTGTCTTGGGTGGTACACACAGTTTTAAAGCTAGAAGGCAGTTGTACAAAGAAACAAAAGCCCATGCTTTTTCCCAAATCTTTGCCTTTGTTTATGTTGGCGTCACTGATTCAGAAGCAAAACTTCTTGCCGTGAGCCACAATGTAGATAACGAGTATAGGATGAGTATGAGTTTTACTGATAAGATAAAGTTTATGCACCAAGAGTACGAGCTCTTTCGAGCAGAACACCAGGGCAAAGACATTAAGAATGACCAAGACTTATATCTGCAATTAAACGAACAGTGCGCTACAGAGTGTTGCTTGACTCTCTCGGCTGCAGATGCTAGAACGTCTTTGATCAAGTATGACAATTATTTCCAGCTTGCCTTCAGACACGGTCGTGTAAGTGTTTCTTTTGTTCTTAGCCATGATTTCATAGGTTTCTCTCAAAAGCTTTACCATTTTTCTGTTTCCATTCAGATATGGGATCTGCAAAAAAGAATTTTTTATATGTTTTTGAAGAGCAAACGTAAAGGCAAGGAGGTCAAAAGAAAGAAAACCGATCTTACCAAACAAAAAGACATGGGCATTAGCTATTGGAAGGAGATGCAAGGTCTAAAGAATATTGAGAAAATATGTGACATTTTGCAGAAGGTCGTAGATGGTGAGTTTAGCTTAGAAGAAATGCAGGGCGAGTTTGAGCAGTAAGTACTTTGTTGTTGTGCTTTTGAAAGTGAATTTGTTATTTGAATTCTAAGCTTTTTGTTGCAGCCAAAAGGACTGTGCAGCCAGCCAACAATAGCTTATGTTACACCTTAACTGTGACAACTGGGAAAAAGTGAGAGAGCTGTATCCGACATTTTCCTCTAACGAAAAAATAAATGAATATGCCTCTAACTTCACCAATTGGGTATGCAGTTTTTTCAATTTAAGTCACCTACCTAATACTTTTTTGCATGTTCATTTTCTAGTTGTGTTGTTGCAATGCCGTGTTGGATTAATTTTTAAATGCTTTTGTGCTATGCCGTCATAGGCTCAAAAGGTTTCAGTCGGTTTTTTATATTACGTTGTCGTATGCCATCATAGGCTTGCAACATTTTTAACTACAGTTGTTTATCTAGTTATGGGTGCTGCTCCTTTTAGCCTTCCATTTAACATTGTCATTTTGGATAATTTATCATTTAATGGAACATGTTTTTCTACTTGCAGAAAAGGAAGGATCCTGTGCCACCAGGATTTTTAAATCTTGTATATGCAAGATGGAACGTAGCAAGCTCAAATCAAAACAGGAGGCTGCCTCAAGTTTTGTGCCGTCTGAGTTTGAGAGCTTTACTCTCTATGATCAAAACTGTTTATACCAAGTGGTTCAAGGAAATTGTGTTTACATTGATAGAGCCTTGAATCCTCGAGACTTTACCTTGTGCATTGCTGATATTCCATATGGCTTCAAGTTGCCAGATAGTTGTGGAGATGAAAGTGCATTTATTTATGCCGAGTTCGATGCTTTTTTGAGTACTAAGTTTAAGAAATTGAACACTGCTCGACTGTGGAGAATAGTTGTCTTTCATTCTAGCAATCAGGCGGGTCTAGTCCAGGCTGCAATGAAGGAACATTGCAATGCGGGCTATGAGCCAGCAATATGGTAAATCCTTGTCTCATTTTAGCAACTTGTTTACTTTTTCTATGCCATCATAGCAATGATCATCACCTTAGCTATTACCTTTTACAAAAGATTTTACCTATTCTCGTGCAATACCTTCACTATGCCGTCATAGCAATGATTAAACTTTGTCTCCTTTACTCGTCTGCAGGTTGAAGACAAATGTAAGAGGACATGGTGGAGGGGCTAAACTTGTTAATGTATGGGAGATGCTCCACATTGGTTATTATAAATTAGACTCGAAAAGAAGCATTCTCCATTATAACACTACTGGAATGGACTTGCGAAATGTTGTTCAGTGTCCAGCTGTTTTACAGAAACTTACAGATCATGTGCATCAAGGAAGAGTTGTCAGTCCATATCAAAAGCCTCAACGTTTAATCAACACCTTGATCGAAATGTTCTCTCAACCAGGAGATTGGATTGTTGATGCATTTTCTGGTTCTGGAACTACTACTGCATGTGCCTTGAAGAAAGGATGAAATTGTATTGCAATTGATATTGATAAGGACTCTGTGGCATTTATTAGGTCGAGAATTAGTTCTTTGCAGAGTATGCCTGATGAGAACCAGGAACTTGGTGCTAAGGATATTGATGGTAGTGCCAAACCAACAAGCTCTGAAGTCCAACCACCACTTACTGGAAATACAGACGATCCTGCAGATTTTGTTGACTTGATTCCCCTTGAAGATATGCAGAAATTGGAGGAACCAGCCGAGCAAGAACCTGTTCTTACTGCTCGAGATACTCATCTAGAGATTGAAAAAGATGATGAAGAAATTATTCTTCATAAAGAAGTTCCTCTTGACATTTGATAATGTGTTGTTGACATTTGACTTTCATAAAAGTGTTATTTTTTAAGTTGAAAAAATATTTATTTCTCTCTTTTCATAATTATGTCTTAATTGTTCTTTTATTTGAGGATGCATGTTACATTTATTGGCTATCTTTCTAAAAATGCTCGTTTTGAATTGCAATCTATTACTTTCACAAAAAATTTAAAATCATAACTCCAAAACAAGCTAAAATCTCATTTTTTTTTTAAAAAATTTGCAATTGCACCACAGGTCATTAGTGCAATTGCTAGGTCACCTTGTTCATATTTGTTATTTTTCTGTCAAAAGAGTAATGATCCCTTTTATGGTCTTACGTCACCTCTTTGGTCATGCTGAGATAACTGAGTTCAAAGACCCGGTGTTCTAACAATGAATTCTAGTGGTGTTTGTGTTGCATACAAGACCAGAGAGCAAGATTCAACTCCAATTCATTTCTCAATATCTTGTCCAGGATTTGTTTAATATGGTTGGGAACTTTGATTATGATAGTTCCTGCAATTAGCCATCTGAATAAATATGATAGGATACAGAAGCAGGTCCAAATGCAGCCTGTTTACTCATATCTTGGGAAACAGAACAGCTTCTTGATAAGGCAAAGTTTGGTGTAACTTAAAGTAAGATGAAAAATTGACTTGCTACCATCCTCTGATCGTGGATTCTTAAACGTTGCACTAGAGGTTGTGCCAATTGTATTTAGATAGTTCCACTTTACATCAGGGACCATATAAAATGTGGATCCTAAATTTAAATTCGGTCAATTATACAAACTCTTATTACTCGGTTGGAAGTACTGAACACTCTCTCAAGTAAAGGTGATGAAGATGGTACAAATGAACATAATGATGTGCTCGATCATTCTCTCATCACTCCTCACACTTTTGCACATAACTGAGTATTTTAAAAATACTATAAATTTTGCATGTGAATATCAAGATTTTATCTTCGATCTTTGAATATACTACAATTTCGGTTACTAATTCACTTTTATTTTTTGGTTAAAAGTGATGTTCTCTTAAAACAAGCGTTTTCTCTAAAAACATATTTGGGGAAAATTCTAATTGATTGAAAAAGTGTCACTTTGACACAGTCAATTCTCTCGTCGCAAAAAAAAAATGAGCTATTTGTTTTTTTTTTGTTGGGGGGGGGAGGGGCAAAAATACAAGATTATGGATCCCCGGTGGGCCCCCAAATTAGCTTTTTTTTAGGGGGATTATCAAGGAATATACCTTCTACTTCCGTTTAGTTGATTTGCTTCCGTTTAATATGCAATAGTGTTAACTGCATTAAGTGTAGGAGATAGTGGATGCCATACATTGTTCTTCAAACAGGACATTAGTTCAAATGATACAAATTAGCAAAAGGTAGATTAAGGCAGCTAGGTATCTGAAATGGGAATTAGTATGAAAAAAATATTCCAAGCAATTTAATACTAACTAGCAACTCCTCGCACTAAGATAGGCAAATCCAGCATTCAATTCACTAAATTCAGTTTCTTAGACAAAAGCCAAAAGCTTGTTAATTCATGTGCAAAAATAATGGTTAGAATTTGGATTGGACAAAGATTGGTAGGAAGAAGCTCATGAAAAACCTATGCCAAGGTACTGGAGAACCTAAAATGAAAATATTGAGGGATTGATGTCTAACAAACTAAAAGCTTACCCTTTTGAAGAAACTTATTTTACATCATGCCATAGATATTTGAACATGCCGCATTCTTTCTTGCAAAAAAGACAAAGAACAAATGATTGTAATATGATGCCGCATGTTTCCTAAAGGACAATTATGAACTCTACCATTTTTCATTGAACTAAATGGACATGAATTGTCCGGATACTAATGTCTGTTGCTTTTCTTATCAATTGATAGATTGTATAGTTTGAGTATTTTCTAGGCATCCATATCTAGTAGCATATTACACAACACTAAACGCAATATGCAGCTCAAATCTAGAATAAGACAGGGCATCTGTTCCAGTATTTTAGTTGTTCACAAGCTAGCATCGCCTTTGCATCCGGTGACAATTAGAAACGACTCTAAGTATCTTAGTGCAAATTTTAGGGTTCGTTCTAGAGTTTTGCCAAGACTAAAATAAAAATGCCAATTAGGGCAGCATTCGACACAATAACCTCCCACAATTAATACTGCTCCCAGTAAAATTGAGGAAAACGAAATATCGTTTTGGTTACCAGAGTCATGCAGAAAGCATCTAGAGTCCAAGCTCTCGCAATTTTCTGGAATTTTCTGATTATCATGCATAGCACTAGTTAGAGCAAGAAAACAACAAAGGCAAAATAATAAAGAGTGGATCCTGGCGGAACGGGAGGCCTTGCCATAGCCATGCCAAATGGAACAAGAAGCCGATAAGGGGTTTTAATTCCTTTTTAATGGTTACGTTGCCTTAATTACTGGCTTCATGTCTAAATACCACAATTGTAAAACATTAGGGGGTACGTCGAATTTCAAAAGGCACGAGGAGGCGATACCGTCGTCTTGTATGTGCATTACCTGCTCCCGAAATCTGGGATCTCCATCGGAGCAATCATAGAAAGAGGTTTCCGTTGACAGATGGTTTTGGACGGGATCGATAGTTGGGGCATAGTTAGCCGTTAGCTAACGCTAACACAAAAATAACGTATAACGCATTAGCTGCAGACATAATAACGTGTTATTTTTTTTGCCAAAAAAAAAAAAAAAATCTGAATTTTAACAATTTAAAACATGATTCTGACTAATTTGACCATGATGATTCTAAATATGTAATTAGAATTTAAAAATACGTACTCTAACTTCTGCTAAATCCCTTCCCCATTCTAAAAAATGACAAAAGAATGAAGCATAAGCAACACAATACCTGGCTGGGAAAAAAAAACAGTAAGAAGGGAAAAGAGCATACCTCTAGGGCTCTGGCTTGCTAGTGTACAGATTATATCAGACCCTATGGCTCCCTATGGCTTTAGATTGAAGAAGAGATGGCTCCCAGAACAAACCACGCTTCCTATGGTTGGCTCTGCCATAAACCAAAACCCGGAATGCTATCAGAGACGATCGCAACAAAAAGGAAATGTTTTTCGCTTCAGGTCTAAATGCATTCTACAGCAAAAAATAAATAAAACGGTTTTTTTTTTTTTTTCGGACGTCTGTGACATTTTGGCCCCAAAATAACACCATGAGTTATTCCGTTAGCTAACAGATAATGCGTTACAAATTTGGGGCTAATGCATTATCTGCTGGGATGGGGGCATCGCGATGTCATTTTCGCCGCTAGGATACCGTAGATGATGGCTTCTGGGATCACCAATAATCGGTAGGTGGTTTGGCATAATGGATCCCGGGCGTAAGGATGGCAAGGGCGACCCCGAAATGAGAGTTCCGATTATAGATCACTGCAGACGAAATCGACAATTGCGAATTCCCTGCTGGGAATGCCAAGTTATTCCCAATGCTAGGGATAGCATTGGGGGTTCGAGCCTTGGGATCACCAAGTAGGAGATCTCGGCAGCCAGTTTGGAGGAGGTTGATCCTGGCATTAAGGAAGAGGTAACGGCCTGGAGTAGGCCGTTTCAGGATGTAAGGGCATGGCGAGCCCGTTAGGGCGAGCGATGGCCGAGCATCCTGAGGCAGCCTGCTGCAGGCCGTTTCTCAACATAAACTTCCATAGCAAGCGGTTTCAGACGATTAGTATGCAAAATCAATGGGTAGATCCAAGCAAAACTAGATAAAACAGCATGTAGAGTTATGAGCAGGCCGTTTCGAATTATAACAACAGTCCGAAATCAGCTGAAACAGCCTAGTGTGGAAGTTTACAGAGGGAGGGGGGCGATCCCTGAGCTTGGTGTCTTGATCAATGGCTGAGATTGACTGACGATGTCGACATTGTGGATTGCGTGCCACACCTGACGCATGTCAGGTCCGGCATAAGAGGCTCGAATAACGGCCCGGAGTGGGATCCTGTCTGCGTGCTTATATCGGGGGATCCCTTTGGGATGATGTAGATAATGCCTTGGCCTGAGGGTGTTACGAAAAAAAAAAATTTGAGGGCCATGAAAATGGCTCGGGCGTGCGCACAATACACTGCCCCAAGAGTTTTGGGCCATCCGATCACCATCAGAATCGATCTAACTCGTCCATTTGATAACATCCTAATAACATCCTAAGATGTTACTAGTAAACGTGTGCCCGACGTTGCCGGGCTAATGTCCTGCATGTGTTTCACTCGGCAGTGCAACTTTTGACAACACCACATGTTGATACTGCTAAGAATGGACAATATCAAACCCAAGGTCATGGGTTTAAACCTGGTCAATATCGCTCTAGTAATGTTGGATTAAATATTAACGGTAAGTCTTGATGCATTCAAGTCTCCCAACAATACATCTAAAACATTGAATTCTGTAAAAGTTCATATGTTCAATTGGTTAATAAGTCTTGATGAATTAAGGTCTCCGACAATATATCTAGTAAACGTTCAATTGGTTCGGCAATTACCTGAAATGATACCTTTGTATGGAATGACACGGTGGTTTCCCATCCAAGGGAAGTCTCCCAATCTAAACCACCAAACTCTGTAAAGGATCATACATTCTAGTTTCACCGATCATCTGAAACAATACTTTGTACAGGAATCCAGCTGTGTAATAAACTTCACAAAAAATTCTTTACGCAAAGGGCATGTTAAATACTTGTGTGCAATACAATAGATTAATCATCGTCATACATTGAGACAATTATTGATAGCATCAGCATCAGTATCCTTCCTGATGGGTCAACCAATTGGGCGCTGCTGAAAAGCGGTTGTTCAGTTTCTGAGCCTAAAATTTTCACCTGTTCAAACATTTCAGCCCTCGCAGGGTCTATACTGTGAAACTGAGTCAGTGCTCACATTTTGCCTCAGTGCTGATTCCGCTGGAAGTACACAGCCTATTTCTACACTATATGAACAGGTCTTTACTTACCATCTTAAACGGAGTGCTATACTTGCAGAGTAGAAACATGTATAGATCACACATAACACATGGATGACAAAAATTGGAGTGTTATAAAGCCAGATTGTTTTCTCATCATTGCAGGCTGACAAAAATTGAAGAGTTACAAAGCCAGATTGTCTGCTCATCATTGCAAGCTGGTATGTATTACCTTACATCATTGATGTATATGCCGGGATCGTCAATATAGACAATACAAACCAAAAGCCTTGCATCGACCAATGCTACTTGTATGCTACTTTGTGTAACCTGTTCACATCACAAAAAAGAAAATTCAACAAAGGCATAAAAGGCAATTCAAAACATTGTTGAGATAACCAGTCCATATACTTTAGTGATTTAGCCCACAAATGATCAGATGTCTCTTCTATATGGAAATACAAACATAGATCATTAAGAATAACCTTGAAGTCTCTGGCCTTTCATGCAATATGTAAATTCCCAAAATGAGCACAAAAATACAAACGTGCAGCAACAGCGGGCTGTTTATGATCTACCACATCCACTTCACAAAAACTTTTAAAATACCTAGCAAAAATTACGCAATAACACCTAATGAACTGCTGCAAGAATGTACAAACCTAATAATCCATGGCAATGTAGACTCTAATGGTCTTCTGGCATCCCATCTGATTCTTTTGCTAGTGGGAGCTTGTAGGAGGCATGCACATTTCAATGAGGATAGCTGAAAAACAAACTTAATAAATAATGTCATCGGAAAAGAATATGGACATTGATACTTCACCTTCAAAAACTTGACCCTTTACAATAATAATGGTACACTGAATGCAGATTTTGACTACGCGGAAGTGGAGCTTTACACTACAGTAGTGTTCAATATAGCAAAAAGGGCTTCTACAGTAGTGTCTCAATTCCTTCAACGTTATCCTTCTTTGTTGTTCACTGTTCTTCTCCAGCAGTCCTGTGAACATGAAACATTCATTCAGTTTTACATTCGGAGATGCCTTCAGGGCAATAGAGATACCTCTAAGGCGGCATAAAAACTCCTGTTCAGAATTTCCATTCTGTATAATGCATGAAATATCCTTTTCTACGGTGAAAGTGAAAATATTTTTGAGCTCCTGTCAAACATGCAGTAAAAATGCGGTCAGAACTGAAGTATAGGATTGGGATTAAGAAAAACTAACTACAAAATTGGAATAAAAGATTTGTGCATCTACCTGGACACGTCCTTATTGTAAGCACCATTCAGATAAAGCCTCTCTTTAGAAGACTAAGAGCAAAATAGATCCCCAGCTCCAACAGAAATGCAAAGATGAAAAACCACATTTGATAATCCATGCCATCTTCCACCAAGCCACCGCAACAAAACTGTAACGAATTAAAATACCCCAAATCGGAATAGGAACAACTTGATTTCATAGCAACTCAGCAACCATAATCGTTCACTACTATTTTAATCCTTGGGTCCACATAAGATTTTCCTACAATAAACAGACATGGAAGAAGGGCAAGCAACAATCCAGCCAATTAAAAGCTATAAAAGCAAAAAATCATAGAGTTTTGACCTAATCTAGTATGCATTTACAGAGAAATAAAGCAATTTTGAAGAGATTGCATAAAAAATATGAAAAAAGAACAGGCATGGGTGTTTACAGTAATGATTTGCCAAACAAACCTACTGGAGCTGTTGCCAAATTAAACCTTGCCTATTTCCTAACCTCACTGCCAACAGACCTGGCATTTGCATGCAACTCTATCTAACGGACCAACACAGCTGCAAATTGATCAAGTACATGCAACACAACTGTAAACTAAAGCTTAGCAAAGGTACAAAATATGTAAGCTAGATAGTATGCATGGAAAAAACATGGCACGTATGTTTTGAAAGATCTAGCTCTGAAATAAATTTCTACACACTCAAACCCTCTTGTAGAATGCATTCATCCGAGCACTATGTAACAAATGGCAAAAAGTTCAAACAATTGCCACCTGTATGATTCAAATAGAGAAGATATATCAAAATGGCTTCTATTGTTGTCATCGTGTTAGTGCTGTGTATTTCGTTTGCCTCCATAGATCAGCCACTTAGTCAAGCCATGTTAGACTTATGATTTTCGGGCGTAGAAGATTGAGGATTGAGGGAATATGAACCTGAAGATTATGTAGCTAGAAAAACTTGATTGAGATGTCTTCTGATAGCTTGATTGTAGATGCAAGTGCAGCTGCATGTCAAGGCTAGAACTAAATATCACCTGCAAAAGTCAGAACCAAACGACAGATCAAGATTGAGATATCTTCTGATAGCTTGATTGTAGATGCAAGTGCAGCTGCATGTCAAGGCTAGAACTAAATATCACGTGCATGTGAGAAACCACCATAATACACATTAACAGAGGAAGAAATTACAAACCATCAGCTTGAATCTAGCTTCACTTAAAGTTATCAAGAAGCATCGAAACGATGAATTGGCTCCAAAATCCCAAATTTAAGCAAGATTGTTATTGCCCCTGTTTAAATGCAGACATCCAATATTATTGTCTAAGCAAGCAATACAGATTAGGATGCAAGCAAGCAAGAAGACATGAATCTGGTATGCACTGGCAGAGTAAGCAAAGACAACTTTAAAGAAATTGCATAAAAAATATGAAAGAATGGGCATGAATGTTTACAATAATGATTTGCCAGACGAAGTTGCTGGAGCTGTGCCTGATTAACCTGCTGCCAGACGAAGTTGCTGGATTTGTCAGACGAAGTTGCTGGAGCTGTTGCCTGATTAACCTAATATGATGCTGATGCTCCTGCTAACAAAGCTCTGCTAACACAGCCGCTCTGGATTAAGAAGATAAGAATCATTAAAGAAGGAAATGAAAGAAGGGAAATGAAAGAGAGATGTCCTGCTGATAACCTCGAGCTCCTCCTCTTGAAGCTACGAATCTTGAAGAATAGATCCTAAGGCTGGGGCGGAACCTAATAAAAAAAAAACAATGGAGGCTTTTAGGTTGAAGCTCCTCCTCGCAAAGATGACCAACAGATCTGGCGCCATAACCAGTTTGGCTCTGGCTAATCAGTCGTTTGCCCCACAGGTGTTTTGCCAAATACGATTTCTTGGCATCATTGTCCAAGCAAAGTTACCTGCAAAAAAATGAATCAGAGGCTGGATTTGAAGGATATTAGGAGAAGAAGCCTACTCTTCTGGCTCATGCGCTCCTGCAACATGCATTGCTTGAACAAAAATATGGCGTTCTCGAGCTTCTTGTCGCTGAAGCCGCCGCCACTGAACCCGCATGCACCGCCCACACCCAAGAGAGAGAAAGTCATTTTGCCGAAAATGAAGAGAAAAAAAAAATGTTGGAAGAAGTTTTTGTCGGAAAAAGCCGCTTTTGCGGAAAAGCGTTACATCCGGCGGTCGGAAAGGGCACACCGGGAGGAAAGAGAAAGGGCAAAAACTTTTTAAGTAAGTAGATGAAGTAGCAATGTGTTATGGCTCATAACACCATTGGCCAAGATTGATCTCAACCATTGGATCACTATAAACTTGAGGGGCAGTGTCTTAAGGAGGGCGCCCGACCTGTGGACTTCGGGGTCCCCCATAAAGCGGTCCCTGACGGCGAGACTTCGCAAAGCGCGTTCCCGTCTGTTGCAGGGCAAAGGATATCCCGGAGGAGAATTTTTTTTTTGGACGGCGGGGATGAACGACGTTGTTCGACGACCTGACCGAAGCCTGGTACGGCGAAATGGAACCTCGTTAACCGGCACCGTAGGGGACATGCGAGGAGGGCAATTTTTTTTTGCTCTAGAATATAGGAATCCGGCCGGAGTAAAATTAGCTTGACCCATCATTGTTGATCATTGTTGGGACAAATATAACTCCACGTGAATCTGCCTGTAAATGTATTCGTAACGGACCTCTCACGTCCGAGAAATATTTGAAAATAAAATATTTCCCGCTCTTTAAATATTGGCGCGCTTTTTATTTTCTCAGAGCTCTCGTCGTTCCTTGCCTTCAAAACATACAATCCTTAAAATTATACAATCTAAAGATTCGTCTCGACAATGCTTACAAGCGATCACTTGATCATCAGATCTTTTCGTGCTCATCCTCTCAAGCTCAGGAGATGACTTGATCATCGGTTTTATTTCGCAAAAGGATAACAATGGGAATTCAGGGTCTTCTCAAGGCAATGAAGCCATACGTGGAGCCGGTTGAGATTAAAAAGTATTCTGGTCTCAGAGTAAGCAAAAGTGTGTTCTAAGCTCTTCTCTATTTAGACCATCTGAGAGTTGAAACTTGCAGGTCGGCATCGATGCATACTCATGGCTTCACAAAGGAGGTGAGCTGTTTAATGCTTCAGAATAATATGCTTGTTTTGATGGTTTTGAACTTTTGATACGAAATGAATATGTGTCATGTATGCAGGATATGCCTGCAGCATGGAAATCTGTGAAGATATGTGGCAGCAAGACTCTGTTCCACAATATGTACAGTACTGCATGCACCGGATCAATATGCTTCGTTATAACAAAGTAGTACCTGTAATGGTGTTTGATGGGGGGCATTTACCTCAGAAAGAAGCCACAAGAAGCGAGCGGGAAAGGTTTGTTAAGTCGTTGATACATATCTGGATGTGCATTCTGTTAGTTCTTCAAAAAACATTTCCTGACAGACGAAGGAGAATGAACCTTGAAGAAGCGCGCCTAAAGCTCTCAGATGGTGATACCATTGGGGCAACTGAGTTTTTCCAGGCAAGTTACACTCTCCATACTACCATGTTTGCAAGCTGTGGAGCAGATTTTGTTGATCATTCTAAGATTGTATTCCTCCTCAGAGGGCCGTTGAAATTACACCAGCCATGGCACATGAGCTTATTCAGGTACGTAATTAGAAAGAACTTTAGAGCGTTAATTGGAGTTTGTAGATTTGTTATTATTTAACTTGCCTAATGCTATAGGTCTTGAGGAAAGAAAATGTCGAGTTTGTAGTGGCTCCCTATGAGGCTGACGCTCAGCTTGCAATGCTAGCCAAGTTGGATCCAATGGAGGGAGGCATTTCTGCCGTTATTAGTGAAGACAGTGATTTGCTTGCATATGGATGCAATGTGGTAAGAAGAGCTGTAAGAGGTTGGCTGCTGATTGATTCATATATATTGGCTATTTTCTGAAGCTTGCACGACTAGGTTATTTACAAAATGGACCGCTATGGCAATGCAGAAGAGATTGATTTGCGCAAGGTTTTCCAATGCCAAAAGGCACCCCAGGATGGATTGCACTTTGCACGTTTTACTCAACATTTGTTTACCGGTATGGTTTTAATA
This sequence comes from Isoetes taiwanensis, assembly GCA_021234155.1. Classification (NCBI taxonomy): domain Eukaryota; kingdom Viridiplantae; phylum Streptophyta; class Lycopodiopsida; order Isoetales; family Isoetaceae; genus Isoetes; species Isoetes taiwanensis. The sequence continues at coordinate 535,970 of JAJEKV010000029.1, read as the reverse complement.
CTCCCATGTTACATCTATGAGCTTTGGATGACTGTTTGAATACTCATTTGGCAGGTATGTGTGTTCTATCTGGATGTGACTTTCTTCCTTCAGCTCGTGGTATTGGAGTAAAACGGGCACACGCGCTGGTTTCTAAGTACCGTAACCTCGATCGGGTGAACTCCTCAGTGCATATTTGCATTAATTAGCTAGAATGAGGATCCAATGGCTGATGTATATATTACGCATAAGTTCAATAATGTATGTTCATAGTTGTCATTTGACTTGGCAATTTACACGATAACAATGCTTTACAAAGAGTTTAATTGGTTTATCTTGGTGTCCAACAGATGTTCTTACTCATCCATCTAAACTGGAAATTTGCAGGTAATATCGAGGTTGAAATTCGATACCAAAATTGTGCTTCCAGAAGGTTATGCCAATGACTTCAAGCAGGCAATGGCAATATTTTCACATGCTAGAGTGTAAATACTTTTTGTGTCCCCTAATTGATATTGCTGCTTAGTAGGGTCTAAACATGGTGTGCTATTTTGGCAGGTATGATTTAAGGACGCGCTCGCTAGTATATCTAACACCCCTTCCTGACAATTTTGCTCATGAGTTTGATGACAGTATTGACTTTCTTGGACCGTATCCTTTTGTCTACCTCCAAAGTTCTCTTTTCAGAAAAACTTATTATCCTAGATTTAAATTTATAGTATCAGCGATTGAAAGATACTCCGGTAGGTTTTAAGATTTTAATTTCTAGTTCCCTTGACATGCATTATAGAGATATACCATCATCAAGAGCATCAGCTATTGCTGAAGGCAGATTAGATCCTATTAGCATGTGCGCCTTCAATGAGCATCAGGTACAGAAAGATGTTATCAAAGAGAACGAAACTATTGAAAATGGAGAATTTTCTACACCAGCCCAAGAGGTGACAATGAGCACACTTTTGATAAGTTCCAGAAAGAATGTAAAATCACCAACAACTCAATTTGCAGGCATACTTTTGGGAAGACACTCTTGACACCATACAACTAGACACGGATGCCTTGGATGGGAACTTAACATTAGAGGCGGAGGGTAATGTACATACTTTGTGCTATATTGTATCATTATCTACTGACACGCATCAGCTGTCTTTGTCCAGAGAGATTTGTGAGCAAGTTCAGCCCAGAGAAGCAGGCTAAATTGGATCTGAAGGCTGTTCATACAACTAAAAGTTTAATGGCCCATTTCAATCACATAGCTGCACAGGCTCCACTAAATTCGAGCACTGAGATGGAGCTCACCCCCGGCCTGGAGAGCTGCAACATCTTCAATTTTAAATCCAACAGTCAGGTTGGAAACAATAACAAAGAAACCAAGCGTGTAGTTTCACCTGTACCTGATAATAACCCATTTCGAATCCTCAAACAGCGGGTGTGTGAAGAGAAAGGACCGGACTTTAAACTAATATCTAGCTTGGCAACTAAGTTAGAAGTTCCTTTATCGACAGAGGAGATCCGGCGCAATCAGCCCAACAATTCACTGAAGCTCAAACGAACAGCTGGAAAGGGTATTTTGAGATTCTTCAGCCCAAGCTCCGCACATTGACTTGCATTAACTATGGCCTGGTTGATGCAACATTGCGGAGTCTTAAAAACCAGGAAATCTAAGATTTTTTCAACATTAACCCAGATCCTATTTTTGAGGCTTAAGATCTCAATCTGAGTTTAGAACGGATGCTGCGCTTTTGAAAAAAAGGATCTGGGCAAATATTGTTGGACTGAGGTATTCTGTATGATGGTGTACATATAATTTAAAATTATTTGGAGTCGACGACTACAGTTAAATGTTAGCTTTTATGCTTTGGTATGCTTTTTACGCGTTTTACCTTGGTAATGCAACGACAGCTCTGATGTACCATATGTTAAAATCAGCCAGCACAAATGGCATGACGATTTTTTAAGCATGCTGCTATATAACAAATTAGGCATGACAAACCTACTCTAAACCTATGGATTATATAGCTTGAGACAGGGGTGCTCTGATTGCCTCAAAGCATTTGATTTTGGGCAAAGAAGACAAGAGGTAATTGGTAGCCAAATTGTTAACAAAGGTTATTGGTAGCCAGGAGGGGTTGGGGGCACTACCAATCAAGCATAGGCTATGGTCGGGCCCCCAGCTCCCCCTGCCTACTGCTATCTTTAAGTCTAGAAAGTTCACCCAATCTTTTTTTGAGTTCGACATCCCAACATTTTGCAAGCGTTTTTTCCTTTGTTTTTAAAAAGTTCCTTTTTAGGAGTCTAGACAGGATTGCATTGCTAGCTTCTGTTTTGGCTCTAGAAAATGAGTACCAACCAACTACCTATTTGATGTCATGGTGCAGTACATGTCCTGCTACGAAGACAAATTAGAAGACACAATATCCGTGGAATGCCTCTGTTCTTCAATGCATAAGTTACCATGCAAACTAGAAGTGCTTATGGAGTTTGTGGTTATGCAATTTGTGATTACAGCTTGAATGGTGGCAACATTAATTAGTGATATGTCATGAAATTGGATTAGGGAAACACCTTGGCGAAACTCTTTATTCATAGACATATCTTACTTGGCCAAAAAGTCACACTTAGATATGTGACGTGAATCAAACATCCTCTGCATGGAAGCAGAGCACAAAAATTAGAGGTAGGCTATTGTTCAGCAGGTTTTAATTGCAAAGCTTCCACAAGGTGGCAAATTGTCTAAAGAGTAGTAAATGCAAAGTTTGCATCCTTCTTGGCATGTTTAAATATGTGTTCACAGGTGCACTTTAGCATGAAGTTCAATGCGATTGTGCTATAGCAATTTTGGTCTGCTTGTAGATTGTCGTCCCTGCCTTTCAGCTCCATTACAACTGCCATTTGCAACAGCTCCCATTCGATTCTACTGTATCCACATTTGGATATTCCATGTGTTCTGTTTGGTATTATAAGGTCATTCAAATCCGCAAACTTTCAACATTTCAATCTATAGGTCTCCGTTTTAGGGAGTCCATTTTAACATGATATGTGTACCATTATTTGAAAGGTGTAACACTTTCTTGAGTCGTGGTTTTGGAAATCCTTTTTTTGGTTCGCAGCTGATTTATTGTGAATTTGGTATTTTTAGTTGTTGGGGACCTAAACAACCTCTTCTAGTCGAAGATGCCCAAGTTAATCCTCCTCAAGCTGAAGAAGTTCGCATTAGAATTTACTCACACTTCGTTCTGTCACACCGATGTTACATGTTGGGAAGGATACGTAACTGTATCGTGCTTTGCAGTTCAGTCTCTATTGATATGCAGTGAAGTATTACTGTATGCAGCATATTAAGCATTAGATCCTCTCCATGCGAAGCAATCTTTTCGTTAACTGACTATAATATTGCGAGGATATGATGATATATCTCCTCGAACTTTTGGCCATAAAACTGTAGGGTATATATTGCATCATTAAAATGACATGAATCTTAACTGGCATTAACCTTGGCACTACACTTCCAATTCATTTGCAGAAGTATTGAAAGCATCGACGATGGAGTTTTTCAATTTGAAATTGGAGACTATCAGATGTATACTTAAGCAAAAATTTTAAATATGTGAAATTTTTAGGTTAGGGCCAGTAAAAGCAATAGTGGAACTGTTCTCAAAATATTTGTTGTAGAAGAAATAGGTTAGTCGTCCTCATGCATTAGGAAAAGGAGCCACTTCGAGTTGGAAGGGCTTCTCTCAAGGTCTTGTCATGATTCCAAGGGTTCATACATGAAAATACTTAGTATGTAACCACCCAATACGTCCCTTTTAACTAGAAGACAATGTGTAAGCTCTTACCAGTGATCCCAAAATTCTTTCTTATGATGAATATGCCTGATAATATAGGTCTATTCTGGTGGACCTCTGAATGAGTGAAACACGATGGAAGTTTTTGATTATCTGATGAGATTTCACTTGGGCCAAAGCTCAATGAAGATAATGAAGGCTCCACATATCAGGAATGACAAGTAAGTCCAAAAGGGTTACATTGGCGCAGTATAACCTTTTGTATTCAGCATACTGTAGAGACTTACAAATTGTTGAGTGTCGATCCATGTGCATGGACTCGTGTGCCGCCGTCCAACATCTATACAAGGATAGTTCTTCTTACTCCGTGCACAATACATGAGAAGTTGGGAACATAGAATTCCACATTTAAATTCAATATTTAACACATTTAGTTCTAGATTACAATATAATTTATACCCTCCAAGTCTTGTGGTCTAAAGTACAATCATGGAGAAAGTCATAGCGGTAATGATAAATGGAAGTGCTTCTACATTTGAGATACTACAAGTTGTGCTAAGTAGTAGAATTTTACTTTGAAGGTTTTTTAAATGGAAGGCTATCTTGAAAAGTGCTTTAAATTCAACGTGATTTTGCATCTCTGGTTTGGATATTAACTTGCCACACTGTATGCACAATCTATGCCCTAAATTATGCATTGACACTCTTAAGGAAACAAATGGAGTTTGTTATGCCTTTCCATACATTTTGAACCTTATATCCTAACCTATCTATTTGGCAGCCCTCTTCTTTTCATAGATGTTTTCTTTTTAAAGGCATCCTCCAAATGTCCAAAAGCAATATATAATGTTGGCAAAGAATTTATTTTTTTTATATCCCTAGCTAGACTTGTACATGCATTTGGTAAATACACAAGGCGTATAGAATCATCCAGGGTGAGATACAAGTGAAAAGTTGTCTTTAATTAGGTCATACATTTGGAAAGAAAAATGGGCAGATTAACTATTATCATCACATATTTCAGCAATCCTTCCAACTTAAATATGAGCAATCCTTTATGGGTTGATATTGGTAGTGTTCCCTTCCCTTTCCTTTTTTTATCATCACACAATTCTTCAAACCTGTAGGTTGATATTGTGCAATTCTTCAAACCTATAGGTTGATATTGGTGTTGTGTTCCCTTACCTCCTCGCTCTAAAAATCTTTAAGCTAGAACCTTAAGGGTAGCATCACTTTTGCATGTGTAAACTTGGGCATATACGTATGTGCCTCGCGTGTATAGAAGGTGCACTATTCTCATATTTTCTCATCTTATGTAGCTAAGACTGCATAAGAATTGCACCTTTTGAGAATTAACTCATACCAAAGTACAATGTTATAGAATTTTCTCATTATATTTCTTCCAATAGGTAAGTACTAGTGTTTGTACTCATATTGCATGTGCCAAATTTTAAGTGCAACAATATCATGTTTTTATTGTAAAACATGTCTGATTGATATTCTTTAGATGTGTTTATATCTACAGTTATGATTTTATATAAAAAAAAATTCCATACAAAAATTAGCCAAAAGAAATATACAACAACCAACAATTTCCACCTTTCACAAATCCTGCAAGAACCAATCGAGATTTTATCCTTTACCAACTTCTCATGTCAATATGAAGAGGATTAACAAATGGTGTGGTGCTCTTCCCCGTGGTCTAACAAAAAGTTTATTAATCATTAATCTAGTAGCAGAGGCATGGGACTAGCGGCTGGAATAGATGTAGAGGAAGTCACAGAGGGATGAGAGACATCCATTGTAGAACTAGCAGAGCTAGGAGCAGGATTTGCAGCAGAGGCAACTGGAGGACCCTGCTGGTAAGACTTACGATATTGAGCAATGAGAGAGGCCTCAGGGAACATGAGATCCAGCTCTGGGCCATTTAACAATCATAGCTTGAAAGGAAAGAACATGGCCCCACTCTGAACAACAATTGTCTGAGGCAGATCACGATGAATGGGTCATGCTACACAAATCTTAGTAATGCCATTAGTTCTAGCATGTTTCAAGTGAAGTCGAAACTCATTAGGAATAGCAGAAATGAACTCAGAATCCTGAAACTCTGGAGGAAAGTCTTCAATAGCAATCCAGAACGGGGCATGTAAGGCATCTAGTTTACCTAGAAAAGAGCCAGGAACATACTGTTGATACAATAAGAAATGTTTCCATAGAGGATCAACACCTCATTCTATGAGTTGAGCCACCGACTCAGGAGACTCAAACATCAGGAGAAAACAAAGTGTTCTACGAGCTTGGTAGATTGATAGCGAGGAGCCCTAATTTGTGTAAATGCCCAGATAACCAAGATCCCACGCACTTCAAATCCAAGAAGGGGCCAGTGAAGTAACAAACAACAGACCATGCAACTAATTGCTCCACATGATGATGGTATGCCTCATAACTGATCTACACCACAGGGGCCCTAAAGCGCTTAAAGGTTGACATGCACTCCTGAATCCCATAAAAAAATTGCAGCTGGTGGTAACATGATATCCATGGAGTTCTGTTTGGCCTACAACTGTTGAAGATAGGATGCAACTTCTTTCTTATTATTGTCCACCATGGTGGCAATGGCCTCTAAGACACGAAGTGAGGTGACTGGAGATGACACACCTTCGCATAGCCACTCAAAAAAACGAACACATGTAAGCCTTGCCACTATGTCAGAAGATCGTCCAAGGCATAGAGGTCGAGACATGTGGCGTGGTTGAAGAAGAAGGTGTCCTAGGCTTGCTCGAGGGAAGAGAGGGAAACTCCTCCTGCCTTGAGGAACCTCCAACATGTGCTGGATGTTCTGTTTGTCCAGAAGGGCCTCCTTCGTATAAGAGACTCCCAACATGTGTTGGAGGTGCAGCCTGTGTCACATTCTCCTGAGAAAGAGCTACTAATCTCATTTGTTCTGAAGAACTTCCAGTATGTGTTGGAAGTTCTTTTGGAAGTACCAAGTTTCCAGAAGAGCTTTTCAAAGTCACCTGGTCAACACTGCCTCTAGTATCATGAGACATAAGGTCAGAAGCTGCAACAAGCTAAGAAGAGGAGAGAGTTGAAGCTGATGCCTCAATGGAGCTAGATACATATATGCCATTGGAAGAAACAGGAGGATGAGGCAATGCCAGTGGATTGAGATGCACAGAAGCCTGCCTCTCCTGCCCCTCAGATCCAACCTCTACTGATGTCACCAAGCTCTTAAGAGAAGAAGGGGCACCTTCATGAGCCAATTTGTGGGCATCTCGAACATTAATCTTTGGAGAATCTAGCGCATATTCTCTTCCACCAGTGCCCTGTACCCCATTAGGATTACTAGAGGAGCTTTGGAAGGACTACAAGTTGCTTTTGCCATCTCCACTGAAAGGGGCCGAGATTTCAGAGCTCAACAGTCCCCCACAAAAGAGTAACTTCTGATAAGTTTAAGCACCGCGAGCCCAAACTCGCCTAGAACTGCCACCAAACACAGGAGTTAATGCGAAAAGAAGAGTGCCGCCAAATCCTAAGACCACCAATAAAGGGCCGGAGCTGTCAAGCGACTTTTCACTGCCAAAACAGTCTAATCACCATAAAAACCACCACATATCAACGGATATGGCACGCAACGAGTTTTCCAAAGAGCCTAGATCACTCAGATTTGACATGTGAATCAAAAGTTATGTGCAAACGAACGGGGCTGAAACCCTAGGCGCCATCATCAGCACCCTTCCTCTAGAACAGTGGCGTCATCCTTTCATATGTGGTTCTCTATGGTGCTCATTACTTGTGCGAGAAGAATGAAAAACAAAGTAGTATTTGATGATTTGTCGTTTGAAACTTTTGTCTCCTTTGTTATGCCTTTTGGATTGGGTGGTGAATATTCAAATTCTAGTGTGACCAATAGAACTATAGTGTTGCCGCCGAAAGGGCAACAAGCTAACTATTTGGTCCACCTGTTATAAGGACTAGGCCAATGCTCTGAAGACCTTGGCAAGCAACAATTGATATGAAAGTCAACACAAAGGAGCTCTTAAGTCAACTCAGAGTACTTATGGTCAACTCCATGAAAGGTACTATATTCAAAGTCAAATTATTGGTCAGAGATATGCTTTAGAAGAATCTGACTGTAGAAGTTTGGAAGATGCCTTTTGAAGATTGGAAGATGAAGTTTGAAGACCCCATGGTATATGGTTTGTTGTCTAGCCACGTTTATCCTATTCTTGCCCTCCATATACCATTTCACATTTTCTTCTTAGCCCTAGTTCTCACTTTGCCACATGCTCCTATAATCATATCCCTTAGCCTTTGGGTTGGAATCAAGAGATGCCTTAAAAGATTCCCTAGGTGCTTCCTATGTTCCACTTACACTTGCTAGAGATACCTCATATGATCCTAGATCCTTGAATAACCTCCTATGGTCCCAAATATGATCGATTTTATAAGGCAAGGCCTTCAACCCTGGTTTGAAATTCTAGAAAACATCCTAATACAACATATACTGGGAATATACACGCAAAATACGAAATCCTATCGCGAGGTTTTTCAAAAAATACGGTTCAGGAGCCCTAGAATCTTGGGACTAGCTCGAATCACGTCGGAATTGAAGCCCTAACTTCCGAAATCTACCTAAAACTAAATTCCCAAACCTAAGAAATATATCTAACCATAAATCACGCCCTCAGATGCCGAGTTTCCAAAAAAGCTCAAACTATATACCGTGGGGATCAAAGATAAAACTCTCGAAGGCCCGGATTCGTTAAGCTCGAATATTGATACATGCTGATCATGATCTGAGAAATATTTGAAGTGCCTGAGCATTCCACAGTCTGATCTGCAAAGATTAGACTGATTATCTTATCCTGAGATTATTATTTGACCATATGATATTCTTTGATGATTGATTCATGTTCTTATTACCTGTGTTGACTTTGTATTACCTTCATATCAATGAAAATTGCCTGCCAAGTATTGAAAAGCTTGTCTGTTATCATTTCTAGCACTTTTGCCACCCAAAATATTTTACAGTAAAAGATTATGCACTCTAGGCCTACATGTGACTAGTTGGCCTTTATCCTTACATGTAATTGCATGTGTGTGCACAAAAAACTTCGAAAAAAACCATTCAAATCTCAAGTTGCAATTTTTTGCATTCTGTTTTGATATGATCATTGACTGATATTTGCAAATCAGCCTAAAAAAACTATCCACAATGATCCAAACAAGAATTTGACCATTTGCCTCACCTCCAAAACACTTGTGTCTCATATTGTCTTTTGAAATTACCCAAAACTCCATTTCACAACTCAAATTACAATTTGCTGAACTCTGTTTTGCAGTTTGACTTTAATTGACCAAAAATTGACTCATTTTTTTATTCGAATATCTCATAGATCTGAGTTCAGACTTGGTCAGGATTTTCACTACTGCATATAGTATACTTTTCTCTCCTTGAATCAAGGAAAAAAAATCAATTTGCATCAGGGAACTACTTGGATTTGACCACTGCTACTTCTTTATTGAATTGGGAAAGGTATAAATTTTTGTTCTTCATGCTTTTGCATCAAGTTTTTTTGAAAAAAAACCGATCACCTTAAGTGATCTGGAGGTTCTAACCACTACCTGAGTATAGTTCTCAGGTTGTCTCTTTGTTTTTGATCTTTAGGCCAGGTTGAGGGTCAACATCTTGGAGGTTTTACCGAGATATCATCCTGGATCTCAAGGACTCATGGCTCCAAAGCAGAAGTTTCCAAACAGAACAAGAAATACAAGAGGAGGTTGAAACATTTGAACGTTGTAGGAAAAAGCCTTTTCCCCAACTTTCTCCACTAGCTTACTCCAAAACATGCCATATTAGTTTGAACTAAATGTCCCATCTCCTCTGCCTACTTTTGATTCTTGAGAATTTTTGAAGATTATTACAGGGATTATGGCTTCAAGAAAGGTTGCAAGCTATTAGAATTTGAGAAGTGTTTTAAAGAAGAGAGTGAGGCTGGTGCTTGGCTTACCTATGAAAAACTAATGGGGACTACCTCATGGGATGATCCAGTTACAAAATTTTTGGATAGATTTGGTAAGCTTGCTGCTCCTAAAGACCTTGTTAATGAATTTCAAAGTTTCTCTATTTACGCAGGAGAAAGTGTGAGCCAATGTAAAGAAAGATTCAGTGCCTTTATAAACAGATGCCAAAAGTGCCAAGTCACTACAACACTCTTCCTAGTTTCATCCTTGATCAAAGACACGGTTTCTAGACCAAAGATACATAGAAAACTCATCAAGATCCAAGCTGCTAAGGGCTTGATTCTATTTATAAAGTTTTTGCCAAGACAATAAAACTCACAAAGATGCTTTCTATCTTGCCAGAAAAGCACAATGTCCTCCATCATGGTCCCTTTTACCCTGATGCTACTGATGGTCCTTATGAGCCTAATCACCCTGTTCAAGTTTATGCTGTGCTTAAAGATAAGAAAAAAATCCAAGGATGAGGAGGCATATTCTCAAATCTCAGAAGTCAAAGCAGATCTTTCCAAAGTAACTGAAGCATTAGCAGAGATGACCAAACAACTTATGGAACTCAAAAATTCTAGGGCAAGTAGAACTTTCCCAGAATGCATTCATTGTAATAGGACCACTCATCCATCTGATATTTTCTTTTATAGAGTGTGTCCCAAATGTAACAAGAAAGGCCACTTTGGTAGAGAGTGTCCAGTCTGTGCATTTTGCAAAGAAGTTGGTCATACTGATTTTAAGTGTTCTGTTAAAGAGTATTTTGCTAGACAAGAAAAAGAAAAGAAAAAACATGAGCCAAGTTCACATGTGAGGTTCTACTAGTTCTATAAGGTTTGTGCAGGCCACATATCTTCCTAAAACTGAAGAAGTTATGATAGTACAAACTAGGAGCATGGATGAGGCTAACAAACATGCTGAGCCAAGTAGGCCTGCCTCTGATTTTTCCAAGATATCACCTTCACCAAAATCCACTACAGAAGTATTACCCCAGGATATAGCTCCACCTCCTCATCACAAGTATGGTAAGAAAGATCAGGAACTCGATGAGGTGGATGCCTTACTCAAGAGTTCTAAGGTAAGTGTGGATCTCTTCACTTTGTTAAAAATAGCACCTAGTTACAGAAACAGGTTGTTGCAACAAACTGTTGTTAATGAAACTATGGCATGTGTGAATTTTACTGATACTACTGACCTAGTGTTGGCTCAGAATGAGGAGGACCCTGGAGCTCATGTATTCAGCATCCCTGGGAGGGTATTCCTTCTCTAAAGTACTGCTCGACGGTGGATCTCCATTGAACATCATGCCTTATCACATCATGAAAAGGTGTGGTTTGGAAATAGGTAAGAGATCCTCTGTTCTGTTAAAGTCTTTCTCTAATGCAAAGATTAGTCCTATAGGGATAGTAACTAGTGTCCCTGTAAACACAGAAGGCATAATTGTAGCTGCTAATTTTATTGTGGTTCTTTTTGAAGATATAGGAGAAGATGCAGATATCTATGATCTTTTATTAGGAAGACGATGGATGTCTACTGTGGATGCTAGGCCAATTTAGTCCCAGGGGAGGTGTACTATCTCCAATGGTTCCCAAGTGGCAACAATCTTTAATCAGGACAGTTCTTATAGTTCAGAAGGAGAGGTGCACTTCATCAAATAATTGCTCACAGAAGAAACCCTAGGATCATACAGTCTAGTGGCTGCTAAACCAAAAAAATGTGAGTTAATTCCCCTCAATGTGGAATATACACCATCCCCTAAGCAAGGTAAAGAAGGTTTTTTGTGGTTTGATGGAGGCATTTCTAAAAAACAAAATGTAGCATCATCTGCTGTTGTATTGAAAGATTCTGCCAATAAACTTTTGGCTAAAGTAAGGAGGATTTACCCACAAATTACTTCTATTATAGCAGAATATAAGGCTCTTATTGCAGGACTTCAGGAGGCTAAGGCTATGGACATTGATAATATTCATATTTATGGTGATTCCCAATTAGTTTGCAGACAAGTGTGTGGAGAATATGAAGCTAAAAATACTGTTATGGAAGCCTTTAGAAACCAAGTTATGGGATTATTTGCAGGATTTGCTTCATGGCAGATCACTCACATAATAGGGAGCAAAATTGGGAAGTTGATGCTCTGTGCAGAGAGACTTTGATGTCTCATTTGTCTGAGGGTGCTATCTCAGAAGAAGACCTGGAGGAGCATGAACTCAAAGAACTCTGTCCTATTCTGGTTATAAGTACAGAAGAACAGAAGCAAACTCAAGAGGTTCTTATCACCAAGAATGGTAAGCAAAGAACCTTGTTTGTAGGAGATCTATTTGATACCCAAGATAGAGAAGAAATTACAAGTCCCTTTTTTTTTTTAAGAAAGGGGAGATGTATTTGCCAGGGATTAATCAGAACTCATTGGCATCAAAGAAGAGGCATGCCAATTCGAAATTAAAATAAAGGAATGGTGTAAACCTATTTTCCAAAAGTTAAGAAGAATTAGCACTTCCTTAATGGGGCTAATGAAGGATGAATTACACAAAATGTTGGATGCAGGGGTCATTATTGAAATAATTAATCCAAAATGGGTATCTTACATAGTACCAGTGGAAAAAAAAAGTGGTGCCCTGAGAATTTGCATTGATTACAGTAATCTGAACAAGGCCACCATCAAAGACTGTTATCCCTTACCATTTCTAGAAGAAATATTATATGTTGTGGCAGGAAAGAATGTGTACTCATTTTTGGATGGATTCTCTAGATTCAATCAAATAAGCATTAGAGAAGAGGATCAACCTAAAACCTCTTTTATTACTCCTTGGAGAAGTTATGTCATGAAGAAAATGCCATTTGGTTTGATGAATGCCCCAGCTACCTTCTAAAGAGCCATGGACACTATTTTCAAGTCCATGTCTACCAAAGAATTTAGGGTCTTTCTGAATGACTTGTGTTTAGGATCTGATGCTACTAATCATTTGGAGTTGCTTGCCAAAGTCTGTTCCTTATGCAGGAACTCTGGAGTCAACCTCAATCCCAAGAAGTGCATATTCTTTGCATCCAAGGGACGGCCTTTGGGACATGAAGTTTCCAATAATGTCATCCAAGCAGCACAAGATAAAATCTCAGCACTTAAAAGGCTGGTGCCTCCCATGAATTTGAAACAGGTTAAAAGTTTCATTAGTATGACTAGCTTTCTTAGGATGTACATTCCAAATTTTGCTCATATTATAAGTCCTATCTCTAAATTGACAAGGGTAGGTAAGTTCTCTAAATCTGAAAGCAAGTTTATACCTGTGGCATGGTCAACAGAATGCCAAAAAGCTTTTGACTTATTGATCAATATATGAAGCTACTTTACTTAAAACTCCAGATCTGGACAAGCCATTTGAGGTTTATATTACTATTATTAAGAAGGCAGTAGGCTTGGATATTTTACAGGAAAAACACACCATAGTTTTTGCCAGTAAATAATGGTCTTCATCTGAGGAAAGATACACTCGAATGGAGAAGAGTGCTGCGGCTTTGATGTTTCTTATTGATAGACAAGGACATTTGCTGATGAAGGGCCAGATGCAAGACTTTATGAAGCAAAATCCTATGGGTTTTCTCTTTGGCAAAACCACTAGCAAACCAAAGATCCAAAGGTGGGCTTGTAAGTTACAAAGCTTTGATATTCTGGTCAAAGAATTGCACCAGGTCAAAAATCCTAGTCTTTATTTGCCTAATATTTTCTTTGACCATGAAGATACAATAGAATCTGTTGACTTTATAGATGCTATAACTTATTTGAAGACAAGAGAGGAAGACCAAGTTCTACAAGGATGGCAACACCCTATCAGGAACTTTTTGCAATATCAGGAGATTCCACCAGGTTTAACCTCGAGCCAACAAAGGAGATTCAGCAAAAAATGCAGACAGTTCAAGATGATTGAGAAAGTCCTGTGCAAGGTAAATAGAGACGGGATCTTACTTAGATGTGCTGATGAAGAGAAAGCTGGCCTGATCATTAAGGAGATGCACAAGGGCATTTGTGGTGGTCATTTTGCTGGAGACACCACAGCAAAGAAGATCCTCAGGATTGGATATTATTGGCCTACAGTATTTAGAGATTGCTATAATATTATCAAAACTTGCTACCAATGCCAAATCTTTGGCAAGAAGATTCTTCTTCCAGCAGCTCTGAAGCCCATTGTTTCTCCAGGACCTTTTCAAATATGGGGATTGGATTATATAGGTCCTATTAATCCCCCTTCTGCAGGTCAACATCAGCATATAATTGTGGCTACAGATTATTTTACCAAATGGGCAGAGACTATACCTTTGAGACAAGCTAATGTTTTCACAACAGCAAGGTTTCTACATGAATATATTTGCTCTAGGTTTTATATTCCTTTCAAATCGCATTTGGACAGGAGTACCCCCTTTGTAAATGAAGTTATCTCTAACTTGTTAGTCATTTTTAAAGTTAAGCACACCAAAAAGTTCTTCCAATTATCCTCAAGGGAATGGTCAAGCAGAAGCTATTAACAAGGTTTTGAAGGGCATTTTGCAAAAAACAGTTGAGGATAACAAAAAGGATTGGCATTTGAAATTGGTAGATGCTCTTTGGGCCTATAGGGTCACTATCAAAGTAGCAACCAATCATACACCTTTCAACGTAGTCTATGGCATTGAGGCTGTGCTTCCAATCGACCTTGAGCTCCCATCCCTAAGGCTAGCTCATAAGTTATGCTTATCTTTTGAATATGCCCTACAGGAGAGATTGGATACTCTTTTTCATTTAGATGAGTACAGAATGGAAGCTGAAAAGTCTAACCTACTTAAAAAAGCCAAAGATTTGGTTGCCTTCAAAACTGCTCACAAGAATACAAGGTATCTTTAAAGCGGGAGAGCTTGTCCTCAAGTGGAATAAATCCAGGGAGGACTTAGCTGGCAAATTTGAGAATCTTTGGGAAGGATCTTATGAGGTCTTAGAGTCTGCAGGAAACAACTCATACTGGCTGAAAGATGTGACCTCAGGAATATCATTGCTAAATCCTATCAACACTATCCATTTGAAAAGGTATTGGGACCAGCATGTATGCTTGTCTCTTTTTATGTCTTAAAAATTCAGAAAAAATCTACTTAGAAATAGGTTAGATAATTTAGATTCTCTTTTTAACTTTGGTTTTTAGGATAATACCTTGTTAGGTTTATGATTGCAGTAAGCAGGTTTATTAAGGATATAAGGCTAAATAGCTTCAGGACAAGGATGTTCACTATAATCTTGACAAGTGCCATATGCAGGATCATCAGTTTGTGTATTCATCTGCTATGAAACTTTATCCATTACCACCAACCCTTTGCTTTTCCTATTTGTCAGTGTGCAAGGCCCTATCACTCCTTATCTTTTACCATAGGTGTGCTGAGCATTATTCTTAACGGGTTTGCATGTTTCCATGGCAGATGCACCCTTGTTCCATTTATTTTCACCTGTATTAAGTGGCCCTACCATCCATTTAGCCTCCTATTGTTAGTAGCATTCTGCACTTTAGCTTCACCATCCTAGTAGAGTTGCACTCCCAAAAGATCAAGTTTCTTAACATGTTTACATGTCTTCATGGCAGGTGCATCCTTGTTCCATTTATTCTGTCTTAAGTGGACCTACCATCCATCTAGCCTCCTACTCTTGTTTCCACACTCTAATAGCACTCTGCATTTCAGCTTCACCATCCTAGCAGAGTTTCACCCCCTAAAGATCAAGTGAAGGCATACAAATTCTTGTTTTGGCGAGTCATCTCCTACTTCACTTAACTTTCACATTCACATCTCATGCTTTCCATTCCATACACTTCATATACTTCATTCACACCATATTTCCATCACTCACACACACTCATTCCATCATATCCACACTTTACATCCATATTCATGCACTTGTTCCTCATTTTCACTTAAGATACTTAAAGTACTAGTGGAGACCCTTCATAATTTCTATTTTGCTATTTTTTGGCTGAGGGGACCAACCATTTTCTTGTTTTGGCGAGATGTTGCCCCCAAAAGGGCAACAAGCTAACTATTTGGTCCACCTATTATAAGGACTAGGCCAATGCTCTGAAGACCTTGGCAAGCAACAATTGATATGAAAGTCAACACAAAGGAGCTCTTAAGTCAACTCAGAGTACTTATGGTCAACTCCATGAAAGGTACTATGTTCAAAGTCAAATTATTGGTCAGAGATATGCTTTAGAAGAATCTGGGTGTAGAAGTTTGGAAGATGCCTTTTGAAGATTGGAAGATGAAGTTTGAAGACCCCATGGTATATGGTTTGTTGTCTAGCCACATTTATCCTATTCTTGCCCTCCATACGCCATTTCACATTTTCTTCTTAGCCCTAGTTCTCACTTTGCCACATGCTCCTATAATCATATCCCTTAACCTTTGGGTTGGAATCAAGAGATGCCTTAAAAGATTCCCTAGGTGCTTCCTATGTTCCACTTACACTTGCTAGAGATATCTCATATGATCCTAGATCCTTGAATAACCCCCTATGGTCCCAAATATGACCGATTTTATAAGGCAAGGCCTTGAACCATGGTTTGAAATTCTAGAAAACATCCTAATACAACATATACTGGGAATATACACGCAAAATACGAAACCGTATCGCGAGGTTTTTCAAAAAATACAGTTCAGGAGCCCTAGAAACTTAGGACTAGCTCAAATCACGCCGGAATTGAAGCCCTAACTTCCGAAAATCTACCTAAAACTAAATTCCCGCACTTAAGAAATCTATCTAACCATAAATCACGCCTTAAGATGCCGAATTTCCAAAAATGCTCAAACTATATACCGTGGGGATCAAAGATAAAACTCTCGAAGGGCCGGATTCGTTAAGCTCGAATATTGATACATGCTGATCATGATCTGAGAAATATTTGAAGTGCCTGAGCATTCCACAGTCTGATCTGCGAAGATGAGACTGATGATCTTATCCTGAGATTATTATTTGACCCTATGATGTTTTCTGATGATTGATTCATGTTCTTATTACCTGTGTTGACTTTGTATTACCTTCATATCAATGAAAATTGCCTGCCAAATATTGAAAAGCTTGTCTGCTATCATTTCTAGCACTTTTGCCACCCAAAATATTTTACAATAAAACATTCTGCACTCTAGGCCTGCATGTGACTAGTCGCCTGTTATCCTTACATGTAATTGCATGTGCAAAAAAACTTCAAAAAAACCCATTCAAATCTCAAGTTGCAATTTTTTGCATTATGTTCTGATATGATCATTGAGTGATTTTTGCAAAGCAGCCTCAAAAAACTACCCACAGTGATCTAAACAAGAATATGACCATTTGCCTCACCTCCAAAACATTTGTATCTCAAATTGGCTTTTGGAATTACCCAAATCTCCATTTCACAACTCAAGTTACAATTTTCTGAGCTCTGTTTTGCAGTTTGACTTTCATTGACCAAAATTTGACTCATTTTTAGACCCGACTTGGTCAAGATTTTCACTACTGCATATAGTATATGTTTCTCTCCCTGAATCAAGGAAAAAAAAATCAATTTGCATCAGGGAACTACTTGGATGTGACCACTGCTATTGAATTGGGAAAGGTATAAATTTTTGTTCTTCATGGTTTTGCATCAAGTTTTTTTGAAAAAAGACTGATCACCTTAAGTGATCTGGAGGTTCTAACCACTATCTGAGTATAGTTCTCAGGTTGTCTGTTTGTGTTTGACACTTAGGCCAGGTTGAGGGTCAACATATAGCTGCTTTGTATTGTGTTGATTGCATATTCATGCAACTACTACAAGCGCCTTTTTAGCCAATTTCCAAGTGTAAGAAATCAATATTATGTCCTTTCCCTTAATTAGTTGCATGATAAATAAACTTTTCTTTATTCCTTTTCATATCTGCTTTAGAATGTACCAATTAAGTCATATAATATGTAGGATACAAATTTGGACCACCAAAAACTTGAAATTTCAAATTGTAAAATCTCATTGTTTTGTAATAACTCATTACTTTATCATAAGAGAAACTTTTTAAGTAATATTTCAGCTATTTTTTGAATGAATAAAAATGAATTTTATTGATCCAAATTTCATTTGAATAAATATTTCGAATAAATGTGATATAATTCAATTATTCACTTATTCGCTTTTTTCTTCCCTCATACTGTAAATTATAAACCAAAAATGACATAGTATGACCAAATAAAGTCAATCACGCTTCATAATATGTTAGTTAATGTATTCATAGACTTATAGGAGGTTAAATGATTGACTAAATGCGACCTTCAAACTATGTACCCTATTGTCGTCTGATGGTTGTTGTAACAATTGGCTTGTGCGAGCCTCACCACTTGTGTTGTGGGAAGTGATCTTCTATCTATAGATGCATATTGTCACTGCTCCTTCAAAGTCATCATCCTTTACTATAAAATTATTTGAGATTTGTTGGACTTTTGCCACATTTGCTATTCTCATTGAAGGTACTCATAAAAAAATTTACAATTCTAAGGCTTGAAAAAACGTAGGCACGACACTAATACATCATTAAAGAATTTTAACTCACTCCTCTTTTAAGGTTGGCCATAACAACATAGTACTATATAAGGATTGAGAATTAAATTGATAAATTGCTTTCTTATTATTCTCTATCATGATATGACACATCATACACTCTTGCAAATGCCCTGTCCAGCTAATACATGACACTGGGGCAATCCATAGTGCATGGGCATCTTGTTAACTAGCTAGAAACAACTGGCTACTACCCATATAAACTAAATAACCTAGAGTAGTTTAGCCTAACAATTTTTTGCACCATCTTGCTAAGGTGGCGTAGTATGTTCCTTTCCTCCATATGCTTTGGTTACAGAAATGAGCATGCAAATTTGGTAACTCTCATGGGAAGGACCTGCGATACACACACACCGAACCAACAGAAAAACCCTAAAAAAATGTGCTTGAATCCGAACTTGAGAAAGTAAAATATCACATGACAAGCACCTATAAAATTCACTAGTAGCAACAAAATATAAATACATGAAAGCTCCATTGGGGCTAGTTGCACATGCAACGTGAACAAAAAACCTTTAAGGGGCTTTTCGCACCTCCATGCAAATCAAGATCAAGGATAAAGATAAACCCCCAGAGAAATTGGTCGTGTGTGTCGCGCATAAAAAAAAGCTCTATAAAATGGAGGAATTGTTCGCGCATGTTACGCGAACAAAAAACCTCTATTAATAGGAGGGCCTGGTTTTCCATGCCATGTGAAACAAGATAAAGTGAAACACTAAAATAAAATCAATGATAAATATAAGTTTCAAGAGGGACTGATCGCACATACTACATGAAAACAAAAAGAACCATTAAGAAATGGAAGGGCTAGTCGCACGCCCACGCGAATCAATAGAAATAACATATTAATCATACAAATAAATCTCAAGAGGCTGGCGCACATGCCAATCGAACAACAAGAAAACAAAAGAAGGGAGGGATAGATAGATAGATAGATAGATAGATAGATAGATAGATAGATAGATAGATAGATAGATAGATAGATAGATAGATAGATAGATAGATAGAGTTTTAAACGTCCATGGAGACCAAATTGGCCATGGGACCCAAATAACAAAGGGGCATGGAAGCACAAAAAATACAAAAATAAGATAATGCCACGGTTCTATTGTTATTGATTCTATTGCAATAGTAATAGAACAGACATTCCTTTTATGGAGATGCCCATTTTTAATTCCTCCTATTTATATTCCAGTTTTCTTCTTTGCTCCTTATCGGCATTTTCTTGAGCTTTCCTATTGTGCTGCTTTGGCTCTACTCAACTTATACTCGACCTATCAAGATCTGCAGCTAATCAAATTATTTTGGGGTTTGATGTGGTCGGAATCTAATAGTTGGCTTGTGTTGCATCGGTTGTTGGTGACGCTATGTCTTTTGCAATTCATCCGGTTTAGGGGCAGCGTTGGGGAAACCGTTTTCCACCTATCAGAAAATTTCGTGTAGATTTCACACTCAATTGGAAATTATAATTTTGAACCGGATCGTTCCTGCAAACAAAATTCATAACCGGATCCCATTTTCCGAAGACAAAAAAAAATAAAATAAAATTATACTATAATCAATTATTGCCACTATTCACCAAGTACTCAAATTGCAGTAGTAAATCAAACAATAAGATACAATAACGAGAATAAATTATTGGATGCTAGAAAGCAATAATTAACATAGAGGAAAGGAGAAAGTGAGCCATAATAGTTTATTTGGAAGTAGATGGGCTTATTGGAACCTCGGCACAATGGTGATAACTTACATCACACTGCAGATGTGGATTACTTCGAAAGGGATGGGAATATATTTAATCATTATCAGTACTTTCATATTTCAATGGGTTCTAAAAATGCTAAGAATGCAGTAACAATGGCTTTATTAAATGTTTCCGAGACAAAATACAAAAAAGGGATAAAAAGAATACAGAGAGAGGGATTACCTTTGAGTGAAACAATTTGAGCGCCAACGCAGAAGCAAGAATTTGCAAAGAACCAGATCCCCATCTCGTGGGATTCTCTTCTATTTATAGAGATCCTAGAATACAACAAGCCTAATTAAGGCTCCACTAATTCTGTTACAACGTTCTTTTCCTAACTCTAAAAGTTCTCACATTCAGTTTCTGTTTTAACACTCCCCCTGTCTGATTATAATGACGAAGCCACGCCAAGAGTGCTGCGATGTAGCTTGAACTTTTCCCTGCACAGTGGCTTGGTTAGCACATCTGCTATTATATCTTCAGTAGATATGTACTCCATCTGTATAGATCGGTCCATCACTTTTTCTCTTGTAAAATGATGATGAATGGAGATGTGCTTTGATCTTCTATGATGGATTGGGTTCTCATAAGAGCTATACTACTCTTGTTGTCATTGAAAATAGTAGTTGGCTCTTTCTGCGAATACCCGAGTTCTCCCAAGAATTGCCTCAGCCACACGGTTTCTCTCACCACGGCTGATGTAGCCATATATTCTGCTTCACAAGAAGACAGTGCAACTGAGGTCTGCTTCGAACTAGTCCACGTGACTGCTGCTCCATGTAGCATGATGCAAAAACCTGTTGTTGACCTCCTGTTATCTTGATCTCCAGCCCAATCCGCATCAACAAATGACACTAGTTTTACTATGGGATCATTTGAATCAGGTCCATACCTTAATCCCATGTTTGATGTGCCCTCAAGATATCTGATAATTCGTTTTACTGCAATCCAATGCTGCTGCTTGGGATTTTGCATGAACCTGCTCACTGCTCCTACTGCTTGTGCAATATCAGGTCTGGTACTAACCATGATATGCATGAGACAACCTACTACATGTATGGAATACAATTCATTCTAACCTGCTCATCACTAGACTGTGGTTCCATCTCCTTGCTAAGTCTGATATGGACTGCTGCTGGAGTATCTTTGGGCAAACACCCTTTCATTTTAAAACTGCTGCCTAGTCTGTGAATGGCGTGTGCCTGATGAATGCCAAGGGTTCTCTTAGTTCTATCCCTTAGAACACGGAGCCCCAAGCAGGTCTTGATTTCACCTAAATCCGTCATTCTGAATTCGGCTTGAAGTGCACGTTTCATGGATAGAACCCCATCCATGCCTTTGCTTACTATAATTAGATCATCCACATATACAATCACAATCAAAAACTGATTTTCTGCTCTTTCACAGTAGACATTCCACTTGGTCTTGCATCTGGTAACTCCTAGATTTTGCAGAAATCCATCAATGCGATTATACCAGCTCCTAGGGCTTTGTTTCAGACCATACTGAGCCCGATTCAATCTGCACACCTTTCCCTTGATCTGTTCAAATCCCTCTGGCTGCCGCATGAAAATTTCCTCCTGCAGAAACCCATTCAAGAAAGCTGTTTTGACGTCCATTTGGTGTATTTCCATATCCTCTTGAGCTGCCAAGGCCAAAACCGTCTTTATTGAGGTCATCTTTGCTACGGGTGAGAATGTTTCCTCAAAGTCTATTCCTGCCTGCTGAGAGAACCCCTGTGCGACCAGCCGTGCTCTAAATCTCTCAATAGATCCGTCACTAGCCTGCTTAATCTTGAACACCCATCTGCACCCCATGGCTTTCCTTCCTTTTGGTAGATTTACCAAATCCCATGCTTGAGTTAGATACATGGCATCCATCTCATCTTGCATAGCTTTCTGCCACTGCGCTGAATCAGGTCCATCCAAAGCTTCTGCTACAGACACTGGTTCCAGAAATTCTGCCTGGAAGCATTCCAATATACATTTCTCTTTTATGTCTGTATCCCACCAGTTTTCATGAGATTTCTCAAATAGTAATTCCTGTTGAAGAGTCTCTGCCAGGGCTGCAGAGTACTTCTTGTTCTTCCATTCTAACCATCGTTGTGTAGGGTGATGCCCCCTAGCACTTCTTCTTACTTCATCATGAGCTGGCTTGTGGATCAAGACAGGGACACTTCGAGCGTCATGTGGGAAGTGATCTTCTATCTATAGATGCATATTGTCACTGCTCCTTCAAAGTCATCATCCTTTACTATAAAATTATTTGAGATTTGTTGGACTTTTGCCACATTTGCTATTCTCATTGAAGGTACTCATAAAAAAATTTACAATTCTAAGGCTTGAAAAAACGTAGGCACGACACTAATACATCATTAAAGAATTTTAACTCACTCCTCTTTTAAGGTTGGCCATAACAACATAGTACTATATAAGGATTGAGAATTAAATTGATAAATTGCTTTCTTATTATTCTCTATCATGATATGACACATCATACACTCTTGCAAATGCCCTGTCCAGCTAATACATGACACTGGGGCAATCCATAGTGCATGGGCATCTTGTTAACTAGCTAGAAACAACTGGCTACTACCCATATAAACTAAATAACCTAGAGTAGTTTAGCCTAACAATTTTTTGCACCATCTTGCTAAGGTGGCGTAGTATGTTCCTTTCCTCCATATGCTTTGGTTACAGAAATGAGCATGCAAATTTGGTAACTCTCATGGGAAGGACCTGCGATACACACACACCGAACCAACAGAAAAACCCTAAAAAAATGTGCTTGAATCCGAACTTGAGAAAGTAAAATATCACATGACAAGCACCTATAAAATTCACTAGTAGCAACAAAATATAAATACATGAAAGCTCCATTGGGGCTAGTTGCACATGCAACGTGAACAAAAAACCTTTAAGGGGCTTTTCGCACCTCCATGCAAATCAAGATCAAGGATAAAGATAAACCCCCAGAGAAATTGGTCGTGTGTGTCGGCGATAAAAAAAAGCTCTATAAAATGGAGGAATTGTTCGCGCATGTTACGCGAACAAAAAACCTCTATTAATAGGAGGGCCTGGTTTTCCATGCCATGTGAAACAAGATAAAGTGAAACACTAAAATAAAATCAATGATAAATATAAGTTTCAAGAGGGACTGATCGCACATACTACATGAAAACAAAAAGAACCATTAAGAAATGGAAGGGCTAGTCGCACGCCCACGCGAATCAATAGAAATAACATATTAATCATACAAATAAATCTCAAGAGGTGGCACATGCCAATCGAACAACAAGAAAACAAAAGAAGGGAGGGATAGATAGATAGATAGATAGATAGATAGATAGATAGATAGATAGATAGATAGATAGATAGATAGATAGATAGATAGATAGATAGATAGATAGATAGAGTTTTAAACGTCCATGGAGACCAAATTGGCCATGGGACCCAAATAACAAAGGGGCATGGAAGCACAAAAAATACAAAAATAAGATAATGCCACGGTTCTATTGTTATTGATTCTATTGCAATAGTAATAGAACAGACATTCCTTTTATGGAGATGCCCATTTTTAATTCCTCCTATTTATATTCCAGTTTTCTTCTTTGCTCCTTATCGGCATTTTCTTGAGCTTTCCTATTGTGCTGCTTTGGCTCTACTCAACTTATACTCGACCTATCAAGATCTGCAGCTAATCAAATTATTTTGGGGTTTGATGTGGTCGGAATCTAATAGTTGGCTTGTGTTGCATCGGTTGTTGGTGACGCTATGTCTTTTGCAATTCATCCGGTTTAGGGGCGGCGTTGGGGAAACCGTTTTCCACCTATCGAGAAAATTTCGTGTAGATTTCACACTCAATTGGAAATTATAATTTTGAACCGGATCGTTCTCGCAAACAAAATTCATAACCGGATCCCATTTTCGAAGACAAAAAAAATAAAATAAAATTATACTATAATCAATTATTGCCACTATTCACCAAGTACTCAAATTGGTAGTAAATCAAACAATAAGATACAATAACGAGAATAAATTATTGGATGCTAGAAAGCAATAATTAACATAGAGGAAAGGAGAAAGTGAGCCATAATAGTTTATTTGGAAGTAGATGGGCTTATTGGGACCTCGGCACAATGGTGATAACTTACATCACACTGCAGATGTGGATTACTTCGAAAGGGATGGGAATATATTTAATCATTATATCGATTTTCATATTTCAATGGGTTCTAAAAATGCTAAGAATGCAGTAACAATGGCTTTATTAAATGTTTCCGAGACAAAATACAAAAAAGGGATAAAAAGAATACAGAGAGAGGGATTACCTTTGAGTGAAACAATTTGAGCGCCAACGCAGAAGCAAGAATTTGCAAAGAACCAGATCCCCATCTCGTGGGATTCTCTTCTATTTATAGAGATCCTAGAATACAACAAGCCTAATTAAGGCTCCACTAATTCTGTTACAACGTTCTTTTCCTAACTCTAAAAGTTCTCACATTCAGTTTCTGTTTTAACACTCCCCCACTGTCTGATTATAATGACGAAGCCACGCCAAGAGTGCTGCGATGTAGCTTGAACTTTTCCCTGCACAGTGGCTTGGTTAGCACATCTGCTATTATATCTTCAGTAGATATGTACTCCATCTGTATAGATCGGTCCATCACTTTTTCTCTTGTAAAATGATGATGAATGGAGATGTGCTTTGATCTTCTATGATGGATTGGGTTCTCATAAGAGCTATACTACTCTTGTTGTCATTGAAAATAGTAGTTGGCTCTTCTGCGAATACCCGAGTTCTCCCAAGAATTGCCTCAGCCACACGGTTTCTCTCACCACGGCTGATGTAGCCATATATTCTGCTTCACAAGAAGACAGTGCAACTGAGGTCTGCTTCGAACTAGTCCACGTGACTGCTGCTCCATGTAGCATGATGCAAAAACCTGTTGTTGACCTCCTGTTATCTTGATCTCCAGCCCAATCCGCATCAACAAATGACACTAGTTTTACTATGGGATCATTTGAATCAGGTCCATACCTTAATCCCATGTTTGATGTGCCCTCAAGATATCTGATAATTCGTTTTACTGCAATCCAATGCTGCTGCTTGGGATTTTGCATGAACCTGCTCACTGCTCCTACTGCTTGTGCAATATCAGGTCTGGTACTAACCATGATATGCATGAGACAACCTACTACATGTATGGAATACAATTCATTCTAACCTGCTCATCACTAGACTGTGGTTCCATCTCCTTGCTAAGTCTGATATGGACTGCTGCTGGAGTATCTTTGGGCAAACACCCTTTCATTTTAAAACTGCTGCCTAGTCTGTGAATGGCGTGTGCCTGATGAATGCCAAGGGTTCTCTTAGTTCTATCCCTTAGAACCTGGAGCCCCAAGCAGGTCTTGATTTCACCTAAATCCGTCATTCTGAATTCGGCTTGAAGTGCACGTTTCATGGATAGAACCCCATCCATGCCTTTGCTTACTATAATTAGATCATCCACATATACAATCACAATCAAAAACTGATTTTCTGCTCTTTCACAGTAGACATTCCACTTGGTCTTGCATCTGGTAACTCCTAGATTTTGCAGAAATCCATCAATGCGATTATACCAGCTCCTAGGGCTTTGTTTCAGACCATACTGAGCCCGATTCAATCTGCACACCTTTCCCTTGATCTGTTCAAATCCCTCTGGCTGCCGCATGAAAATTTCCTCCTGCAGAAACCCATTCAAGAAAGCTGTTTTGACGTCCATTTGGTGTATTTCCATATCCTCTTGAGCTGCCAAGGCCAAAACCGTCTTTATTGAGGTCATCTTTGCTACGGGTGAGAATGTTTCCTCAAAGTCTATTCCTGCCTGCTGAGAGAACCCCTGTGCGACCAGCCGTGCTCTAAATCTCTCAATAGATCCGTCACTAGCCTGCTTAATCTTGAACACCCATCTGCACCCCATGGCTTTCCTTCCTTTTGGTAGATTTACCAAATCCCATGCTTGAGTTAGATACATGGCATCCATCTCATCTTGCATAGCTTTCTGCCACTGCGCTGAATCAGGTCCATCCAAAGCTTCTGCTACAGACACTGGTTCCAGAAATTCTGCCTGGAAGCATTCCAATATACATTTCTCTTTTATGTCTGTATCCCACCAGTTTTCATGAGATTTCTCAAATAGTAATTCCTGTTGAAGAGTCTCTGCCAGGGCTGCAGAGTACTTCTTGTTCTTCCATTCTAACCATCGTTGTGTAGGGTGATGCCCCCTAGCACTTCTTCTTACTTCATCATGAGCTGGCTTGTGGATCAAGACAGGGACACTTCGAGCGTCATGTTCCTGTTCACTTGGAGCACTTGAAGCACTTGGTGCTGATTGCTGCTGCCCTTTTGCTTTTTCCCCACTATGACTGTTCTGTGTTTCATCATGAATTTCTAACCACAGATTGATATGTTCTTGATGCAAATTACTGTTCTCAATTTCCTGTGACAATCTTTGAGCTGCCCCAAACTCATCAAACCTTACATTACTGCTCTGAATGATCTTTCTTGTCTCTAGATCCATCAACCTGTATCCCTTACCCTCCCCGCAGTATCCAACAAGATACACTTCCTAGATTTATCTGCCACCTTATCCCTTCTCTTTTCTTTTGGAACAAAAGCAAAAGCTGGAGACCCAAATACCTTCAAATGTGCTAGATCCGGTTTAACACCGCTCCAGACTTCCTCCGGTGCTACAGTGGGTGCTCGGTTTTGAAGATAGCATGCAGTAAGTATGGCTTCAGCCCAAAAACGGTCTGACACCTTGGCCCATTTCATCATACTTAGTGCGCATTCCTTCAACGTTCTGATCTTTCGCTCTGCCATCCCATTTTGATGATGCTCATAAGGATTAGACAACTGCCTTCTAATTCCGTCCTGCTGTAAGCATTTAGTGAACTCTCCAGACACAAATTATGTCCCATTGTCACTGCGGATGGCTTCAATCAGATGTCCAGTTTCCCTTTCAACTTGTTTCATCCAAATCTTGAATGTGGCCAGCACGTCACTTTTCTTGTGAATAATAAATACAAAGCTTTTCCTTGAGAAATCATCCACAATTACAAGGAAGTATTGACCATTCCCAAATGAACTGATTGGCATTTTTCCACTCAAATCTGTGTGCACCAAATGCAGTAATTTTGTGGCTCTCGTACCTTTCCTCTTAGTCTTCTTTTGAGTATGTTTACTCATAATGCAACCTTCACATATATCAAGATTGCCAGCACAATCACACTTCATACCTGTGACCATGTTTCCATGTTGCAGCTTCTGCATTCTGCTCTGATTGATGTGGCCAAGTCTACAATGCCAAAGATGCAAGTCTCCATCGGGTCCTCCAGCTGAAAAAGCGTACGATCCCTTGCATGATCCCTGTTGCTGGAATTCAACTAGTTTGTATAAGAAGCCCACTCTCACACCTTTCCCCACAAGTCGCTTAGAATCATTCATCAAGAGCATCTCATTTTTCTGGAGACATGCTGTAATTCCCACATCCGCCAATCGGGCCAGGGAAATCAGATTTCGTGCAAGCCCCGGTACATACAGTACCTGTGTTATGTTTCCTAACTTATCCGCGAACTGAAAAGTTACAGTGCCTGTTCCTGCAATCTTCAGACCTGAGGCTATCCCACTCACATTGCGCTCCTGATCTTCAGCCTTAAAATTATGTAGCCTCTCCCTATTGTTTGTCATTACATGGGTAGCAGCTGAATCCAAGATCCAGACCTTTTCTTCAATTCCTGATACTGCCAAAGCTTCTGCTCCAGATGCTTCAACTTCAGCCACCAACCCTTGTGGCATATTGCATGTTTCACCATCATCCATGCTTGCTTCCTCATCACTATCTGATGTATTGTCTTTCCATCTTGTTTCAAGAAACCTCCTGTATTCTTGGGTAGAATTTCCCATTCCTTTGGGTTCAAGAAAGGCTACGTTTGCCTCAGCTTCACTATCTGCCTCCTTTTCAGATGGGCTGTCACTTTCTTCCGCGATATGAGCACTTGACGCACTTGAAGCACTCCCATTGCTCCACTTTTTCTTGGAAGAGTACGGTCTTGTTTTCACCTCTTTCTCCTTTTGCTGTTTCTTTTCCCCATCTTTCTTGGAATTGCAGTTCCTTGAAATGTAACCTTTCTTCCCACACATCCAGCACTCAAAATCTTTCTTTGTAGACCTGACTTTAGCTACAAATGCCGTCTCCTCCTCTTCTTTCTTCAGCAGCTGTGAGGCCTGCAACACTGCACTAGTCACAGCTTCACTTCTCAATGTACCACTTTGGCATCCCATGGCTTGTTTAATTGAAACATTAGAATTTGGAAGACTGGCTAAAATTGCCATAGCCAGATCTTCATCACTGATGTTATGCTTCAAGGCTCCTAACTGATCCGCCAAGCTCTCCATGTTACTGATGTGGTCCGCCGGATCATCTCCATCTGCCATTTTTGCACTGAAAAGCTTCTGCCATAAGAACAATTTTTGAGAGGTATTGTGAGTCTCAAATGTCTTCTTGAGACATTCCCAGCCCTCCTTAGTAGTTTCTTTGAGCCTCACCAGCGGAATCTGCCCATCCCGCAATCCAAACATCATGGACGTTTTTGCACGATTATCTTTCTTCTTCCATGCAGATAAAAGTGCCCTTTCTTCAACAACTTCTCCATTTTCGTCATTGGTTACCACGTCGACAACGCTCCATTTCATGCGCCAGACCCGCATCAACCAGGCAGGGCCGCATGGAGCAGCACTTGGTGGATGCGGCGGCCTTTACTGCCTCTTCTTGCGCACTGGCTGATAACGGGCGGCCTTCCACATCACTACGGTTCTGGATGGCATTCCGATATGGTTTCCATGTCATATCCCCGCATATGCCCGCGCTGAATTCGTGTTTGTGGCTCATGACTGCCCGAGATGGACAATGTGCCGAGATGGTTTCCACGCCGCCACGCGCTTGCGCCCGGACAGCCCGGGCGGCGGTTCTAGGCCCGCTGGCGCACGCCGCTGATAACGGGGTACTTTGGCTGATAACGGGGACTGGACACGCCAGCACAGGACTTGGACGGCGCGAAGATGGTTTCCACGTCAGCAATGTGCCCTTGCCCTCGAAAGGACCGCCCGGGGCCGCTCTAGGCCCGTCGCGCACGCCTCGGCTGATAACGGGGTACTTGGCTGATAACGGGGGACTGACATGTCAGCATGGGTCTTGGACAGCGTGCCGAGCTAGTTTCCATGTCAGCAATGCGCCCTTGCCCACGCAGGACAGCCCGTGGCGGCTCTAGGCCCGTCGCGCACGCCATGGCTGATAACGGGGGTATTTGGCTGATAACGGGGGACTGACACGTCAGCACGGGTCTTGGACGGCGTGCCGAGATGGTTTCCATGTCAGCAATGTGCCCTTGCCTGCGCCGAACAGCCCCGGGCGGCTCTACGCCCGTCGTGCACGCCTCGGCTGATAACGGGGTTTTGGCTGATAACGGGGGGCTGACACTTCAGCAGGCACCTTGGATGGTGTGCCGAGATGGTTTCCACGTCAACAATGCGCCCCTGCCCACTTCGGGTTCGCGACTTTGCCAGCCGGACCGCCTGGGCGTTTCTAGGCCCGTCGCGCAAGACGCCTCGGCCGATAACGGGGGTTTTGGCTGATAACGGGGGGCCTGACACATCATCACGGGTCTTGGATGGCGTGCCGAGATGGTTTCCATGTCAGCAATGCGCCCTTGCCCTCGCCGGTCCCGCGTTTGCCTCGGGGGACGGCCCGGGGCGGCTCTAGGCCCGTCGCGCCCGCTATGGCTGATAACGGCCTGCCACGTCCCCACGATGACTTGGCACCGCATCGAGGCGGCAGTCACCATGCAAACTGGACCGGCGTGCGTCTGGGGAGAGTCACGTCCGCCTTGGCGGCGGCGCCCTGGCTGATAACGGGGGTGCTGACAATAGGCGCCTATTTGGCGCATGTGGAATGCCCCGATTGGCGGGAGGCTGCCACCTATAAGCTTCCTTGCGCGCCCCCTTCCTATCCATGCCTTGTGTGCCCCCTAGAGCCCGTGTCGAGGGATGCCTCCTATCATCCCAAAGAGGATGAGGGGGGTCGCCTTTGTAGGATAATTCCAAACGGCCGAGGAGATAGATCCTATGCAGATGACTTAAATTAAGACGGGGTACTGTGCGCGGAAGAGTAGCCTTGACGCTACGATCCGTTGAGGTTCGGCCTCTTGTCTTTGCGATTTGTCCCTCTCCTCCCTAGGTATGTGGGGAGGGTTACATCATGGCACTTGGTCATTTCTTCAAGTGCTAGGGAGGGTTGCAAGCCAACACTTCCTCCAAGCATGGCCGATCAAGTGGAGGAACCCAACACTTGGTCATTTTTTCTCCACCCGGGCTGCGTGGGGAGTGTTACTCGTGGCACTTGGTCATTTTTTCTCCCAAGTCCTGGGGAGGGTTGCAAGACACTGGCACTTAGAGGTTCCTTCTTCCAAGCCGCTGCCGAGGGGGGATTCCATGGAGCAACCAGACTTGGTGGTGTTGGGTTTGGTTAATTGGCTCCCATGCCGGATGGTGGTGTCGTTTGGTTGGCTACGTTGGTTGGCAGCCCACCCGGCTTGGTGGTGTTTGGTTTGGTTACTTGGCTCCCATGCCGAAGTTGGTGGTGTCGTATGACGTTGGCTCCGTTGGTTGGCGGCCCACCCAGCTTGGTGGCGTTTGTGGCTCGGTTAGTTGCTCGCCGTTGTCCGACTCGGTGGCAGTTGGCTCCCCACCCGGCTCGGTGGCGTTTGGCTGCCCACCGACTTCGGTGGTGTTTGGTTCGGTTAGTTGGCTGCCCCTTTCGACTTGATGGCTCGCCGGCTACCCATCCGACTTGGCGAGGACTCGGTGGTGTTTGGTTCGGCTAGTTGGCTGCCCACTCGACTTGATGGCTCTGTTTGGCTACCCACCCGACTTGGTGGTGTTGGCTGCACACCCGCTTTCGGTGGTGTTCGGTTCGGTTAGTTGGCTGCCCACCCGACTTGGTCGTGTCAGTGTGGTCAGATCGATCTGTTTGGCTACCCACCCGACTTGGTGGTGTTTGGCTCCCCACCGGCTTGGTGGTGCGTCGTGCCGACCCGACTTCGATGGTGTTTGGTTCGGTTGGTTGGCTGCCCACCCGACTTGGTGGCTCTGTCGGTTAGTTTGGCTACCCAACCCGACTTGGTGGTGTTTGGCTCCCCCACCCGACTTGGTGGTGGTTGGCTCCCACACCGACTTCGGTGGTGGTTGGCTACCCATCCGACTTGGTAGGGTCTTTGGCCCGCCGTCGTTGGTTTCCCACCCGACTTGGTTGTGTTTGGCTGCCCACCCACTTCGGTGGTGTTTGGTTGGTTAGTTGGCTGCCCACTTTCGACTTGGTGGCTCTGTCGGTTAGTTTGGCTCCCCACTTGACTTGGTGGTGGTTGGCTGCCCACCCGACTTCGGTGGTGTTTGGCTGCCCACCCCACTTCGGTGGTGTTTGGTTCGGTTAGTTGGCTGCCCACCCGACTTGGATCGTCCTCCTGGTCTCTCAACTGACTTGGTGGTGTTTGGCTCCGCTAGTCGGCTACCCAACCGACTGGGTGGTTGTGTGCCCACCCAACTCGGTGGTGTTTGGTTCGGTTAGTTGGCTGCCCACCTGACTTGGATCGTCCTCCAACGTCTCTCAACCGACTTGGTGGTGTTTGGCTCCGCTAATCGGCTACCCAACCGACTGGGTGGTGTCGTGTGCTTGGCTCTATGACATGGCTACCCACCCGAACTGGTGGTGTCGTGGATCGCCCCCACCCAACTTGGTCGTGTGTTTGGCTCGCCGTCGTTGCCTCCCCACCGGACTTGGTGGTGGTTGCCTCGCCACCGGACTCGGTGGCGTCCTGGGATCGCCGTTGTTATTAGCTCCCCACTGACTTGGCAGCTTCCATCTCGGTTAGTTGGCTCCCCCACCCAAGTTGGTGGCATCCCCGGTTGCATTCTCTTTGGTTGGTCGTTTTGGATTGTCCTCCTTGGGCGAGTCAAGATGGTTTGGCTCGCTCCATCGGCTCGGCTAGATGGCCCAGAGTCACAGTTGCCGCACCAATCCCGCCTTGGCGCCTCCTCCTGTACCCCGGCCAATGACGGGTGGCCTGACATGTTTGCACAGTCTTTGGTCACATGCCAACCCGGTTTCCATGTGGTCTCCTCGCATTTGCCCCCACCTGGGCCAATGACGGGTGGCCTGACATGTTTGCACAGTCTTTGGTCACATGCCAACCCGGTTTCCATGTGGTCTCCTCGCATTTGCCCCCACCTGGACCTCGTTCATGGCGCCATGACCGCCCGGAGCCACTTTTGCCGCCCCAAGCCCGAGTTGACGGCCTCTCTCCCATGCCAAGGCTGAGAACATGACGCCTACCACATTAGCACGGGTGTTGGATGACATGGGGAGATGGGTACAACGTCGGCGACACGCCCTTTCACGCGTCGGACCCGCATCGACCACGCAAGGCCGCACGGAGCATCATTTGGTAGATGCGGCGGCCTTTACAGCGTCTTTTCACGCTACGGCCGATAGACGGGCGGCCTGCCACATCACTACGGATCTTGGAGACAATCCGATATGGTTTCCACGTCATATCCCCGTATTTGCCCGCGCAGGATCTGCGTCTACGGTGCATGACCGCCAGGAGCCGCCGTTGCCGCCTCAAGCCCGAGTTGGCGGCCTCGTCTTGTGCCACGCCTGATTATGGGCGGCCTGACGCATCAGAATGAGTCTTCCAAGACATGGGGAGATGGTTACCACGCCCGCAACACGCCCTTTCACGCGCCGAACCCGCATCGGCCAAGCAGGACCGCACAGAGCGGCACTTGGTAGATGCGGCGGCCTTTTCTGCGCCTTCTCACATTGTGGCTAATCACGGGCGGCCTGCCACATCACCACGTGTCTTGGAGGACATTAGGATATGGCTTCCATGCCATATCCCCGCATTTGGCCCCGCCAGATATGCGTTTGCAGTGGATGACCGCCCGGAGCCACGGTTGCCGCCTCAAGCCCGAGTTGGCGGCCACCTCTTGTGCCACGGCTGATAAGGGGCGGCCTGCCACATCAGCACGGGCCTTCTACAACAAGGAGAGATGGTTACCATGTCGGCAATGCTCCATTTCACGCGCCAAACCCGCATCGACCAGGCAGGGCCGCATGGAGCAGCACTTGATGGATGCGGCGGCCTTTACTGCCTCTTCTTGCGCACTGGCTGATAACGGGTGGCCTTCCATGTCACTACGGGTTCTGGATGGCATTCCGATATGGTTTCCATGTCATATCCCCGCATATGCCCGCGCCGAATCCGTGTTTGTGGCTCATGACCGCCCGAGAGCCATCGTTGCCGCCTCAAGCCCGACTTGGCAAGGCATGTTGGGAATGTGATGTTGGTTTTGGGCTTGGCTCCATCGTGCCCTCCCTCTCGGACCCGTCCAGTTGGGTTGTCTTTGTGGTGGTGCCTTGCTCGTGTTTCCGTTGCCCCATTGGGTCCCCTTTGGCTCGTTCATGGCGGTTGGTTCCACTCCATTGTGGCAGCTTTGTGGCCTCGTTCTGGATTGCCGGGCTCGTTGTGGTTGGTGGCCCCTGCTCTCGCCGCAATGCATAGGTCTTGGATGGTTGGAGATGTGCTTTTACCCTCTCTGTGTCGGGAACGGCGGCGGAACCTCTTCCACCTACCATGCTGGAGTTCCAGATGCACACAACAAGTTCGAGACGTTCAATATTCGGCTTGACCTAGTCCTCATCATGTGTGTTCCCTGGCCTCCGGCGTCGTTTGGTGGCGCGGTTCCGGTTCCATTCTTGGACACTCGGTTGGTGCCGGTGCATGTCCTTCTGTCCTCTGTCTTTCTTTGTTGTTGGCGCACGGCCGACCTCCCACTTCAAGTGTTGGTGCCAGGGCGACCATGCCTCTATCGTCTTGCCGCTCGGCCCCTTTGGGAACGGCGGAGTCGATGCTGATCGTTCCCTCTCGTTGTGCCCCTCCACCCAGGTGTGGGTGGATGGCTGTCCCTTTATGGAAGCTACCTGGTTGATCCTGCCAGTAGTCATATGCTTGTCTCAAAGATTAAGCCATGCATGTGTAAGTATAAGCTATCTTGTACTGTGAAATTGCGAATGGCTCATTAAATCCGTTATAGTTTATTTGATGGTATCTTACTACTCGGATAACCATAGTAATTCTAGAGCTAATACGTGCACCAAGTTCTGACCCATGGAAGGGATGCATTTATTAGATAAAAGGCCGATGCAGGCACGATGGGTGTGTTTCTAATCATTTCCCTTGCCACACCGAACCTTAATGGTCCCATAGATTCCACAGGGGGGTCAGAGGAAGTGGGACCTTCCCCCACTGAAAAGGTGAAGACAATCTGCAGGTCACCACGATGAAGGGGGGAGAGGGAGGGGGAGAGAAAATGAAAATGAATGCACAAGCAAGACAAGAAAGCCAACCCCCCACCAACCCCCCAGCCCAACAAAACAACACAAAACAACTTACATCCTCAAACTCAAACCAAGACCAAAACTCATACCAAAACTCAAACTCAAAAACTCAAGAGCGCGAAGGACCTTGTGGAGTGGGACCCACCACGTCTCATATTACTCTATCTCACCAACTCTAGATAGGGCCTAACTTCTTCCTACCATTCTCGGCCCACTAACTTAAGGGGGGGAGAGGCCTATCTATGGGAGGGAGGGGATGGGCATCTCTTACCCCTTAGACCATGGAACCACTATGCGATTTTTTACTTCTCCCTTGTGGGGGCCATGGGGGGAGCCTAGGAGGGCCCCATGAAACATACGATCTCCAAAGCCTCTAACAATTAACCACTTTAATTGTGGCCCACAAAAGCATAATTTCATTAATTGTGGACTTTGCCTAAGTCCATATGACTCCCAAATGGACCCGATTTTTTAGAATATAAGGGTTTTATTTGGTGGAATGATGCAAAATTTTGAAATGCGTGCGGTAGGTGAGTTGGCAGGCCTTTTATCTACTGCGCCAAAGAAGTGACATCCGAGTTTGTTTGCCGCCCAAGCGCCTTCACTGGACGTGGTCTCGCCGCACCAACCGGCATTCGCAAATCTGCACAGTTTAGATTCATAGTCGGGACAGTCAGAATGGTCCGAACTAGGCGCAGCGACGGATTCACAATGAGCGAAATGTAGTGCCATATCTCCCAGCCAATATTAGCTCATGCGAATCAGCTTCAGCTTGAGGTGCAGAACGAGATAAACGAAAATGGCACAGAAGAAATGAGACACCAACTGATGAAGCTCCTTCGTCGTGAAGAGTAGATGAAGGATGGTGATGAGCCGGATCACCTCAGCAGGGTAGAGCTGGAAGACTGTTTGATTTCCTTGAAATGCCATATTTACAGGGCAGAAGCTCTGAAGAGGTTTGTGACGTCCCCTACTCGTATACGATGCACTCATCGTATACAAACAGGAGTTCATCCCCTATACCAGCTCCACGCTGATACAAGGCCCTCCACACATCACTGCAATCCAGTGGGAAGAATGAAGGTGTCATTTACCCTGTCTCCCTCAGGGCCTACCTAGCTGCAGAAGCGTAAACATATGTAAGTACATATACATCAAAGCACATCATGACCATCTCGAAGGATGGCTCACCACATATCTGCATAGACAAAGATCAGCACAATACAAAGGAAGTTCCTACCCAAGGCTCAGACACAGGGATAGACTGACAAGCTTGGGCCTCCAGAGTTCATTGCAGACAGAATCATGACAATGGATTGGGCTGGCATAAGAACATGGCATTGGGTTGTCCACTCCATCCGCCCCTCCTGTGCACACTTTGCAGAGTAGGTTGAAAAGTGTTGGGACCTGACAGTAGCACGGTGCATAGCCAAAGGGGCTATTCCTGGGTTACATCTCCCCGGCCCCGATGGGGTAGGTAGGGATCACTCCCTCCGGAGATCTACATGCTGACCTGGGGTGACTAGAGGACCACTACCCTTATTCGACTTAACCCCTTTGGAAGGTGAACTCCACCCCACGGTGTCGAGAGCCCATGCCTTACCCACACTCAGTGGCAAGCCATTAGACCTAGTCACTCTGATCCCCGGTAGCACTAACACACCATAGGGATCGGTCAAGGGTCAGAACACGAACCTCATTCTAAGCCAGCCTGGCCCCTTCACCCACAACCAGGTGGGGTTCTTGTACACAGGCCGAAAACTAGTAATGCACTAAGAGGGACTATCTAGGAGCATCATCTACTAAGCTTCAAGTCTCTACCCCCCTTCCCAATACAGTGAGTTCACAGAATTCATCCGTCCATCACATCATCATAGAACTAAAGAATAAGAACTAATCTATATCATACATAGAGTTAGGTTCTTTAGTTAGAGTCAATCTCGGGATCTGCTTGGCTACTAGGGGTGATTTAATAGGCTAAACCTACTGGTTCGAAGACTAGAATAAGGTTTAGGCTATGCAATCGACTAAATACCTGATCCCTGGTTCACTCCTCTCGATCCAAAGGTGTCCGTGTCTCTGTTCTGCTTCGAAATGCGGTCGGGATGACGATCTGACAAGCCGGGGCGCCATGCATGCATCGTGGGAGTTGGAATTGACCCTCAGCGCGAATCGGAGCTCGGAAGGTCTGTGGGGGTTAAAAGGGAAAGTTAGGGTTTGGTGCCTTATGTAGGCTATCAGTTAGGTTTAGGGTTTCCATGACCCTTGGTCTACCTTTAATGGGTTAAAGGTCTAAAAGTGCGCATTGCTAATTGCTGTGCGGCGCAAGATTGCAAGTTGCCCCTAGGGTTAACCTTTGTTCGGCGATACACGTCGATTACACGGCGATTATATGCAGCGTGGTACGCTGTACAATTCGTCTTGAAGCCACAATATACGCCTTTGGATATCGTCGAACGCCACAAGGGTTAAAAAATGGGACGATGTTTGGCTGCACAAACAGTTCGGACCATATTTAAGAAGTTTTACAAGAAGGAAAAAAAGGGGCGTGTGGGTTTGGTAACCAAACTCATCCTCGCAAGACTCCCTATCCAATGGGAGAATTGATGATCGGCTGGATGTATGCTTGAGACAAGCCATAACGAGAAGTTCGATCCGGGGGATCTAATTGCGGTGGAACTGGATATTGACTGAAACGTCCATGTTTAATATTATCTATTACTATCTATTATCTTTCTGTTCAACTATCTCTTTCGAGGCATGATATTTAGTTGATATTATTATCTATGTAATCCATCCATATACTCCATTCCTATATGAATAGAATGGTTCTTTTCTACATTGAGAACAACCCATGACCAATTTTTGAATAGTAATATCTTGTTTCCTTCCAGAGGAAATTGGGCGCCCGCCCACTTTCCTTCCAGAGGAAATTGGGCGCCCGCCTCCAGAGGAAATTGGGCGCCCGCCCACTTTACTTTCGAGAACAGTCTCCCCCAGAAATTGGGCGCCCTTTCCACTTTGCCCTTCAGATGGCTTGAAGATAGTTTCATGTAGGCAAAAGGAAAACGAGAAAACGTAGATCATAACCGAAGATAAGAACTGAAAGATTACAACTGAATCATGCACAACATAGTTACTTCATCATATCATATAAAGTTATGAAATACATGAGTCATAGATTGTAATTATTGGTGATTCTATTAATCTCAAAAGCCTCGCGCTCCGGAACCCACACAATATGGATAGTAACATGATACTCGCCGGGGGAGTCTTTCTTTCGACCAGTAGCTATACCATACAGCCAGGGATCGAGGGAGATCCCTTTCAACTCGCAGGCATGAAGATCGTCAAAGGTCATAAGGCAAGTAAGGGTGTCAAGATGGGGCCTCTGAAGATGGCGAGACATGGCAGCGGAATGTGTTGTGCCCTCGAATGCAGCTATATTTATAGCCATGGAATTATTGATAACCACTGTAGCAACATTATTGGGTGTATATACGAGTAGTATGTATATCCAATAATCTTTGCATACAATACCATCAATAATTACTAGTAATGGTGCCCAACGTTGCTGGGCATAAGTTGAGAGCCTGTAAATGCTTTGGGATGCAGTGAGAAAAGCCCTATCCCTTTCCCTTTTGCTCTATCCCGCATTTCATTTTTTCTTATTTTCTCTACTTTTTTTTTTTTTTTTTCTTTTTCCGACATGTTTCTTGTTTTCCCATCCCTTCCTTCCCCCCTTCCCCTTAACCCTTTTTTCGTCTTTCGACATGTTTCCTTGTTTTCCCTTTTTCCCTTTTCCTTTCTTTTCCTTCCCCTTCCATTTTTTTCTCGATAACCCTTTTAAACCCTAAACTTTTTCCATGCTCCTTTTCTTTTTTTCTATTTTCCCGTTTTTTCCTACTTTTTCCCCTTTTGCCTATTTTCCCTTTTTTTTATTTCCCTTTTCCCATGCCCTTTTTCCCTCCTTTGGTGCCCTTTTCCTTCAATTTTCCCCTTTTCCTCCTCTTTTCCCCATGCTTTCAACCCTTTTTCCCCTTTTCCATCCTCCTTTTCCTTTTCTTTTTCTTTTTCCATGCTCTTTTTTTTTCCCTTTTCCTTTTTTTTCCCTTTTCTCCCACCTTTTTTTTCCTCTCTTTTCTCATTTTTTCCTTTCCATTCTTTTTCTTTTTCTATTTCCTTTCCCATGCCCTTTTTTCCCTTTTTTCTTTTCTATCCTTTTTTTCCCATGCTTCCTTTTCCCTCCTTTTCCCTTTCCTATTTTCCCCTTCCCTTTTCTTTTCCTTTTTTCTTTTCTTTTTTGCCCTTTTCCCATTCCCCTTTCTCAACCCTTTTGCCTTTCTTTTCCTTTCCTCATTTCTTTTTCCCTTCCCTTTTCCTTTTTTCCCCTTTTCGTTCCCCTTTTTCCTTCTTCCTTTCTCTTGATGGATTTTTTTCTTTCCTCCTTCAGTGTGGGTGGATCCTTTTTAAATGCTCTTTTTCCTATTTTCTTTTCCTTTTCCTTTTTCCCCTTTCCATGCCTTTTGCTCATTTGTTTTATTCTCTTTTATTGCATATAACATTTTAATA
This sequence comes from Isoetes taiwanensis, assembly GCA_021234155.1. Lineage (NCBI taxonomy): Eukaryota > Viridiplantae > Streptophyta > Lycopodiopsida > Isoetales > Isoetaceae > Isoetes > Isoetes taiwanensis. Next base: position 496,808 of record JAJEKV010000029.1, on the reverse strand, counting down.
TAAGACCCTTGCGTATAAATATCCCCTTTTCAAAACCTTTCCTTTTTTTGTCCATTCTTTCAAATTTGGCCTTTCGGTTCCTTTCCCTCTAGCCATTTGACCTTTTTTCTCATGCTGGTCCCGAACGTGATTCTTTTCCCTTTCGGAAGATGAATCACAAAACTTTTTCCTTTTCCCCTTTTCTTCTTAGAGATACCCTTGGAAGATCCCGATGACCAATCCCCTCTAAATCCTTCGCCATTATCCCCATGATCCCTTCGATGTTTCATTCATGATTTGGAATAGAGAGCATCAAATTTACATGATAGTGGGTGCCCTATGAAAATGACTTAAGAGTCCCCTTAAATGAACGCTGTAGTCATCTTGTTGTAATGACCAGAATCATCTATGAGATAAAGTATTAGTACAACTTGTCTTCTATATGTGCAACTTGTCCAACATGTCCCATACTTTTTTAGAACTCACTTTGCCCTAGAATGGTTCCCTTGAATGCGATGAGATTAGACGCTAAATTGGGCCCCAATTTCGCGGGTCCATTACAACAATGATAAGTCAAGACCGGGCGCTTAGAATGTACGCCAATAATTGACATCAATAATTTTTCACTCACTATAAAAGCAGCTCCACAAAGATTCATCTCTCATGGTTTCCTTGTCGGATCGTCCGAGAACATCCGATCCTTAAGCGCTACTTGAGCTACAACGATCATTTAATCGGGGCTATATGAATGGTGTTAGTCTTGATCCATGGCCCTTGCCAAAGCGATGGACCTTGATGAGTCCCGCGATGAAGCTCACCGCGGTTGTGGTCCACCTATATTGGCTTCCCGACATAAGATTATAATCTTTGAGTCGAATGGCATCGCAAACCAATTTGAAAACGAAAGTGAATCGCTGCAGACTCTGATATGATAATGTACTTGACAAGGATATAATAATGTTGTAAGGATGTAATAATCATAGTCAATCTTATATTATAATGTTATACCGTAAGATAGTGCACCGAAGCCCTGAATTTGAATGGCCGGAGATCATCCGATGCATCCGGTTGTCTAGATTTATCATCCACTTACCAACATGGAATGGAGAGCATCAAATGGCAAACTGATAGAAGAGAAAAAGGGTCCCGTGAAAATAAAAGGGAAAAGTGGGTAAAAGGGGAAAAGGAAAATGGAAGTGGAAAAAGGAGAATGTTGAAGGCAAAAAAGGCATGGAATCATCTATGAGATAAAAGAAAAGGGGGTACAACTTGTCTTCTATATGAAAAGAGAAAGCCATGTCCAAGGAAAGGAATGGAACCTCGAGTGAAAGGTTCAGGAAAAGCCTTAAGGGGGTTCAGAAAAGGATTGTAGGGGAAAGAAAGGGCATTGAAAAGGAATTTGGAGAAGAAAGAAAGGGAGGGTAATTGTGGACTTTGGAAAACGAGAAAAGGGAAGGGGACTATGAAAAGGGGACAAACGGTCAAGATCGGAAAAAGAAAAAAAAAAGGGGAAGATTTGGGTGGAGAGAAAGGGTGGGGAAAAGAGGCCCCCCAAGAGAATAAAAACAAATGGCAAAAGGTATGGAAAAGAGTTGGAGAAAGGAAGGGAAAAGTGCCTTCGGGCGCTCTTGAGCAAAGCCCATATTGAAAAAAGTTTGTTTGAATGGTGTTAGCTTTGATCCATGAGGAAAGGGAAAAAGGACATGAGGAAAGGAAAAGAAAAATAAAGTGCGATTGAAAAGAAGGGAAAATTGTAGTGAAAGGGTGGAAAAGGAGGAAGGAATGAAAAATAGAAAGAAGAAGGTGGAAAAGGAACTTTGTTCACAATGGCAATGAGGAAAATGCCATAGGGGAAGAGAAAGTTGTAGGAAAAGGGAAATGATAATGTAAGTGACAAGGATATAAGCAAAAATGGAAAGGATGTAATAACAAGAAAAGGGCACAAAAAAATGTTAGGAAGGAGGAACCGAGAAGGGAATTTGAATGGAAGTGATCATCTGGATGCATCCGGATGCATCCGAAGATTAGATTTATTGCACGACTTACCAACACGGTGATTGGTCATGCTTCGATCTCTTAAGGGGAAAGGGTAAAAGAAAAGGGGAAAAGGAAATGGAAGTGGAAAAAGAGAGAATATGAAGGGCAAAAAGGCATGGGAAAAGGGAAAAGGGTAAAAAGAAAAGGGAAAAGTGGGGATAGGAGAAGAGAAAAGGCATGGAAAAACGAAAAAGGAAAGGAAACAGGAAAAGGGCACGAGGGAAGGAGGAAGAGATAAAGTGGAAAAGGTAAATGGAAAGGACATGAAAAAAAAAAAAAGGAAAGAGGAAAGGTTGAAAAAGGAGAAAATGAAGGAGAAAAAAAGCATGGAAAAGGGGAGGAGAAAAAAAGCATGGGAAAAGGAAGGAGCATGGGAAAAGGGGGAAAAAAAGCGTTGAGGAAAAAGGAAAAAGGAAGGGACAAATGGCATAGGAAAAGGAAAAAAAAAAAGGAAAGGAAAGGGAAAAAACGCATCAAGGAAAGGGGAAGAGTGAAAGGTTGGAAAAATGAGGAAAAGGGAAGGGACAAGGGGGAACAAGAAAAGGATGGGGAGAGGGGAAAAGAAAAGGGGCATTGAAAAAGGGAAAGTGAGAAGAAAGAAAAAGGAAAGGGAAAAGGGGGAAAGAGAACCTAGGTAGAGGTCACAAGGAAAAAGAAAGAGGAAAACGAGAAAAGGGAAGGGGGGAAGGGCATGAGAGAAAAGGGAAGAGGAAAATGGTGATGAAAGGGAAAAAAGAAAAAAAAAGGGAAAAGAAAAGGAGCAAGAGAGAAAGGGTGGGGAAAAGAGGAAAATGGGTATAGGAAATAAGAGAATAAAACAAATGTGCAAAAGGCATGGAAAAAGAGAAAAGGAAAATGAAAGGAAGGGAAAAAGTGCACAAGAAGAAAACGGAAAGAAAAAAATCCATCAAAAAAAGGAAACGGGAAAAAGGGGAAAGGGAAAGGGAAGCAGGGGAGTGATGGAGGGGAGGGAAAGGGAAAAAGGACATGAGGAAAGGAAAAGAGAAAAAGAAAAATTTGAAGGGTTGAAAGAAGGGAAAATTGCGGGGGAAGAGGGAAAGGGTGGAAAAGGAGGAAAAGGAAGAACGGGAAAATAGAAAGAAGAAAAGGGTGGAAAAAGGGCATGGGAAAAAAATAGAAAAGAAAAAAAAAAAAGGGGGGGAGAGGAGGCACGGAAAAGGAAATGAGGAAAATGGAAAAGGGAAGAGAAAGAGGGAACATGGAAAAGGGAAAGAGGGAAAGGGTGAGGAATGGAAGGGAAGGTTAAAGGGCATGGAAAATGGGAGGGAGAAAGGAAAACCAAGGAAACCAAGGAAAGAGGGGAAAAGGAAAAAAGAGAAGGGAAAATAGACATGGAAAAGGCGCTTAAAGAGTAAAAAAAAAAAAGACATGGAAAAATAAGGCATAAAAAATGAAAGGGAAGGGGAAAGGGCAAAAAGAAAAAAAGAGAAGGAGGAAAGCTAGAAAGGGATGGGAAACCAAGGAAACATGTGAGAAAGACGAGAAAAAAAAAAGGAAAAGAAAAAAAAAATAGAGACAATAAGAAAAAAATGAAAAATGGATAGAGCTGAAAAAGGAAAGGGATAAGGCTTTTATCCCAAAGCATTTAAGTTTCAACTTATGCCCAAGAACGCTGGGCACCATTACTAGTATTATATAATGTAACGCACCGAAAGTAATTCCCGAGGGTCTGCTCTTTGATCTCCATCAAGCCGCACCTCCACTTCACTTCATGTTTGATGACGCTTACGCTAAGTAATTGGGCCTACCAATTTAGGTCGAGGATCTGTTAAGGTCTCAAGTTAACAACAACAAGATTGGTCTAGGGAAATAAATTAAATTAAAGGTTTTAGTTTCTACGGGTAGCCCGCCCAATTTGGTTAGCAAAATAAACTAGAGAATTTTAAGACAAGGAAATGAGTGCAACGTTATCATTTCTGAAAAAGAAGTAATTACAAATGTTCATAACATATTTCACATATTTTGAAATCATAAACGCCATTCATTAGATGCGAGGCACCTCTTCCGAATGATCCTTCTTTGGGTTCTTCATTTGGGGCGGAGGTTGTTGTCTTTGCCTCTTTGATCTTTTCCATTCTTTGCCTAAAATCTTCGCCTGGTTCCTCATTCTCCTCATCTGCACCCTGATTGTCTTCTGTGTTCGCGACCTCTTCCTCTACATCTTGACTGTTCAATGTGTCGGGGACCACATCCTCTCCATCCTGATTGTCCCCTTCCTGTGTTTCCATGACAAAGACAGGACTGGGGATCCCTAGCAACCTCTTTCCTCGAACTTTGAGGTCGCCTCAATCATGTCCTCGAGTATTCACGATTGTCGTCCCCCGCCGGTCGCGTTGATGTTCTCTTTTCTTTTCTTCCTAAATAGTTCAAATCACGAGAGCCAGGGGCAGCTGCCTTTTGAGCTCTACTTGAATCGAGCTCTTGTCCCGTCTCGAGAATGGCTTGCACGCCGTTTATGGTTGTAGAGGAGAACCGGACAAGGTGTCTCGGGAGAGGAAGGGGAGGCTGAGGAACATTTTTGGAAGTAGAGGCCTTCTTCTTTCCCTCTTTGATCTTTTGTAGTGCCCGAGCTCTTTGATTTTTTTCTCGCCTAACATGACATCGAAGTTGCTCGAATATCGTACAAGCTTAATTTGGTTTCGTGTCTCAAAAGACAATGTTTTATAGCCCTCAAGACACCGCAGAGCTCGGCTAAAAGCACGGCCCGGAAAGAAGTCGAGAACAAGTGCAACCTTCCAACATCAACTTCTCAGACTAGATAGGTGCACGCCCTACTTTCCAACCGGCGCACGGTACTCCTCCCCACTTTGCACCCTTTGTCGCACCAGGACGACATACCAATAAGTTGCAGGGAAAAACAAATGTTAGAAACATTCATAGTCAACAACAAAATTTGCTGATGGAATGCTCTATTCTTCCCCTGCAAAACTCATCAACTTATTAGAAAGTAAAGCACCAAAGTGGTTTTCGATTTACAACCTTATGGGACCAACTAGAAGAGTCACCAAGTCAAGCTACTCCCAAGACAAGCTCTCTCTAGCCACCAACCAATCGGTGTTACATGAACTCCTTCTAAAGATATGATCAAGCAAGGGAACAAGAGAAGATACTAGAAGGTAAGGCTAGGCACATCATCAACATAGGAAGAAGCAGATCTAGCTGTGCAGTCAACTCAGACCCCTATGCACCTTACTGGGCATAACTCTCAAACCGTAAGGAATCTATGGACAAACCAAGCCCAATCTGGAAACTAGACTTGAAGGGCTTTCCAACAAGGTAAAAATCGCCGATTTCTGAGCTGTGCTTGCGGAGATATCACGTCTCAAAATTGTCCTTTTATTTATAGGTAATAATACCTTTTTTGCCTTTTTGCTTCTAAATAAAGGTCAAGGTTTATTTTTAGCTCCCTCTTTGATAATAGCAAGGCTTGGACCTACTGGATGACTTTCTTACTTGATCATATCAATAAATATTGTTCCATGCAAGGCCACTCCCCCGAGCACCATTATTAGTTATTAACCTTAAACCATATCAGGCCCCCGAGCACCATTATTAGTTATTAACCTTAAACCATATCAACCTTTTCCTCTTTCCTTTTTTTTTCATGCTCTTCTCATTTACCTTTTCCACTTTATCTCTTCCTCCTTCCCTCGTGCCCTTTTCCCAGGTTCCCTTTCCCTTTTTCATTTTCCATGCCTTTTTCTCTCCTCTTATCCCCACCCTTTTCCCTTTTCTTTTTACCCTTTTCCCTTTTCCCCATGCCTTTTTGCCCTTCACATTCTCTCTTTCCACTTCCCTTTTCCTTTTTCCCCTTTTCATTTACCCTTTCCTTTTAAGAGATCGAAGCATGACCAATCACAGTGTTGGTAAGTCGTGCAATAAATCTAGGCCTTCGGATGCATCCAGATGATCTCGGCCATTCAAATTAGGGCTCGATGCACTACTTACGGTATAACATTATAATATAAGATGGTGGGTATAAATATATCTCAAACCGGCCTTCGTCTAGCCATGTGGTCTCATTCTGGTCCTGAACGTGATTCCATCACCTGCAAGATGAATCACGAAAACTTCAAGCAGTGCCGCGAGCGAGAGATACCGACCACAGTCGCTCTAAATCCTCGCCATTATCCTGATCCCTTTGATGTTATCATCCATCTGATATGGAATAGAGAGCATCAAATGTACATGATAGAGAAGATCGCTGGGGTGCCCGGTGAAAATGACTCAGAAGAGTCCCCCTAAATGAACGCTTGTCATCTTGTTGTAATCGACCAGTAATCATCTATGAGATAAAGTATTAGTACAACTTGTCTTCTATATGTGCAACTTGTCCAACATGTCCCGTGAAATTTAGCCCACTTTTGCCCTAGAATGGTTCCCCTTGAATGCGATAGTGATAGTGCTAAAATTGGGTGGCCAATTTCAAGCGATGGGGTCAGTATGTGTATACGTATACGGTCAATCTTTGGCTTAGAATGTATGCCAATAATTGACATCAATAATTTTTCACCACTATAAAAGCAGCTCCACCGCATTCATCTCTCATGGCTTTTCTTGGGATGATCGTCCGGAGAACATCCGATCCTTCAAGTGCTACTTGAGCTACAATGATATTAACCAGTGCTATATGAATGGTGTTAGTCTTGATCCATGCCTCCAGTCCAAAGCAGATGGACCTGCGAGTGCTTGCAGGAAGCTCACTCGTGTTGTGGTCCACCTATATTGGCTTCCTGATCAGCAGATCTTTGAGCTGAATGGCATCGCCTTGGCAGGCGTTGACGACGAGTGAATCGTTGTAGACTCGGATATGATAATGTACTTGACAAGTATATAATAATGTTGTAAGGATGTAATAAGCATAGTCAATCTTATATTATAATGTTATACCGTAAGTAGTGCACCGAGCCCTAATTTGAATGGCCGAGATCATCTGGATGCATCCGAAGGCCTAGATTTATTGCACGACTTACCAACACGGTGATTGGTCATGCTTCGATCTCTTAAGGGGAAAGGGTAAAAGAAAAGGGGGAAAAGGAAAAGGGAAGTGGAAAGAGAGAATATGAAGGGCAAAAAGGCATGGGGAAAAGGGAAAAGGGTAAAAAGAAAAGGGAAAAGGGTGGGGATAGGAGAAGAGAAAAAGGCATGGAGAAAGGGAACCTGGGAAAAGGGCACGAGGGAAGGAGGAAGAGATAAAAGTGGAAAAAGGTAAATGGAAAGGACATGAAAAAAGGAAAGAGGAAAAAGGTTGAAAAAAAGGAGAAAATGAAGGAGAAAAAAGCATGGAAAGGGGGAGGAGAAAAAAAGCATGGGAAAAGGAAGGAGCATGGGGAAAAGGGGAAAAAAAGCGTTGAGGAAAAAGGAAAAAAAGGAAGGGACAAATGGCATAGGAAAAAAAAAAAAAAAGGGAAAGGAAAGGGAAAAACGAGATCAAGGAAAGGGGAAGAGTGAAAGGTTGGAAAATGAGGAAAAGGGAAGGGACAAGGGGGAACAAGAAAAGGATGGGGAGAGGGAAAAGAAAAGGCATTGAAAAAATGGAAAGTGAGAAGAAAGAAAAAGGAAAGGGAAAAAAGGGGGAAAGGGAACCTAGGTAGAGGTCACAAGGAAAAGAAAGAGAAAAAACGAGAAAAGGGAAGGGGGAAGGGCATGAGAGAAAAGGGAAGAGGAAAATGGTGAAGAAAAGGGAAAAAAAAGAAAAAAAAGGGGGGAAAAGAAAAGGAGCAAGAGAGAAAGGGTGGGGAAAAGAGGAAAATGGGTATAGGAAATAAAAGAATAAAACAAATGTGCAAAAAAGGCATGGAAAAGAGAAAAGAAAATGAAAAGGAAGGAAAAAAAAGTGCACAAGAAAAGGATCGGGCAAAGGAGGAAACGGAAAAAAAAATCCATCAAGAAAAGAAACGGGAAAAAGGGGAAAAGGGAAAGGGAAGCAGGGGAGTGATGGAGGGAGGGAAAGGAAAAAGGACATGAGGAAAGGAAAAGAGAAAAGAAAAAGGAAGGGTTGAAAGAAGGAAATTGCACGGGAAGAGGGAAAGGGTGGAAAAGGAGGAAAAGGAAGCACAGGGAAAAATAGAAAGAAGAAAAGGTGGGAAAAAGGGCATGGGAAAAAGGGAAATAGAAAAAAAAAAGAATGGAAAAGGGGAAAAAAGAGAGGCACGGGAAAAAGGAAATGAGGAAAATGGAAAAGGGGAAGAGAAAGAGGGAGGGAACATGGAAAAGGGAAAGAGGGAAAGGGTGATGAGATGGAAAAAGGGAAGGTTAAAAGGGCATGGAAAAGGGGAGGGAGAAAAGAAAAATGGAAGGGAAAAGGGCACACAAAAAAAGGAGGAAAAGAGTGGGAAAAGGAGGAAAAGAGAAGGGAAAATAGACATGGAAAAGGGCGAAAGAGTAAAAGGTTGAGAAAAAGGGAATAAGTAGTGCACCGAGCCCTAATTTGAATGGCCGAGATCATCTGGATGCATCCGAAGGCCTAGATTTATTGCACGACTTACCAACACGGTGATTGGTCATGCTTCGATCTCTTAAGGGGAAAGGGTAAAAGAAAAGGGGGAAAAGGAAAAGGGAAGTGGAAAGAGAGAATATGAAGGGCAAAAAGGCATGGGGAAAAGGGAAAAGGGTAAAAAGAAAAGGGAAAAGGGTGGGGATAGGAGAAGAGAAAAAGGCATGGAAAACGAAAAAGGGAAAGGGAACCTGGGAAAAGGGCACGAGGGAAGGAGGAAGAGATAAAGTGGAAAAGGTAAATGGAAAGGACATGAAAAAAAAAGGAAAGAGGAAAAGGTTGAAAAAAAAGGAGTAAAATGAAGGAGAAAAAAGCATGGAAAAGGGGAGGAGAAAAAAAAGCATGGGAAAAGGGGGAAAAAAGCGCGTTGAGGAAAAAAGGAAAAAAAAGGGACAAATGGCAAAGGAAAAGGAAAAAAAAAAAAAAAGGAAAGGGAAAAACGATCAATGAAAGGGGAAGAGTGAAAGGTTGGAAAAAATGAGGAAAAGGGAAGGACAAGGGAGTACAAGAAAAGGATGGGGAGAGGGAAAAGATTTTTGGGGGCATAGAAAAAAGGGAAAGTGAGAAGAAAGAAAAAGGAAAGGAAAAGGGGGAAAGGGAACCTAGGTAGAGGTCCATTCAAGGAAATCTTAAAAGAAAGAGGAAAACTAGAAAAGGGAAGGGGAAAGGGCATGAGAGAAAAAAGGGAAGAGGAAAATGGTGAAGAAAGGGAAAAAAAAAAAAAAAGGGAAAAGAAAAGGAGCAAGAGAGAAAGGGGGGAAAAGAGGAAAATGGGTATAGGAAATAAGAGAATAAAACAAATGTGCAAAAGGCATGGGAAAAGAGAAAAGGAAAATCTTTCTTCTCCTAAAAAGTGCACAAGAAAAGGATCGGCCAAGGAGAAAAGCCGGAAAAGAAAAAATCCATCAAGAAAAAGGAAATGGGAAAAAAGGGGAAAGGGAAAGGGAAGGGGGGAGTGATGGAGGGAGGGAAAGGGAAAAAGGACATGAGGAAAGGAAAAGAGAAAAGAAAAAGGAAGGGTTGAAAGAAGGGAAATTGCACAGGGAAGAGGGAAAGGGTGGGGGAAAAGGAGGAAAAGGAAGCAGGGGAAAATAGAAAGAAGAAAAAGGTGGGAAAAGGGCATGGGAAAAGGGAAATAGAAAAGAAAAAAAGAATGGAAAAGGGGAAAGAGAGAGGGGGAAAAAAGGAAATGAGGAAAATGGAAAAGGGGAAGAGAAAGAGGGAACATGGAAAAGGGAAAGAGGAAAGGGTGAGGAGATGGAAAAAGGGAAGGTTAAAAAGGGCATGGAAAACGGAGGGAGAAAAAGAAAAAATGGAAGGGAAAAGGGCACACAAAAAAGGAGGAAAAGAGTGGGAAAAGGAGGAAAAGAGAAGGGAAAATAGACATGGAAAAGGGCGAAAGAGTAAAAGGTTGAGAAAAAGGGAAGACATGGAAAAAAGGTGGGGAAAAGAGAAGGCATAAAAAAAGAGAAAGGGGAAGGGGAAAGGGCAAAGAAAAAAGAGAAGGAGGAAAAGCTAGGAAAGGGATGGGAAACCAAGGAAACATGTGAGAAAGACGAGAAAAAAAAAGGAAAAGAAGAAAAAAATAGAGAAAATAAGAAAAAATGAAATGCGGGATAGAGCAAAAGGGAAAGGGAAAGGGATAAGGCTTTTCTCACTGCATCCCAAAGCATTTACAAGCTCTCAACTTATGCCCAGCAACGCTGGGCACCATTACTAGTATTATATAATGTAATGTACCTGAGTAATTCCTGAGGGTCTGCTCTTTGATCTCCACTATTTCTGCACCTCCACTTCACTTCATGTTTGATGACGTTTACTCTGCTAGTAAATTGGGCGCCCGCCCAATTTGTGGCCGAGGATAGCGAAGGTCTCAAGTTAACAGCAACAAGATTGGTCGTGAAATAAATTAAATTAAAGGTTTTAGTTTCTACGGGTAACCAAATTGGGCGCCCGCCCAATTTGGTTAGCAAAGTAAACTAGAGAATTTTAAGACAAGGAAATGAGTGCAACGTTATCATTTCTGAAAAAGAAGTAATTACAAATGTTCATAACATATTTCACATATTTTGAAATCATAAATCGCTCATTCGTCTGGAGGCACCTCTTCGGTGATCCTTCTTTGGGTTCTTCATCTTTGGGGGCGGAGGTTGTTGTGCTGCCTCTTTGATCTTTTCCATTCTTTGCCTAAAATCTTCGGCCCCCAGTTCCTCATTCTCCTCATCTGCACCCTGATTGTCTTCTGTGTTCGCGACCTCTTCCTCTACATCTTGACATTTCAATGTCGTGGGGACCACATCCTCTCCATCCTGATTGTCCCTTCTGTGTTTCCATGACAACGACGGACTTCGGGATCCCTAGCAACCTCTTCCTCGAACTTTGAGGTCGCCTCAATCATGTCCCGAGTATTCACCCGGTCGCCCGTCGCCGGTGCGTTGATGTTCTCTTTTCTTCTCCTAAATAGTTCCAAATCCCGAGAGCCAAGGGCATTTTGCCTTTTGAGCTCTACTTGAATCGAGCTCTTGTCCCTGTCTCAGAATGGATTGCACTTCATTTATGGTTGTAGAGGAGAACGGACAAGGTGTCTCGGGGGAGGGGGAAGTCGAGGTGAGGAACATTTTTGGAAGTAGAGGCCTTCTTCTTTCCCTCTTTGATCTTTTGTAGTGCCGAGCTCTTGATTTTTTTCGCCTAACATGACATCGAAGTTTTCGAATATCTGTACAAGCTTAATTTCCAGCTTCTCGTCTGTCTCAAAAGACAATGTCTTATAGCCCTCGCACACTGCAGCTCGGCTAAAAGCACGACCGGAAAAGAAGTCGAGAACAGTGCAACCTTCCAACATCAACTTCTGTACTAGATAGGTGCACGTCCTACTTTCCAGCTGATTCTGCACGAGTACTCCTCCCCCACCTGCTGCACCCTTGTCGCACCAAGGACGATACAGCCAATAAGCTGCAGGGAAAACAAATGTTAGAAACATTCATAGTCAACAACAAAATTGGGCGGGCGCTGATACGAATGCTCTATTCTTCCCTGCAAAACTCATCAACTTATTAGAAAGTAAAGCACCACAGGGTACTCGATTTACCACCCAACCGGACCAACTAGAAGAGCTGTCACCAAGTCAAGCTACTCCACAAGACAAGCTCTCTCTAGCCACCAACCACTGGTGTTACATGAACTCCTTCTAAAGATATGATCAAGCAAGGAACAAGAGAAGATACTAGAAGGTAAGGCTAGGCACATCATCAACATAGGAAGAAGCAGATCTAGCTGTGCAGTCAACTCAGACCCCTATGCACCTTACTGGGCATAACTCTCAAACCGTAAGGAATCTATGGACAAACAAGCCCAATCTGGAAACTAGACTTGAAGGGCTTTCCAACAAGGTAAAAATCGCCGATTTCTGAGCTGTGCTTGCAGAGATATCACGTCGCAAAATTGTCCTTTTATTTATAGGTAATAATACCTTTTTTGCCTTTTTGCTTCTAAATAAAGGTCAAGGTTTATTTTTAGCTCCCTCTTTGATAATAGCAAGGCTTGGACCTACTGGATGACTTTCTTACTTGACTAGTAACGGTGCCCAGCGTTGCTGGGGATTAGTTGAAAATCTGTAAAGTTATAAGTGACTTTAGAAGAGAGTGTAATAGTAACTTTATATGGTAAGTTAAGGAGCAATTTCATCCCGTATGATCTTTTTGTAGACTACATTTAAAGTGAATCCTTTGTTGTTTTTTAGTAGTGCTCCTTTCCTTGAGGTGCCTTGAATATAGAGCTTCACTGCGTGTTGTGTTGTTTGTAGTGTGGTGCATTGCTGGGCTATAAGGCGACTATTGGGTTATGAAGTGGTCGTTAATCACCTGTTGTTTTTTAGCAATGCTCCTTGTCTTGAGGTGCCTTGAATATAGAGTTGTGTTGTTTGTTGTGTGGTGCATTGCTGGGCTATAAAGCGACTCGTCTCTCTCTGTACCTTCTATGCCGGGATTTTGTAGTGAGGGGGGGTGAATATGTGAAGCTCTTTTAATGTCCAGCTACAATGTATTATGTCGCGAATATTGCTTTGTTGATAGAGAGATTAACTCACATTGAAGAGATTTTTAAGGAATTCATGCACCATATTGAATATGTAATGTTACAAACATAGGTCTGGCATTTTTTACATCTCGTGAATGGTGCTTCTTTGAGCCAAATAATTCTTCCTTGGCATTCTAGCAAAACAAATGTGCTATACTTTGTTTTCTAAGCTCAAATCCATATTATATGGTTATGAGATCCATAACTAAAAACTTGTCCCAAAATGTCATTAAGAGTACGCTGCATTTAACAAAATAGGGTTGTTATCAACCTTCCTTTTCAGTCTTGTGATTTCTCTTTACAACAAAAACTATTGTTATAGTGTAGTGTTTGAGCAAATAACAAAAACTACTAAGTTGGTCTTGGAGCATAGAACCTACTTTACATATTCAAAGAATCAAGTTTGCTTGAACATTATTTGAAAATGGTCCTTGGCATCTTGTTTTTGTTTGGAAGTATCTCGTTTGTTATAGTGTCTTATCAACAGATGAAGCAAACAGCAGTTGGAATAACATTCGCAAATTTATGATTCTTATACTGAATGCTTATTTAAACTTGTGGGTTTCTCTCCTAACATCATGGCTGTGGTGGACGAAAAAAAGTTAAGAGGCACCAATCCCATCATTTCCGTTGATACTTTCATTTGGATTTACACCACTGCAATTCAGCACTGCAATTGCTCTTTGATTAAACGCTTGTAAAGTCTGAAAGTAAATATAAACTTCAAATTAGCAAGCAAATCCGGAAAGTCTGAAAGTAAATATAAACTTCAAATTAGCAAGCAAATCCGGAATATGAATGATACCAACCAACGGCCATTCTATGCCTGCAACAGAAACACACCCATAAACAACGAAAATGACATATTAATCCTCAAAACGGCCATTCTATGCCTACAACAGAAACACACCCATAAACAACGGAAATGACATATTAATCCTCAAACATTCAATTTGTATAATCCGGGGAAAATTTTCTGCAACAATACATGGCAATTAATTAAGTAGCATAGCAAATCTCATCAGGCAGAATTGTGCTTATTAAGCATTCAAGACATGTCTTCCCTGCAATGTAAAACATAGTCGATCATTTGTAACACATATTAGAAACTGAGATCAGGTACATGCTAGCTCTACACAAACTAAGCAGCTGATTTAAGTTCTTTCTTGGGATGGTGGTCCGCAGTCAAATAGCATTAGAATAAGATTTTGAAGCACCACCAATGAAGCACCCTATAAAAAGCATCATTGATTCTGATAATGTATCTTGCAGACCACATATTTTGGGCAGTTCTACTTATATGCCAGTTCTGAGAATGACCACTTGCTGAAGTGCATGCATGTGATAACTTGGGCACTGAGACAAATAAAGAACTTTTAAAAATAGTGTGCAAACTTAAAAGGGTTCCAAAGCCGTTTTTTAGTTACTTTACAAAATTCAATATAATATATTGAAGAGAATAATACCTTTTTTGGGCAGAGCGTCTCTCCATTTGCCAACTCCAGAAACAGCACGCCTCATCAATGCAAACTCTAACACTATTTCATGCAGATCCTGATGTGCACTGTTCTTCCTCGTCTTCATGCAACATGTCATTTTTTGAGCTCCTGTCCAACATGCAGTCAACATGCAATAAAAATGCGGTCAGAACTGAAGTATAGGATTGGGATTAAGAAAAGTTAACTGTAAAATTGGAATAAAAGACCTGGACACGTCCTTGTTGTAAGCACCATTCACAAAGCATCTCTTTAGAAGACTAAGAGCAAAATAGATCCCCAGCTCCAACAGAAATGCAAAGATGAAAAACCACATTTGATAATCCATGCCGTCTTCCACCAAGCCACCGCAACAAAACTGTAACGATTTGAAATACCCCAAATCGAAATAGGAATTGCTCCTGTGATTTTTTCCCGATACTTAAATGCCACCGATTATGCTGTTACTGCTTAAATCCGTTCTAAATCCGTAGGTGTTTTTGCTGCTGCCGTTGCCGCCTTCACTATAGCAGGCCGCTATAGCCATAGCCACCTTGAAGACATCGTCCTGCAAAACTGCCATCACCAAGAGCTAAGAGATCGCCAATAGCCAAAGCAGGGCTTCTTTTTTTCTTGGCATCTTCTCTGGCTGTTTTTTTTTAGGGTGAAACCAAAAGATGGGTCTGCGTATGAACTGTCGGATTCGCCAAACGAATGACAACCGTCCGATCTAGGGCGCGGTCCATTACACAACATTATAATATAAGAAGATCATATCAATAAATATTGTTCCATGCAAGGCCACTCCCCCGAGCACCATTATTAGTTATTAACCTTAAACCATATCAATTCCTCCCCTTCTCAGGATTGATCGTCCTCGATCAAGAAATTATGTGGCAAATTTGACACAAACAAGTCCATGGCTACAACCTGCATAATAAAAAGTGGTCAAGTCCAGCCTTTAGGCTGAAAATTGCCTCAGTTCATTTAGAGGTCTTTCATTTCAATTCTATTAGAAATGGCCTCAATTTACTTAGAGGACTTGACATCCTTATAATCGTTAATAAGGAATTCTGGCAAAGTTCGCTCATACTCCTGCGCAAGTCTCATTTACATCCTGAAAGGAAACCATCAAAGATCCCTTTTCCAAAATTGATCTAATCAATTTCTAAAAAGCATGTTAGTCTTTCCCTTCTTGGGACTAATCTTGTCCCCCTAGGAATGTTCTTTTTTTCGATCGGGGTCCCGACTTGGACGAGAAAAATCTCCATCTTGATCCATCAAGTAGGCGTCCCTCACTTGAACAGTCATGGCATTCCTAGCCATTTAGGATGCTCCAAGTAGCTTTTTCTACTCGGGACGGAAAGTAAACCCTTTCCGGTCCTTCAAGTTAAATATCACCATTCAACTTGAACAAGAAAGATATTTTCCCTTCCCTTCTCGAGGAATAAACTTAGTCTCCAAAAACCACAAGTTGAACATCAACTTAATTTGCCTCAAAGTATAGGTTAGTTTAAAACAAAATATTTACTAACCTCCACCAGAAGCACCAACTTTTGATCAGTTTCTATTCCAGTTTGCAATCTCCAAAGACCAACTGTAAGAGACTGCGAACATCAGGAATAACAAACATTCTATTCACATGGACATGAGCACCAACTCATTCCAATCTCTTGGACATGGCATCCGCTCATTCCAATCGTGGACCTGGCATACGCTCAGTCCAATCACTTGGTCAAGAGCACCAACTCTTTCCAACCTTGAGGCACCAACCTCAGCCATAAGGATGCAATAAGAAATATCTAAAGATTCTAATCACAATCCCTAAACATCAATTTCATACCAGACAAGAGGTAACCTATTTGCGATTTACCCCTCTTGGACCTCTTGCGCTGCTTAGCCACTTAAATTTCCCACGCCTTCCATCACCCACAGCTCCACTGGTAAAGACCGGAACTGGGCTCTGATACCAATTGATACGAATGCTCTATTCTTCCCTGCAAAACTCATCAACTTATTAGAAAGTAAAGCACCACAGGGTACTCGATTTACCACCCAACCGGACCAACTAGAAGAGCTGTCACCAAGTCAAGCTACTCCGCAAGACAAGCTCTCTCTAGCCACCAACCACTGGTGTTACATGAACTCCTTCTAAAGATATGATCAAGCAAGGAACAAGAGAAGATACTAGAAGGTAAGGCTAGGCACATCATCAACATAGGAAGAAGCAGATCTAGCTGTGCAGTCAACTCAGACCCCTATGCACCTTACTGGGCATAACTCTCAAACCGTAAGGAATCTATGGACAAACAAGCCCAATCTGGAAACTAGACTTGAAGGGCTTTCCAACAAGGTAAAAATCGCCGATTTCTGAGCTGTGCTTGCGGAGATATCACGTCTCAAAATTGTCCTTTTATTTATAGGTAATAATACCTTTTTTGCCTTTTTGCTTCTAAATAAAGGTCAAGGTTTATTTTTAGCTCCCTCTTTGATAATAGCAAGGCTTGGACCTACTGGATGACTTTCTTACTTGATCATATCAATAAATATTGTTCCATGCAAGGCCACTCCCCCGAGCACCATTATTAGTTATTAACCTTAAACCATATCAATTCCTCCCCTTCTCAGGATTGATCGTCCTCGATCAAGAAATTATGTGGCAAATTTGACACAAACAAGTCCATGGCTACAACCTGCATAATAAAAAGTGGTCAAGTCCAGCCTTTAGGCTGAAAATTGCCTCAGTTCATTTAGAGGTCTTTCATTTCAATTCTATTAGAAATGGCCTCAATTTACTTAGAGGACTTGACATCCTTATAATCGTTAATAAGGAATTCTGGCAAAGTTCGCTCATACTCCTGCGCAAGTCTCATTTACATCCTGAAAGGAAACCATCAAAGATCCCTTTTCCAAAATTGATCTAATCAATTTCTAAAAAGCATGTTAGTCTTTCCCTTCTTGGGACTAATCTTGTCCCCCTAGGAATGTTCTTTTTCTGATCAGGGTCCGCACTTGGACAGAAAAATCTCCATACTGATCCATCAAGTAGGCGTCCCTCACTTGAACAGTCATGGCATTCCTAGCCATTTAGGATGCTCCAAGTAGCTTTTTCTACTCGGACAGAAAGTAAACCCTTTCCAGTCCTTCAAGTTAAATATCACCATTCAACTTGAACAAGAAAGATATTTTCCCTTCCCTTCTCAGGAATAAACTTAGTCTCCAAAACCACAAGTTGAACATCAACTTAATTTGCCTCAAAGTATAGGTTAGTTTAAAACAAAATATTTACTAACCTCCACCGGAAGCACCAACTTTTGATGGGTTTCTATTCGGTTTGCAATCTCCCGGCACCAACCGTAAGAAGACTGCGAACATCGGGAATAACAAACATTCTATTCACATGGACATGAGCACCAACTCATTCCAATCTCTTGGACATGGCATCCGCTCATTCCAATCGTGGACTGGCATACGCTCAATCCAATCACTTGGTCAAGAGCACCAACTCTTTCCAACCTTGAGGCACCAACCTCAGCCATAAGGATGCAATAAGAAATATCTAAAGATTCTAATCACAATCCCTAAACATCAATTTCATACCAGACAAGAGGTAACCTATTTGCGATTTACCCCTCTTGGACCTCTCTTATTTGCTTAGCCACTTAAATTTCCCCCGCCTTCCATCACCCACGGCTCCCTTTGGTAAAGACCGAACTGGGCTCGATACCAATTGATAACTTTAATGCTCTATTCTTCCCTGCAAAACTCATCAACTTATTAGAAAGTAAAGCACCACAGGGTACTCGATTTACCACCCAACCGGACCAACTAGAAGAGCTGTCACCAAGTCAAGCTACTCCGCAAGACAAGCTCTCTCTAGCCACCAACCACTGGTGTTACATGAACTCCTTCTAAAGATATGATCAAGCAAGGAACAAGAGAAGATACTAGAAGGTAAGGCTAGGCACATCATCAACATAGGAAGAAGCAGATCTAGCTGTGCAGTCAACTCAGACCCCTATGCACCTTACTGGGCATAACTCTCAAACCGTAAGGAATCTATGGACAAACAAGCCCAATCTGGAAACTAGACTTGAAGGGCTTTCCAACAAGGTAAAAATCGCCGATTTCTGA
Organism: Isoetes taiwanensis; assembly: GCA_021234155.1. NCBI lineage: Eukaryota > Viridiplantae > Streptophyta > Lycopodiopsida > Isoetales > Isoetaceae > Isoetes > Isoetes taiwanensis. Next base: position 478,592 of record JAJEKV010000029.1, on the reverse strand, counting down.
GCTGTGCTTGCGGAGATATCACGTCTCAAAATTGTCCTTTTATTTATAGGTAATAATACCTTTTTTGCCTTTTTGCTTCTAAATAAAGGTCAAGGTTTATTTTTAGCTCCCTCTTTGATAATAGCAAGGCTTGGACCTACTGGATGACTTTCTTACTTGATCATATCAATAAATATTGTTCCATGCAAGGCCACTCCCCCGAGCACCATTATTAGTTATTAACCTTAAACCATATCAATTCCTCCCCTTCTCAGGATTGATCGTCCTCGATCAAGAAATTATGTGGCAAATTTGACACAAACAAGTCCATGGCTACAACCTGCATAATAAAAAGTGGTCAAGTCCAGCCTTTAGGCTGAAAATTGCCTCAGTTCATTTAGAGGTCTTTCATTTCAATTCTATTAGAAATGGCCTCAATTTACTTAGAGGACTTGACATCCTTATAATCGTTAATAAGGAATTCTGGCAAAGTTCGCTCATACTCCTGCGCAAGTCTCATTTACATCCTGAAAGGAAACCATCAAAGATCCCTTTTCCAAAATTGATCTAATCAATTTCTAAAAAGCATGTTAGTCTTTCCCTTCTTGGGACTAATCTTGTCCCCCTAGGAATGTTCTTTTTCTGATCAGGGTCCGCACTTGGACAGAAAAATCTCCATACTGATCCATCAAGTAGGCGTCCCTCACTTGAACAGTCATGGCATTCCTAGCCATTTAGGATGCTCCAAGTAGCTTTTTCTACTCGGACAGAAAGTAAACCCTTTCCAGTCCTTCAAGTTAAATATCACCATTCAACTTGAACAAGAAAGATATTTTCCCTTCCCTTCTCAGGAATAAACTTAGTCTCCAAAAACCACAAGTTGAACATCAACTTAATTTGCCTCAAAGTATAGGTTAGTTTAAAACAAAATATTTACTAACCTCCACCAGAAGCACCAACTTTTGATCAGTTTCTATTCCAGTTTGCAATCTCCAGCACCAACCAGAAGACCTGCGAACATCAGGAATAACAAACATTCTATTCACATGGACATGAGCACCAACTCATTCCAATCTCTTGGACATGGCATCCGCTCATTCCAATCGTGGACCTGGCATACGCTCAATCCAATCACTTGGTCAAGAGCACCAACTCTTTCCAACCTTGAGGCACCAACCTCAGCCATAAGGATGCAATAAGAAATATCTAAAGATTCTAATCACAATCCCTAAACATCAATTTCATACCAGACAAGAGGTAACCTATTTGCGATTTACCCCTCTTGGACCTCTTGTGCTGCTTAGCCACTTAAATTTCCCACGCCTTCCATCACCCACAGCTCCACTGGTAAAGACCGGAACTGGGCTCTGATACCAATTGATCTTAATGCTCTATTCTTCCCCGCAAAACTCATCAACTTATTAGAAAGTAAAGCACCACAGGGTTTTCGATTTACCACCCAACGGACCAACTAGAAGAGCTGTCACCAAGTCAAGCTACCGCCAAGATTAGAAAGTAAAGCACCACAGGGGTATTTTCGATTTACCACCAATGGGACCAACTAGAAGAGCTGTCACCAAGTCAAGCTACTCCAGAAGACAAGCTCTCTCTAGCCACCAACCATTGGTGTTACATGAACTCCTTCTAAAGATATGATCAAGCAAGGAACAAGAGAAGATACTAGAAGGTAAGGCTAGGCACATCATCAACATAGGAAGAAGCAGATCTAGCTGTGCAGTCAACTCAGACCCCTATGCACCTTACTGGGCATAACTCTCAAACCGTAAGGAATCTATGGACAACCAAGCCCAATCTGGAAACTAGACTTGAAGGGCTTTCCAACAAGGTAAAAATCGCCGATTTCTGAGCTGTGGTTGCGGAGATATCACGTCTCAAAATTGTCCTTTTATTTATAGGTAATAATACCTTTTTTGCCTTTTTGCTTCTAAATAAAGGTCAAGGTTTATTTTTAGCTCCCTCTTTGATAATAGCAAGGCTTGGACCTACTGGATGACTTTCTTACTTGATCATATCAATAAATATTGTTCCATGCAAGGCCACTCCCCCGAGCACCATTATTAGTTATTAACCTTAAACCATATCAATTCCTCCCCTTCTCAGGATTGATCGTCCTCGATCAAGAAATTATGTGGCAAATTTGACACAAACAAGTCCATGGCTACAACCTGCATAATAAAAAGTGGTCAAGTCCAGCCTTTAGGCTGAAAATTGCCTCAGTTCATTTAGAGGTCTTTCATTTCAATTCTATTAGAAATGGCCTCAATTTACTTAGAGGACTTGACATCCTTATAATCGTTAATAAGGAATTCTGGCAAAGTTCGCTCATACTCCTGCAAGAAGTCTCATTTACATCCTGAAAGGAAACCATCAAAGATCCCTTTTCCAAAATTGATCTAATCAATTTCTAAAAAGCATGTTAGTCTTTCCCTTCTTGGGACTAATCTTGTCCCCCTAGGAATGTTCTTTTTCTGATCAGGGTCCGCACTTGGACAGAAAAATCTCCATACTGATCCATCAAGTAGGCGTCCCTCACTTGAACAGTCATGGCATTCCTAGCCATTTAGGATGCTCCAAGTAGCTTTTTCTACTCGGACAGAAAGTAAACCCTTTCCAGTCCTTCAAGTTAAATATCACCATTCAACTTGAACAAGAAAGATATTTTCCCTTCCCTTCTCAGGAATAAACTTAGTCTCCAAAAACCACAAGTTGAACATCAACTTAATTTGCCTCAAAGTATAGGTTAGTTTAAAACAAAATATTTACTAACCTCCACCAGAAGCACCAACTTTTGATCAGTTTCTATTCCAGTTTGCAATCTCCAGCACCAACCAGAAGACCTGCGAACATCAGGAATAACAAACATTCTATTCACATGGACATGAGCACCAACTCATTCCAATCTCTTGGACATGGCATCCGCTCATTCCAATCGTGGACCTGGCATACGCTCAATCCAATCACTTGGTCAAGAGCACCAACTCTTTCCAACCTTGAGGCACCAACCTCAGCCATAAGGATGCAATAAGAAATATCTAAAGATTCTAATCACAATCCCTAAACATCAATTTCATACCAGACAAGAGGTAACCTATTTGCGATTTACCCCTCTTGGACCTCTTGCGCTGCTTAGCCACTTAAATTTCCCACGCCTTCCATCACCCACAGCTCCACTGGTAAAGACCGGAACTGGGCTCTGATACCAATTGATACGAATGCTCTATTCTTCCCTGCAAAACTCATCAACTTATTAGAAAGTAAAGCACCACAGGGTACTCGATTTACCACCCAACCGGACCAACTAGAAGAGCTGTCACCAAGTCAAGCTACTCCGCAAGATTAGAAAGTAAAGCACCACAGGGTACTCGATTTACCACCCAACCGGACCAACTAGAAGAGCTGTCACCAAGTCAAGCTACTCCGCAAGACAAGCTCTCTCTAGCCACCAACCATTGGTGTTACATGAACTCCTTCTAAAGATATGATCAAGCAAGGAACAAGAGAAGATACTAGAAGGTAAGGCTAGGCACATCATCAACATAGGAAGAAGCAGATCTAGCTGTGCAGTCAACTCAGACCCCTATGCACCTTACTGGGCATAACTCTCAAACCGTAAGGAATCTATGGACAACCAAGCCCAATCTGGAAACTAGACTTGAAGGGCTTTCCAACAAGGTAAAAATCGCCGATTTCTGAGCTGTGGTTGCGGAGATATCACGTCTCAAAATTGTCCTTTTATTTATAGGTAATAATACCTTTTTTGCCTTTTTGCTTCTAAATAAAGGTCAAGGTTTATTTTTAGCTCCCTCTTTGATAATAGCAAGGCTTGGACCTACTGGATGACTTTCTTACTTGATCATATCAATAAATATTGTTCCATGCAAGGCCACTCCCCCGAGCACCATTATTAGTTATTAACCTTAAACCATATCAATTCCTCCCCTTCTCAGGATTGATCGTCCTCGATCAAGAAATTATGTGGCAAATTTGACACAAACAAGTCCATGGCTACAACCTGCATAATAAAAAGTGGTCAAGTCCAGCCTTTAGGCTGAAAATTGCCTCAGTTCATTTAGAGGTCTTTCATTTCAATTCTATTAGAAATGGCCTCAATTTACTTAGAGGACTTGACATCCTTATAATCGTTAATAAGGAATTCTGGCAAAGTTCGCTCATACTCCTGCGCAAGTCTCATTTACATCCTGAAAGGAAACCATCAAAGATCCCTTTTCCAAAATTGATCTAATCAATTTCTAAAAAGCATGTTAGTCTTTCCCTTCTTGGGACTAATCTTGTCCCCCTAGGAATGTTCTTTTTCTGATCAGGGTCCGCACTTGGACAGAAAAATCTCCATACTGATCCATCAAGTAGGCGTCCCTCACTTGAACAGTCATGGCATTCCTAGCCATTTAGGATGCTCCAAGTAGCTTTTTCTACTCGGACAGAAAGTAAACCCTTTCCAGTCCTTCAAGTTAAATATCACCATTCAACTTGAACAAGAAAGATATTTTCCCTTCCCTTCTCAGGAATAAACTTAGTCTCCAAAAACCACAAGTTGAACATCAACTTAATTTGCCTCAAAGTATAGGTTAGTTTAAAACAAAATATTTACTAACCTCCACCAGAAGCACCAACTTTTGATCAGTTTCTATTCCAGTTTGCAATCTCCAGCACCAACCAGAAGACCTGCGAACATCAGGAATAACAAACATTCTATTCACATGGACATGAGCACCAACTCATTCCAATCTCTTGGACATGGCATCCGCTCATTCCAATCGTGGACCTGGCATACGCTCAATCCAATCACTTGGTCAAGAGCACCAACTCTTTCCAACCTTGAGGCACCAACCTCAGCCATAAGGATGCAATAAGAAATATCTAAAGATTCTAATCACAATCCCTAAACATCAATTTCATACCAGACAAGAGGTAACCTATTTGCGATTTACCCCTCTTGGACCTCTTGTGCTGCTTAGCCACTTAAAATTTCAACGCCTTCCATCACCCACAGCTCCATTGGTAAAGACCGGGGCGGGCTCGATACCAATTGATACGAATGCTCTATTCTTCCCCGCAAAACTCATCAACTTATTAGAAAGTAAAGCACCCAGGGTATTTTCGATTTACCACCCAACGGACCAACTAGAAGAGCTGTCACCAAGTCAAGCTACTCCGCAAGATTAGAAAGTAAAGCACCACAGGGTACTCGATTTACCACCCAACCGGACCAACTAGAAGAGCTGTCACCAAGTCAAGCTACTCCGCAAGACAAGCTCTCTCTAGCCACCAACCATTGGTGTTACATGAACTCCTTCTAAAGATATGATCAAGCAAGGAACAAGAGAAGATACTAGAAGGTAAGGCTAGGCACATCATCAACATAGGAAGAAGCAGATCTAGCTGTGCAGTCAACTCAGACCCCTATGCACCTTACTGGGCATAACTCTCAAACCGTAAGGAATCTATGGACAACCAAGCCCAATCTGGAAACTAGACTTGAAGGGCTTTCCAACAAGGTAAAAATCGCCGATTTCTGAGCTGTGGTTGCGGAGATATCACGTCTCAAAATTGTCCTTTTATTTATAGGTAATAATACCTTTTTTGCCTTTTTGCTTCTAAATAAAGGTCAAGGTTTATTTTTAGCTCCCTCTTTGATAATAGCAAGGCTTGGACCTACTGGATGACTTTCTTACTTGATCATATCAATAAATATTGTTCCATGCAAGGCCACTCCCCCGAGCACCATTATTAGTTATTAACCTTAAACCATATCAATTCCTCCCCTTCTCAGGATTGATCGTCCTCGATCAAGAAATTATGTGGCAAATTTGACACAAACAAGTCCATGGCTACAACCTGCATAATAAAAAGTGGTCAAGTCCAGCCTTTAGGCTGAAAATTGCCTCAGTTCATTTAGAGGTCTTTCATTTCAATTCTATTAGAAATGGCCTCAATTTACTTAGAGGACTTGACATCCTTATAATCGTTAATAAGGAATTCTGGCAAAGTTCGCTCATACTCCTGCGCAAGTCTCATTTACATCCTGAAAGGAAACCATCAAAGATCCCTTTTCCAAAATTGATCTAATCAATTTCTAAAAAGCATGTTAGTCTTTCCCTTCTTGGGACTAATCTTGTCCCCCTAGGAATGTTCTTTTTCTGATCAGGGTCCGCACTTGGACAGAAAAATCTCCATACTGATCCATCAAGTAGGCGTCCCTCACTTGAACAGTCATGGCATTCCTAGCCATTTAGGATGCTCCAAGTAGCTTTTTCTACTCGGACAGAAAGTAAACCCTTTCCAGTCCTTCAAGTTAAATATCACCATTCAACTTGAACAAGAAAGATATTTTCCCTTCCCTTCTCAGGAATAAACTTAGTCTCCAAAAACCACAAGTTGAACATCAACTTAATTTGCCTCAAAGTATAGGTTAGTTTAAAACAAAATATTTACTAACCTCCACCAGAAGCACCAACTTTTGATCAGTTTCTATTCCAGTTTGCAATCTCCAGCACCAACCAGAAGACCTGCGAACATCAGGAATAACAAACATTCTATTCACATGGACATGAGCACCAACTCATTCCAATCTCTTGGACATGGCATCCGCTCATTCCAATCGTGGACCTGGCATACGCTCAATCCAATCACTTGGTCAAGAGCACCAACTCTTTCCAACCTTGAGGCACCAACCTCAGCCATAAGGATGCAATAAGAAATATCTAAAGATTCTAATCACAATCCCTAAACATCAATTTCATACCAGACAAGAGGTAACCTATTTGCAATTTGCCCCTCTTGGACCTCTTTATTTGCTTAGCCACTTAAATTTCCCACGCCTTCCATCACCCACAGCTCCACTGGTAAAGACCGGAACTGGGCTCTGATACCAATTGATACGAATGCTCTATTCTTCCCTGCAAAACTCATCAACTTATTAGAAAGTAAAGCACCACAGGGTACTCGATTTACCACCCAACCGGACCAACTAGAAGAGCTGTCACCAAGTCAAGCTACTCCGCAAGATTAGAAAGTAAAGCACCACAGGGTACTTTCGATTTACCACCAATAGGACCAACTAGAAGAGCTGTCACCAAGTCAAGCTACTCCGCCAAGACAAGCTCTCTCTAGCCACCAACCATTGGTGTTACATGAACTCCTTCTAAAGATATGATCAAGCAAGGAACAAGAGAAGATACTAGAAGGTAAGGCTAGGCACATCATCAACATAGGAAGAAGCAGATCTAGGCTGTGCAGTCAACTCAGACCCTATGCACCTTACTGGGCATAACTCTCAAACCATGCAAGGAATCTATGGACAACCAAGCCCAATCTGAAACTAGACTTGAAGGGCTTTCCAACAAAGGTAAAAATAGCGATTTGCAGGCTGTGCTTGCAAGGATATCACGTCATAAAATTATGCTTTATTTATAGGTAATAATACCTTTTTGCCTTTTTTGCTTCTAAATAAAAGGTCAAAGGTTTATTTTAGCTCCCTCTTTGATAATATAGGGCTTGGACCTACTGGATGAGCTTTCTTACTTGACTAGTACTTGATTTGCCAGTTGCTGGGGATTGGATGAAAATCTGTAAGTTATAAGAGTGACTTTAGAAGAGAGTGTAATAGTAACTTTATATGAGTAGGATTAAAGGAGCAATTTCATCCATTATGATCTTTTGTAGACTACATTTTAAAGTGAATCCTTTGTTGTTTTTAGTAGTGCTCCTTTTCCTTGAGGTGCCTTGAATATAGAGCTTCAACTGCGTGTTGTGTTGTTTGTAGTGTGGTGCATTCTTTGAGGCTATAAAGTGACCCTGATATTGAATTTATGAAGTGAGTGGATTAATCCTGTTGTTTTAGCAATGCTCTCCCCTTGTCTTGAGAGTGCCTTGAATATGGGGATTGTATTTGTTTGTTGTGTAGTTGCATTGCTGGGCTATAAGCGACTCGTCTCTCTACTTGTACCTTCTATCGCAGGGATTTTTGTAGTGAGGGGGGTGAATATGTGAAGCTCTTTTAATGTCAGCTACAATGTGTATTATGTATGTGAATATTGCTTTGTTGATAGAGATTAACTCACATTGAAGAGATTTTTAAGGAATTCATACCATATTGAATATGTAATGTTACAAACATAGATGCAGCATTTTTACATCTATTGAATGGTGCTTCTTTGAGCCAAATAATTCTTCCCTTGGCATTCTAGCAAAACAAATGATGTGCTATACTTTGTTTTCCTAAAGCTCAAATCCATATTATATATATGGTTATGAGATCCATAACTAAAACTTGTCCCAAAATGTCATTAAAGAATACTTATTTTGCATTTTAACAAAAATAGGGTTATCAACCTTCCTTTTCAGTCTTGTGATTTCTCTTTTACAACAAAAACTATTGTTATAGTGTAATTGTTTGAGCAAATAACAAAAACTACTAAGTTGGTCTTGGAGCATAGAACCTACTTTACATATTCAAAGATCAAGTTTGCTTGAACATTATTTGAAAATGGTCCTTGGCATCTTGTTTTTGTTTTGGAAGTATCGTTTGTTATAGTGTCTTATCAGCGGATGAAGCAAGCAGTGAGTTGGAATAACATTACATGGGTATGATTCTTATCTTGAATGCTTATTTAAACTTGTGGGTTTCTCTCCTAACATCATAGGCTGTGGTGGGCCGAAAAAAGTTAAGAGGCACCAATCCCATCATTTAGTTGATACTTTCATTTTGGATTTACCAGCACCCAATTCGTACTTTGCAATTGCTGCTGATTAAGCGCTTGTAAAGTCACGAGTAAATATAAACTTTCAAATTAGCAAAACAAATCGGAGAAGTCACGAGAAAGTAAATATAAACTCAAATTAGCAAGCAAATCCGGAATATGAATGATACCAACCAAGCGGCCATTCTATGCACACCTTGAGAAACACACCCATAAACAGCGAAAATGACATATTAATCCTCCAGCGGCCATTCTATGCCTACAAGCGAAACTACACCCATAAACAAGCGGAAATGACATGACAATCCTCAAACATTCAATTTGTATAATCCGGGGAAAATTTTTCTGCAACAATACACTTGGCAATTAATTAAGTAGCATACATTGGCAAATCTCGCCAGTGTGCTTGTCTAAGCATTCAAGACATGTCTTCCTGCTGTGAAACATAAGAGTACATTTTGTAACACATATTTAAAGCGAGATCGGTACATGCTAGCTCTGCAAACTAAGCAGCTGATTTAAGTTCTTTCTTGGGATGGTGGTCCGCTTGAGTCAAAATAGCATTAGAGAATAAGATTTTGAAGCACCACCAATGAAGCACCTATAAGCATCATTGATTCGATAATGTATCATGCGGACCACATATTTTGGGCGTTCTACTTATATGCCCGGTTATGACCACTTGCTGAAGTGCATGCATGTGATAACTTAGACACTTTGAGACAAATAAAGAACTTTAAAAATAGTGTGCAAACTTAAAGGGTTCAAAGCCCGTTTTAGTTACTTTGCAAAATTCAATATATTATATTGAAGAGAATAATACCTTTTTGGTGAGGCGTCTCTCCATTTGCCAACTCGGAAAGCGGCCGCGCCTCATCAGTACAAACTCTAACACTATTTCATCGCAGATCTGATGTGCCTTTGATTCTTCCCTCGTCTTCATGCAACATGTGTCATTTTTGAGCTCTTTGTCCAACATCTTGATCAACATACAATAAAATCGGTCGAGAGGGCAGAGTACATAGGTTGGGATTAGAAAAGTTAACTGTAAGAATTGGAATAAAAGACCTGGACCGTCCTTATTTGTAAAGCACCATTCACAAAGCATCTCTTTAGAGACTAAAGAGCAAAATGGTCCCGGCTCCAGCGAAATGCAAAGATGAAAAACCACATTTGATAATAATCCATTGCCCGTCTTCCACCAAGCCACACTTAACAAAACATAGCGATTTGAAATACCCCAAATGTCCCGAAATAAGATTCTCACCGTGATTTTCGATACTTAAATGCCACGATTATCTTATTCTTTAGCCCAAATCCGTTCTAAATCCGTAGGTGTTTTGCTCTTGCGTTACGCCTTCACTATAGCGGGGCGCTATAGCCATAGCCACCTTGAGACATCGTCTGCCATTTGCCATCACCAAGAGCTAAGAGATGCGCCAATAGCCAAAGCGAGGCTTCTTTTTTCTTGGCATGCTTCTCACGTTTGTTTTTTTTTAGGGTGAAACCAAAAGATTAGATTACCAGCATTGTGAGCTGTCGGATTAAGCCAAGCGAATGACAACCCGTCCGATCTAGAAGCGGTCCATTACAACATTATAATATAAAGAAGATCATATCAATAAATATTGTTCCATGCAAGGCCACTCCCCGAGAGCACCATTGTTAGTTATTAACCTTAAACCATATCGAATTCCTCCCCTTCTCGAGTTGGTCGTCCTCGATCAAAATTATGTAGCAAATTTGACCTGCAAACAAGTCCATGGCTACAGCACGCATAATAAAAGTGGTCAAGTCCGGCCTTTAGGCACGAAAATTGCCACCAGTTCATTTAGAAGGTCTTTCATTTCAATTCTATTAGAAATGGCCTCGAGATTTACTTAGAGGACTTGACATCCTTATAATCGTTAATAAGAATTCGGCAGAAGTTGGCTCATACTCCTGCGCCGGTCTCGACTTTACATCCACGAAGAGCGTAAAGATCCTTTTTTCCAAAATTGATCCTAATCAATTTCTAAAAAGCATGTTAGTCTTTTTCCCTTCTTGGGACTAATCTTGTCCCCTAGGAATGTTCTTTTACGTCGGGGTCCGCGCGGGTGAGAGAAAAATCTCCATCTTAGAATCCATCAAGTAGGCGTCCCTCACTTGAGCGATCATGGCATTCCCTAGCCATTTAGGATGCTCAGTAGCTTTTTTCTCTTTCGGACCGAGAAAGTAAACCCTTTCGATCCCTTCAAGTTAAATATCACCATTCAACTTGAACGAAAGATATTTTCCTTCCCTTCTCAGGAATAAACTTAGTCTCCAAAAACCACAAGTTGAACATCAACGAATTTGCCTCCAAAGAGTATAGGTTAGTTTAAAACAAAATATTTACTAACCTCCACCCGGAAAACACCAACTTTTTGTCGGTTTCTATTCGGTTTGCAATCTCGGCACCAACGAGAGACACCGCGAACATCAGGAATAACAAACATTCTATTCACATGGACATGAGAGCACCAACTCGACCAATCTCTTTGGGTCATGGCATCCGGCTCATTCCAATGCGTGGACACGGCATGCGGCTCGGTCAATCACTTGGTCAAAGAGCACCAACTCTTTTCCAACCTTGAAGGGCACCAACCTCAGCCATAAGGATGCAATAAAGAAATATCTAAAGATTCTAATCCACAATCCCTAAACATCAATTTCATACCGGACAAGAGGTAACCTGGCTAGCGATTTACCCCTCTTGGACCTCTTACACGCTTAGCCATAACCAAATTTCCCGCCTTCCATCACCCGCGGCTCAACGCTTTGGTAAGGGCCGGGCGGGCTGCGATACCAATTGATCGCAGATGCTCTATTCTTCTGCAAAACTCATCAGCTTATTAGAAAGTAAAAAAGCTACAGGGTACTTTCGATTTACCACCCAACCGGACCAACTAGAAGAGCTGTCACCAAGTCAAGGCTACTCCGCGGATTAGAAAGTAAAAAGCACCACGGGGTACTTTCGATTTACCACCCAACCCGGACCAATAGAGGCACATGCCAAGTCAAGCTACTCCGCCAAGACAAGCTCTCTCTAGCCACCAACCACTGGTGTTACATGAACTCGCCTTCTAAAGATATGATCAAGCAGGGCAAGAGAAGATACTAGAAGGTAAGGCTGAGCACATCATCCCAGCCTTAGGAAGAAGCCCGGTCCTAGGCGTACCGGTCAACTCAGACCCTATATACCTTACTGGGCATAACTCTCAAACTAATGCTGGGAATCTATGGACAAAACAAGCCCAATCCTGGAAACTGGGCAGGGCTTTCCAGCAAGGTAAAATAGCCGATTTCTGAGCTGTGGTTTGGAGATATCACGTCTCCAAAATTGTCCTTTTATTTTATAGGTAATAATACCTTTTTTGCCTTTTTGCTTCTAAATAAAGGTCAAGGTTTATTTTAGCTCCCTCTTTGATATGCTTAAGGCTTGGACCTACTGGATGACTTTCTTACTTGATCATATCAATAAATATTGTTCCATACAAGGCCACTCCCCGAGCACCATTATTAGTTATTAACCTTAAACCATATCAATTCCTCCCCTTCGGGGATTGATGGAGTCCTCGATCAAAATTATATGTAACCAAATTTGACACAAACAAGTCCCATAGCTACAACCTGCATAATACCAAAAAGTGGTCAAGTCAGCCTTTGGAAGCTGAAAATTACCCTCAGTTCATTTTAAGTCTTTCATTTCAATTCTATTAGAAATGGCCTCAATTTACTTAGAAGGACTTGACATCCTTATAATAATGTCGTTAATAAGGAGTGCAGCAAGGGATTAAGCTCATACTCCTGCATAAAGTCTCATTTACATCCTGAAAGGAAACCATCAAGATCCCTTTTCCAAATTGATCTAATCAATTTCTAAAAAGCATGTTAGTCTTTCCTTCTTGGGACTAATCTTGTCCCCTAGGAATGTTCTTTTTTTACGATAGGGGTCCGCACTTGGCGGGCCGAGAAAAATCTCATACAATCCTCAAGTAAGGCGTCCCTCGCCCGAGCGATTGGCATTCCTAGCCATTTAGAGATACTCAAGTAACTTTTTCTACTCGGACGAGTAAAACCCTTTCGGTCCTTCCAGTTAAATATCACCATTCAACTTGAACCAAGAAAGATATTTTCCTTCCTTCTGGGAATAAGCTTAGTCTCCAAAAACCACAAGTTGAACATCAACTTGAATTTTGCCTCTGCAAAGTATAGGTTAGTTTAAAACAAAATATTTACTAACCTCCACGGAAAACACCAACTTTTGATGATTTCTATTCCGGTTTGCAATCTCAGAAGCACCAACGAGGAAGACACACCAGAACATCGAGGAATAACAAACATTCTATTCACGCATGGACATGAGCACCAACTCATTTCAATCTCTTGGACATGGCATCCGCTCATTTCAATGGTGGACCTGTACCTTCGGTCAATCCTTGGTCAAGAGCACCAACTCTTTCCAACCTTGAAGGCACCAACCTCGACCATAAGGATGCAATAAATATCTAAAGATTCTAATCACAATCCCTAAACATCAATTTCCATACCAGACAAGGAGGTAACCTATTTGCGATTTACCCTCTTGGACCTCTTAGCTTCCTTGTATATAAATTCCATGGCCCCATCACCGCGGCTCCCTTTGGTAAAGAGCCCAGGGCGGGCTCTGATACCAATTGATCACAGATGCTCTATTCTTCCTGCAAAACTCATCAACTTGTTAGAAATTAAAACACCACAGGGTACTTTCGATTTACCACCACCCCAGCGGACCAACTAGAAGAGCTGTCCGCAAGTCAAGCTACTCCGCCCAAGATTAGAAAGTAAAAAGAGCACCACAGGGGTACTCGATTTACCACCCAACCCAGGACCAACTAGAAGAGAACGTCACCAAGTCAAGCTACTACGCAAGACAAATCTCTCTAGCCACCAACCGTTGGTGTTACATGAACTCCTTCTAAAGGGTATGATCAAGCAAAGGAACAAGAGAAGATACTAGAAGGTAGGCTAGGCACATCATCAACATAGGAAAGCGGATCTAGGCACGTAGGTCAACTCAAGACCCTATGCACCTTACTGGGCACCAACTCTCAAACCGTAAAGATCTATGGACAACCAAGCCCAATCTGAAACTAGACTTGGAAGGGCTTTCCAACAAGGTAAAATCATGATTTCTGAGCTGTGGTTGCGGAGATATCACGTCTCAAAATTGTCCTTTTTATTTATAGGTAATAATACCTTTTTGCCTTTTGCTTCTAAATAAAGGTCAAAGTTTATTTTAGCTCCCTCTTTGATAATAGCAAGGGCTTGGACCTACTGGATGACTTTCTTACTTGATCCCATATCCAATAAATATTGTTCCATGCAGGCCACTCCCCAGAGCACCATTGTGGTTAGTAACCTTAAATGTATCAATTCCTCCCCTTCGAGGATTGATCGTCCTCGATCAAGAGGTATATGGTAAAATTTGACACAAACAAGTCCATAATACAACCTGCATAACTAATAAAAAGTGGTCAGGTCCGGCCTTTAGGCTGAAAGTACCTCGATTCATTTTAGAGGTCTTTCATTTCAATTCTGGTAAGTGGCCTCAATTTTAGAGGACTTGACATCCTTATAATCGTAATAGGGAATTCTGGCAAAGTTAAGCTCCTTACTCTGCGCCAGAGTCTCCATTTTACATCACCAAGAAGGCAAAATCAAAAGATCCCTTTTCCAAAATTGATCTAATCAATTTCCTAAAAAGCATGTTAGTCTTTCCCTTCTTGGGACTAAAATCTTGTCCCCTAAGGAATGTTCTTTTTTCTACAGTCGAGGTCCGCGCTTGGACAGAAAAATCTCATACTGATCCATCAGTAGAAGCGTCCCTCACTTGAGCGATCGTAGCATTCCTAGCCATTTAGGATGCTCAAGTAGCTTTTTCTACTTTCGGACGAGAAAAGTGACCCTTTCAGTCCAGCACCGAAGGTTTAAAACCATGCCATTCAACTTGAACAAGAAAGATATTTTCCCTTCCTTCTCAGGAATAAACTTGGTCTCCAAAACCACAAGGTTGAGGAACATCAACTTAATTTGCCTCCAAAGTATAGGTTAGTTTAAAACAAATATTTACTAACCTCCACCCCGGAAGCACCAACTTTTGATCAGTTTCTATTCGGTTGCAATCTCATTTCCAACCGGAAGACCTGGAACATCGGGAATAACAGCATTTATTCCGCATGGACATGAGCACCAACTCATTCCAATCTCTTGAACTGGCATCGCTCATTTCCAATCGTGGACCTGGCATACGCTGGTCAATCACTTAGTCAAAGAACACCAACTCTTTTCCAACCTTGGGCACCAACCTCAGCCATAAGGATGCAATAAAATATCTAAAATTCTAATCACAATCCCTAAACATCAATTTCATACGGAACCAAAGAGGTAGCCTATTGCGATTTACCCTCTTGGACCTCTTAAGCACTGCTTAGCCACTTAAATTTCCCGCCTTCCATCACCCACGGCTCCCTTTGGTAAGGAGCGGGCGGGCTCACATTATAATTGATCTGAAATGCTCTATTCTTTTAAAACTCATCAACTTATTAGAAGTAGCCTGCAAGGGGGTACTCGATTTACCACCCGGCTTTGGGACCAACTAGAGCTGTCACCAAGTCAAGCTACTCCGCCCAAGATTAGAAAGTAAAGCACCACCGAGATTTTCGATTTACCACCCAACGGACCAACTAGAAGAGCTGTCACCAAGTCAAGCTACTCGCGGGCAAGCTCTCTAGCCACCAACCATTGGTGTTACATGAACTCCTTCTAAGATACTTAGTCAAGCAAGGAACAAGAAGATACTAGAAGGTAAGGCTAGGCACATCATCGAAAAGCATAGGAAGAAGCCAGATCTAGTAATGCGATCCAGCTCAGACCCTATGCACCTTACTGGGCATAACTCTCAAACCGTAAGGAATCTATGGACAACCAAGCCCAATCCTGGAAAACTAGACTTGAAGGGCTTTCCAAGCAAAATTAAAATCGCCGATTTCCTGAGCTGTGGTTTGCGGAGATATCACGTCTCAAAAATTGTCCTTTTATTTATAGGTGGCAAATACCTTTTTTTTTTGCCTTTTTGCTTCTAAATAAAGGTCAAAGGTTTATTTTAAGCTCCCTCTTTGATAATAGCAAGGCTTGGACCTACTGGATGACTTTCTTGCCAGTCATATCAATGTAAATATTGTTCCATGCAAGGCCACTCCCGAGCACCACCATTATTGGTTATTAACAGCAAACCATATCGAATTCACTCCCCTTCTCGAGTTGATGCGTCCTCGATCAAAAGAAATTATGTGGCAAATTTGACACAAACAAGTCCATAGCTACAACACGCATAATAAAAGTGGTCAAGTCCAGCCTTTTGGGCTGAAAATTTACCTCAGTTCATTTGGGGTCTTTCATTTCAATTCACAATGAAATGGCCTCAATTTACTTAGAGGACTTGACATCCTTATAATCGTTAATAAGAATTACAGCAAGGATTGGCTCATACTCACTGCGTAAGGTCTCATTTACATCACGAAGGAAACCATCAAAGATCCCTTTTTCCAAAATTCAGTCTAATCAATTTCTAAAAGCATGTTAGTCTTTCCCTTCTTGGGATAATCTTGTCCCCTAGGAATGTTCTTTTTTTTCACGTCGAGGGTCCGCGCTTGGGCCGAGAAAAATCTCCCATCTTGATCCATCAAAGTAAGCGTCCCTCACTTGAAACGATCGCATTCCTAGCCATTTAGGATACTCAAGTAGCTTTTCTGCACCAGGACAGTAAACCCTTTCGGTCCTTCCAAGTTAAATATCACCATTCAACTTGAACAAGAAAGATATTTTCCCTTCCCTTCTCAGGGTCGGCCGGAGTCTCAAAAACCACAAGTTGAACATCAGCAATTTGCCTCAAAGTATAGGTTAGTTTTAAAACAAAATGTTACTAACCTCCCACGGAAGCATAACTTTTGATCAGTTTCTATTCCCGGTTGCAATCTCAGCACCAACGAGGAAGACACGCAAACATCGGGAATAACAAACATTCTATTCACATGGACATGAGCACCAACTCATTTCAATCTCTTGGACATGGCATCCCAGCTCATTCCAATGCGTGGACTGGCATCGCTTCAGGTCAATCCCACTTGGTCAAGAGCACCAACTCTTTTCCAACCTTGAGGCACCAGCCTCGGCCATGCAGGATGCAATAAGAAATATCTAAAGATTCTAATCACAATCCCTAAACATCAATTTCATACCAGACAAAGAGTAGCTTAACCTATTTGCGATTTACCCCTCTTGGACCTCTTACTTATTTTAACTTAGCCCTTAAATTTCCCGCGCCTTCCATCACCCACAGCTCAGCGGTAGGAGCCGGGCCGGGCTCGATATAATTGAAATCTGAATGCTCTATTCTTTCCACCAAAACTCATCAACTTATTAGAAAGTAAAGCACCACCGGGGTACTCGATTTACCACCCACCGGACCAACTAGAAGAGAGCATACTTAAGTCAGAAGCTACTGCTTAAGATTAGAAAGTAAAACTGCGAGAATTTTCGATTTACACTTAGCCAGGACCAACTAGAAGAGCTGTCACCAAGTCAGCTTCTCTCCATAGAATAAGCTCTCTCTAGCCACCAACCATTGGTGTTACATGAACTCCTTCTAAAGATATGATCAAACGGGAACAAGAGAAGATACTAGAAGGTAAAGGCTAGGCACATCATCAACATAGGAAGAAGCAGAGGTCTAGCTGTGCAGTCAACTCGAACCCTATGCACCTTACTGGGCACCAACTCTCAAACCGTAAGGAATCTATGGACAATGACCCAATCTGAAACTAGACTTGAAGGGCTTTCCAACAAGGTAAAATCGCCGATTTCTGAGCTGTAGTTTGCGGAATATCACGTCTCAAAATTGTCCCTTTTTATTTATGCATTAATAATACCTTTTTGCCTTTTTGCTTCTAAAATAAAGGTCAAGGTTTATTTTTAGCTCCCTCTTTTGATATGTAAAGGCTTGGACCTACTGGATGACTTTCTTACTTGATCATATCAATAAATGTTCCATACAAGGCCACTCCCGAGCACCATTATTAGTTATTAACCTTAAAGCCATATCAATTCCTCCTTCACCACCGGGGATTGATGGAGTCACCGATCAAAATTATGTAGCAAATTTGACACAAACAAGTCCATGGCTACAACCTGCATAATAAAAAGTGGTCAAGTCCAGCCTTTGGGCTGAAAAATTGCCTCAGTTCATTTAAGGGTCTTTCATTTCAATTCTATTAGAAATGGCCTCAATTTATAGAAGGACTTGACATCCTTATAATCGTTAATAAAATTCTGGCAAGGATTAAGCTCATACTCCTGCATAAAGTCTCATTTTACATCCTGAAAGGAAGCCATCAAAAGTCCCTTTTCCAAAGGTAGTCCCAAATAGGTTTAAAAAGCTTATGTTAGTCTTTCCTTCTTGGGACTAATCTTGTCCCACAGGGTAATTCTTTTTTACGTCGAGGGGTCCGCTACTTGAATGAGAAAAATCTCCATCTTGATCCATCAAGTAAGAAGCG
The DNA here is from genome assembly GCA_021234155.1 of Isoetes taiwanensis. Classification (NCBI taxonomy): domain Eukaryota; kingdom Viridiplantae; phylum Streptophyta; class Lycopodiopsida; order Isoetales; family Isoetaceae; genus Isoetes; species Isoetes taiwanensis. Next base: position 460,255 of record JAJEKV010000029.1, on the reverse strand, counting down.
TCCCTCCTTGAGCAGTCATGGCATTCCCTAGCCATTTTAGGATGCTCAAGTAGCTTTTCTACTTTTCCGGGACAGAAAGTAAACCCTTTCCGAGTCCTTCAGAGTTAAATATCACCATTCAACTTGAACAAGAAGATATTTTCGCCCTTCTCGGGGAATAAACTTAGTCTCAAAAGCCACAAGTTGAACATCAACTTAATTTGCCTCAAAGTATAGGTTAGTTTAAAAACAAAGTATTTACTAACCTCCACCAGAAGCACCAACTTTTGATCAGTTTCTATTCGAGTTTGCAATCTCGGCACCAACCGGAAGACACCGGAGCAGCCGGGGAATAACAAACATTCTATTCACATGGACATGAGCACCAACTCATTCCAATCTCTTGGACATGGCATCCGCTCATTCCAATGCGTGGACACGGCATCGCCTTTCGGTCAATCACTTAGTCCAAGGCACCAACTCTTTCCAACCTTGAGGTGGCGCAACCTCGGCCATAAGGATGCAATAAGAAATATCTAAGATTCTAATCACAATCCCACAAGCAATCAATTTCACTTGTACCAGACAAGAGGGTAACCTATTTCGCGATTTACCCCTCTTGGGGACCTCTTTAGGCACCTTAGCCTTAAATTTCCATGCATCACCTGGCTCAGCGGTAGAAGACCCGGGCGGGCTCACATTACCAGTGTCTGATGCTCTGTTCTTCCCTGCAAAACTCATCAACTTATTAGAAAGTAAAAGCACCACCGGAATTTTCGATTTACCACCCAACCCGGACCAACTAGAAGAGCTGTCACCAAGTCAAGCTACTCATAGGGTTTAGAAAGTAAAAGCACCACGAGGGTACTTTCGATTTACCACAACCCAGGACCAACTAGAAGAGGCACGTCACCAAGTCAGAAGCTACTCCCTTAGGAACGAGCTCTCTCTAGCCACCAACCATTGGTGTTACAGCAGACTCCTTCTAAAGATATGATCAAACCAAAAGAGACAAGAAGATACTAGAAGGTAAGGCTAGACACATCATCAACATAGGAAGAAGCAGTCTAGGCATCCTGCGATCAACTCAGACCCCTATACCTTACTGGGCATAACTCTCAAACCGTAAGGAATCTATGGACAACCAAGCCCAATCCCAAACTAGACTTGAAGGGGCTTTCCAACAAATTAAAATCGCCGATTTCTGAGCTGTGCTTACTGGAGATATCACGTCTCAAAATTGTCCTTTTATTTATAGGTAATAATACCTTTTTGCCTTTTTGTAAATAAAGGTCAAGGTTTAGCTCCCTCTTTGATAATAGCAAGGCTTGGACCTACTGGATGACTTTCTTACTTGATCATATCAATAAATATTGTTCCATGCAAGGCCCTCCCGAGCACCATTGTAGTTATTAACCTTAAACCATATCAGATTCACTCCTTCACCGAGGTTGAGTCGTCCTCGATCAAAAGAATTATGTGGCAAATTTGACACAAATGAAGTCCATGTACAACACGCATAATAAAAAGTGGTCCAGTCACGTGCTTTGAACAAAATTACCCTCGGTTCATTTAAGGGTCTTTCATTTCAATTCTATTAGAAATGGCCTCAATTTCATAGAGGACTTGACATCCTTATAATGGATTAATAAGGAGTGCGTAAAGTTAGCTCACTATACTCCCTGCGCAAAGTCTCATTTACATCTGAAAGGGAAACCATCAAAGATCCCTTTTCCAAAATTGATCTAATCCAATTTCTAAAAGCATGTTAGTCTTTTCCCTTCTTGGGGACTAATCTTGTCCCCTAGGAATGTTCTTTTTCGTCGAGTCCGCACTTGGGCGGAAAAATCTCCATCTTGATCCATCAAGTAGGCGTCCCTCACTTGAGCAGGTCAGAAAAAATTCCCTGGCCATTTAGGATACTCCAAGTAGCTTTTTCTACCGAGACTGAGAAAGTAAATAACTCGATCCTTCAAGGTTAAATATCACCATTCAACTTGAACAAGAAGATATTTTCCTTTACTTCCTGGGAATAAACTTAGTCTCCAAAACACAAGAGTTGAACATCAAACTTAATTTGCCTCAAAGTATAAGGTTAGTTTAAAACAAAATATTTACTAACTAACCTCCACGGAAGCTTACCAACTTTTGATCGGTTTCTATTCAGGTTTGCAATCTCGGCACCAGCCCGGAAGACACTGCCGAACATCGGGAATAACAAACATTCCTATTCCACATGGACATGAGCACCAACTCATTCCAATCCTGTGGACTGGCATCCGCTCATTCCAATGCGTGGACTGGCATGCAGCTCGGTCCAATCACTTGGTCAAGAGCGCAACTCTTTTCCAACCTTGACACCAACCTCCAGCCATAAGGGATGCAATAAGAAATATCTAAAGATTCTAATCCACAGTCCCTAAACATCAAATTTCATACCAGACAAGAGGTAACCTATTTGCGATTTGCCCCTCTTGGACCTCTTGTATTTGTAGCCATGAAATTTCCCGCGCCCTCACCCGGCTCCTTTGGTAAGGGCCGGGCGGGCTCACGATACCAATTGATCTGAAGATGCTCTATTCTTCCACCGCAAAACTCATCAACTTATTAGAAAGTAAGCACCACAGAATTTTCGATTTACCACCCAACCCGGACCAACTAGAAGAGCTATCCCACCAAGTCAAGCTACTCACTTAAGATTAGAAAGTAAAAGCACCACAGGGGTACTTTCGATTTACACCACCCAAGCAGGACCAACTAGAGAACGTCGCAAGTCAAGCTACTCCATAAGACAAGCTCTCTCTAGCCACCAACCATTGGTGTTATGAACTCCTTCTAAAGATATGATCAAACAGGAACAAGAGAGGCCACTAGAAAGTGAGGCTAGGCACATCATCAACATAGGAAGAAGCAGTCTATTTGTACGAACTCAGACCCTATGCACCTTACTGGGCGCTCATAGAGCCGTAAAGGAATCTATGGACAACCAAGCCCAATCTGGAAAACTAGACTTGAAGGGCTTTCCAACAAAATTAAAATCGCCGATTTCTGGGCGTAGTTTTGGAGATATCACGTCTCAAAATTGTCCTTTTATTTATAGGTAATAATACCTTTTTACTTTTTGCTTCTAAATAAAGGTCAAAGGTTTATTTTAGCTCCCTCTTTGATAATAGCAAGGCTTGGACCTACTGGATGACTTTCTTACTTGATCATATCAATAAATATTGATTTCCATGCAAGGCCTCCCGAGCACCATTGTGGTTATTAACCTTAAACCATATCAATTCCTCCCCTTCACCGAGTTGATCGTCCTCGATCAGAAATTATGTGACAAATTTGGCTAAACAAGTCCATGGCTACAACCTGCATAATAAAAAGTGGTCAAGTCCAGCCTTTGGAAGCTGAAAATTGCCCTCAGTTCATTTTAGAGGTCTTTCATTTCAATTCTATTGAAATGGCCTCAATTTACTTAGAAGGACTTGACATCCTTATAATCGTTAATAAGAATTACGGCAAGGATTGGCTCATACTCCTGCATAAGTCTCATTTTATCCTGAAAACCATCAAAGATCCCTTTTCCAAAATTGATCTAATCAATTTCTAAAAGCATGTTAGTCTTTCCTTCTTGGGACTAAATCTTTGTCCCCTAAGGTGTTCTTTTTTACTACGTCCCGGGGTCCGCGCGGGCCGAGAAAAATCTCCCATGCCCCAATCCATCAGGTAAGTCCCTCACTTGAGCAGTCATGGCATTCCTAGCCAAATTTTAGGATAACTCCAAGTGGCTTTTCTGCTCGGACGAGAAAGTAAACCCTTTCCGGTCCATTTGGTTGAAAATATCACCATTCAACTTGAACAGAAAGATATTTTCCCTTCCCTTCTCGGGGAATAAACTTAGTCTCCAAAAACCACAAGTTGAACATCAACGAATTTGCCTCAAAGTATAGGTTAGTTTAAAACAAAATGTTACTAACCTCCACTTGAGGGAAACACCAACTTTTGATGAGTTTCTATTCGGTTGCAATCTCCGGCCTGCTTGAAGACACTGCGAACACTCGGGGAACCAACAAACATTCTATTCACATGGACATGAGCACCAACTCATTCCAATCTCTTGGACATGGCATCCGCTCATTCCAATGGAGTGGACTGGCATGCGGCTCAATCAATCACTTGGTCAAGAGCACCAACTCTTTTCCAACCTTGAGGCACCAACCTCAGCCCTTAAGGATGCAGCCAGAAATATACAAAGATTCTAATGCATCCCTAAACATCAATTTCACTTACCAGACAAGGTAGCAAACTGCGATTTACCCCTCTTGGACCTCTTAAGCTGTAGCCGCCCAAATTTCCCACGCCCCTTCCATCACCTGGCTCCAACTGGTAAAGAGCCCAGGGCCCAGGCTCACGATACCAGTGTCTGAATGCTCTATTCTTCACAAAGCCTCATCAACTTATTAGAAAGTAAAGCACCACAGGGTACTTTCGATTTACCACCCAACGGACCAACTAGAAGGCTGTCACCAGTCAAGCTACTCCACATAGAGATTGAAGAGTAAAGCACCACGGGGTACTCGATTTACCACCATGAGGGGACCAACTAGAAGAGAGCATCACCAAGTCAAGCTACTCCATAAGACAAGCTCTCTCTAGCCACCAACCATTGGTGTTACATGAACTCCTTCTAAAGATATGATCAAGCAAGGAACAGAGAGAATACTAGAGAGAGAAGGTAAGGCTAGGCACATCATCAACATGTAGGGAGAAGCGGTCTAATTTGTGCAGTCAGCTCAGACCCTATGCACCTTACTGGGCATAACTCTCAAACCGTAAGGAATCTACTTGGACAACCAAGCCCAATCTGGAAACTAGACTTGAAGGGCTTTCCAACAAGGTAAAATCCTTGATTTCTGGGCTGTGCTTGCGGAGACATCACGTCATAAAAATTGTCCTTTTATTTATAGGTAATAATACCTTTTTGCCTTTTGCTTCTAAATAAAAGGTCAAAGGGTTTGTTTTGGCTCCCTCTTTTGGTAATACTTAAGGCTTGGACCTACTGGATGACTTTCTTACTTGGTCATCATCGTATGTTGTTTGTGAGGCCCGCTCCCCAGAGCACCATTGTGGTTATTAACCTTAAACCATATCAATTCCTCCTTTACCGGGATTGATGCGTCCTCGATCAAAAATTTATCAATAACCAAATTTGACTTCAAAACAAGTCCATGGCCACAACCTGCATAGTAAAGTGGTCAAGGTCAGGCCTTTGGTAGAAAATTTACCTCGGTTCCATTTTAGAGGTCTTTCATTTCAATTCTATTAGAAATGGCCTCAATTTACTTAGAAGGACTTTGACGTCGTATAATCGTTAAATAAGGAATTCTGGCAAGGATTACCGCTCATGCTCTGCGCAGAGTCTCATTTTACATCTGAGAGCATCAAAGATCCCTTTTCAAAATTGATCTAATCAGTTTCTAAAAGCATGTTAGTCTTTCCTTCTTAGGACTAATCTTGTCCCCTAGGAATGATTCTTTTCTGATGGGGTCCGCGCGGGCCGGAAAAATCCTCTATCTTGATCCATCAGTAGTCCTCTCACTTGAGCAGTCATGGCATTTCCTAGCCATTTAGGATACTCAAAGTAGCTTTTTCTACTCGGACCAGTAAGCCCTTTCCGGTCCTTCAAGTTAAATATCACCATTCAACTTGAACAAAGAAAGATATTTCCCTTCCCTTCTCAAGGAATGAAGCTTAGTCTCCAAAACCACAAGTTGGAACATCAGCAATTTGCCTCAAAGTATAGGTTAGTTTAAAACCAAAATGTTTACTAACCTCCACCGACTTACCAACTTTTTGATGAGTTTCTATTCAGGTTTGCAATCTCCGGTACCAACGGAGAACCTGCGAACACTCCGGGGAATAACAAACATTCTATTCACATGGACACTTGAGCACCAACTCATTTCAATCTCTTGGACATGGCATCCGCTCGGTTTCAATGTTGGACTGGCATCGCTCTAATCAATCACTTGGTCAAAGCACCAACTCTTTTCCAACCTTGGGGCACCAACCTCGACCATAAAGGGATGCAATAAGAAATATCACAAAGATTCAATCACAATCCCTAAACATCAATTTCATACCAGACAGAGTAACCTATTTGCGATTTACCCTCTTGCTTGGACCTCTTCAGCAAGCCACTTAAATTTCCCACGCCTTCCATCACCCGGTAAAGCCCAGGGCCCGGGCTCATTACCAATTGTCTGATGCTCTATTCTTGGCTGCAAACTCATCCCAACTTGTTAAGTAAAGCACCACAGGGTACTTTCGATTTACCGCAACGGACCAACTGAAGGGCACATGCCAGTCAAGCTACTCCATAAAGATTAGAAAGTAAAACACCACGCGGGGTACTCGATTTACCACCCAACCCGGACCAACTGAAGAGCTGTCACCAGTCAAGCTATACGCGGGAACTGGCTCTCTAGCCATAACCATTGTTGTTGTAGACTCCTTCTAAAGATATGATCAAACAAGACAAGAAGATACTAGAAGGTAAGGCTAGGCACATGTAACATAGGAAGAAGCGGATCTAGGCATGCAGTCGCTCAGACCCTATACCTTACACAGAACAACAAAACCGTAAGGAATCTATGGACAACCAAATGACCCAATCTGAAACTAGACTTGAGGAGGCTTTCCAGCAAGGTAAAATAGCCGATTTCTGAGCTGTGGTTGCGGAGATATCACGTCTCAAAGGCTGTCCCTTTTATTTATATGATGACATACGCATGCCTTTTGCTTCCTAAATAAAGGTCAAGGTTTATTTTTAGCTCCCTCTTTGGGCCATGCTTAGAGAGCTTGGATACACTGGATGACTTTCTTACTTGATCATATCCAATAAATATTGTTCCATGCAAGGCCACTTGAGCATTTATTAGTTATTAACCTTGACCATATCAGATTCCTCCTTCGGGGATTGATGCGTCCTCGATCAAGAATTATGTAACCAAATTGACACAAAACAAGTCCATATTACAAGCGCATAGTAAAGTGGGTCCAAGTCCAGCCTTTGGGCTGAAAATTGCCCTCAGTTTCATTTAGAGGTCTTTCATTTCAATTCTATTAGAAATGACTCATTTCACTTGGGGAAGCATGACATCCGCCTGTGCGTTCAGCCAAGGAGTGCAGCAAGAGATTAGAAACACTCCTAAAGTCTCATTTACATCCTGAAAGGAAACCATCGAAGATCCACTTTCCCAGAGGTGATCTAATCAGTTTCCTACAAAAGCATATTGAAGTCTTTCCCTTCTTGGGACTAATGTACGTGTCCTAGGAATGTTCTTTTACGTCCGAGGGTCGCGCCAGGCGGAAAAGATAACCATCTTTGATCCATCAAGTAGAAGCGTCCCTCGCGGCAGTCGCGGCATTCCTAGCGCTTCATTTAGAATACTCCAAGTAGCTTTTCCCTTTCGAGAGAAGTAAAACCCTTTCAGTCCTTCAAGTTAAATATCACCATTCAACTTGAACAAGAAAGATATTTTCCCTTCCTTCTCGAGGGGAATAAGCTTTAGTCTCCAAAAACCACAAGTTGAACATCAGCAATTTGCCTCAAAGTATAGGTTAGTTTAAAACAAAATATTTACTAACCTCCACCCGAGAAAACACCAACTTTTGATGGGTTTCTATTCCGGTTTGCAATCTCGGCGCAACGGAGAAGACACAGCGAACATCAGGAATAACAAACATTCTATTCACATGGACATGAGCACCCAACTCATTCAATCTCTTGGACATGGCATCGCTCATTCCAATGCGTGGACTGGCATAAAACAAATCCCAATCACTTGGTCAAGGCACCAACTCTTTCTCCAACCTTGAGGCACCAACCTCAGCCATAAGGATGCAATAAGGAATATCTAAAGATTCTAATCACAATCCCCTAAACATCAATTTCATACGGACAAGAGGTAACCTATTTGCGTTTACCCTCTTGGACCTCTTGCTGCTTAGCCCGGCTTAAATTTCCCACCTTCCATCACCGCGGCTCCTTGGTAAAGACGGGCCGGAGCTCTACATTACCAATTGTCTGAATGCTCTATTCTTATTTGCAAAACTCATCAACTTATTAAGTAAAGCACCACGGGTACTTTCGATTTACCACCCAGCGGACCAACTAGAAGAGTTTGTCCACCAGAATCAAGCTACTCATGAAGATTAGAAAGTAAAGCACCTTGAGGGTACTGGTTACCGCAGCGGACCAACTAGAAGAGCGTCACCAAGTCAAGCTACTCATGAGACAAGCTCTCTCTAGCCACCAACCATTGATTATTGCATTTGAGACTCCTTCTAAAGATATGATCAAACAGGAACAAGAAGATACTAGAAGGTAAGGCTAGGCACATCATCAACATAGGAAGGATCTGGCATTGCAGTCAGCTCAGACCCTATGCACCTTACTGGGCATAACTCAAACCATGTGGGAATCTATGGACAACCAAGGCCCCGTCCTGGAAACTAGACTTGAAGGGAGGCACCAACGAGAATTAAAAATCGCCGATTTCCTGAGCTGTAGTTGCGGAGATATCACGTCTCAAAATTGTCCTTTTATTTATAGGTAATAATACCTTTTTTGCCTTTTGCTTCTAAATAAAGGTCAAGGTTTATTTTTAGCTCCCTCTTTGATAATAGCAAGGCTTGGACCACTGGGGTTGACTTGTACTTGATCATATCCAATAAGTAGTTATGCAAGGAGCCACTCCCGAGCACCATTATTAGTTATTAACGTAAACCATATTCAATTCCTCCCCTTCTCGAGTTGATCGTCTCGATCAAAGGGAATTATGTAAATTTGACACAAACAAGTCCATGGCTACAACCTGCATAATAAAAAGTGGGTCAAGTCAGCCCAGGCTGAAAATTACTCTCAGTTCATTTAGAGGTCTTTCATTTCAGATTCTAATAGAAATGGCCTCCAATTTACTTAGAAGAGCTTGACATCCTTATAATGGGTTAATAAGTGCAGCAAAGTTAAGCTCCTTACTCTGCGCCAAAGTCTCATTTACATCACGAAAGGAAACCATCAAAGATCCCTTTTTCCAAAATTGATCTAATCAATTTCTAAAAGCATGTTAGTCTTTCCCTTCTTGGGACTAATCTTGTCCCCTAGGAATATTCTTTTTAGGTGGGGTCCGCACTTGGGCGAGAAAAATCTCCCATCTTTGATCCATCAAGTGGCGTCCCCTCACTTGAACAGTCATGGCATTCCTAGCCATTGATGCTCCAAGTAGCTTTTTCTGCGGACAGAAAGTAAACCCTTTCCAGGTCCTTCAAGAGTTTCAAATATCACCGTCCAACTTGAACAAGGAAAGATATTTTTTCCTTCCTTCTAGGGAATAAAGCTTAGTCTCCAAAAACCACAAGTTGAACATCAGCAATTTGCCTCAGTATAGGTTAGTTTGAAACAAGTATTTACCTAACCTCCACTGGAAAACACCAACTTTTGATCAGTTTCTATTCCAGGTTTGCAATCTCCGGCTTTTCCAACGAGGAAGATACAGAACATAGGGAATAACAAACATTCTATTCACATGGACATGGCTACCAACTCGATTACGATACTCTTGGACATGGCATCCGCTCATTCCAATCGTGGACTGGCATCGCTCAATCCAATCACTTGGTCAAGGCACCAACTCTTAACCTTGAGGCACCAACCTCAACAAGCCATAAGGATGCAAGCTAAGAAATATCTAAAGATTCTAATCACAATCCCTAAACATCAATTTCTGCCGGGACAAGAGGTAACCTGGCTGCGTTTTACCCGGACCTCTTAAGCTTAGCCTATAAATTTCCACTTCCATCACCCGCAGCTCAACTTTGGTAAGACGGGCGGGCTCGATGCAATTGATCACAGATGCTCTGGCTAACTTTTGCAAAACTCATCAACTGTTATTAAAGCACCACGGGGGTACTCGATTTACCACCCAACCGGACCAACTAGAAGAGCTGTCGCAAGTCAAGCTTCTCCGCCAAGATTAGAAAGTAAAGCACCACGGGGTACTCGATTTACCACCCAATAGGACCAACTAAATTATTTTGTCGCAAGTCAAGCTACTCCATAAGACAAGCTCTCTCTAGCCACCAGCCATTAGTGTTACATGAACTTCCTTCTAAAGATATGATCAAGCAAGGAACAAAGAAGATACTAGAAGGTAGGCTAGGCACATCATCAACATAGGAAAGAAGCGGATCTAGGCATGCGGTCAGCTCAAGACCCTATACCTTACCGAACGCTCAGCCAGTGAGGGAGTCCTGCCTGGACAACCAAGCCCCAATCTGGAAACTAGACTTGAAGGGCTTTCCAACAAATTAAAATCATGATTTCTGAGCTGTGCTTGCGGAGATATCACGTCGCAAAATTGTCCTTTTGTTTAAATTAATAATACCTTTTTGCCTTTTTTCTAAATAAGGTCCAAGGTTTATTTTTAGCTCCTCTTTTGATAATATGAGCTTGGACCTACTGGACTTTCTTACTTGATCATATGTAAATATTGTTCCTTACCAAGGTACTCCCCGACTTTTCATTATTAGTTATTAACATGCAAACCATATCAATTCCTCCTTCTACGAGTTGATCGTCCTCGATCAAGGAGATTATGTAGCCAAATTTGTACAAACAAGTCCATGGCTACAACCTGCATAATAAAAAGTGGTCAAGTCCAGCCTTTGGGGCTGAAAATTACTCAGTTCATTTAGAGGTCTTTCATTTCAAATTCTAGTAGAAATGGCCTCAATTTACTTAAGGGGCTTGACATCCCTTATGTCGTTAATAAGGAATTACGGCAAAGTTAAGCTCATACTCTCTTAAAGTCTCATTTACATCACGAAGGGAAACCATCAAAAGATCCTTTTCCAAAATTCCAGTCTAATCAATTTCTAAAAGCATGTTAGTCTTTCCCTTCTTGGGACTAATCGCGTACACTAGAATGTTCTTTTTCTGATCGAGGGTCCGCGCGGGCGAGAAAAATCTCCCATCTTGATCCATCAAGTGGCTCCCTCACTTGAGCGGTCATGGCATTCCTAGCCATTTAGGATACGCCGGTAGCTTTTCCACCATAGGGGCCGGAAAAGTAAAGCCCTTTCCGATCCTTCAAGTTAAATATCACCATTCAACTTGAACAAGAAGGAGGAATATTTTTCCCTTCCCCTTCTCAGGAATAAACTTAGTCTCCAAAAACCACAAGTTGAACATCAACTTAATTTTGCCTCAAAGTATGGTTAGTTTAAAACAAAATATTTACTAACCTCACGAGCACCAACTTTGTGGGGTTTCTGTTCCAGTTTGCAATCTCCGGCACCAACGAGAAGACACAGGAGCATCAGGAATAACAAACATTCTATTCACATGGACATGAGCACCAACTCATTTCAATCTCTTGAGTTTATGGCATCCGCTCATTCCAATGTGGACTGGCATGCAGCTCAATCAATCCGCGGTGAGAACTTAACAGCAACCTTGAGGCCAACCTCAGCCATAAGGTTACAATAAGAAATATCTAAAGATTCAATCACAATCCCTAAACATCAATTTCATACCAGACAAGAGGTAACCTATTGCGATTTACCCCTCTTGGACCTCTTACTTGTTGCTGTACATAGAGGTGCAAGCTCCATCTTACGGCTCAGCTGGTAGAAGACGGGCCCGGAAACAAATTATAGTGCAATCACGAATGCTCTACTTCTTCCCACCTGCGACTCATCAACATTAGAAAGTAAAAAGCTGCAGGGGCCTCGTTTTCCCCCCAGCGGACCAACTAGAAGAGCTGTCCTGGGGAGTCAAGGCTACTCCATGAGATTAGAAGTAAAAGCACCCGCGAGATTTTCGATTTACCACCCAGCGGACCAACTAGAAGAGTGTCACCAAGTCAAGCTACTCCATAGAATAAAGCTCTCTCTAGCCACCAACCATTGGTGTTACATGAACTCCTTTACAAGATATGATCAAAGCAAGGAACAAGAGATACCAGAAGGTAAGGCTAGAGCACATCATCAACATAGGAAGAAGCGGGGTCAAATGCGGTCAACTCCGAACCCTATACTTATGCGGGCGCAACTCTCAAACCGTAAAGGAATCTATGGACAACCAAGCCCAATCTGGAAACTAGACTTGGGGGCTTTCCAACAAGGTAAAATCGCCGATTTCTGAGGCTGTGCTAGCGGAGATATCACGTCATAAAGTACGTAAGCACATTTTATAGGTAATAATACCCTTTTGCCTTTTGCTTCTAAATAAAGGTCAAAGGTTTATTTTTAGCTCCCTCTTTGATAATAGCAAGGCTTGGACTACTGGATGACTTTTTTGTACACTTGGTCATATCAATAAATATTGTTCCATGCAAGGCCACTCCCCAAGAGGCACCATTACATTAGTTATTAACCTTAAACCATATCAATTCCTCCCTTCTCGAGTTGATGGTCCTCGATCAAGGGGGTATGTAGCAAATTTGACTGCACAAACAAGTCCATGGCTATGGCTTTTGCGCCAATAAAAGTGGTGTCAAGTCCAGCCTTTGGGCTGAAAATTTACTTTCCGGTTCATTTAGAGGTCTTTCATTTCAGAACTACAATTAAGTGGCTCAATTTATGAAGAGACTTGACATCGCTATAATGTCGTTAATAAGGAATTAAGCAAAATTGAAACAGCCTCTGCGTCTCATTTACATCACGAAGAAACCATCAAAAGATCCCTTTTCCAAAATTGATCCTAATCAATTTCTAAAAGCATCATTGATCTTTCCACTGTTGGGACTAATCTTGTCCCCTAGGAATGTTCTGCTTTTTACGTTGGGGTCCGCGCGGGCGGAAAATCTCCATCTTGATCCATCAAGTAAAACGTCCCTCCTTGAAACGGTCATGGCATTCCTAATACATTTAGGATCTTAGTAGCTTTTCTACTTTCGGACCCGAGAAAGTATGGCCACTGCCAGTCCTTCAAGTTAAATATCACCATTCAGCGGGCAGAGAAAGATATTTTCCGCTACTTCGGGAATAAACTTAGTGCTCCAAAGGCCACAGTTTGAACATGGCTTTGGTGCACTCCAGAGCGCCGGTTAGTTTAAAACAAAATATTTACTAACCTCCCGCGAGCACCAACTTTTGATCAGTTTCTATTCCGGTTGCAATCTCCGGCACCAACGAGAAGACTGCGAACCTCGGGAATAGCAAACATTCTACTATTGCATGGACGCTGAGCACCAACTCGGTAATCTCTTGGACATAGCATCCGCTCATTCCAATCGTGGACTGGCATGCGTGTCAATCCTTGATTCAAAGGCACCAACTCTTTTCCAACCTTGGGGGCACCAACCTCAGCCATAAGGATGCAATAAGAAATATCTAAAAAGATTCTAATCACAATCCTAAACATCAGTTTCATACGGACAAGAGGTAACCTATTTGATTTACCCTCTTGGACCTCTTAGCTTCTTATGCACGCCAAATTTCCCGCCTTCCATCACCCACAGCTCCTTTGGTAAGAGGCCGGGCGGGCTGCGTGCCCAATTGATCACAGTGCTCTATTCTTCCTGCCGGCACCATCAGCAGTAGAAGTAAAGCACCACCGAAGGTACTGGATTTACCACCCAACCGGACCAACTAGAAGAGCTGTCACCAAGTCAAGCTACTCATAAGATTAGAAAGTAAAGCACCACCGAAATTTTCGATTTACCACCAACCCGGACCAACTAGAAGAGCTGTCACCAAGTCAAAGCTACTCCGCAAGATTAGAAGTAAAGCGCCCGCAGGTACTTTCGATTTACCACCCAGCCCAGGATAACTAGAAAGGCTGTCACCAAGTCAAGCTACTCCATGAACCAAGCTCTCTCTAGCCACCAACCATTGGTGTTACATGAACTCCTTCTAAAGATATGATCAAGCAGGAACAAGAAGATACTGAAGAGTAAGGCTAGGTACATCATCAACATAGGAAGAAGCCGGATCTGTTGTGCAGTCAACAGATATACCTTACTGGGCGTAACTCTCAAACCGTAAGGGAATCTATGGACAACCAAGCCCAATCTGGAAACTAGACTTGAAGGGGCTTTCCAACAAGGGTAAAATCGCCGATTTCTAAGGCTGTAGTTTGGAGATATCACGTCTCAAAGTTGTCCTTTTATTTATAGGTAATAATACCTTTTGCCTTTGCTTCTAAATAAGGTCAAGGTTTATTTTTAGCTCCCTCTTTGATAATAGCAAGGCTTGGACCTACTGGATGACTTTCTTACTTGATCATATCAATAAATATTGTTCCATACAAGGCCACTCCCCCGAGCACCATTATTAGTTATTAACCTTAGAAACCATATCAATTCCTCCCCTTCGGGATTGATCGTCCTCGATCAAGAGTATGTGTAAATTTGGCACAAACAAAGTCCATGGCTACAACCTGCACTTAATAAAAGTGGTCAAATTCAGCCTTTAGGCTGAAAATTACCCTCAGTTCATTTAGAGGTCTTTTCATTTCAATTCTATTAGAAATGGCGCAAATTTACTTAGAGGACTTGACATCCTTATAATGGATTAATAAGGAATTACGGCAAAGTTAGCTCATACTCCTAGCATAGGTCACCATTTACATCCTGAAAGGGAAACCATCAAAAAGGTACTTTTCCAAAATTACAGTCTAATCAATTTCTAAAAGCATGTTAGTCTTTTCCCTTCTTGGGACTAATCTTACATCCCCCTAGGAATGTTCTTTTTTCTATTCGGGGGTCCGCGCGGAATGAGAAAAATCTCCATAACGATCCATCAAGTAGAGGCGTCCCTCACTTGAGCGAGTCATGGCATTCAGCCATTTAGGATGCTCCAAGTAGCTTTTTCTACTCGGACGAGAAAGTAAACCCTTTCCGATCCTTCCAAGTTAAATATCCTGCCATTCAACTTGAACAAGAAAGATATTTTCCTTCCTTCTAGGGGAATAAACTTAGTCTCCAAAAACCACAAGTTGAACATCAACTTTAATTTGCCTCAAAGTATAGGTTAGTTTAAAACAAAATATTTACTAACCTCCACCCGGAAACACCAACTTTTGATCGGTTTCTATTCCGGTTTGCAATCTCCGGCACCAACGGAAGACTGCGAACATCAGGAATAACAAACATTCTATTCACATGGACATGACACCAACTCATTCCAATCTCTCTTGGACGCCAGCATCCGCTCATTTCAATGCATTAGCGGCATGCAGCTCGGTAATCACTTGGTCAAGAGCACCAACTCTTTTAACCTTGGGGGCTTCAACCCTCGACCACTTAAGGATGCAATAAGAAATATCTAAAGATTCTATTAATCACAATCCCTAAACATCAATTTCATACCGGACAAGAGGTAACCTATTTGCGATTTACCCCTCTTATTTGGACCTCTTAGCTGCTTAGCCACTTAAATTTCCCGCCTTCCATCACCCACGGCTCAACGGTAGAACCGGGCCCGGGCTCGTGCAATTGATCACGAATGCTCTATTCTTCCACTGCCAAAACTCATCAACTTATTAGAAAGTAAAGCACCACAGGGAAATTTTCAATTTCTATATCAGGGACCAGTCAATGTCATCCTTCTAAAGATACTTGATCAAGCAAGGAACAAGATACTAGAAGGTAAGGCTAGGCACATCATCAACATAGGAAGAAGCGGTCTAGCTTGTACGGTGCTCAGACCCCTATGCACCTTACACAGGCGCAGCACTCTCAAAATTTCATGAATCTATGGACAACCAAGCCCAGTAAACTCTAGACTTGAAGGGCTTTCCAACAAGGTAAAATCGCCGATTTCTAGGCTGGTTGCGGAGATATCCCGCGTCAAAGTTGTCCTTTTATTTTATAGGTAATACCTTTTTGCCTTTTTTGCTTCTAAATAAGGAGTCAAGGTTTATTTTTTAGCTCCCTCTTTTGATAATAGCAAGGCTTGGACCTACTGGATGACTTTCTTACTTGATCATATCCAATAAATATTGTTCATGCAAGGCCACTCCCGAGCACCATTGTGGTTATTAACCTTAAACCATATCAATTCCTCCCTTCACTTCGAGGATTGATGGAGTCTCGATCCGAGGGTATGTAAGCAAATTTGACACAAACAGAGTCCATGGCTACAACCTGCACTAATAAAAGTGGTCCAAGTCCAGCCTTTGGGCTGAGTTACCTAAGTTCATTTAGAGGTCTTTCATTTGAATTCTATTAGAAATGGCCTCAATTTACTTGAAGGACTTGACATCCTTATAATGGTTAATAAGGAATTACAGCAAGGATTGGCTCATACTCTGCGCCAAGTCTCATTTACATCCTGAGAGAGCCATCAAAAGAGATCCCTTTTCCAAATTCAGTCTAATCAATTTCTAAAAAGCATTAGTCTTTTCCTTCTTGGGACTAATCTTGACCCTAGGAATGTTCTTTTTACGATGGGGGTCCGCTTGGGCCGAAAAATCTCCATCTTGATCCATCAGGTAGGCGTCCCTCACTTGAGCAGGTCATGGCATTCCTAGCCATTTAAGATGCTCCAAGTAGCTTTTTCTACTTTCGGACGAGAAAGTAAAGCCCTTTCAGGTCCTTCCAGGTTAAATATCACCATTCAACTTGAACAAGAAGATATTTTCCTTCCCTTCTCGAGACAAACTTAGTCTCCAAAACCACAAGTTGAACATCAACTTAATTTGCCTCAAAGTATAGGTTAGTTTAAAACAAAATATTTGCACTAACCTCCTGGAAACACCAACTTTTGATCAGTTTCTATTCGGTTGCAATCTCAGTACCAACCCGAGAAGACACAGGGCATCAGGAATAACAAACATTCTATTCACATGGACATGAGCACACCAACTCATTCAATCTTGGACATGGCATCCAGCTCATTTCAATGCGTGGACCTAATGCGCTCAGTCCAATCACTTGGTCAAGAGCACCAGCTCTTTTCCAACCTTGAGGGCACCAACCTCCGGCCATGGGATGCAATAAGAATATCTAAAGATTCTAAATCACAATCCCTAAACATCGAACAAATACCAGACAAGAGGTAACCTTATTTAGATTTACCTCTTGGACCTCTTGGCTGCTTAGCCACTTAAATTTCCCACGCCTTCCATCACCCACAGCTCCTTTGGTAGGGCCGGGCGGGCTCGCGATACCAATTGTCTGAATGCTCTATTCTTCCACCCGCGAAACTCATCAACTTATTAGAAAGTAAAGCACCCGCGAGTGCTCGTTTGCACCCAACCCGGACCAACTAGAAGAGCTGTCACCAAGTCAAGCTACTCATGAGAGATTAGAAAGTAAAGCACCACGAGTGCCTAGATTTACCACCAACGGACCAACTAGAAGAGGCATCACCAAGTCAGAGCTACTCCCATGAGAGACAAGCTCTCTCTAGCACACCAACCATTAATTGTTACATGAACTCCCTTCTAAAAGATATGATCAAGCAAGGAACAAAGAGAAGATACTAGAAGGTAAGGCCTAGGCACATCATCAACATAGGAAGAAGCTTGAGATCTAAATTTGTGCGTCAAGCAGACCTATACACCTTACTGGGCACTCTCAAACCATCAAGAATCTATGGACAACCAAGCCCAATCCCAAACTGGGCGAGAAGGAGCTTTCCAACAAAGGTAAAAAATCCTTGTTCTGAGCTTCTGTGCTTACTTGGAGATATCACGTCATAAAATTGTCCTTTATTTGTAGGTAATAATACCTTTTGCCTTTTTGCTTCTAAATAAAGGTCAAGGTTTATTTTTAAGCTCCCTCTTTGATAGTAAGGCTTGGACCCTCTTGGATGACTTTCTTACTTGATCATATCAATAAATATTGTTCCATGCAAGGCCACTCCCCGAGCACCATTATTGAATTTATTAACCTTAAGCCATATCAATTCCTCCCGCTACCGGGATTGATGCGTCTCAGATCAGAAATTATGTGTAAATTTGACACAAACAAGTCCATAGCTACAACTGCATAATAAAAAAGTGGTCAAGTCCAGCCTTTAGGCTGAAAATTACCCTCAGTTCATTTAGAGGTGCACATTTCAATTCTATTAGAAATGGCTTGCATAAATTTACTTAGAGGACTTGACATCCTTATAATGCGTTAATAAAATTGTAAAGTTAAACTCATACTCCTCATAAGTCTCATTTACATCCTGAAAGGAAACCATCAAAGATCCCTTTTCAAAAATTGATCTAATCAATTTCTAAAAAGCATGTTAGTCTTTTCCTTCTTGGGACTAATCTTGTCCCCTAGGAATGTTCTTTTTGATGAGGGGTCAGCACTTGGGCCGAGAAAAATCTCCCATGATCCATCAGAGTAAAGCGTCCCTCACTTGAGCAGTCATGGCATTCCTAGCCATTAGGATACTCAAGTAAGCACTTTCTACTCGGACCGAGAAAGTAAACCCCTTTTCAGTCCTTCCAGGATTCACAGAAATATCACCCTTCAACTTGAACAAGAAGATATTTTCCTTCCTTCCACCGAGGAATAAACTTGGTCTCAAAACCACAAGTTGAACATCAACTTAATTTGCCTCAAAGTATAGGTTAGTTTTAAAACAAAATATTTACTAACCTCCACCAGAAAACACCAACTTTTTTGATCAGTTTCTATTCCAGTTTGCAATCTCCGGCACCAGCGAGGAAGACTGCCGAACATAGGGGGCCAACAAACATTCTATTCACATGGACGCGAGCTCCAACTCATTTCCAATCTCTTGGACATGGCATCCGCTCATTTCAATGCGTGGACTGGCATACATTCGATCCAATCACTTAGTCAAGAGCACCAACTCTTTTCCAACCTTGAGGCGCAAACTCAGCGCAAGGATGCAATAAGAAATATCTAAGGTCTAAATCCACAATCCTAAACATCAATTTCATACCCGGACAAGAGGTAACCTATTTGCGATTTACCCCTCTTGGACCTCTTGCATTGCCAGCCACGTAAAATTTCCCCGCGCCTTCCATCACCCACGGCTCCAGGTAAAGGCCGGGCTGCGATACCAATTGTCGAATGCTCTATTCTTCCCTGCAAAACTCATCAACTTGTGTAGAAAGTAAAAAGCACCCGCGGGGTACCGATTTACACCACCCAACGGACCAACTAGAGAACGTCACCAAGTCAAGCTACTCATAAGACAAGCTCTCTCTAGCCACCAACCATTGGTGTTACACTGAACTCTCCTTCACAAAAAGATATGATCAAAGCAAGGAACAAGAGAAGATACTAGAAGGTAAGGCTAGGCACATCATCAACATAGGAAAGCGAGGTCTAGGCTGTGCAGTCAACTCAGACCCCTATACCTTACTGGGTGTAACTCTCAAACCGTAAGGGAGATCGATGGACAACCAAGCCCAATCTGGAAACAAGACTTTAAGGGCTTTCCAACAAGGTAAAATCGCCGATTTCTGAGCTGTGGTTGCGGAATATCATGTCTCAAAGTTGTCCTTTTATTTATAGGTAATAATACCTTTTGCCTTTTGCTTTAAATAAAGGTCAAGGTTTATTTTGGCTCCCTCTTTGACAATAGCAAGGCTTGGACCTACTGGATGACTTTCTTACTTGATCCTTATCAATAAATATTGTTCCATGCAAGACCCTCCCGAGCACCATTATTGGTTAGTAACCTTAAAGCCATGTCCGGTAGCCCAATTTAAAATGCATACTTTCTTTTGCATACTCATGATCAGGGCAAATTCTTTTCGATGTCCTGTTTTTCTTGTAAATGCTTGGGAAACTTAGCATATTGCTTTGGATGGTCCAGAATTGGCGAAGCAAATATTTATTTCTATACGGATGGCCGGAGCCGCTCGCGTCTCTGGCAACATACATTAGCGGGACAAGACATTTGCAACTCTAGAACTCTAGAGGTAGAAGCGGGTTTACGGGCGGGGGTCTGGTAGGAACCAGCTAAACACGGCTGCCATGGAGTCTAGTATGCTTCATGGCGGATAGGCACTCATTGAGGCAGTCGGGGTAATAAATATGGCTATCCAATAAAGCTGCTGGTCATTGATGCGTCTTGAGCTGGTCAGGAATTTTTCATAATCTTCCTTTGGCCATTTCTTTGTATATACGATACCGCGTAATGGGCCCGGGCGGAAGTGTTTACCGCGTCCATGCACAAACCTCGCGGTGCGTGGAAACACTTGACGGTTTGCCACCCTCCTCAAGCGGCCCAAAGAAGATATTGCGATGCCACTTTTCTTTGTAGGGACTCTGGGAAAGCTTTTCCTTCTCCATCTCTTTGCGTCCTTACGCCCATCCAGCATTACTCTTGGCCGAACATAAGCATCCAGTTCTGCATGAATATGGGATGAGCTTGCCCCTCAAGGCATACGTCTTTGAAAAGGAAGTTCTTCACTTCCTTCATGTATCACGACAAGGGCCGCTCCATTGTTCCAATCTTCTAATAACTTCAAAGCTCTGAGCTCACGACTTTCCTTAAGTACGTCTCGATTATAATCACTTGCTTCCCTTCCAGGAATGTGGTGCCATCCTTGATCTCCTTCAGCGGCCTTTGCAAATCTAGGATGCATGGACTTTAATGGGCGGCGGGGAATTGTTGGTGAAAGTCTAAGCCTATCTTTCACTTCAATTCTTTCTCCTTCTCGTCCTTCCAACCCGGTCTTACGTAGAATAAGCCCCGGGCAACTTGATTGCACATTGACCCGCGATCGTTATCAAGATATCTGAAGTAAATTAAGTAGTCGCATAGTTGACTTTTTAAATGGATTTCTAACGGCCTTCTGACTTTTAATCACGACCGCGAAGGCGTGAATGAGCCCATACACATCATCTTAATTTGCTTGCACTAGCAGTCCCAAATTGAGCGTCGCCCAATTCGGACCATCAAACCTTGTTGGCTGAGGGAAACTGGCAATTTCCACTGTAAAACGGGTCCAAATAGAAGCGGAAACGAATTTTCGTTGGGGAAATTGGCCGCCCAATTTGAAAAGTGTCAACGATGCGAAATTGGCTGAGGGGCGCCCAATTTGGAGCTTTAGTGGATACTATATTTATCCGAGAAATAATGGTGGTAGTGCACTCACGGAATAAGCTCCTTGAAGCCGGAGTGCTGTGTTTGCCCTTTTTAGGCTTCGGTAGAATGCTTACTTTGGTTTGAAGAAATTTCTTTGAATTTCTTGAAGAATGCTAGCCGTGTATAGTCTTCTTTGTTATGTCGGTATTCTCTCCTGGAGTGACACGAGCATTATTTCGATTCTTTGTGAGATTTCCTGCGGGACCGGCATTCACAGCATAGAAAAAGAATATCCCGCATACGCCAAGTGCTTCCTTCGGAGGCCATGCCAAAGCTTGTGTGACGGTTGAGCAACCCGATGATGCATTATGGTTGCCATTTACAATCAAAATTTCTGCATTTTGCAGGTCCTCGCCTTCTTCCACTTAATTGCGCAGCATGCGTGGATCGAGCGACCGACGACATCAGCACGGGGAGGTGCATGCGATGGCTGATAAGCGATTAGGTAAAGAGGTGTCAAGTGCTCTGGACTTATGATCCTACAAGTCATACTGCCGGGGCTTTACAGCCATCTTGAACACATCGACTTCAATCACCGAAGCCCACCCGAGGGTGGGTCTCTCCACAGTGTTTTGATGCTTGCTGTAGGCTCTGTGACAACTCGTATACGCTCTCTTGTGTGGCCATTAAGCCGCGGATGGAATGAACTTCACGATCTGCGGCTAGTCTCCGTTCTTGAGATGAAGAGAAGCGGACAAAGATTCCCTCTTCGAACTATTTGGGCTCGTGGTGAGATGTCCCATTGCCTCTTGGGCCGGACCACCTAAATCTTTCCTCTGGCAGCAGAGAGGTTCCTCTTGACGGCCCCATTCCTCTTCTGCACTCACCTAGAGCCTTGCTGTTCTCGACAATCCATACGAATACAAGTTTAGAAATGACTTCTGAGGGAATAGCTATACTTGAGTGTCCCTGCGCCTTCTTCTTCTTTGTCTGGTCTCCATGGTGGCGCCTTTCTTGTATCTTTATCTCACTCTTCTTGTATCTATACTTAAGCCACTTAGTATCATTATACTTTAGGTTAGTTTTATACGATACTCAAGTGGCTTGATTTTCGACACGATTGTTTGTGTTCAAACCATCCCAGCGCACGGCGGCACATGGTAGCAAAGTAAGATACTCGATTCTTGATTTGATGCAGAAGCTCTAAACTTTCATGAGTCTAGCGCCCATCCTTTTATGGCATAAGAATGTAGGCTTTCCTTTATACTTGCGTTCATCATACATGGCTGCATTACCTAGAAAGTGGAACTTTATGTGAGATGAAAGTCCAGATCTGATGTCTTCAACATCGATGAGAGTCATGTCGTTGTTCTGTTGAGACCTCCATGTCGATGTGATACCACGCCCGAGTTCATTTTTCACATCCCTCTCTTGCCAAAGAAAAGCAAAAGATCCTTGAGGTGGTTTTATGCGGGACCCAAGATGAATATTCCCTATCTCTATGCACCCAGGACCCATTCCTGTGTAGTCAAAACTGGCAGGGCACTACACGGATGCCAGCAAGCGGTTCTTTCTCTTCTTCCATTCTTGCATCCTCTTGCAATAACCTCACGCAAATTTGGAGTGCGGGACCGGGGAACGGCTTGATGCTGCTTTGTTAGATGCCATAATAATTCTATGAGCGGAAAGTAGTGTTAAGTACTTGGGAGACTTGGGGGCTGGAAAGAGGCGGTTTGTATCACTTAGAGGCCAAGGTGGGCACCGCCCTAATTTGGCGGATCCTGTCTGATGGGGTGGAAGCCCGCCCAATTTACTCCAGCTAATTCATGGTGAGACTTGTGGCTAAAGGAGGCGGTTGCATCATAGAGGCCAAATTGAGCGCCCGCCCAATTTGGCGGATCCTTACACCAAATTGAAGCGCCATGAATTTACTCCCACATCCAACTCATGGTGAGACTTGGGGCTGAGGAGGCCGAGTTTGCATCACTTAGAGGCCAAATTGAGCGCCAGCCCAATTTGGCGGATCGCCACACCATTGAGCGCCGCGCCCAATTTACTCACGCCCAAGTCTACCATCAGAAATAAATCTTTGTCATAGAGTAAATTAGGCGTCCATGAACAGTGTGAGGGAGAATTTAGTTCTACTGCCCTTGGTATGGATTAAGATACCTAAATTGATGGAAGGGTAGCCTCTTTGGAGAAAAAGGCCAATGTTGTGCAAAATAAAGAAAGCCCCTCAGCCACACAGAAGGGAAGCAATTGGGTGCCCTATGAAGTTACACTGCAATTTATGCATTTGTAGGGACGATGAGGCATCTAGAAGATGTTAATTTATAATACAACCCAATTTCCTCTAAGCAAAAATTGGGATCACTCAATGGGAACTCAAGTTTATATTAAGATAGTAGTCCGACTTACCTTTGCCTCTGTGGGTAGGCTGAGATGCCATCAAGCTACTAAGATTCCTTGGTGTCACAAGGGTTCAGGCGATAGGACAATGAGCAGTACATGGGATGGCGATGGCGGTAGAAACACAAAGATTGCAAATTGCCGATCAGTAAACCCAATTTGGTTGGGGAGTATAGTCTTGGCCAACGAGGATAGGGATGAGAATGACTTTCGTGGGTAAAAAATATAGGAAGCTGACGGTGTTAAAGCGGAGCAAGCGTAAAGAAACCTGGAAGAATTTCTAAAGCTATGATGCGAGGGAGAATGAGGGGCTTTTAAAAGGGTTATGGACCTTTGCTTAGGCCCAGGAGATAAAATTATGCGTGCATGTGAGGAGTTTGGCCTTTTCAAATAAAATGGACCCGTTGATGGGTTCGGCGTGAGAATTAATTGTGGACCTTATTAATAATTGCCTTGCGGAGATTTTAAATTCAAATCCGTCATTTAAAGCCGCCCAAATTTAATTAGTCAATACCGCATTAATGCGCCGCGTGTTTTAAATTTGTGGGGAAGTTGTGTTTAAAAGTTCGGGCGGACATATTACTTGAAATTAGGGGGACATTTAACTTTCAAAATAGAAATTACATTCAAATTTTGCAGGGGGGAATTTATTGTTTAATGTAAATCGCTTCAAACCTATTGTTTTTTACGGCCTTTGCTACTGTTTGGCTACTATCTTTTCTCGAAGGCGCAAAACATCTTCCAAACTTCATACTCATAATACGAAATCTCAAAGGTTGCATTACTGCTCCTGGAGTTCTGTCGCCATGGCTTCGTGTAATTCTTTGCAAATGTAATCACGAAGGGGATGTAATCATTCACGGCTGTTCATTACGCACCTCTTCAAGCTGCGCCTTTGTTCATTCCACTTTGTTCATTCCACCTCTTCATTCCGCCGCTTTTGATGAAGCGCTGTTGATTACTCCTCATTATGCACGGGGTGGTAGTTCGATCACATTTTTGAAGTTCCGGACCTCGGCGACTCTTTGTCACATTTACATAAACTCTAAGTTTCGTCTGATCCCCTTCCTTTTTCAGAAATTGGTGTGCAGGAATTGTGTGCTATTTGTTTTCTCTCCATGCTAGTTTGTTTGCCCCCAAGAACTACTGGAATGATGCCTTCCAATGCTCGATTGTATTTGTTTTGGTAAGCTCAATGATAAATTCCACTTAGGTATGCGGTCCAACCCTCCCCTTGCCTTCAATGAAGGGGGTTCTTTTGATGTCTGCCTCGTTGGATTTCATCTGAAGGACAAATTAGGCTGATGCAGCCCAGATTGTCCCAACTATTATGGAAATGACAGATAGGTGAAATTGGCGGGTGGGCAAACTTCAGATGTGTTTTCTCTATGGCGGCTAAATTGAAGCGAGGCGCCGAGGTCTCACCACCTACTTCTGACTCTTCTACAACCACGACCAAATTAGGCGGGCGCCCAATTGTCTGTGATATGGCACATTACCCATTGTGAGGCTGACTGCATCAATACTAACCTTATATAAAGGCGCCTCATTAGGTTCAAATTGGGCGGCCATGGTGCAACAAAAAGAAATCTAAAGACCTCATATATGTAAAAAAAGGGGCACCATATTTCGTGTCAGTGTAACCATTGAATGGCCATCCCCATATCCTTTGCATTGCTTTCTGCGTCTTTTACATACTTTCGGTTTTAACACTACTGAAATCCTTGTCGCGAGGGTTGTTGTATCTCTTCTTAATAGCATCTAGTAGCAAAGGTTGTGGGGCAAATGACACAATGCCACTTCAAGGAGATATCGAATGGAGTAGTGGCGTAGGTGTGGAGAGTGTTAAAGAGAACCACCATACCCTTCCTTGGCCAACTCAGGATGCAAACACAATGGCAGAAGCTAGGGGCTCATTAAGTTCTCACGGAAGTGAAGATGCTTTCGTGAGTAGATGCTGCCTATTAGCGTCCCAGCAAAGGCAGGACGAGAGGTGGGAGAGGTACAGCGTTGACAAGATATACCCTTTTTGAAAAGGATAACCATCATTCAATTAAATTGGGTTTATGTCTTAATTTTGGGACAAATTTCATATTGCGTATTTTTTTTAGTAGCATATTCAAATTCACACATTTCACCTCAAAATTATGAAAGCAGTAATATCATGTTATTTACAAAATAGTCAATATTTCACAATATAGCACCATATCATAGCGTGATAACAAAATTTACATAGTTATTCAACTTTCTTCTTATTTTTAATGATATCATAGCCTTCTTCACGACATCACGGGGTATTGTAATTCCTCGCATTTCTAGCTGGAATAGTGTTTGGGTCATGAGTACAAAACCGCTTTCATAGTCACAACCAAAAGATGGGGATCACTTTCGGATTTCTCCTCCATCTCTTTGTCAACAATAAAGGTACGCTTTCTTTGCTCCGTCACGTTGGTCAACTGATGCCTTGCTGGACACCACCATTTCCACCAGCACATGGTTGAAGTTAATATTACCTTCTTCTTTTGCAAATATAGGAGATAGTAGACCCCAACCACCTTTGGATATGTATCCCTAAATCGATGGCTACTACCACAAATTGGTGGCATTCCAAGTGAATTGGAAGGTTCATAAGCATCCATGCCTAGAAAATTTGGCCTATTGTTCTTAGGACCAACATAGTGTTTGTCGGGAAGGGAGGAGGAGCATATTGCTTGCCGAGAATGCTACTTACGGTGTCATCAAAATCGGCCACCTGCGCTAAGGTCTTCCACCTAGTTTTAGGCAACCACCCTTCTTTCAATTCATCACGAGGATGTGTCTATACTCCCCCAAGGTTAATCGCAGCCTTCGGTAAGCCACCAAGGCGGTTGGTGTCATCTGGATTGGTTTCACCAATGCTTTATATAGTCTTGGATTCCTTCCTTAGTCAATCCCAATTGCTTCACTTCTTGATGAGTTTCATGGCTTTTGGGTTGACCTAGAGGTATCATAGGCTTGCCATTCTCATCTCGCCATATTTCCTCCCCTCCTCCTCATCCTCGAAGGTCTCATCTTCCCATTGGAAGATTGGAATCCCATCTCTCACCCAAAAGAGTGAACTGCGAGGAGGCACGGAATGACCTTAAGATCCAGTAGCATTGTGTATAACCATCCACAGCTCTTCCAATGGGGCACTTCTTCTATGAGGAAGCTATAGGGTTTGGAGTAGTGCATTCATGCAAGATTTCCATTAGCCTAGGAAAGTTGAGTCCTTTATTTGCTGCTTGATTATACACCAACTATATTTGCCAAATAATGCATCCACATCCTCATGGGATGCCGGGCATAAAACCCTAAATTAACTCTTTCAAATATCCCCACGGTACATTAAGTAGGATAGGAAAGAAAACATCCACATTCTTATTTTTGGCGAGCCACAATTATCAAGTTACCAAGAGAAACCTTTTGGGTAGATCTTGAGGGTTTTATGCCCGTGAAGTTGAAGCTCAACATGTTCATTAGACCCATGCTTCCTAAACCTTGCCTTGCTGAACTTTTCAATATTATTTAGGGTTTCCATCTAACAATGCTCTATGTAGTGCACGGCTAGCTGTAGGTCTGGAGGTGACCATTGTATCCATTTTCATAGTTTCTCAAACACCTCATGATACTACTCCCAATGGCCCAGAAAATCGGACCATCCTCCCACAACTCTCCAAACTAAAAATGGCCATAGTAGGTTTGATTAGCCCATGCAAGATTGCCCGATCATTGAGATGCGTAAGGTGGTATGATCTTCCCGCGTGACTTTGGTATGTACTTGAATTGTGGAGACAAGTCTTTGCTGGTCCATCTTGTCATGTATAATACATAAATAGTTATTGGGTTCCAATGCGAGATAAGTCCTCCACATCCAATAACGCGATCTACATGATAGTTGAAGTGGAGTCATATGAGGATATCCTCATATATATCAGTCTCCCTTCAACTTAGCACATAAATTGCACTTTGCAAAGTTGTTTTGAGATTGCTATGGTGACATGATTGAAATGCTTCTTCCATAACCTACTAAAAGCTAGGTTGGGATATTGGAAGAATTCCCAATTCTCGAGAAGGAGGGAATTCACTTCTTCAAAATACTCTTTTTGAGTACAATGTGATGGCAACCTTTTTCTCCAACAAGTACGCTCTTCCTTTTCATCCTTACCTTTTGTGTGGCATGGGCCTGCATTGAAATCAATATATTTTCAAATATCTCCACAGCTGACCAAAGGTCCTAGGTATTTGGTCTCAATAAACCATTATTTCCATGTAAAGCAATCCTGTTCCTCACACTTTTGTTTTTTGCCAATTATGCCATGAAGAAGTTGGAATTGCATGGATACTCTGCCATGCTTTGCACATATCCATTTTGCCTAGCAAAGGGTATCTTTTACATTTGGGTTTTTCTTTCATCTTGGGGGTGCATGCTCGAAGATTGTGTACATGTAAGGTCCTCCTCTCATCCAACTGATTATTACTCTTGAAAAGTGGCTCTTGCTTCCTGCCAATTGTTCTATTGTGAAGAATTGCATACAATCACTCCAACAACAATCTGGGCCCCTAGCCTTCACCCATTGTCTGTGTTTGGTGTCCTAAAAAGCAATCAACTTGGCTCTTTTGCTAGGATAATGTAAACTGGCTGATACTTCTCCTTTTGCCTAGGTTTTGAGTTCCAACTGCCAATGGGTCAATATCAAGACAATCATTGTCCCCAACAACCTCAGGCTCTGGAAAAATATAATCCTCCACAAATTGAACACTACTTATAGGCCATGCCATGATAAAAGGAACCTCAATTTGCTTGGCCACAACCAAAACATTCCCTTGTCACCCAAACCTTTACCTTTCAGGTTGTCTTCCAACGCCGAAATTGCAATACCAATATTGTCTTCCCTAGCCTTTCATCGTGCCGGCGGCGGGATCTTGCTAAACTGTGGCTCCTTGGCCTACTATTTCCTTGTTGCACTTGTGCATGATTCTCACCTTCTTGTTCCTCCATTTGCACCCTACTGAGAAGGGACTAATTGTTTTTCTTCAACATTCTTGCTGGGGTAGTTTTCATTGATATTGCTCTTTTTCAATATGTTGCACCATCGCCAGGTTGGAGAGGCACCATTGACCTAGGCAAGTGCACCCTTTTTAGTCAATGAGTAAGAAAAAATTATTACACCATAAGATAAAAAAGAATGCATTACATTTACATAGGAATATGTAAGAATTAAATCAAATTTTTTTTAAAAAGCAAAATTCCTTGGAAATAGGTTTAATATAATATGTAACAGTAGTAGTAAGCGAAATCATTTAAAACAAAAGAATTTTCATAGCAACAACAAGGAAGTAGCATTTATATAAATATATCCAAATTTGCGTTATCGAAAATTTGGATATATGATGAAAAGACATATAACTAATGGGCGTGAGAATTTATTATCCGCGTAATATACCTAGATAATATAGCTGGCGAAATTTAAATGCGCTGGCGTTTTATTTGAGGCAATAAATTATTCCGCTAAGAGCTAGCATTAACCCTATATAAATCCGGTTCCGCGCTCACCGAAGACCATTCTCCCCAATTTTTTACGCCCGCCATGAAGCGTTGACTGTGCTCGAACTTCGCAGAAGAACCGGGTCTCGTCAAAGAGGCGTGGGTTGAAACCTCTCTTCCCCTCATAGATTTTCTTGCCCAATTCTCCTGCGATTCGATTGAGGAGGATGAGGATTCTGATTTCGACATGGAAGAGGAGAGTTGAGCTCTCTGATTCTCGATTCTGAAGAGGAGGAGGAAGAGGAGGAGTTGGAGGAAGAGGGAGGAGATGTCACTCCCAGAGCACATGACGCTGCAGCGAGGTTGGCTGACCACGAAGCGAGAGATGAAATCTCTGAAGAGGAGGGAGGAGGAAGAGGAGGGAGGAGGGAAGGAGGATGAGGAGGAAGGTGAGGCCGACCAGTTTTAGAATAGCTGAGAGATGAGCGGTTTGCATATACCATTTTTATTTTTTTTCATCTTTCTTTCTTTTCTAACACCTTTTCTTTCTTCTTTGTTCCCAGGCATTGGAAGATCAATGATCACGGATCGGCCCTTTTTGTTTTGGTTTTGCTCTGAGAAGCTTTGCACACGCCTCAGGGCATATTTTTCATGTAATTTTGTAGAAAAGCCGGGCACACAGCACAAGCCGGACTTACAAACACTATACAGTTTTCATAAACTTTTCTTCAACCGGTGTTCTTCAAGCGGTTTTTACGTACATAAAATTATTTGAATTAAATCAAGAAATTTGTTTTCTCAATTATTACACACACAATCTCTGTTAAATCTACAACATTTTCTCTAAAATTTTGTCACCAAATTTTGTCTCAACAAAGTCTAGAAACACTATAAATCAAAACCTGATAACCATAGGAAATTTTCCTATCGACCTAAAACAATTCCCCAACCTTACAAGTCATTTTTTAGCCTTCATAATTTTGCCTTTAAAATCATTTTAATCTTGGGGAAGACGTCGCCCAGGGCGGTAATTCAAAGCAATCAATTATTCCGCTAACTTATTTCTAATTGTGCCTATATACAAATCAATTTTACGCGCTCTCAAAGTTCCTACATTTTCTTCCCTTTCCTTCATCACGATTTGCGGTTCGCCACCAACGGCATTTGGATCCGCCGTCCGGAAATCTTGGTGAAATGATTTATATTCATCAATGTTAGATGTTTGGTTTAAGCGAATTCTAACTTACTACAAAGACTCCGCCTTTTTGTTACGTAGCATGCATGCTTGAGAGGGACATGAATTCGAAATTAAAACCAAAGCAAGAGGACTAAGGTCTGCGAATCGAAAAACCTCGGAATTAAAACCACAAAGCATAGTCCTCGTTCTTGAGGAATCCTTCCAGCCTCGAGAACTCAAGGTTACTTTTCATTTGGATTTTAAGTTGTCTCATGGCTTAATCAAGAAGACAAGCTTTTTTTGCATTTGCTCGAGGCAGAGGAAACGGGTGATGTTTATGAAAACGGAATAGTTTTTATAAACTTCATACGCTGCTATTCAGTAAATTCTTGAGGATTTCTCTTCCTGAATTAATCATGCTAGCCCGCATGCAAGTTTCTAATACGAATAAGTGTAGTAGAAAGCATTTAGAAAATCTGAAAGATAATATTTGAAACAAGCTAAAAGCGTGTTTTATACTAACAATAGCCTTCAACATGAATACAACAAAGTACGTGCACTCAGTGAGAGGGAGAAAAAAAAAAAAGCATGCAGATAGATAGAAGTAAATAAGATAAAAGGCAGGGCAATTATTACCGCGGCAAAATAATTGCACGGCGCTCATTACTATCTATCTATCTGATTTCTCCTAACATCTGCCGGCGTCTTCTCAATTTCCTATATAGCGGTTTACCGCGGCGTGCAAAACAGTGTATCCCTACTTTCAACTTTTCGCTAAACAGCGAGGCGTGTCTCTTAGTTCTAAGTTTATAAATAAATAAATATAACCACGCCCATTGAATCGCGATACTGAGAAACCGCTTCCCTATTGATGGGTACTTAGCAGTTACATTAATCACCCGGTTGGTGACGAAGATGCATTGGAATTACATTTGGGCCAGCAATCACCTGGCCGACTCCAGAGTTTAGAGCTCCAATCTCGATCCGGTTGAACGCTGACCCGAGCACCGGTCATTTTGAGCACCCGATCCTTTTAACCCACAGGTACTTGGATCAAGTAATGATGATGGCAGCGGCCTTGAGGGCAATGATAGATCGGGCTGGGGCCCACTTACAATCCGCCGCGGTGGCCCTCTTATCTAATCCGCCGAGAGTCGCGATTACATGCATTGGTCGAGTGAATCGCATCCGTCGACTCGAGATTCAAAATGAGAACTCGTTTCTTAGTGGTTAGCCTCTATGCGGATGCCCCAACCGCGAACCCTTGAGGTATCACGATGCAATGAAGATGGCTCAACCAATGGAACCACTACGCGGTAGCTATACTGATGCATTGGAGGTTCAACCAATGGAGCCGGTAGGAAGCTGAGGAAGGCGAGAAGGCGAGGAGGTGGAGGTGGAAGCGGTGAGGGGGTGAATTGGGCTGCGGCACAGTGTTTTCTTTGGGGTTTTACGAGGAAGAATTCACTATACTTACCGCAATGGAAATGGGAATGTCGATAGCCCATTTCTTTCGATGTTGGGCTTGAAGCGATGTCTGGGATTTTTATGCGGTTTATCAGTTTTATCGGTCTATATACAATTTGTAATCTTTTTTTCCAATAAGATACAACAAATTTTACATCTACTTCTATATTTACAATGTAATACATGTACATATACCTTTTTTCACCTTGAGTTTTGTGGCCATGCAACAAATGTTCCAACACTTTCTCCAACCCGTATCCCCTTAGGGGTATATGCGAGTAAAAAACTTCATCCATAAGCATATGATTAATCAGCGTAACTTTCCGGACAGCATACTTATCCCACGGCGGAATTCCGCCCAGCGGTTCTGATGGGGGATCATTAAGGTAGATCTTGCATAATCCTACTTTCCTTTTGATTTGTAGTTAACATGAAACATTCATCTTACGACTAGCACGCCATTGCTATTCAGACACCTACTATTGGAAATTAATGTTCAAGCTATTGGAATGAGATGAGTGCAGAGTGCAGTAGCCATTCTTGAAGTGATTTGAGTCTCTGAAGCTGATTTGAGGCGCTATAAAACTACAGTGATTGGGGAAAATTGAATTAGAAGAAAGATTAGGTTAACTACGTTTAGTAGGGATAAATTTAGTAGGGATACTTTTTGTGGTGGGTGGTTTTAAAAACTTAATGAAAGAAGTCGGTGAGACTGGTCTTCGTCATTATTATTTGTATGTCAAAGAATATTTCAGCGCGCATTTTTGTATGTTTTTCTTGAAATTCAAATTTCTCTATTTCGTCTGGTAGAAAAAGCTATTTCTTGAGCAGCTGCGGCTGGCGTATCCGGCGACCTTCGACTCTGACTACTAGGCGACTCCGGAGGAGATGTCTTCACAAAGCGAATGGTGTGAGGCGAGGCGAGGAAGCCGGTGGAAGAGAATCCCAAAACCCGGCACTTCTCAAGCTTCAGGGGCGTTGATCAGAATACCACCGGAATACCACGAGAACCACAGTACCAAAATTATTTAATTTGCCCGCAGAATACACCTTTGTGTGGAAATTATGCTTGCATGAATTTTGAGATATTTCCTTTCATAATATGCTTTGCATGAGTTTGAGTTATACTTTGCATGAATTTTTAAGTATTAACATGGAGTTAATGCTCACGATTATCCGTTACGTAGAACATAATTTTGCTACATTTTATATAGAGAATATAGCGGTGTTAGGCAGGTTGGAGATATGATATTCAATGAGGTTAAATAGTGTGAAATATGGATTCATGAAGGGTATGTAGCAAAATGTGGATGCAAAATAATTTGGTTTCAAATTCCGCATATAGCATGGTCAATAATAGGAGCTACCAACCCGTAGCGTGATTTGTACTGGTAGGTTTAAATGCGCCCAATATTGATCTCTTGATACGAAAAGTACTCTAAAAAGTGCTCATCTTCTTTTGGAGTGCTCAAGAGGAGAAAACCCCTAATAATTAGGGTTCTAATCCTGCCAAGCAAAGAATGGGGAGCCCGATATGATCTCACCTTAGATGATGAAGGGCCGATTCTTATAGCAACCTTGACCATGCACATACGAAGAGGGAAATGGGCGAGGGTGCGGAGTGAGTATTGACCTTGCCAAGACAAATGGCAAGCTCGACTTAACTCTCTTCTCGAGGAAAAGGAAAGCGGACAAGATGGCAAACAAAGGGATCTAGCAATACGTAACTGAA